>CM060925.1:161569950-162819950 GCA_030737875.1 Allium sativum
TGTGTATTACGGTGTTTTCCAAAGCCTGGACTTAACCATGGAAATACACAATACCGCGATTGAACTTTCGAATGAGGAGTCATCATGATGGAATACAACTTCCAATACGAGCCTTGCGTTCGTAGTTGTAAACCTATATGGCTACATAATAAGATGGGGGCATTATGCCGTCTAAGATAGATATATTTATTTTCAAAATTGATTTTCACACTATGCGCTAGTAATAATAAAAGAGAAAATTTCGTGTATCAAGCATGTTTGTCTATTATAAGGTAAAACTCTATCCTTCGGCTTGCGCTTGCATTGTGATATGGGACCTGAGTCTTATAACAATTTCAATTTTTAAAAAAGCATTGCGGCTTTTGTTTACTGGTATTCATGTGGAGGAAACTAGTTTCATGTTATACGGCATGGTCCTGTGATTTACCCAACCTTAAAATAAAGTTTAATAACTATTTTGGTTCTTACACCAATCCCATGACTGACCTAGAGTTTATTGTTTCTCACCTAAAATCTGGGTACCCATATTTTCCACACGGATAGATAGTAGTTTTGGGTTTTGCAGATATTTCATTAAGCGTGATCCTGGATTGAAGCATAAAGCTGGGTCGAGAGCATTCGAGAGTCTTCCATTGAATGTAATTATGGTTTTCCGCTGTGTATTGTAACTTATTATTTTCTGATAATTGTGGTGTACTCTAATTTATTCTTGTAATCTAATGTAAAATTGTTGTAATAGCAATGAAATGTTCTTTTGTGTTCTGTTCTGATGTGTCGTATCCCATAACGGTTCGAGGATTTCTGCTGTTTTGGATCAGACCTATATGGCTTATGATCGATTCCAAAGGTGGGGATTTCCGAGTCGTTATAGTTCGTATTAGAGATTTGGTTTACAAAGCTTTGGGGTTACTACGCATTAGAACGAGATGAAAGAATTCATCAAAGATAGGATTAGTATATCCTACAAGAAAAACTCATTAGTGATAGAGTTAGTAATGCCCTAGAATGAGTTGAAGAGTATTATATATTGAAAGGAATGAATTTATATATATATATATGAATTTGATTATGAAAGATTTTGCATATACGCCTTGCAAACGTATAACGAAGTCTTAAATATACTAGATAGATATAGAATCACAATCTAATCACTTGAGGATAATTCTGTTGATGACCAAGGCTTTACCAGTGTCTATTTTCAAGTTTCGAAAGTGGGATAGCTATATAGTTCCCGTTGAAATGTCGAAATATGATTAAGCCCATTTAAATAAATGTTGGAAAAATGGTTTGAACTTTAAATTTAACTAAAACAAGTTAAATAATATAAGCCCTATTAATGAAATCCTAAAATATTATGTAGGATATGAATGAGTACGGCTTATATGAAACTGAATTCTGTATGACTCCAAAACAAGTAAAAAGGGCTCATCAACAAGTAGAAAAAGAAAGGGAGTTAGAGTTAGGAATATATGAATATGCATAGGTATTTATTGTTACAAATGTAGTAAAGAAGGGCATTATGCAGTACTGTGTCTCAAGAAAAAGAAGAACAAAAAGAATGGGGTGTGAGAGGACATAGTTGCTTCAAGTGCAAACAGAAGGGACATTTTGTAGATAAGCGTTCAAAAGTAAAGAAGAAACCCAGAAATCGAGTGAAAAAGAAGAAGTGCTTCCGGTGTAAAGAAGTGGAGCATGTAGTACAGAAATGCCAGTTAAAGAAAGAAGAACAACCTGTTAAAGGAATAATTAAACCATCACACACATTTTGGAAAAAAATGAAAAATTTGGGTCACTTAACTACTTTGGAAAATATGCAAGAATGGGCAATGGGAAATCATCACGTTAGGAAAGAACGATTTCCTAGGAGGTTAAGTTCTAATATAAAGAGCTAGGATTTTGGATATATATATATTTATGTATGTATATGTGGATGCTTATATGGATATACATCTTTTTGTTTTAAAAATGTATCGGTATTGTTCTAGCATTGCTTTATGGTTCTCTTCTTTGCTTTGTTCCTTTTCGGAAATGAAAAGTTTTAAGTGGGGGAGACTGTAACGACCCGTATTTTTGGTCAATTAGATATTTGAATTTTTATCAATTTTAATGAATTTTAAAATGAAAAATGCTGAAGTTGGACTTAATAAAATTTGAAAATAATTTCAAACTTGGTTTTATGTTTATTTTAATTTAAAGCAGGGTCAGTAAATTTTTTAATTCAATTAAAAGTGAAGATTTTGAAAATCAATATTTTAATGATATATTGATGACTTGTAGAAGGATCATTTTTGAGATAGGCTCAGAACCCGACGAAACCACTTTTATTGGATCTAGAACATCATAAAAGGACCAATTTTGAGACAATCTAGGAATACAACAAAACCACGTTTATTGGATCCGGAATATCAAAATATGGCAGGATTTAAAATTTCACGTCAACCGGAGTTAATATGTAAGCGTACGATATATAAACGTAAGTTGAAAATTCAATCAAAATTCGATTAAAGCTAAAAATAAGATGATTTTTCAAACGGTCCCCGAATTCAACGAGACTAGATTTGTTGGAACCATAATTCTGTAATGTATCGAGATTTCAAGTTTTGTAACTTTTGGAGTTCGTATGTGGTCATACGACTGGAACGAAGTTTACGTCGTTTACTTAATTCGAGAGATAATTGAACTATTTTTCACAAATATCACCTCCTTAACCTAAATGGAAACTCCATTATCACCTCCTCTTCCCCACTTTTAAATCACGCCGCACTCCAAGAAGCCCCACCACAGCCCGTCTCCACTATGCACCTCCTGCCCTCACCTTCCTTTAGCCTCCCTCCGGCCGTGGGCCCCACCTCAAACCCAAAAGCTTTGTAATTTCAAAAAGCTTCCTTCTTTAACCCTAAAATCAAGTCCTGCCTCCTCCAGTGGCCCCCACTTACCTACGCCACGCCCCACACCACCACCACCCGTGAGCACGCCCTCCCTACAGCCTATGCCGTGAACCCTAGTCCCTCTTCAAGCCCTAACACTCATAAAAATTCCAACTTTGTTCTTCATACTCTAGATTAAGGTGTGAGTGTGTTCGTGAAGTAGCAAGTTGAATCTGATTAGAAAGAAGCGATTTTGGGTCCGTTGCAAGCTTATGCAGTCCTACCGTGAAGTATTGTGGTGTAGGATGGTTGGGGTGAGAACTCCCTAACTTGCTTTGGTTAAATTAAACAGTTAATCATAATTTATGTACTAGTTTATAATGTAAAAAGTTGGTTGCTTCGCAGTTGAGTTAATACTGAATTGTGGTATGTTTGAAAGTTGAATTAGATTAGATAACATGTTAAAACACTGTTAAATGGTTGTGGAAGTTGTTGTAGGATTAAAACATGCATTTGTAAGTCGAACGACATATTTATGATCACCTGTTTAAGTCAAATTGACTTAGTAGAAAAATAACCTGAAATGAACAAGTTATTGTTAATTGTTTGAATTTGTGGTTAATCTGAATTGATTAAAACCCCCACATAGGTATTGGGATGATAATTAGCTCACACATCTCCCAAGTGTTTGGATAAGTTCACATGGTTTGTGATGTAAACCCCACACGGGTATATGCCAGGATGATAATTTATTTACACGTCTCCCAAATGTGTTGAAAATAATCGCTAGTTGTGAATGTGATGAAAGCCCCACACCGGTAGTGGGATGATATTCGATTAACACTTCTCCCAATTGTTTAGTTTGCCTGTTAATTGATTGATTGACAGACTAATGTAAGCATTATTTATTTAAGCCTTATACGGTTTAAAATTCCACTCTGGATATGAATTGGATGTTTAATAGTTGGATGCAACTATTATTGGGTGCATTGATGTGTGAAATCCATATAAATGGAATTATATGGTATTTGGTTGAATCTCGTTCCGATTCAGAATAAAGTTGAATATTTTAGTAACATAATATTCATTGAAAAATCAAAGTTTGATTTTGATGTCCGATTTTATATGGATACGAAGATTTTCAAATATTGATGAATATTAGTAACTGGAACGAACAGTTTTGAAGTAATTTCCGTGCACTTATGGCCTATCAAAGTTTTGTTTTCGAAATGAATAATAACGTTTTAAAGTAGCGTTCAGTTAGGCTATGTAGAAAACGTTTTAAAAGAAGTTTCTTATTTATTTTTATAACGACTAATAGGAAAGTTTGAGCTTAAAATAACGAGATTCAAAAAATAATATTATTTTATTCATTTAAATAGTATTAAAATGATTTAGAATTGAAATATTTGATTTTGAAGGGAAATGATTGAAATAGAATTTCCAACCATGATTATATATATTTAATATAATTTATTAAATATTTTAGGAAGCATTTCGATTATTTTTAATTATAAATCGAAGTAGGCTTAAATAGAATGTGTCAGGCGGCGATAGTTCGCGAAGTTCGACCTATAACTTCGAATTGACGTACTGGGAGATCCGACCATCGGATTCACCTAATACTAGGAACGTTGGGTCCGAAATGAAACGAGTTTTCAAATTAAATAAGAAGTTTTAAAATCCAATAGTTTGATTTTAATATAAGCCTAAATTTGTTTTGGAAACAATCGCTATGGATGCTGTTCGGTGGCCGAAATCGGAAACCAACTGTAAGAGCATTAATAAAATAATTAAAAATATGAAAAAATTATATTAAATCATAATAAATGATTGAAAAAGGTTTTGGATGGAATAATCCAAGTTTTGGAAAGATAAAAGATATTTTATCTGAATGAGCTAGTTAACAACTAGAATAAAGGACTAAAAGGAATAGGCGATGATTCCTGAGAGTACAGTCTAGTACCACCTGTGAGATCTAAATAGGAATTATTCAGTTAGGCGAGGGGTGGGAAGAACCGAAAGGACATTGAATATTCGTCAAAGATCAGATGAAGTTTCCTGAAGATAAACGATCCAGTGGTTTTAAAATAACATATTGGATTGTAAAGGTTTAAATATAACCGGATTTTCCAACATTGGATTGAATTTGAATGGAAATATCTTCGAATATTTTAGTATTGGATTCCGTAATTATGCGGGTATTGTTTTGAGGAATTTGGAAGATAGTGATATCATTATTCCATATACGGTATTTGTTGGTTTCAGAATTTGACATTGAATATAAGTCGATATGATTATATTCAAAGCCTTGTATTTGATATAAAATTGGATTTTGGGTTTGTCATGAATTGTGTCTTCAATAACACTGTTCTTAAACCCTTTTGGAAATGGAATTTATGGAATAAATCTTTTAATTAAGATTTAATGGAATTTCTCCAAAGTGAAGTTTTCCATTTTAATAAATTAAATTAGAATTGGATAAAAGTGGATTTTGGGTTTATCATGAACGATGTTTTAAATGACATTCTTTAACCTAGCAAAAAGACAGGATTAATTTCCTAAAGTTAAATAATCATTGAATATTGATTTTAAAGATTAAAACCATGTTAGATTTTTAATGAATCTTTAGTTAGATTTGAAATGTAATAATGTAATTAAATTTAACAAAACACGGTGGGTGTTAGATATGGTGTATCACCAGTTTTGCTCCATAGGGTGAATTGGTTAGGAATGAGATAACGATATGAGATATTATCCTTCGTATAAAGCTTGATAATCATGTTAAGACTTATAAACCTTAAATTGTAATAAAATTGTGAAAATAGATTTTTATAATCTTTTGAAATGATTTTCCAAGAAAGATTTAAACAAGAAGTTTAAGTGACGTAAATCTTGGAAGATATTTAAGGGAGTAATTCCTAATGTAATGAATATTTGAATAAAAGAATATTCTGAATTGAAATGAGGTGTATGATATCTTCATATATCACTTGAATTTAAAGATGTACGAGTTATTCAGAAAGACCAGGTTTAACCCATTCTAAATAACTGATACGACGATTTAAAGTTGAAGATATTGAAGACGATGGTTGAAAACCGGAGATCTTCACTTCGTCGGATTATTACCGATGCCTCGATTGGAATGTACCCCTAAGACGATGTAATAAGTGGTGGTCATCCAGACGTACTTGGAGATCGACCGGATTTGCAAGGGCCTCTCTCCTATATTGGACATTTGGGACGAGGAATAAGATGCCTTCGGTTTCATTCAGACCCAGAATGAACTTGTAAATGGATTGTATGTTTGACATTATATTTTATGTTGTAAAAATTGATCTCTACTAAATATATATCTGTTTGGTGGCGGAGAATTTATTCTCTTAGCTTAACACTCTTCTATGACGACATAATATCTTCATAGTGTGAAGGGATCCGAGTCTTATAATAGCTTCATTTTTTAAAAAGCATTATGAGTTTTGTTTACTGGTATTCATGTGGAGGAAATCCATTTAGCGTTATACGGCGTGGTCCAATGATTTACCCAACTTTAAAATAAAATTTAATAACTGTTTTGGTTCTCACACTGGTCCCATGACTGAACTGGAGTTTATTGTTTCCCACCTGAACTCTTGATGCCCATATTTTCCACATGGGCATATAGTAGTTTTGGGTATTATAGATATTTCAATAAGCATAATCCTGGATTGAAGCAAAAAGCTATGTCTAAAGCATTCAAGAGTCTTCGGCTGAATGTAATTATGATTTTTCCTCTGTGTATTGTGACTTATTATTTTCTGATAATTGCGATGTACTTTGATTTATTCTTGTACTCTGATGTAAAATTGTTGTAATAACAATGAAATGTTCTTTTGTGTTATGTTCTGATGTGTTGTATCCCATAACTGTTCGAGGATTTCTGCCATTTTGGATCGGGTCTGTGTGGCTTATGGTCGATTCCAAGGGCGGGGATATTTGGGTCGTTACAGTTTTATTGCATAGTTCTTGAATCATCCTCCTTTTCACGATTATACAAGTTTAATACAGGCAGTTCAATATATATGTCAAATCTAAAACCTAATTCGGTAAACATGGACAAGGTAGGTTTGAACAGTGCTTTGACTAGTTGGTAGAAAGTTATGCTCTGCTTCTTCCTTTTTCCCCATCTCCTATAAGCATCAAAAAGTAAAAAGCTTGCAAGAAATAACAGGCAATCACAATGGTAAATCTGTCTCTTAGAAAAACTTTTGAAGAGAAATATATAGCCAAAAATATCGAGACTGGGAGGAGCACATCTTAAAATACATAGGAAAATGCAATGCAAGAAAATAGATATTAAAAATTCAGATTTCACTTAAGTCAGAGATAATTCTGTGGAGGTGGATATAGATAGCAGTTCTGATTCATCAGAACAATTGAAGTGATATTCCTTATAAAATCCTTATATATATATATATGTGTGTGTGTGTGTGTATGTATATATGTGCATGTGCACACGTGTGTGTGTATATATATGTATGTATCAGTGAATATCATAGCGTGGAATGTAAGGGGTAACATTCACTTGAAAAAAATTAGACTCTACCAATCTTATTGCTTCTAATAAACTAAGCATATCAGCATATTAGAACATAAGGTGAATAATATCCGTGTCTTAGAATTCCATAATAGATAGTCAATAATTGGAGTTTTGTCAATAACAATAAAACTTGTAGTGAAGGCAGAATTATGGTGCTAGATCATAATGTTTGGGAACTTACTAATCATTTCATAAACCCTCGATATATTCATGCAAATTTTAAAACAAAGAAGGGCTTTTTACTGATATCACTTTTATTCATGCCTTAACTATTGAGAAGTATAGAATTATTTTATGGAATCACCTTGATCTAATCAATAATATAGCTACTAACCCTTCGATTCTTATAAGTGATTTTAATATTGTTATGCGTTATTCAGAAAAAAGAGCTGGAAATTCTATTCCTTTCAGAAAACTAGAATTTTAATCCAATTTTTTTTTGTTAAAAACTGGTTTAGTATAACCAAATTAAAATGGCAATAAATTTACTTGGAAGTCTAGTGAATTTAGGAATATTCACTATGAACTTGATAGAATTTTGTTTAATCGAACATTTATTAACCTTTTTTCGAACTTTTCTTGATATACTTTACACTAAGCTACAAGCGACGACACCCCCATTTAGCTAATATTAGATCATAATCAAAATGATAAAATCAGCTTCCCTTTCAGATTTAAAAATGGTTGGGTTTTGGATAATGAATGCAAATATGTCATAAATAACAACTTTCATACTAAAATCAAAGGCATTGCCAATACAAACTTAGAAAAATGCTCCAAACCTATGAAGATAAATTGAAGAAAGTGGAATAATAGTAGAAAATTCAATCAAATAAATGTTATCAAACAAAATTGTGAGAGATTACAACATATTATTGATTTTGATAATTCTGATAGCCCAAGAATCAATGAATTCTTTCAGATGCAAAAGAAACTCATTGGTGAGTTGTATATTAAGGCTGCCAATATTAGGCAAAAAGAAAAAATTGATTGGATAATAAGTGATGATACACTAAGCAAATTCTTCTATGTTAAGATGTCTATTAGAAAGCATAGAAAAAACATAGGAAAAACTGTTAATGATAAGGGTAGTGTTTTGAATGATGTAGCTCAATTAAAAAATGGAGAGTCATTGCTTACTTTACTAATTTATAACGTAGACGAGAAACACAACTATTTCCCAAAAATCCGCCCTAAGTTCCTTCTCTAGTAGTGAAATTCTTCTTTCTTTAGTAAACATGCTTGATGTTAAAAATATTATTTTTAGTGCTAATGATGATAAACGTCCAAAACCAGATGGATTTGGTGCTAAATTTCCAAAACTTACTGGGAAGATTTAAAACAAATTATTTTTGAAGCAGTGAATGAATTTTTTATTTCTGAGAAATTCAAAAAAATACAAACCATACTTTTATTGCTTTAGTTCAAGAAATAAAAGTTTCTAACTATCTTGGAGATTATAGATCTACTACTTGTTGTAACCTTCTTTACAAAATCATTGCAACTATTTTAGGTAATAGAATTAGAATATTTTTAAATACTTAATCCTTGAAATCAAAGTGCTCTTATTCCTGAAACATAATGTGAGAAAGTACCCTTTTAGCTCGTGAAATGCTTTCGAATTCAATCAAGGGGCTAAAAATAAAATAAGCATTAAAGTGGATCAGTATAAAGCTTTTGAAAAAACAAAAGATCTTTTATTATACATATAATGAAACAACTAGGTTTTAATGATTTTTTTTGTTATTTAGTTAACGAACATATTAATAATGTAACATTTTCTATTCTAATCAACGGTTCCCTATGTGGTTTTATTAAAAGTAATAGAGATATTAGATAAGGGGATCCCTTATCTTCATATCTATTTATTTTAGCTACGAAATATCTTTAAATAGAAAAAATTATAAAATCTATGAATAAGATCGCTCAATGTATTACTCATTTAATATATGCTGATGATTTGCTATTATTTATAAATGCATATATGCAAAATACTATGGCAATTGGATTATTTTTTAAAATCTCAAATCTTATGCTGGTTTTCAGATCAATCAAAGAAAGAGCAAGATATATATCAACAAAAACTGCAACATAAAAGAGGAAATTCTCAAGTAGTTTAATTTTCAAGAAGGAACTCTGCCTATGAAATACTTAGGTATCCCTCAGAGTTCTAATGAAATAAAAGATAAAGATTGTGCAAAACTTCATGAAATAATTCAGAACGAAATAGATAATTGGTGAAACACCCCACCTCCGTTAATGTCACTCGCAAAGGGAATGCCTTAACTTCGGTGGAGCATTTTAGGTAAGAGATGCAGATAAATTACAAGACAGACAAATAAAGTCATTTTATAAACAATGTGGTTTAGTCAAGCTTTTACAGTAGTTGTCTCAATCATACTTAAAAGTAATACATAGAATTTCTGTTTTGATTTAAAAACTTCCAAATATAAAAGAAGCATAAAAATAACAATGATATTCCCCAATAAAGCATGAACCAACCATAGCAGCGGAAGTGAGAGTCCAAAGCAATACATCGCCTATCTTCGAGCTTGGAAAGAAAACTGATCTAAGTGGTAACATTTCCTCCCTTTGAACCGGGGGGGGGGGGGGGGACGGAAGAAAAGAGGCAAAACAAAACTCGGTCAGACATAAGTCTGGTAAGTCCAGTGGTAAGTCCAGTGGCTTTCAGCATATAAACAGGCAAAAGCATCATGACATGAATAAACTGAATATAAGACAATACCGCGAGAACAAGGATAACAAGATAACATACGATTAGTATAGATATGATAAGGCAAGATAAAATGAATGAGCTTCTACTCTTTCTCTGCTTCGCTACTACCTTGTTATTCTGATTTTATATCTCTGCACCACCTAAATAGTGTCCCAACTAGTAATCTATATAAAATGATCATATTGTAATGTGATCCCAATCCCCGCAATTGTGGTAGCCTTCAGGTGTACATCTATCGTGAGGATTCCACCTCAATCTGCCTAATTGCCATGAACATGTTAGATGTACCCTTACTACCCTATCGATCGGCTCCTTACTTGTATTAATTTCTCTTGTGTCTATGTCAATTGGCCCTCTCTTGCATGTGGATACCCTGTGTTGGTCCCACCATAAGGTGTATCATTCCTTGTGATAGCAACCCGACACAATTCAAGATGCACAGTGTATAACTACTGGTACCCAATGCCTGCTTTTTCCCACTTCGGAGTATGCGCACGCCCGTAAACCGTCGGAACCTACACTGACGTAACCCTTGCCATTGTTTTGACCGCTTATAATCAGCCCAATAATCGTTCCCCACCGTTCCTAATTCAGGGTACCATGATACATCTATGTGGGTTACTGCTGAAATGAGTCCCCGTTACTAGGGTTTCCTATTGGTTAAGTTTGTGGGCCTATATTTACTAATATTACCCACCAACCCGATATGTACTTAACCCTCCCACTGATTCAAGCATGTTTATTTAATGGTTAAGTTTGTGGGCCTATATTTACTAATATTACCCACCAACCCGATATGTACTTAACCCTCCCACTGATTCTAGCATGTTTATTTAATGGTTAAGTTTGTGGGCCTATATTTACTAATATTACCCACCAACCCGATATGTACTTAACCCTCCCGCACATTATGCCATATTGGTTAAGTGTTGTCCATTCATGTTAACTTAACCCACCCATTCATCATGTCATGTTGGTTAAGTGTTTCTTGACCCTCTTCACTTATCATGTTGGATTGGTTAAGTGTTTCCTATCAACTTAACCCCGTTCGTCCATCAAGTTATATTGGTCAAGTATTTCTTGTTAACTTAACCCTACGTGTTCATCATGTTGTATTGGTTAAGTGTCATCAATCAATTCAAGTTAACTTAACCCACCTACTTGTCATGTTACTTTGGTTAAGTGTTGCCTTCTTGTGTTAACTTAACCCTACCACAAATCAAGTTATATTGGTTAAGTGTTGCCCTCTCGTGTTAACTTAACCTTACCACAAATCAAGTTATATTGGTTAAGTGTTGCCCTCTCGTGTTAACTTAACCTCACCACAAATCAAGTTATATTGGTTAAGTGTTACCCTCTTTTTTTAATTTAGCCTTACCACAAATCAAGTTATATTGGTTAAGTGTTGCCCTCTTGTTTTAACTTAACCTTACCACAAATCAAGTTATATTGGTTAAGTGGTTCTTATTAACTTAACCCTACCCATTTATCATGTTATACCGGTTAAGCGTTTCCTATTAACTTAACCCTATTCATCCATCTTGTTATATTGGTTAAGTGTTTCTCATTTACTTAACTCTAGTCATTCATGTTATATTGGTTAAGTGTTCCAATTAACTTAACCCTACTCATGTTCTTAGAATGTCTTGTTCATTAGCATTAATTGATTTATTAATGCGCCAACCTCTCACATTAGATATGTGTTGTTGTGGTTACTGGATGTGTCGGGCGGTTCCGAGCAGTTTTACACCACAACTCAATCTAACCTCGGGTTTTTCTTGGGCATGATGCACTAACCTCTCACATTAAATAGGTGTTGTTGTGGTTACTGGATGTGTCAGGCGGTTCTGGGCAGTTTTACACCACAACTCAATCTAACCTTGGGTTAGGCACGTTCATCTCTTCCCAAATTTACATGTTTATAGTACATGTCCAAGTCTAGATTTTATATGCCAATCATCCCAAATTCACAAAACTAGTCATGTTCCTATTCTCAAGTTATACCCCAACAAAATTGATTTCAAGTTATGCCCCATAAATTCAAATTCAAGTTAGTACTCAAAATAGGTTACACCCAATTTTTCCAACTTTGCAATAATAGTCGTGCCTCAAAAATCATAATATACACATGCCCTAAGGTTTAGTCATATTGCACTGCACAAAATATTCTCTAAAAGCCCCCAATCTTGATTCACAGTATAAACTATGCCAAATTATAGCCTTTAATTACAGTGCAGGCCAATTACCTAAAAATCTGAATTTAGGCATGTTCATATTTAACAATTATCCCTATCTTACTATAGGTTTTCATGCCTAAGCCATAAACCACTATACACAATAATCTCCTTCTTCCAAGTCATGAACTATCTTATATAATATGCCCCAATTTTAGGTCTTAAACCACATCATGTACTATGCCTTACATGTTTACCGTTCAATTTACGCCCCAAATCCCAAGTCATATGTCCAATATACTTTAGGCCTCAATTCTCAAGTCATATGTTCGATACACTTTATGTTTTAAATACAACATGTGTTATGTCCTCAAATCCGTTACAAATCAGTTATGCCCAATTATACATAATTTAATATTTTTCCCCAATTTTAGCGCTAGTCATGTCCAAATCATATATTATGCCCAATTTTAGCGCTGGCCATGTTCAAATCATATATTATGCCCAATTTTAGCGTTGGCCATGTTCAAATCGTATACTATGCCCAATTTTATTTCCAACGTACGTTCATCTCTTATGAGATTTTGCTCAGGCTCGCAGTAGCCTGGCTATAAAACAAAAAGGGAAGAAGGAAAGAAGAGACAAAGAATGGACATAATATTATCAATGAGATAGATCCAATGGATATAGAAAGACAGATAGAAATAGGCATAATATCAGATTCAGATTTATTACAACGTCAGAATCACAATTAACTTTTATTTCTGAAAGTAAGGTGAACTTACGAATTACAGAACGGTCTTGAATTCTGGGATCTGATTTCTGAAACTGAAAAGCTATCCCTTGACGTAGACTATCGATTCTCTAATTAGATTTGATTCTTAGAAAATAGTTGTTGAAGTTGTTGAAGTCGTTGAATTAGCCTTTGAATCTCTACTTGAATTCTAAACTTGATTTCTACGAAGAACTTTAGCAGCATAACCCCGTCTTTGATTTATTTTGATATGAGTTAGGGTAGAGTATAGGCGTAATGAAGTTGTGTAGAGAAAACTCTAGCCTTATGGGTGTTTATATAGCATAGGGATCAATGAAACTGGTCAGAACGGGCGTTCAAATGCAGAAAAACTAACCAGGCCTCGGATCTGGAAATAGGGGGTGGTCGACCCCCTGGTCGACCTATGTGACCCAGGTCGACCCCTTGGTCGACCTGTGTCCTGGGCGGGAAATTTCCCGCCCAGCCCAGGTGTGTGATTTAAATTTTGAACTTAAATCTGAGCTATTTTAATTTATTTAAATTCCTGAAACTTCTGAGGGCCATAACTTCCTCATATGAAGTCCGATTTACGAAAACTTGGACTCTATTCCAAGCAGAATTCCAAGACGAACGCAATAGCATAACCCATTTCCCTTAATTCACACTCTAAAAATTAAGTATTCTTTAATTCGTTCTTTTAATATTCTCAGCAAATATGGGGTGTTATATTCTCCCCTCCTTAGAGGATTTCGTCCCCGAAATCTCTAAGTTAAGAAGAATGCATATCCTAACATCCAACATCCATTTACTTAACCATTCAATCACAGGCGTCCATTATCCTTAAAAATATTTCTAATGCTTTAATGATCATATGCATAGTGTGTGTACATGTCCTTATCTGATGCAAAATCAGGCGGTCAGGCGGTCTACTGATTCAGTTGACCTCCTCAATGCGAATTATTTCGGTGCCATGTGTCCATCATGTATGCAATTATTCCTAATTGTACTTTATAACTTCTACATGAGTGCACAATCATTCATACAAATGCAACATTCATATGATAACACATCAAGTTTCAGTTCATATATATAAAAATTCACTCATGCATATGCAATATGAAAGTGACTGAGCCGATCTAATGCCTAATGTGTGTATATGCATCCACGAGAAACCACTTGCAACCACCAATTATAACATGTTTCAAACACATGTTTACATCCATTGGCTTCTACCTAAGGATCGAAGATATGACCTAGAGGATATACCAAAAAAAGATAGAAACAAACATGCATAGAATTCCTAGAAAAAGAGAGATCAAGGATATACCCTCAAGAAAAAGGGTATGATGTGCATGTCTTATCTTCAGTCTCCTACGTCGTGTCTTCTTGAGCTTCACTCCACTGTACCTTAACTAATTTAACTTCACAGTTGCGAAGCTTCTTGACCTCCATTTCCAAAACTCACTAGTAAATATAGGACCTCAATCACTTACTATGCTAGAGGGTATCCAATGTAGTCGAACTATCTTTCCAAGATAAACAGGTGCGAGCCATGATACCAAGTGTATATACTAAGATGATTAGAGGTCTCTCCTCTACTTAGCTTATCCATCATGTCATAAATCTGAGGGTCTAAAGCTAAAGGTTGCTATGTACTTTTTACCTCTCTTAAGGTCAGTCTTACTTAAGGCGCCTGCCACAACCATTTATTTATCATGCAAACCATCCTAGTCGAACTCGACATCCCTCAAGTACAAGCCCTAAAGGCCTAAACCAATATCAGAAAAGCACCCAAGGAGTACCTCCACCGAAATTGGATGATTTATGTGAGATGATACTAGCAAAACAACCAAACAACTGAGCACTTAACCGACTCTGGCTATCCTCACCAATCTTGCTCCAAAACTATCGTTGGTCGCATAACTGGCTTTGCATTGTCAACCAGATATATGCGGAAGTCTATCTCGAGTTTAGGGGAAAATCCCTAACCTAATCAAAAACATCTGCGTACTCACGGACTACTCTAACGGATTGCAAATCGTCGATAAATGCATCAAGTGATTCTAGGTAGCTAAGCCTAACTTATCCCCTCAGGATCGCACGAAATCTCGAGGGTATTCCCGAGGCAAGTAAAAAGTCTAACTACCCTCCTTTCACAATTACTAGCTAACCAATCCATGCCTAGAATCAACCCATAGCCCATGAAACCAAAAACATAAGCATTACACTTAAAGTCAATCCTTAATATAGATATTCTCAAATCCTTACAAACCAAAGATAAATGAGCCGAACCACCAACCGGATTTGAGAAAATAATAGGATCTTCTATTATACTAGTATAAGGTGCAGAGACTCAATTACGGAAGCAGATATGAGAGAATGTGAAGTGCTGAAATCAAAAAGAGTACTAACATGATGATATAAAAGAAAAACTAAACTTTATTATCTTTCTCTCAGGTACGCTGGCGGTGAAAGCATGCACCTGCCTTCCTAAAAATCATGTCCTTGTCCTTGTCCTCTGGGAAATCCTTGATAAGATGCCCTGCATCACCATGCTGAAAACAACCACTTGTCTTTTACTTCCTATAATTAAATGACCCGCTATACCGCAGAAAAGATACTTCCCCTTGTTGCAGGGTCTATTATTTCCTCCTCCCTTCTTATATTCCAATCCCTTGTTTGTGATTCTTCCCCTTTGGCCTCTTTCTCTTTACTTCCTTTGTGAACCATGTTGACAATTCTCTCGAACGTCACCTCCATCACACGGGAAACCCTACAAAGCTTGGAAGAGAATTAGCCACAGGTGAAACTACTACAA
The DNA here is from genome assembly GCA_030737875.1 of Allium sativum. Taxonomy (NCBI): domain Eukaryota; kingdom Viridiplantae; phylum Streptophyta; class Magnoliopsida; order Asparagales; family Amaryllidaceae; genus Allium; species Allium sativum. The sequence continues at coordinate 161,585,880 of CM060925.1, forward strand.
CTATGGATGGAGGTGTCGTAGTCCCATCGAGCCTACGGAACCATGCCGCGATGAGGTTACCTCCCAGAAAGCTAGGATCCCCGGAGACTCAGGAAAGAAGGAAACAAGGGTTTAAATAGAGGATCAAAAGATAGTGCATATGGTTTTGGGGAATATGCCTTTAAACAAAACCTTTCTTTTGAAAATGCTTCTTTTAAAACTGTTTTGAAAATAATTTTTCAAATCTTTTATCTGATCTGGTAACCTTCAGCTCTGATACCAAGTGAAACACCCCACCTCCGTTAAGGTCACTCAAAAAGGGAATGCCTTAACTTTGGTGGAGCATTTTAGGTAAAAGATGCAGATAAATTACAAGACAGACAAATAAAGCAGTGGAAAATAAAGTCATTTTATAAACAATGTGGTTCAGTCAAGATTTTACAATAGGTGTCTCAATCATACTTAAAAGTAATACATAGAATTTCTGTCTTGATTTAAAAACTTCCAAATATAAAAGAAGCATAAAAATAACAATGATATTCCACAATAAAGCATGAACCAGCCATAGCAGTGGAAGACAGAGTCCAAACAATACATCGCCTATCTTCAAGCTTGGAAAGAAAACTGAGCTAAGTGGTAACATTTCCTCCCTTTGAACCTAGAGGGGAAACAGAAGAAAAAAGGCGAAACAAAACTAGGTCAGACATAAGTCTGGTAAGTCCAGTGACTTTCAGCATATAAACAGGCAAAAGCATCATAACATGAATAAACTGAATATAAGACAATACCGTGAGAACAAGGATAACAAGATAACATATGATTAGTATAGATATGATAAGGCAAGATAAACTGAATGCACTTCTACTCTTTCTCTGCTTCGCTACTACCTTGTTATTCTCATTTTTATATCTCTGCACCACCTAACTAGTGTCCCAACTAGTAATCTATATAAAATGATCATATTGTAATGTGATCCCAATCCCCGCAATTGTGGTAGCCTTCAGGTGTACATCTATCGTGAGGATTCCACCTTAATCTGCCTAATTGCCTTGAACATATTAGATGTACCCTTACTACCCTATCGATCGGCTCCCTGCTCATATTAATTTCTCTTGTGTCTATGTCAATCGGCCCTCTCTTGCGTGTAGATACCCTGTGCTGGTCCCACCATAAGGTGTATCAATCCTTATGATAGCAATCCGACACAATTCAAGATGCACAGTGTATAATTACTGGTACCCAGTGCCTGCTTTTTCCCACTCCGGAGTACGTGCATGCCCGTAAACCGTCGAAACCTACACTGACGTACCCCATGTCGTTGTTTTAACCGCTTATAATCATCCCAGTAATCGTGCCCCCCCTGCCTAGTTCAGGGTACCATGATACATCTATGTGGGTTACTGCTGAAATGGGTCCCCGTTACTAGGGTTTCACACTGGTTAAGTTTGTGGGCCTATATTTACTAATATTACCCACCAACCCAATATGTACTTAACCCACTCACCGATTCAAGCATGTTTATTTAATGGTTAAGTTTGTGGGCCTATATTTACTAATAATACCCACCAACCCAATATGTACTTAACCCTCCCACTGATTCAAGCATGTTTATTTAATGGTTAATTTTGTGGGCCTATATTTACTAATATTACCCACCAACCCGATATGTACTTAACCATCCCACTGATTCTAGCATGTTTATTTAATGGTTAAGTTTGTGGGCCTATATTTACTAATATTACCCACCAACCCGATATGTACTTAACCCTCCCGCACATTATGCCATATTGGTTAAGTGTTGTCCATTCATGTTAACTTAACCCACCCATTCATCATGTCATGTTGGTTAAGTGTTTCTTGACCCTCTTCACTTATCATGTTGGATTGGTTAAGTATTTCCTATCAACTTAATCCCGTTCATCCATCAAGTTATATTGGTTAAGTGTTTCTTGTTAACTTAACCATACGTGTTCATCATGTTGTGTTGGTTAAGTGTCATCAATCAATTCAAGTTAACTTAACCCACCTACTTGTCATGTTACTTTGGTTAAGTGTTGCCTTATTGTGTTAACTTAACCCAACCACAAATCAAGTTATATTAGTTAAGTGTTGCCCTCTCGTGTTAACTTAACCTTACCACAAATCAAGTTATATTGGTTAGTTATATTGGTTAAGTGTTGCCCTCTCATGTTAACTTAACCTCACCACAAATCAAGTTATATTGGTTAAGTGTTGCCCTCTTTTTTTAACTTAACCTTACCACACATCAAGTTATATTGGTTAAGTGTTGCCCTCTTGTTTTAACTTAACCTTACCACAAATCATGTTATATTGGTTAAGTGGTTCTTATTAACTTAACCCTACCCATTTATCATGCTATACCGGTTAAGTGTTTCCTATTAACTTAACCCTAGTCATCCATCCTGTTATATTGGTTAAGTGTTTCTCATTAACTTAACCCTAGTCATTCATGTTATATTGGTTAAGTGTTCCTATTAACTTAACCCTACTCATTTTCTTAGCATGTCTTGTTCATTAGCATTAATTGATTTATTAAAGCACCAACCTCTCACATTAGATATGTGTTGTTGCGGTTACTGGATGTGTCGGGCGGTTCCGGGCAGTTTTACACCACAACTCAATCTAACCTCGGGTTTTTCTTGGGCATGATGCACTAACCTCTCACATTAGATAGGTTTTGTTGTGGTTACTGGATGTGTCGGGCGGTTCCGGGCAGTTTTACACCACAACTCAATCTAACCTCGGGTTAGACACGTTCATCTCTTCCCTGATTTACATGTTTACAGTACATGTCCAAGTCTAGATTTTATATGCCAATCATCCCAAATTCACAAACTAGTCATGTTCCAATTCTCAAGTTATACCCCAACAAAATTGATTTCAAGTTATGCCCCATAAATTCAAATTCAAGTTAGTACTCAAAATAGGTTATACCCAATTTTTCCAACTTTGCGATAATAGTCATGCCCCAAAAATCACAATATACACATGCCCTAAGGTTTAGTCATATTGCACTGCACAAAATATTCTCCAAAAGCCCCCAATCATGATTCAAAGTATAAATTATGCCAAATTATAGCCTTTAATTATAGTGCAGGCCAATTACCTAAAAATCCCAATTTAGGCGTGTTCATATTTAACAATTATCCCTATCTTACTATAGGTTTTCATGCCTAAGCCATAAATCACTATACACAATAATCTCCTTCTTCCAAGTCATGAATTATCTTATATAATATGCCCCAATTTTAGGTCTTAAACCACATAATGTACTATGCCTTACATGTTTCCAGTTCAATTTACGCCCCAAATCCCAAGTCATATGTCCAATATACTTTATGCCTCAAATCTCAAATCACATGTTCGATACACTTTATGTTTTAAATACAACATGTGTTATGACCTCAAATCAGTTATGCCCAATTATACATAATACTTTTTCCCAATTTTAGCGCTAGTCATGTCCAAATCATATATTATGCCCAATTTTAGCGCTGGCCATGTTCAAATCATATATTATGCCCAATTTTAGCGCTGGCCATGTTCAAATCATATATTATGCCCAATTTTATTTCCAACGTACGTTCATCTCTTATGAGATTTGGCTCAGGCTCGCAATAGCCTGGCTATAAAACAAAAATGGAAGAAGGAAAGAAGAGACAAAGAATGGACATAATAATATTAATGAGATAGATCCAATGGATATAGAAAGACAGATAGAAATAGGAATAATCTCAGATTCAGATTTATTACAACGTCAGAATCACAATTAACTTTTATTTCTGAAAGTAACGTGAACTTACAAATTACAGAACGATCTTGAATTCTAGTATATGATTTCTGAAACTGAAAAGCTGTCCCTTGACGTAGACTATCGATTCTCTAATTAGATTTGATTCTTAGAAAATAGTTGTTGAAGTAGTTGAATTAGCCTTTGAATCTCTACTTGAATTCTAAACTTGATTTCTACGAAGAACTTTAGCAGCATAACCCCGTCTTTGATTTATTTTGATATGAATTAGGGTAGAGTATACGTGTAATGAAGTTGTGTAGAGAAAACTATAGCTTTAGGGGTGTTTATATAGCATAGGGATCAACGAATCTGGTCAGAACGGGCGTCCAAATGTAGTAAAACGAACCAGGCCTCGGATATGGAAATAGGGGGGAGGTCGACCCCCTGGTCGTCCTATGTGACCCAGGTCGACCCCCTGGTCGACCTAGGTCCTGGGCGGGAAATTTCCCGCCCAACCCAGGTGTGCGATTTGAATTTCGAACTTAAAATCCGAGTTGTTTTAATTTATTTAAATTCCTGAAACTTCTGAGGGCCATAATTTCCTCATACGTAGTCCGATTTACGAAAACTTGGACTCTATTCCAAGCAGAATTCCGAGACGAACACAATGGCATAACCCATTTCCCTTAATTCTCACTTTAAAAATTAAGTATTCTTTAACTCGTTCTTATAATATTCTCAGAAAATACGGGATGTTACAATTGGTCAAGTATGTTTCTATCCATAGCCGGAAGGATGGAACTCACTCACACAGTCATCGTAGTTGTTTTTTGTTTAGCATAACGATTGTGTAGAGCATCTCTACACACCCGAATACTGATAATAGATAATAATTCAGTCAACAAGCCTGACCGATGGCGCAAACAGTACTGATAATGCATGCATGTTGCATGCAAGGAGTTCATAGCGCATAGCACGATTAGTCACATATGAAGCTAATATACAAAGTAAACAACATTACTACCAAACAACACAAAATATCACCATTAACACATCCCAGTGAATAATCGTGCAGCCCATCAACAATAGCAATCCAAAAGACACAAAAAAGTTTACCAGTTGCGAAGGGATGCGCAGATCATGATGAGCTTACCATGGTCGTGGATAGTAGCGACGTTGTTGGGTGCCAACCGTGTCAGTGCTGCCAACCGACTACTCCCAAACGACGACAGTATCCAAAATGTTTGGGATGTATGGTGCTGGCTGGGTACCTGACCAAAGATGGTAAAGGTAAGTAATTTTGAAACAAAGCTAGTTGTTTGTAGCGAAGCGATTATTGAAGCAGGGATTATTGCATTCATTCCACAATGTCTAGGCGTATGCAGCAAAGAGGGTTTCTAAATTGGGGGAAGATGGTTTGAACTCCCAATGATTGAAATGATGGAAGAAGGGTGGAGGACAGCCAAGAACGCTTGTTCAAGTCGAGGACTAGAGGTGGAAGCTTATGTCGCAGTCTTTGAGCAAGTGGGGGACACTTTCATCTGCTAGTTGACAGAGAATACAAACCGGGTTGACGCCCATACCATTGCGAATTAACCTATCTTTGGTGTTAATCCGCCCTCTTGCCAAAAACCACAGAAAGAATCTAACCCTCAGCGGTGCTTTGATCTTTCATATTCCAGGGAAACTGTGTCATCATAGTTATTGTTCTTTACTGGATGCAATATACTAATATTTCTATCAAATCCATAGAAAAAAAAGAAAGAACTTGTGCCAACTTCATTTGGAATGGTAAAAATCACAAAATTCTTGGAGTACTACTATAAAGCCAAATTAAAATAGAGGTATAGGGTTGAGAAATTTTAAAGACCCAAATGAAGCTTGTAATCTTAAATTGTTTTGGAAATTTGTAGAAGGTAAAGTTTTTATGGGTAAGGTTGATGAAAGCAAAGTATGTTAAAGGGAAAAACTTTTGGACCTTGTCAATGGAAAATCATCATTCACATGCTTGGAAAAGCATTTTAAACAGCAGAGAAATTGACTTTAAATTGATACCTAGAAAATTCAAAGATGGCATTCAAACAAGTTTATGGTTTCATCCTTGAATCAACAGTCGCTCAATTATTAATCTATTATTGCAGTGGAACAATTTTTATTCATTTAGAGAATAAAATGACAAGATTTCTTACATCATTAAAATTTCATTTTGGGAAACGAATTTGAATCCAATTGCCTCAATTTCTAAATCAGCCATCAGTAAAGTAGAAACAGATAAAAATATATTAAAAAAGACAGCTGATATAAAAGCTATCATCAAAACGTAAATTGTCATTCAAACCGCTTGGGAATATACTAAAGGAAATGATAATGAAGTTAGTTGGTATAAAGTCATTCGGAATGATGCAAGCTGCCCAAAAATGGATTTCTGCTCTTGTTTTGCAATATCGAACGGACTGTCTAATGGAGACATATGTTCTAAGTGGAGTAATAAAAATAATTCTAAATGTTTGCTTTGCAAATTCAAGTATGAAAATATAGTTCATTTATTCTTTGATTGTTTATACTCAAAAGAAACATGCTCAACTTCGATAAAAGAGAACATCTCCAAAATAACATAGAAACATTCAATACATCCTAGAAAAGAAGTGAAACAAAAGGGATGATTTCAAAAGACACGCATTGTTCTAACAACTACCATGCATTCAATCTCGAAAGAAATAATAGGCTACATAATGGCAAAGAAACCGATAACATTAATTTATTAAAGAAAAATTCAGTATTCTCCTGCTAAAATCCCTTAAAAATTCCAAAAATCACAATACTCAAAGCCACAGTCATAACACGTGTGATATTGATAACTATGAAGAGAGAATAGAGCCATACTTATTCCTTTAGAAATTTTCATATGTAGATGCAGCCACGACAATCAATGCAGAGTTCATTCCTCCCTAGTCATCTTTAGCTGTTGCTAATAGCTTGAACATCCACACCAGGCTCCTCTCAAAGGTTCTCCCCCCGTACGCAAAATCAGAGCTAAACCTAGTCAGGGAAGAAACAAGAATAATTAATAATAATAATAATAATAATAAATACTCGAATATTTATACTACTAATATATTTCCTAATTTTTTGCAGAAGGAATTGGAATTGCTCCAACAATGTTCCCGGTGATAGATCTATGTAAGATTAAGAAGAAGACATGCTTTAACAAATCAGTACTCAAAGAATAGAATCAAATCACTATATACGCAAGCCAAATAATAACATGTATCACTAGTCTTTTTGGTGCAAAGGGGAGAGCAGAAAGTTTTGAGATATTATAAATCGTAGATTCAAATAAAATCCAAACATAGCTAACCACTACTGGTTCAACTCCAAAGGAGTGAAAAGGAATAGATGGTCAGATATATGAACTGGATCCCCCAAGTAATTTGGGGTCTCAAAAGCTCAGATCGAAAGAACTTCTCAAGTTTTTCTGAGCTTTCGCCATTTTTATGCTTTTGAAAGCCTTAGAAAGAATACTGTTTTGAGTCAGCTAGGGTTCTGATGTTTTATTTCATGTGTTAGGCTCTACTCTCCAATTACACCCGTTTTATCTTTTTACCACTATCTCAATGGGTTGGACCTTGGGCGTAACACCCCGAAATTTTAACGACACTAAAAGAGGATAAATTAAATAATAATTTATTTAATATTCATAATTAAGGAAAACGGACTCTGCTATTGCGTCTGTCTCAAAATTCTGGTCAAGATAGACATTTGGTTTACGTAAAACGGACATCGTATGAAGAAGTTATGAGGGTTTTAAGTTTGTATACGCGCAGAAAGAACATATGTACACATATGAGTCACGTATAAGTCTGAATTTTATCCAGAACAGTTCAAATTCAAAAATTGAAAAGTGGCGGTAGATTTCCCGCTCTAGGGGTCGACCCCCCTAGAGGGGTGTCGACACTGGGGTCGACTCCCCTTAAGGGGTGTCGACCTATGGGTCGACCCACCCACAGGGGTGTCGATACCCCTAGGGCTGAGGTGGTAGTCAGTCTCATAGGGTTTTATAGCTATATATATGTGTCCAATTCTCCTATTTCTTCATTGGAAATCATGGGAGCTAGATGTTGCCGGTGTGCGAACTGAGACAGATCCGTTTTCTTTAAATAACTATCAGTTTTGCAAATCAAATTCTGAGATTCAAGCATAGATTCAACAACAACTTCTTTTCTATCATCTTGACAATCCAAACACAGTGAGTTGGTTATTTTTAGGTTTAAACAAATAAAAGAATATTGTGAAAGACTGTGAATTGGATATGTTGCAAACTATGAATCCATGCTATTGTTAAACCTTATACTATGTCATGATAGATATATTTCTCTAGATCTAATGCAATTGTGGTTATTTTATTATGTTGCCTTTGTGGATCTTGAATTGTAACTATATTGTGGTTAATATAAATCTATTAATTTGGACAGTTACAATGTTGGTTAGATCCAACTGTTTATGAAAATCACCTTTCCCTTGTCATATTGTGATCAACTTAGATATGTTGTAAATTTGACATGTGAATCCATATTTAGATCTAAACATGCTATTATGTCATCCTAATGGTGTTAGATCTATTTTAACCTTTGGATCTGAATTATGTGATATAATTTATCACCTTGTGTTTATCATGTTAGATCTAAACCAATTAGACGTCTAAACTGCTAATTTAGATCTCACTATGCTTATTGAGACATCGTAGTTATGTTAGAATCAATTGACTGCCACAAGTTCACTAGTTTTATGTCCACCTCGTTATGATGTTAATTACATGTCCATGCTAGTATGTATGTTCACCTTATCACCATGATAGTATATGCCAATGCCAAGTTGAACAATCACTTTTGTTACACTCCTACTATTTTTCCCTTTTTATCGTTTATGGCTAGTCTATTATCTAGCCTAGGCATGCTGCCAATTTTGTGAGGACGCTATTTAAGAAACGGGAAAAAAGGGTTAATAATGGCATAATTTGAAAATGAACATTTTTGGACATATAATTCAAACTATTGGGAAGAGTGGGCATTGACAACTATAAAGGGAAAGGCTTAATTAATTGACTAATTATGAAATGTCTAGTAAGTACAATTAGGAATTATAATTGTACTTATGACACTGGGTTAGGCTGCATTAGTGGTGGAAGTCTGCCCGGACCCGACAAGCATATGTAGCAGCCACTAATGTTGAACCTAATGTGGGAGGTCTAAGTACACAAATACGAATTGGGATAAGACACGAGGTTAGGCCCAACTGTGGAATAAGATTGCCCGGACCCGACCGGCATATCCAGCATCCACACGTTGTAGGCCTAATGTGGGAGGTCTAGCCCATTATAAACCATAAATGGGCATGGTAATGAATTGGACTACTTAACCAAATCTAATCCATAGGGATTGTATGATTATGAACTGAAGTTAGGGTTAAGTAAATTGATTGGATAGTGGATGGGTTAAGCAAAATATGGAGGGGGTGGGTAATATCTACATATAGGCCCACAAACTACCCGATAAGGTTATGTAATTAAAGACACCTAGTGGTATACATAAGCGGAGGAAATAATAGAGTTATGTAATTAAAGATACCTTTTAGGGTAAGCATAACTAGTATAGGGCTATGTAATTAAAGATACCTAATGGTATACATAGTTAGTGAAAACCTAGTGGTGGACACAAGACAAAGGGGAGAGCTTGTATCATATTGTGTGGGACCCATTTCAGTCAGTAACCCAGAGTAGGTATCAAATAAATGTACTCCGTACTAGACGGAGAGGGGACACGCTTACTGACTGATTGTAAGAGATCCAAACGTGGAGGGCGGTGTGGGCGGCGCAAATCGACTGGGCCATGTGCGTGCATGAGCCGGGCAGAGGGGGATAAGACGACCGTGACACCTGTAGATATGGGGCTGTGCATATAAGTGAGGGGTTGCCACTTTAGGACGTGGTACACCCTACCGTGAGGCCGGCATAGAGTATCTACGGAATAGGGAGCCGATCGATTAGGGTAGTAGCTTGGGCATATTTGGACGTATGCCTAAGTCTACCACCGTGAAGTGTATGGGATCATCTCATTCTGTTTATACTAGTAATAGTGCAGAGTAATCATTAGAAAAGTGTACACACCTTATCCTGTCTACCTTGTCACATCTACCATTTGTGTTATGATCTCTCTTATCCGCTTTATCTGTCTATTATGTTACTTTTATTTATTTACTGGCTAAAAGTAATTAGACTCGCCAGACTTTATGTCTGACCCTTTTGTTTCTCCTTCTTTCTTCCGTTCCACCCCCTCCCCCACTTAGGTTCTCAGGGAGGAAACACTCAGGCTTAGTCGGGACTCAGATATCGTCTTGCTAGTAGCTACTTCTGAAGTATAGCTCAAGTTACTGTCTTTGCTATGGCTTAACTCTTTAATTTCGGGAATTATTATTTTTATATACTTATGTACTCTGATGGTGCAAGACAAAAGTTATTTTATTATAATGGTTTTTGTGACTTATGGTATTGTGGACCACGACATTATGATTTACGTTTGAAATAAAAATTTAAATTTCCGCTGTTATCTTATTTATATCTGTCTTGTAATTATTTTGTGTCTGTTTACCTATAACACTTCACTAAACTTAATGCATTTCCTTAGTGAGTGACATTAACGGACGTGGGGTGTCACACTTGGTATCGGAGCTGAAGGTTACCAGATTAGACAAAAGTTTTTGAAAATTATTTTCAAAAAGGTTTTATAAGAAAGCATTTTCAAAATGAAAAGTCTATTTTGAAAAACATTCCCCAAAAAGCCATATGTAGTATCCTTCGGTCCTTTTCTAAATTTCTTCCTTTTTCCTTTTTCAGTATGTCTGGGGAACAAAACATTCCTAATATCCCGGAGGGCGTCACAATACCTAGATGGTTCCGTAGGTATTTGGAGGCCATGGCGCCTACCGAAGGCCAAGGAAATGTTCCTTCCCAAGCTACACCAGTCATTCCTCCTCCTCCTCCCCCTCCAAGTGCAGATAACTTTGCCAAGATTTTCATAGACTTCCGTGCTATGGGAGGGAAGCCATTCCATGGGAACGAGACATCCGTGGAAGCTCGGAATTGGCTCAAGGAGACCGAGGACTTGTTCATAATCTTTGAAGTAGAGGGTAGAAGGAAGGTTTAGTTAGTCGCCTCGCTACTGAAGGACGAAGCCTCATTTTGGTGGGAAGTCTCCCAAGCTGGACGTAGTAGAAACTTGGGAAGATTTTAGATAGAGGTTCGAAATGAAATTTCCTTCCCAAGCCGAAAGAAGTATGCAAATGGAGAGATTCTTAGCACTAAAACAAGGAAACTTGTCGGTTAAGGAGTATGTGAATAAATTCAACCAGCTAGCAAGGTTCAGTTTAGAGTTGGTGGATACACCACACAAAAGGGCTTTGCGGTTTGCTAAAGGGCTGAATGAGCCTCTGCATGGGTTAGCCATGTCCCATATTCCAATGGGGGCTACTTTCGAAAAGCTTGTCGATATGGCCTTAATGCATGAGGAAGACAAGGGAGAAAAGAAGGCTGAGGAGATATCGCAAAACTGGAAAGTGTGGCCTAAGAAGGGGCAACAACAACAACACCACCAGAAGAAAGGAGGGAAAAATGATAAAGGCAAGGATAAGAGAAAATATCACAATTGTGGGAAGGAAGGTCAACTGGTTAAAGATTGTAAGCGAAGGAAGAACTCTTGCTACCACTGTTGACAGGTCGGGCATTTTGCTAGAGAGTGCCCGAAGAAACAAGGATCACAGGGGCAGGGTCAAAGGACAGAGTCTTCTGGAGGGCAGGTGCATGCTCTCGCGATCAGTTCTCCTGATAGAGGCAAAAAAGTTTCTGTGGAAGGTTTAATTTCCCTTTTAAACCACCCTATTAGAACACTTTTTGATTCTGCTGCCTCGCATTCATTTATATCAAGTTCTGTAGTTGAATCTCTGCACTTAATTACTAGTATGGTAGTGGATCCCGTAATTATTTCAAACCCCATTGGTGGTTCGGCTCATTTATCTATGATTTGTTGGCGTTTGAAAATATCTGTGTTAGGCGTCGAGTTTGAATGCGACGCGTATGTGCTCGGGTTTGTGGACTTGTGGTTGATTCTAGGAATGGATTGGCTTACCACGTATGGTGCCATTCTGGATTGTGAGAAGAGAGTTGTTAGGCTTCTGACTTGTCATGGGAGGACCCTCGAGATTTCTTGTGACCCACAAGGGTCAGTTATGCTTAGTTTCCTAGAGTCTCTTGATGCGTCTATCGATGATCTGCAATCTGTTCCAGTAGTCCGAGATTATTCCGATGTTTTTAATGAGGTTCGAGGTTTTCCTCCGAGGCACGAAATCAACTTTCGTATATATTTGGTGGACAATACAAAGGCAGTTGCATTGCCAGTGCGCCACATGGCTCCGAGGGAAAGGAGGGAGCTGAGTAAACAAGTAGGGGAGCTACTTGAGAAGGGGTTTATCATATGAAGCATATCTGAATGGGGTGCTCCAGTAGTATTTGCGACTAAAGCGGATGGTTCGCTTCGTTTGTGTGTTGACTATAGAGAGTTGAATAAACTCACTAAGAAGAATAAGCATCCGCTTCCGAGGATTGATGATTTGATTTATCATCTTGTTGGTGCCTTGGTATTTTCCCAGTTAGACTTGGCCACGGGGTTCCATTAGTTGAGGGTGGCTGAGGACAGCATAGATAAGACTGCTTTTAGGACTCCGGATGGTTTCTTTGAATGGCTAGTTATACCTTTTGGGCTGACGAATGCACCCGCCTATTTTGTCGATCTGATGAGTAGGGTGTTTTGGGAGTTCCTAAATAAATTTGTTGTAGTCTTTGTTGATGATATCTTGATCTTCTCCAAAAGCGAAGAAGAGCATGCCCAACATCTGAGAGAAGTTTTGAAAACTCTCCGTGACCATCAGCTTAAAGCAAAATTCTCCAAATGCCATTTTTGGAGAAAAGAGGTGAAATTTTTAGAGCATGTGGTCTCCAAAGAAAGGATAGCTGTAGATCCCACGAAGGTGGTTGCAGTGCAAGATTGGCAGATTCCTAAAAATGAAACCGAGGTGAGAAGCTTTCTTGGGTTGGCAGGTTACTATAGGAAGTTCATTAAGGACTTCGCAAAGATATCAGCCCCACTCACCAGGCTGACGAGGAAGAACTTGGCATTTATAGATTGTGATGTTGCTTTCCAACGACTTAAGAGGACTCTGACAATAGCCCCAGTCTTGACCTTGCCTGACAGGAGTAAGGTGTTTACTGCTTATACCAATGCGTGTGGTACAGGGGTTGGTGCGGTTCTAATGCAAGAAGGGAAAGTAGTGTGTTATGAGGGTAGACAGTTGAGGGTTCATGAAAAGAACTACCCCACCCATGATCTTGAGCTAGCTGCTATAGTATTTGCATTAAATACGTGGCATCATTATTTACTTGGATGGAAGTTCGAGTTATACACCGATCATAAATCTCTCAAGTATCTATTCTCGCAGAAAGACCTCAATTTTAGGCAACAAGGGTGGATGGAGTTTCTAGCTTCTTATGATTTTGAGATTGCTTATACCCCTGGCAAGGGTAATGTGGTGGCAGGCGCACTAGGTAGGCAGAGGATGACCCTGAGTCCTTTGTTTGTGGAAAGAAAGAACTTGGAATTCATATCAGCTTTTGATTTCAAGACCTCCATCAAGATTTTTCCTGATTTGTTTGCATCCTTGGAGATACGACCAACTCTTATGGGCCCGATAGGAGCTTCGCAACAAGATGACCCACATATTCTAGACATCATGGATAAGCTCAGAAGAGGGGAGATATCTAGTAAGCTCAGTAGATATGCCATAAATGAAAATGGGTGGTTGCGATGAGATGGAAGGCTTTGTGTTCCTCAAACTGGAAGCTTGATAAAGACAGTCCTAGAAGAATCCCACCATTCTAAGATGACCATTCATCCAGGTGGTGATAAGATGTACAGGGACAAGAAGAGGGTTTTCTTTTGGACTGGGATGAAGAAAAATGTTGCCGAATTTGTTTCTCAATGTTTAGTTTGCCAGAAAGTTAAAGCTGAGCAAAAGAATCCCAGGGGATTACTTCATCCATTGGAGTAAATAGAGGAAATGGTAAAGCGTCTCTATGGATTTCATAGATGTTTTGCCTAGACCAAAGAAGGGTAACGCTAGTATTTGGGTTGTGGTAGATAGACTCACTAAGAGCGCTCACTTTATTCCAGTTAAGAGTAAGAGGACGGCATTTTGGTTGGCAGCAATTTATGTTCGTGAGATAGTTCGTCTTCACGTGGTACCTTCCAGCATCGTGAGCGATCGTGACCCCATCTTTACCAGCGAATTTTGGAGGAGCTTACAAGAAGCATTAGGAACACAGTTATGTTTGAGCACCGCTTATCATCCTCAAACCGATGGATAGACGGAGAGGGCGAACAGGATTCTTGAAGATCTTTTGAGGCTGTGTATCCTAGACTTCGGAGGGACTTAGGAAGAGCACGTTCCTTTAGTAGAGTTTGCCTATAAGAACAACTATCATTCCAGCATCGGCATGGCACACTTTGAAGCATTGTACGGACAACCTTGTAGATCACCAACTTGTTAGTGGGAATCTACAAGAAGATTATTACTTGGACCAGATATGGTTAGAGAAACGTCCAAAAAGATTGACCTTATTCGGCGGTGGATGAAAACAGCTCAAGATAGGCAGAAATCCTATGTAGACAAGAGAATGACTAACATCAAATTTGAAGTAGGAGACTTAGTTTTTATTAAAGTATCACCTCTGAGAAATGTGGTTCGCTTCGGATCAGTAGGGAAGTTGGCACCTAGGTTTGTGGGATCATTTCCCATTATCGAGAGGATTGGCCAAATGGCCTACAGAGTAAAGCTCCCAGAAAATCTATCCGGTGTTCATGATGTTTTCCATGTTTCTCATCTGTAGAAGTGCTTGCATAACACCGCGGAGGTTGTTGAGCCGGGTGTGTTGGAAGAAGTCGAAGTGGAACGGGAGGCGACAGTCAGGCGAGTCCCTACCCGTGTTCTGGGATCAGAAGTTAAGAAGCTACGCAATAAAGAGATCAAGTTGCTAAATGTTCAATGGAGAGATAACCCAGAGTATGCGACTTGGGAAACCGAAGACAAGATTCGTGCTTCGTACCCTTTCCTTTTCGAGGGTAAGTTCTTAACTCTTTTTTCCAAAGTTTTATCAGTGCTTGTTTCAATCATTTGAGTATATCGTGTTCGTAGTATTTTTCGAGCTTTAGATAGGAATCATATGGATATAAACATGTGTTTGAAACATGTTATGCTTGATGGATGCAAGTGGATGCAAGTGTTTGCTAGTGGTTGCCTGTGGACGCATATACACAAACATTAGGCACTAAGATCGGCTCAATCACTTTCATACTGCATATGGATGTGTGTGCATTTTCTTTTCTTTTATGGATGGAAATAGATGAATTAGCATATGGATGTTGCATTTGGATGAATGAGTGTGTACACATATAGAGCTTATAGGATATAATAGGTTTATTTGCATACATATTGGATTCACGGCACTAACATACATTGCATTAAGGAGGTCAACTGAATTAGTAGACTGCCTGATTTTTCGCATTATTGTTGGGACATATACACATACCGTTGCATATATTCATATAAGCATTAGAAGTCTTTAAGGATAATGGATGCCAGTGGTTTTTGGATGAGTAGATGGATGATGGATGGTAGGATACGCAATCTTCTCAACTTAGAGATTTTGGGGACGAAATCCTTTGAGTAGGGGAGAATGTGACACCCCGAATTTTTAACGACACTAAAAGAGGAAAAATTAAATAATAATTTATTTACTATTCAGAATTAAGGAAAACAGACTGGGAAATTGCGTCCATCTCGAAATTTTGGTCAAGACCAACATTTGGTTTGTGTAAAACGGACACCGTATGAAGAAGTTATGAGGCTTTTAAGTTTGTATATGCGCAGAAAGAACATATATACACATATGAGTCACATATGAGCCAGAGATGAGTTAGAATTTTATCTAGAATAGTTCAAATTCGAAAATTGAAAAGTGGCGGCAGATTTCCCGCCCTAGGGGGTCTACCTCCCTAGAGGGGTGTCGACACTGGGGTCGACACGGGGTGTCGACCTATAGGTCGACCCACACACAGGTATGTTGACTCCCCTAGAGATGAGGTGGTAGTCGATTTCAGAGGGTTCTGCAGCTATATATATTTGTCCAATTCTCCTATTTTTTCATTGGAAATCATAGGAGCCAGGTGCTGCCGGTGTGCGAACTGAGACGGATCCGATTTTTTCAAATAACTATCTGTTTTGCAAATCAAATTCAGAGATCCAAGCATAGATTCAACACCAACTTCTTTTCTATCATCTTGACAATCCAAACACAGTGAGTTGGTTATTTTTAGGTTTAAACAAATAAAAGTAAACTGTGAAAGACTGTGAATTGGATATGTTGCAAACTATGAATCCATGCTATTGTTAAACCTTATATTATGTCATGATAGATCTATTTCTCTAGATCTAATGCAATTGTGGTTATTCTATTATGTCGCCTTTGTGGATCTTGAATTGTAACTATATTGTGGTTAATGTAAATCTGTTAATTTGGACAGTTACAATGTTGGTTAGATCCAATTCTTTATGAAAATCACCTTCCACCTATCATATTGTGATCAACTTAGATATGTTGTAAATTAGACATGTGAATCCATATTTAGATCTAAACTTGCTATTATGTCATCCTAATGGTGTTAGATCTATTTTAACCTTTGGATCTGAATTATGTGATATAGTTTATCACCTTGTGTTTATTATGTTAGATCTAAACCAATTGGACGTCTAAACTGCTAATTTAGATCTCACTATGCTTATTGAGACATCGTAGTTATGTTAGAATCAACTGACTACCACAAATTCACCAGTTTTATATCCACCTTGTTGTGATGTTAATTACATGTCCATGCTAGTATGTATGTTCACCTTATCACCATGATAGTATATGCCGATGCCAAGTTGAACAATCACTTTTGTTACACTCCTACTATTTTTCCCTTTCTATCGTTTATGGCTAGGCTATTATCTAGCCTATGCTGCTAATTTTGTGAGGATGTTAGTTAAGGAACGGGAAAAAGGGTTAATAATGGCATAATTTGAATATGAACATTTTTGGACATATAATTCAAACTATTGGGTAGAGTGGGCATTAACACCTATAAAGGGAAAGGCTTCATTAATTGATTAATAATGGAATGTCTAGTAATTACATTTAGGAATTGTAATTGTACTTATGACACGAGGTTAGGTTGCATTAGTGGTGGAAGTCTGCCCGGACCCGACCGACATATCCAGCAGCCACTAATGTTGAACCTAATGTGGGAGGTCTAAGTACACAAATACGAATCAGGATAAGATACGAGGTTAGGCCCAACTGTGGAATAAGACTGCCCGGACCCGACCGTCATATCCAGCATCCACACATTGTAGGCCTAATGTGGGAGGTCTAGCCCGTTATAAACCATAAATGGGCATGGTAATGTATTGAACTACTTAACCAAATCTAGTCCATAGGGTTTGTATGATTATGAACTAAAGTCGGGGTTAAGTAAATTGATTGGATAGTGGATGGATTAAGCAAAATCTGGAGGGGGTGGGTAATATCTACATATAGGCCCACAAACTTACCCGATAAGGTTATGTAATTAAAGACACCTAGTGGTATACATAACCGGAGGAAATAATAAAGTTATGTAATTAATGACACCTTTAAGTGTAAACATAACTGGTGTAGGGCTATGTAATTAAAGACACCTAATGGTATACATAGTCAGTGAAAACCTACTGGGGGATACAAGACAAATGGGAGAGTTTGTATCATATTGTGTGGGACCCATTTCAGTCAGTAACCCAGAGTAAGGTATCAAATAAAAGTAATCCGTACTAGGCAGAGAGGGGACACGCTTATTGACTGATTATAAGAGATCCAAACGTGGAGGGAGATGTGGGCGGGGCAAACCGACCGGGCAATGTGCGTGCATGAGCCGGGCAGAGGGGGATAAGACGACCGTGACACCTGTAGATATGGGGCTGTGCATATCAGTGAGGGGATGCCACTTTAGGACGTGATACACCCTACCATTGGGCCGACACAGAGTATCTACGGAATAGGGAGCCGATCGATTAGGGTAGTAGCTAGGGCATATTTGGACGTATGCCCAAGTCTACCATCGTGAAGTGTAAAGGGGATCATCTCATTCTGGTTATACTAGTAATAGTGCAGAGTTATCATTAAAAAAGTGTACATACCTTATCCTGACTACCTTGTCACACCTGCCATTTATGTAATGATCTCTCTTATCCACTTTATATGCCTATCATGTTACTTTTATTTATTTACTGGCTAAAAGTAACTAGACTCGCCAGGCTTTATGTCTGACCCTTTTGTTTCTCCTTCTTTCTTCCGTTCTACCCCCCCCCCCCCAAGGTTCTCAGGGAGGAAACACTCAGGCTTAGTCAGGACTCAGATATCATCTTGCAAGGAGCTACTTATGAAGTATGGCTTAAGTTCTTGTCTTTGCTATGGCTCAACTCTTTTATTTGGGGAATTATGCTTTTTATATACTTATGTACTCTGATGGTGCAAGACAGAAGTTATTTTATTGTAATGGTTTTTCCGACTTATGGTATTGGGGACCACAACATTATGATTTACGTTTGAAATAAAAAAAATTAAATTTCCGCTGCTATCTTATTTATATCTGTCTTGTAATTATTCTGTGTCTTTTTACCTATACTGCTTCACAAAACTTAATGCATTCCCTTAGTGAGTGACATTAACGGACGTGGGGTGACACATTGGGCCAACATTCTATTTATCAGTTTCAAGAAAAAAGAATGAGATATAAGGTCTATTGTGATGCTAGGTGCAATTTGGAACAATAAGAAGTTCGCTTAAATGTTTTAAATATCCCTTCTAATTGTGTACCTCTATGCTTCTAATTTACTGTAACATAGAATGTTAATATGCAAAAGTCCAAATATCCTTATGTAACGAAGTGGAAACAAACTTCATTTTTGTGATAATACTGTAATTTTTTGGCACTTTTAATAAGATTATATCATTTATATAGATAGTCAAAATAATATAACACTAGTTCAACAATATTTACATGCATTTAATATTCTAACTAATAAAAAGCCATAATTTCTACTGGATAAATGCTTTAGTTATCGTATGCAAGTGTAAATTATTTCACATCATTATATTGGGGATTAATTTTGCCCTTGGGACATTACCAGTTGTAATAATAAAAAAATAGATACATCAAATAAATTCTATTTTTGGGCTTAATGTTTAATCTAAATTAATTAGCTAAACATTTATATTTTTAAAAGTGTTACTAATACCACTAACCATTTAGATTTTTTAAAAGTTAGACTATCAACACTTTGAAAGACCTTGCTCGAATACCAATCTTAGGATCTTAAGGCTATTTCAACACTAAAAGGGTGAAGTGTATATTTTAAATATATAAAACTAACCTATGAATTTAACATTATATCTACTCAAATTGTAAACAAAAAGAAGTAAGTAATAAATGAGATGCAATAAAGTAAGTAACACCCAAATTTTTGTAATGATTCAGATTAATAGACCCTACATCAAGTCCTGCACTTCACTGTGTAGAATTTCACTATAATTGCTTACTTTCCACGGGTGGTAAGAACACCTTTCAATCTTGATTTCATAGCGATAAGATACACCCTCTTGATTTCACTGGTTATAAGGACACCTTCTTCTTTTCACAAACAACAGTAGAATATTGCAAATAATTGTATCTTTAATATGGATTCTTGCACATTCAATACAATGATCTTATGGATTTGAATTCATTATAAACTCTATGATATTCTATGGTTTGGAAATCGGCGAAGAATTGGAGTGAAATGGTATCGATTTGCAAAGATAATGGAAGAAGATTCAATGGTTTTCTTATGCAAAAGTATGGAAGAGAAAGAGTAAAAGAATGAAAAGAATATAGATTGAAAAATTCGTTTTTCAAAGCCTCTATATAGCGGATGAAGAGACATGTCTTTTAGCGAAGTGGTAACAGGAAAATCCTCTAACTTGTATTATAAAAATAATGCCCAACGATCACTATGTCACCATACTTTTGACAATATGTCGACATACTAGTGTTGCAAAAGGATCATATGTCGACATACTTTGGACCATATGTCAACATACTAGTGTTGCAAAAGGACCAGCAACACAAATAAGTGTCGCAAATTTCAGATTCTTCAAATTATCTCATCCGTGAATTCTTGCGGTTCGATTGAAGTTGATGGTTGATGCCCTTCAAATATAAGTTTATTGGGTCTTTAGCAAAAGTTTCTAAGGTTCAACCAATTACTCATCACTTTAAGCACCTCTGTCCTTTCAGCATTCTTCCTCAATAGTTTTGTTCTTCTTTTTCTCTGATTATGCTTCATACATAATTCATTTTCTTTAATAGAATCCTTATTTATATCAATGAATATATTCATGATATATCTGAAATATCTGCACAACTTGAAGATACATTTGTGTAATATTTATATGGTAGTTTTATCAAAGTCAATACTTATAGCATTAACATTTAAGCATCAGATACCGTATTTGAGGCCTTGTAGTACGAGCGTGTAAACCAAGAGCATGGTATCAGCTAAGATCACATCCATCATATAATTGAAGAGGAAAATTTTAACCGATAGTAATGGCCACCAGATTCAAAAGCATTTCAACTAATATCAGCCAATCTATGATCCAAATAGCCTAGAACAAGCAATAGACAAAATAAGTAAAAGATATTCAAAAGCTATATTTAAAGGCATTACGTTGGCAATCTGCATCCATGTTCAACCTGATAATGGTAAGTGTTCAAAACTAAGCTGTACTCGGCAAGCTACATCATCAACCCAAGGAAATATCTTTGAATTAATGGAAGAACCTTAAAACCATTATGTTGACATGGGAGATTGGTTATTTGAGCATGCCAACCCTCGAGTGCAGGTTTAAAAGTAAACTTGCAATACAAATATCTAGAGTACGAGAAGTGTAAAGGGATGCACAACTTTTATAGTAGTTTGGCACTAACGCCTATGTCCACTTTATAGTAATCATTCATCATAGATTTGTCTACTACAATGTTTGTGCAAGTTCAGACAATTTAAGTGTATAAAGGTGTATGATATAACAATAAATAGCATGTTGATTCCAAACATTGATCAAAATGCCCTTCTTCTTCTTTGTTGACTCAAAATGTATTGGTGTGAGCAGCAATGTCCAAGAAATAGCTTTAAAGTCCAAAAGTATGCATGAATGTCCAAAAGTCCAAGTGAATCCCAAAAAGTTATAGGCAAACTTCTATGTGAAGTTTAGAAGTCCAAACAGTGTCCAGAAGTCACAAAGATGATGATGGCAACCGTTATGGTGTATTTATTAACGTTCCAACTTCCTGGGATTTCGCATCCCCATGCTGTGATACAAAATCACATCGTAAGAAATTGTATCCTATCCCTGGTGCATGCATGGGAAAAAAATCAGATCCGTTCGCATTATCAAGGCGCTTCGAAGTGCTAGAAAATCGTATCCACCTCTTTGTCAAACATTTCGTATCCCGATTGCCAAGTGCCAAGTCGAAGAAATGCAATGCGCACTCATGGGAAAATTGCTTGTGACGGTGTGCTCATTTCTTTTGTGTATGCCAGATGCAAGTCCAGGAATTCGCATCCTAACTCGTGCCAGATTCCAAATGTAGAAAAGATAAGTTGATTCTTCGAAAATAGCTGAGCAGCCCAGGGTGCCCAGGCATTTTAGGCGTGCCAAACCATGGATTTGTATCCCTATAGTAATGCAAAAAAACGTATTTCGTATCTTGTGAGGGGTACGAAATGCGTACTTTCGTACCCCTATGGATACGAAAATCCTAAGTACTCATAGCTTCTTTGCCAAACTTGAACGGTGCTGGAGCAAGCGCGCACACGTGGTTTTGCCTGATCGCGTTGTGTTGATCTTTGTTTTTTGGAGTGTAGACTCGCATGAGGTCCCCCGCTCCGAGCATGGCGTCGAATAACATCGGCGATTTGACTTTCACTTCCCATACCAAGAAACTGTTTTGAATTATTTAAACAGACGCCAGTGGCCCCAGTGTCAAGTCTAATATTAGCGAATTGTCAAATACCAAGCGAAATATCTGGCTCGATTCTAATCTGAGGCGCCTCGACGGGCAAAAATCCAACAATATGAGCAACGGTAGTTCCTATATCCAAACTACCGCACCGACGCTTGAGAGATATTTCCAACAGCTAATCCTGAGATCTGATTAACTGCAAACTCAGCTGAACCTTGTATGAGGTTGGGGGTGATGCCCCTGAGCCTAGCCGATTTGGTAGTTGTCTGCGGATTGGTGTCGACACGGGGTTGCTTTTCAAGAATCACCCCCAAGTCCCGAGCTAATCCTTGCGGAACACTAGCACTTGTACCAATCATGTTACCCTGGCCCGAATGCCTCTTTATTCCTTCGAGTCGAGCAAGATAAGTGTTCATATTAGCTTTTTGTCGACATAAATGTTCTTCCTATTGTTCCAAGCGAGAAGTGAGATCCTTAGGAAAATCTTTGACGACTCTGTCAATGTCATTGTGAGTAACATAGTTCGAAGGATGTCTAGTCGAGGAGATTTCCTGACTTTCCTCCATCTATGCTCCTTTCGAGTGAGCTAGTTGTTTCTTTTTAATCATGGCGAAATCCTAGAGAATTCCAAGTAAATCTGAAAATGAATCTGATAACCAAAACCGAAGTTGGGGTCGAAGTCAAAGTTGATATCCAAAACCAAATTGAAATCCAAAGTCAAATCCGGGAACCTAAACCAACAACAGAAGTCGAAGTTGCTGCGCCCCTTTACTGGCACGCTAAAGTGTTCATGTGGGAAATTGGTTATTTGCGCACGCCAACCCCCGATTGTAAGTTTAACAGTAAACTTGCAATCCAAATACCCAAATTACGAGAAATGTAAAGTGATCCACAACTTTTATAGTTGTTCGACACTAACGCCTGCATCCATTTATAGTAATCATTCATCATAGATTTGTCGATTACAATGTTTGTACAAGTTCGGATAGTTCGAGTGTACAAAGTTGTATGACAAAACATCAAATAGTTTGCTAATTCCAAATTTTGACCAAAATGCACTTCTTCTTTTCGCTGAGTCAAAGTGTATGTGTTGGTGCGAGCAACAATGTCCAAAAGCATGAATGAATGTATAATGGATGTCTAAAAGTCCAAGTGAAGGCCAAAAAGTTGTAGAAAAACTTATATGGGAAGTTTAAAAGTCCAAGCACTATCCAAAAGCCATGAAGATGATGACGGCAGCCATTGATGGTGTCTTTTAGCACCAATCTTGTATGCCTAAATGTAGGCAAGGTCCAAAAAATGTCAACCCTTAAGATTGCCAAGCAAGAGGGTATTTATAGGTGAGGTTTGGAGACACAACCCCAATTTCGTATCACGAGGGGTTGCAAAATTTGTATCCTGAAAAATTAGCCAAAAAACCATGTTGATTTGGAAAATTTCTTATCCTAAAGTGGTACATTGAAAATTAGCGATCGTTGCATGCCGATCGGCTAAAATGACATGATCTGCATTGTATTTCTAAATGTGCCAACTTCCTAGGATTTCGCACCCTCATGCCATGATACAAAATCGCATCATAAGAAATTGTATCCCATCCATAGTGCGTGCATAGGAAAAAATCAAATCCGCTCACGTTGCTCAAGGCATTTTGAAGTGCCAGAAAATTGTATTCGCCCCTTTACAAAACATTTCGCTTCTCGGTTGCCAAGTACTAAGCTGAAGAAATGCGATGTGCACTCGTGGAAAACGTTGCTTGTGTTGGTATGCTCAGCTCTTTTGTGTGTGCTAAATTTGAATCTAGGAATTCGCATCCCAAATCGTGTCAGATGCCAAATGGAAAAATCACATGTCGATCCTTCGAAAATAGCTAAGCAGCCCGGAGTGCTCAGGCGTTTTAGGCGTGCCAAACCATGGATTCGTATCCCCCGCAGGGATACAAAATGCATACTTTCGTATCCTAGAGGATACGAAAATCCCAAGTACTCATCACTTCTTTGCCAAACTTGAATGGTGTCGGGCAAATGCGCATACATGGCGTCACTCCCTGAATTCTCCCGACCTCCGAAGAGACGGGTGAACGCGGATTGTGTTGAGAAAACGAAGCATCAGAACATAAACATGAGAACATTTCATTGCTATTACAACACGACGCATCAGAACATAAACATCAGAATACAAACATCAGAACACAGAGTTTAGGTTGAAACAATAAACTCCAAGTCAGTCATGGGACTGGTGTGAGAACTTGAAACAGATATTATTAACTTGATTTTATGTTGGGTAAATCAATGGACCACGCCATATAACACGAATCAGGTTTCCTCCCAAGAATACCGTAAACAAACAACGTAATGTTTTTTGAAAAAATGAAGCTATTATATGACTCAGGTCCCATCACACAATGCAAACACAAACCAGAGGATAAAGTTTTACCTTATAATAGCCAAATATGCTTGGTATGCTATAAAACAATTATTTTTGATTCTACTATAAGTGCATAATGTCAAAAATAACTTCAAATATAAATGTATCGATCATAGATGGCATGAGCATCCCATGCCACTATGCCGCCATATAGGTTTACAACTAAAGCCGAAAAGTCAAGTATTGAAAATTGGATTCCATCTATGAGTTGTGGCAAGGGATCTTCCTCTCCGTTTTCGGATCACCTCTAGTAAGATGTCCAGGATCACACACTTGGGCAACCCTTGGTTAGTGTCAGGGCCAGTCCACACCTACGTTTGTGGATTGGTTATTCCTGAACAATATGTTTTCCGGTCCTATTGGGCCTATCACTTGGCCATTGGAGACCAATCATATCCGAGGCAACTCGCAATCCATCAACCACATAAGTAAAAATGTCTGGGCTCCATATCATGGCATTATCCATATCTAGAAAGAAATGCATGTCCTCCCTGAGGTCCTCATCCCGTTTTTGACTCACACTGGGGTGTGAAGTTTGCGAATTAACGCTATACACAAAGCTACGCTGTTTTAAATCCATGCTTTGATCATCATCCACAAGACCCTATTTTTCAACAAAATCCTTGATCATTGCATCTTAACATGCCACATTACCAATCCATACCATACCATTGATTTCCACCAATATATAACCTCTAAGCTCGTATGTCTCAGAGAAGGGTGTTAAGCAAGAAAATAAATTCTCCGCCACCAAACAGATATATATTTAGAGGAGATCAACGAATATAGCACACACTACAATGTCAGACATACAATCCATTTACAAGTTCGTTCCGAGTCTGAATGAAACCGGAGGCACCTTATTCCTCATTCCATATGTCCAATACAGGAGGGAGATCCTCGCATATCTAATCGATCTCCAAGTACGTCTGGACAATCACCACTTATTACCTCATCTTGGGTGTACAACCCAATCAAGACATCAGTAATCAACTAAACGATATGAAGATCTCCGGTCTTCAACCACCGTCTTCTTCGACTTTTAGTTGTCGTATCAGTTATTCAGAATGGATTAAACCCGGTCTTCCCGAATAACGCGTGTATTTTATAATCAAGTGCTATAATAACACATCACACGCCTCATTCCTATCTAGAATATTCTTTTATTCAAATATTCACATCTTTAGGGAAATGTTCCCATTAATTTAATCAAAGATAAGTTCTATTAAACTTAATCTTTAATCTTCCTTTGGATATCATTTCAAAAGGTGTTGTAATACCCTTTCACAACTTAAACCAAATTAAGATTTATGGAACTAGTCGGGATTATCGAGCCTTACCGAAGTGACCATTTATTTTATTACCGCCATCCCAACCTATTCATCCCATGTAGTCAAACTGGTGGTGCTCTATATCTAACACCCACTGTGTAATCAATAAAATTAATTACCATTTCATGTTTCAAATCTAATTAAAGATTTAAATATCATATGGAGTTAAAATGGTGATACTCCATATCTCAATCATTTATTGAATTCAGTAAATGTAATTATTTCCTTCAATTTCAATTTAGTTAAAGCTTCATCAAAACTCTAGTTCAGTTTTAATTTCACAAATCATTACTTAATGACTATTCAACTTTCTAGAAATATATCTTGTCTTTACTTAGGTTAAAGAACAAATGTTATGTAAAACATCATTCATAATAAACCCAAAATACTCTTCCATTTAATATGGAACTTCACGGAAATTTGAACAATTTATAATTGATATAAATTTCCGTATCGGGCTAATACTATAAGTGGAATAACAGCGAGGCCTTTTAAATTCCTTAAATAGTTAACGCCTTCCTTCACAGAAGCTCATCTCGATTATCACTAAATCGAATTCCATTCAATTACAATTTAATTTATTAAATTGGGAAACTTTACTTTGGAAAATTCTGTTAATTCTTAGTTAAAAGATTTATAAATTCCAAATCATATCTTCACTGTTAATTGGGTTTAAGAACTAGTGTCATTTAAAACACAGTTCACAATGAACCCAAAATCAACTTCCATTTAATATCCAGTTATATTCACTTAATTGGAAAACTTCATTAGTATTAATAAAAAGATTTATTCCTTTCTCAACTGGGTTTAAGAACAGTGTTATTGAAGACACCGTTCACGACAAACCCAATATCCAATTTAATATCAAATACAAGGCTCTGAATAGAAATCATATCGACTTATACTCAATATCAAATTCAGAGACTAACGGATATCGTATTGGGAATAACGATATATATATATCCTCCAAATTCATTAACAATATCCGTCTAATCACGAAATCCAATATCAAAATATTCCAAAGATTATTTCCATTCAAATTCTATCCAATTCATACGTTGGAAAAATTCTGGTTATATTAAAACCATATTAATTCTTTATTCTAGTTGTTAACCATTTCATTCAGATAAAAATATCTTTTACCCTTTCAAACTTGGAGTATTTCAATATTTTCGTGTCCATTCAAAATCGGGCATCAAAGTCATATTTTGATTCTTCACTAAATATTATTTTAAAATATTCATTATTTATGAATTGGAATCAGACTCAATCAATTACCATATACTTTTATTTATATGGATTCCATACATCGCACGTACTCAAAAATAATGATGAACAACTATTAAACATCCAATTCACATACAGAGTGTGATCTACAACTATATATGCATTAAACAATTAAATAACGCTTACTACAAGATTGAATTGAAATCAAAACAAGGACAATCAGTCACCTTTCATGTCCGCTCCCTTACCTCTTCTCTTACCCTGTCCCATCGCCGAAAATGTCCCATCCCTTCCATCCCTGAGACTTTCTCCTGAGATACCTCTGCCACCAGACCCTCCACCAATCCCGCCAGACCCTACGTCAGTTGTCCCACCAACTCCAATCTTTCAAGCAATCAACCCAATCCCTTCTTCCTCTTCTCCGCCAAATAACCCATCAACCTCAACCCCCATCAGCCATGTTATTCAATAGCCATGGACTTCTTTCCTCTTCAAGCGTAAGCCGTTAAACGCTGGGAAGTACATCCCTGTTGAGTTGACTCCAACTATTGTCGATGGCACTCTGAAAATGATTCAAGGAATTTCTTAAGCTGGAACAGAAGTCTGGAGTGAGTCTATCGTGGGTTTTTCTTGGACAAACCTATCTCTTACACAGCTGTTGTTGCTAAACTCAATTCTCTTTGGAGGCTTAAGGGTTCGGTTAGTGTAAAATCGGACGGGGTGTTGTTTTTGTTTGACTTCACTAACAATGAAGATCGAGATAGAATATTTCAAGCTGACCCAATAATAATGAACAAGAAGCTCTTCATCATAAAGAAGTTCGATCCGTCTATTAGTAACGTTTGTGGCAATGTGAAATCTGTTCCAGTTTGGGTAAATTTTTACAACATTCAGTTAGTTGCCTGGTCAAACTATGGGTTAAACTGGATCAGTAGTAGGTTGGGGAACCTGCTTTGTATGGACGAGTTGACTGAGAGTAGACGCAGACTGCAGTACGCCAAGTATTTAATTGAAGTAAAACCGAATAGGGAACTGGTTGATGACTTTCTTGTTGAGACGGTTGAAGGTGGCGTCCAACGAGTATATGTTGATTATCTGTGGAAGCCAGACATTTGTAGTATTTGTCAATCTTTTGGACACGCAAATGTTAACTGTGACAAAGGCAAGGAGAACAGAGATGGCGGAACCAACGTTGAAGCAAGGGAGAAAGTTGAGCTGGCGAAACAACAGCCTAACACTATGGTGTTTGCTAAACAAAGTGCTCAGAACAATATCAACGCTCAGGTAAATAAACACAGCCATAATTGGCAAAATGTAAGTTACAGAAGGAACAGCAGAGTCAAGTTTGCAAGTGAAACAAGTAATGTACAAGCTAGAACTGGCAGTTGGGTGATGAAAAACAAAGTGGTAGAAGAGATAGAAAAAACTAACAGTTTTGCTATTCTTGAAGAGAGAGAAATTGAAGAGGAGACATGTGTCATTGATGAGAGCAATGTAACTGAAGTTGAATTTGCTGATTTAGTCATGCAAGACAAAGCTGACATTCCATTGCCGACACATGAAAGCCTTATAAATGCTCAAAGCCATCATTCAATTATCACTTCCAATGATCTGTTACGGCAAAATGAAAATGATGAAGAAAAGGAAGCTGAAGAAGAAATAAATATCTTTTATCACGAGTTAATAATGCAAGAATGTTTAAAGGATAGGCGAAGAGAAATAAAGGATGCAAAAGCAAAAGCGTCTGAAGTGTTAAATGTGATAAATGCAGTTTCAACTACCCAAAGTAATGCCACTTCAGGTTGTTGCACTATACATATAAGTGAAAACAATGAATCACCTACCAAATCTACGTCCCATGTCAATATTCCATGCATGCAAGCCTCTCTGTGTCTTTCACCAACCCATGACCCTGATATCGCCTTGGCAACCAGACCTTCTTCCACATCTCCGCAACCAGTTACCAATGTCTATGCTAAAATCCCGCCTCCGCTTGCTTTCAAAGAACCACCGCCAAACTCTTTCAACACAAAACCACCTGACTTATCTGTCAACGCTTCAAAACCAACAACTCCTAGTTCTGCTAAGTACTTGACAAGGAGTATGAAATTGAAGTTCAATCAACCCCCAATGGTTTAATTTATGGTGAAAACTATCGGAGTTTGGAACATCCGTGGTTGTCATCGTGAAAGCAAACTTGTTCAATGCAGACTTTTAATCTCTGAATTTAAGTTAAGTATCCTCGCCATCGTCGAAACTAAACTCAACCTATCTTTGACTTTGAGGGCAGCAAATTTCATTAACCCCGCTTGGAAATGCTTACATAACCTCGCTGAGGCTCCTTACGGTCGCATTCTTGTTCTTTTTAACCCCAACATCGTCACCTTAACTCCTCTTCACTCTTCAGATCAACATATCCATTGCCATGCTTTTAATATTAGTAACCATCACTCCTACTACGTGACCTTCATTTATGCTGCAAACAGCGCTTCTCCCAGAAAAAACTTGTTCAAATCGATCCTCTCTTTAAGACAGTCGTCTCATCCTTGGTTCCTCCTGGGTGACTTCAATTGTTGTTATGAAATCACTCAAAGGGTTGGTGGCAATCCCCTTTCTATTCCTGAAATACAACCGCTTAAAGACACCCTGCATCACGCTGATCTTATTAATATAAAGTGCTCCGGAATGCCATACTCTTGGAATAATAAAAAGAGGGATGGTCCGCGTACCTTTTCTCTTATTGATCATGGTTTTTGCAATGACAAAGCCTTTGACTTTTGGCCTGCCCTCCAATGTAACTTGCCTCCTCCAATTCTTTCCGACCATTCCCCCCTTATCCTCCACCTGAGTGAGCAAAACATGAAAGGCAATCCAAGTTTTAAATTTTTTAACACCTGGGTTAATGACCCTGAATTCTTAGACCTTGTCAAAGGAATTTGGGAGAAACCATGTCATGGTAATCCTCTTATTATTTTGCAGGCGAAGATGAGGAATACAAAGAATCAACTGAAACACTGGGCGAAACATAAGTATGGCTGTGGTAACAACCAAACCACCATATGGAGAGAAAGACTAAAACAAATACAAACAGTAATGATGGCGGATCTGGCGAATCATAACCATTCGATCAATGAAAGTGAAGCTTCTAAGCAGTATAACAGAGCACTCAACGAGGAAGACGCAATGATCAAGCAAAAAGCACGTATCAAATGGAGGATTGATGGTGATAGTAACAGTTCTTTCTTTCATGCATCTCTCAAAAACAAGCAATGCAGAGACAACATTGTTAGAATTGAAGACAGTGAAGGTGCAACACATGTTACGCAAGGTGATATCAATAAAGCTTTTGTTCTTCATTTCTCTAACCTTTTTGGTAACAGTGACAACTTCCATCCGAATTTCGAGTTGATTGATCCATATATTATCCCCAAACTATCTACATGTGAACGACATTCTCTTTATAATGAAGTCAATGATAGTGAAGTCCATGAAGCAATGATGTCTCTCAACAGTAAATCCGCAAGTGGTCCGGATGGATTCAATGCATTTTTCTACTCCACTTGCTGGAAAATAATTGGCCAAGATGTGTGTAATGCGGTTAGACATGTCTTCTTGAAATCCAGTATGCTGCCGTCATTCAACGCCACAAATATTGCGCTCATTCCTAAGGTGAAGAATCCTACAAAAGTAACTGATTATAGACCTATCTCCTGTTGCAATACGCTTTACAAGTGCATTTCTAAAATTATTGCATCTAGGATGAAGAGAGTGCTCCCGTCTTTAATCTCGCCTAATCAAGCAGCGTATTTGCCTGGTAGGAGTATTTTAGATAATGTTCTACTCTCGCATGAACTTTTAAATGGTTACAACCATTCGAACATCAGTCCTAGGGCAATGTTCAAGCTTGACAGTATGAAAGCATTTGATATGATACAGTGGGACTCAATCGTCAGAATCTTAGGCTACATGAATTTCCCACATCATTTTGTTAGCTGGATTCTAACATGTATATCGTCAGCTCATTTCTCAATACTAATCAATGGCTCTCATGTTGGATATTTCAAAAGTAAACAAGGTATAAGGAAAGGAGACCCCACCTCTGCATATATTTTCATTGTTGTGATGGAGGTGCTTACTCAAATGTTGAATCGAAAGATTGACGAAGGTTCGTTTAAATTACATCCGATGTGCCAGCATCCAAGAGTCTCCTCTTTAATGTTCGCCGATGACCTGGTTATCTTTTGTAATCCTACAATTCAGACCATAAATACTATATTCGAGACCCTTGAAGACTTCTATGCTATGACTGGTTTGAGGGTGAATATTCAAAAATCTAATATGAGAGCCGCAGGAATAACTGATATGCAATTGCAGGGAATTCAAACGAGAACTGGTTTAATATGCAGTACTGACAATCTTTCATATCTTGGTCTTCCTTTAGCCACGTCTAGAATTACGGTCTCACAATGCATGCCTCTCCTAGATAAAATAACGGCCAGACCAAACAACTGGACTACTAGATTGTTGAGCCAAGCGGGTAGATTAACTCTTGTTAAGTTTGTCATCTTTTCAATGCAAGTTTACTGGGCGAGGACGTTCATACTCCCGACCAAACTGGTATCCATGTTACGAACGGCAATGATGAAATTTCTTTGGAAGGGGACAACTACTGGGAGATATTTGGCACCGGTTGCTTTCAATAAGATTGAACGACCCATTTATAAGGGAGGACTAGGCATCTTAAACCTAAAACAATGGAATAAAGC
This sequence comes from Allium sativum, assembly GCA_030737875.1. Taxonomy (NCBI): domain Eukaryota; kingdom Viridiplantae; phylum Streptophyta; class Magnoliopsida; order Asparagales; family Amaryllidaceae; genus Allium; species Allium sativum. The sequence goes on from CM060925.1 coordinate 161,617,600, forward strand.
TGCTCTGGTAAAGCATTTAGATGACTTTCTTAATGGCACTAATAGCATTTGGGTTCTCTGGTCCATGTATAATGTAATAAAGGGAAGATGCATATGGACCATGACTCAGCCTCAGAATTTAAGTTGGGTATGGAGAAGCCTTTTCAAAATAAAACAACAGGTATTGCCTTGCTTCAAATATGCGGTCTCGGAGAATTCGAACGTCCTGCTTTGGGAGAGTCCTTGGCTGGAAAACGGCTTGATACTAAGTAACACACTCACTCACCTGGAGATTCTATCCACTGGTATTAGTCACCATGCCAGGATCAGTGACTACGTGAATGATGGCATAATCTGCCTACCTCAGTCTTCGGTTTCCACTATTAATGCCTTATGGAAAAAAGCCCGACAGATTAAACTCAGCAATGAAGACACAACCGTCACTTTATGGTGTAATAAAGGGAAAAAGTTTAGCATTAATAGACTTTACAACTTCTTAACTGGCATATGTGACATGCCTTCTTGCTCTTGGAGTAAGAAGATATGGAAGAGAGATAACCCTCCACGTGAAAACCTTATGCTATGGAAAGTAATTAACAAATCAATGTTTACCAAAGACAAGCTCCTTCTTCGTGGTATCACTTGCGATCAAGTGTGTTTTTTGTTGCGTCGATAATGAAAATATGGAACACTTATTTTTCCATTGTAATGTTCTTTATAAAATATGGGAAGATGTTTTGTCTGATATTGGGAGAGAGGATGCTTGTCAGAACTCGGTCTTACAATGGAGAAAATTGCATAAACAAACTGGAAGTAGAAGAGGTAGAGGACGGTTACTTAATTTTGTGCTGAAAAAATTCTTGTACACGGTTTGGAGGGAAAGAAACACTTATGTCTTTGACCGAGACAGAGCAAAGAATAGTGCACAGCAAAGAAGTCATGTTAGGCGAGTTATAAGAGATGGAGTTAGAAACCTTAACTTCAATTTTGACCCTGGAATTCTCAGCAAACTTATGTAATTTTTGTCTTGTTTTTGTTGTTTTCTTGTTCTTGGACAACCGTGTCCCGGTTCTTTAATAAAAGTGGTAGGGGTCCACTCAACCCCGTAAGGCTTGCAAAAAAAATATAACGCTTACTATGGCCTGTCAATCAATCGATCGACATACAACTAAACACAAGGGAGATGTCTCGAGTTATTATTATCCCCAGACCCGTGTGGGGTTTTCAATCAACATACAATGATTATTATTTGCATACTTGGGCGATATATAAAATTATTGTCCCATTACCTTGTGGGGTTTACATCACAATCCATGTGAACTTATCTGATATTTTCACAGTTTAATATAATGATAACAATAAAACTTTAAACATCCATCATACACCAAACAAACATTGCAACCATAGGCAATTAACAAATATTCAACTACAAAAAAACATAACTGTATAAAATGCTTGAGTGAGAGAGTTCTCACCATTGGTTTCCACTCCGTCAGTCTTTATGCGGAAGAATGCAACCTTTTTTCTCCATATTTCACATACGACATCCAAATTACTCCAAACTAGTTTCATTATGAAGCTCTCGTCGATATGGTTCCAACGCATCTTGTTTCGCTGAATTCTGATAAAGTATGAAAAAGTTATGATCGTTTAAAGTAAATTAATTATTTCACCCTTTGTTTTTATCTGCTCGGTTGTTTACATTGGATGTTTTATTCCATAAAAATTGCCATGAGCTCCAAATCACTCCAAATTAGTTTCATTGCAAAGCCCTGGTCAAGACGGTTCCAAGCATCTTGTTTCGCTAAATTCCGAGTTCGTATGAAAAAGTTATGTGTAACGGCCTACAAATCCGTACTATCTGAGTTGACTAATAACACCATACGTCCAACCTAAATTGCATAGAAATACGATTCATTATTAGAAAGAAGTTAGAGGATGAGAAACAGAAAGAAAGAAAAGTTAGAACAGAAGAAAAACGAAGAACACAAATCTCACAGCGGAACGAATAAAATATATTAAATAACATAACTATTGAAATACAAATCAGTAACTAAATATACATACCATTATCAGAGCACAACAGTTATTCCTGGAACAGTTATAAACACCTGTTTCTAGATACAACATAGTACACAGCGAAAATATGATAGTCTATAGCTAACTGGTGAAGCCTCCTGCTTCCAGCTCTTCCAAGTGAATCTAAAAAATCCCGACTACTTGACTGCCCATACAAATTTGGGCACCCAAGAGTTTAGGGTAAACAAAAACAAAATAAACTCTGGGTCAGTCATGGGACTTGTGTGAGTAAACTCCAATCATTTGTTTAACTTTAAAAATCCTTTCGAAAGAAATGATAATCGTAAGACCGATCCACACATAAACACGGATGGTTTTTACCTTACGATAACCCAAAATATTTTTGATATCAAATCCAGTGATATTATAATAATGTCTACATCAAATAAATAGAATCTAGCGAAATGCTTGCATCTTACGCTCCATATATACTATAAAACCAAAAACCGCAGGGCGCTTATTGGAGATTGAATTTCCAACATGACAAGGTATGGAACAACCTTCCGATAGTGTATCTCTAGAGGGGAATACACTGGGTTTAACAAGAACGTCATGCAACCCGGCCCACACATGACCGACCACTCATTTCGGTTGAGTGTATCAAATGTATATCACCAACGGTTGGGATCAACAACTGTTTCCCGAAAAGGGACAGCATCGATAGATTAAAGAAGTAAAAGGAATTTCTCTAGATAGGTGATTATACACCCTAATGAGAGCGACCCACGTAGCCATGCTGCTTGCTCGATTTTTTTCATTTCCCGGTTGTTGAGGCCTGAGGCTATGATTTCTTATCATTCATTGATAGCACAATCACTTTGAATGTCACATTGTCAGATCCGTTAATCATTAATTGATTTGCATAAATATATTCTGGATATTATGCTAAGAGAATAAATTCTCCGCCACCATATATATCTACACAGACCAACATATGCGATCACTGGAAATACTCTGTCATACATTCGTCCATACACTTCGTTCTGGAACTGAACGAAACCGAAGGCACCATTTCTATTAATAGAAAAAGTCCTTGAACTTTACTCCATCTTCGATTATCTTCATATAATCTGATTCGCAACGTTACTGCCAATACGGAGTGGTTCTCGGATAATAATCCAACCGGTCTCTCCATATTGACAACGATATTGGAAAATACTTCGATAGTCGGTTATTTAACTATCGAAGAAAAACAAACAAACATTCATCCATAACATCAAACCATCACTGGGCCCGTTAATTAATATTTCATTAATTAAATCACCCTTTCCATTTCCTTATCAATATTTGTTAAACAAATATTTTCAATTATCATCTTTGCCTTTTCGCTATTTGGAAAACATTTCCTTATATCGACTCTTTTTATTTTCTATACTTAGAAAATATCCTTTACTTCTAATTGGAAACATTCCAATTATTTATCTCTTCCATGATCGTTCATTTCTACACTCAGGAAATATTATATTTCCAAAATTCCACTTATTTGGTTAAAACGAATGTTGTATAAAACATCGTTACAACAACCCAAAATACTGCATTCGACTAAATTTCTTTAAACATTTCTCTTCAAGCCAAATCTTGTTATTTATCAGCTAATAATGAAATCAATCAAGTTGGGGTATAATTACCTCTCAGACCTTGGCTGAAATATTATTAACTTCAAAACAGACAAGACCGCTAACTCGGATAATCAACACCATATTAAACCAATTTTCCATTTCTAAAACACGTATATGCTTCTCTTTCTATTTTTACCAGATTTAATTATAGATTTCCTTTTTGTTTATAATATTCTATTTTTAAGTTCATTTCCTTATCGAATTATATATATATCGATACATTGGTTTCTAACTATCAAATTTTCTTAAAAATATTCTAACTCCTTAAATTTTCGGAAGAATTCACCATAACCTCCTTTGTACCGGCAAATAGTTCAAACCTCAACTCGCCTCGCTAGGCCCTTTCCATGTAAAAAGAAAATAAAAAAGCCAAATGGCTTGCCGATTCAGCGCATAAAACCTCATATGAAATTTAAACGTGTACCTTTTTGTCGGGCACATAAATTAAAATCTTCATACACTTCATTTCCATACCTGCTTAACACATCCAAATATTCCCATTTAGTTTCACTCAATCCATTCGTCTTAACCCAATTCGCTAATTTATTTTCTAATTAGCTATTTTGCCTATTTCACTTCTTTGTTTGAACATAACCTGTTCAAATAAAATATTTAACTTGCTTATAGCCAAATTGAATTCCAACTTCAATTCTAGTTTCCTTTTCAATTTCGAATATAAATTTCCAAATCGAATTCACTTATTCAAAGCCCAATATCAATTCAAAATATCATTAACTAATTACTATTCCAATTAGTTAACTCTATTCAATAAATAAAAATCTGATTTCTGTTTCAAAAATCTATTCATTACTCCACTTGAGTTCACATATAATTTACAACTCAAATCTGAAATTTTCTAAATAGAAATTGGGATTTTATTCACTTAAAATCCTTTTATAAAATTAAACAAACCATTATGGTTTTATAATGGTTATGGCGCTGCTTTTATGAAAATATGATTCTAACATAACTCAAAATATATACGACAAAATTCAGACTTTTCTCTTCCATTAGAAAACTGTTATCTAATTGGTCCTGACGGTTCTTGTTTCAAAGAATTCCGACTTAAACTGAGTTCTATATACTCAATTGAAGTTCGAATCGGCAAATTACAAACTACCGCGCTGCGGCGAGTTCGTTTTAATTATATATATATATAAATGTTTAAACTTCGTTTATAATAAATTCAACTCCATTCTGATATATTTTTAATATATATTAAATCAGTTTCCCAATTCAACACAATATTTTCGATTATCTATAAATGTCGATTTTTCTTTACTCGGTAATATATTTATTTATACTTCGTCTTCTACATTTAATTCCAATTCCTTTTATAAATAAATTATTTATAAAATTCGATATAATCGAATTTCAATTATAAACCCGTTGAATTCTTCTCAATTCAGCTTATATTTCTGAATTACGAAATATAATCAATCGTTTTGTTTCAAAACACTTCCCAATTTACTTTTAAATTCCTATTTGAATTTAAATGGTTTAAATTATCCAAATGATAATTTATTTCACCAAATTTATAACACTGTTTATAAATTCAACTTCCTTGTTTCATATATTTAAACAAGTTTCTTTTTCAGATTCCTACTTGAAACTCCATCCCTTTGATATTCTGAATTGCTGAATAAAAACCGTTGTACCCTTTCAACGGATTTCAAATTCTATTTTTAAATTCATATTTGAATTTAAATATTCAAATTATCTCTTGATAATTAATTCAATATATTTATAAACACCATTTTATAAATTTACTTGTTTTATATTTAAACAAGTCTATTTCAAAATATATTTAAAACCAAAATCTCATTTTGGAAATTTCTATTTATAATAACTTATATATACAACATCCAATTTATTTTCATATTCAATTAAACTTCTATTTAAATAAATTCGAATTAATCGAATTCAAATCATAAATCCTTACGGATTTATTTTAGTTCAATTTATATTCTGAACATCAGAATAAACTCCATTGTCTATTTCTATAAAACGATTTCCCCATTTCTATTTTTGAATTCACATTTGAATTTAAATATTCAAATTACCCAATGATATTTTTTCCACTTTATTTATAAACACCGTTTATAAATTTATTTCAATTCCCCACATTATTGAATTTATAAACATTGTTTATAAATTCAATACTTGTTTTATTTATTTAAAACAAGTAAATATTTTTAGCACATTCTAAATCCAAATTCTATTTAAAAAAATACAATTTTCCTTTTAAATCTCCAAATCTCTTTCAGCAATATTTTTATAAATTAGCATTTTAGCCCCAGTAATATTTAAACAATCAAACCACTCAATTATCAATCAACACATCATATATGATAATATATGGGAAAGCAAACAAATAACAATATTTTTGAGGAATCCAGTTGGATCCCTCCAACCTGTTTCCTGCATTCACAGACGTTGGCCAACAGAAATAATACCCATCCTGCTTCGTGGCAGGATATTGCGGTATAGAAGGTCATCCACTATCATAGCGTGGGGCGTATAGGGTCATCCGCTAATGATACTGCAGGCATCCGCTAATGGTATTGCGGGAACTATCCAATCACCAATATATATATATATATATAATAGCCACAACCAAGCCTAAATAACTAATATATAATAACCACAAAAATATTTAAACGCATCCAAGCAACCAACAATTATTTTTAATGATAAAAATAATTCTATACAGTAAATTTGAGTGAGATTTACTCACCGTGATTTTTATTTGAAATGGCGATAAACTCCCGATCCATTCTGATTTCCATTTTTGTACCCGATTAGATTTCCCGTGACTTCGGATTTCACGACTGATTCCGTTTGCTCAAATCTTGTATAAATTTTAATATGACACATGTTATTTAAGCTATCAAACAAATTAAATTTAATTAAAAATTTATTTCTAACCAAAAATAATTACCTTAATTATTTTATCACCTTCATTTAGAATTTACCGGCTGCATCCTGGATATCACCATTGTCACCATCATTCCAACTCCAACCGTAGTCACCATCTACATACACCGACCTGCCTTGGCACCACCAATCAAGGCCGTAACACTACCAAGCAAAACAATGAACAAAAATCCATTTTTGTCCGCATCATAGAACATACAAAATTGTACTCCCTTCATTGTTGCAACCACCGACAGTACAGACAACCTCTCTTCCTTCTCCTTCACCCACTGCCTCAACAAACCGTTCAACCCCAATCCAGATCTGCTTCCCACTACAAATTGCATACCCTAATTTATTTACTCCACTCCACTTGCTTACGCCCGATACTTGCATCGACCTCCTCCACATTAGTTTCAGCATCCACCCTTTTCAGAATCGCACCACCCCCCATTTCTGAAATTGAAATGCCTCAATCATCCAATCGCACCCCTAACTCATGGATCGACGCCTCCTACAACCGTAACGTGACTTGTAAAACATTGCCTCCAGAAACTGATCGAGTTCAACCAAATCCAAATCATTGCAAAGCTCGTGCTCTAAGGAGTTTGACGAATCCGATGTTGAGTGCACTCGAAGCAAGCAACTCTATCTGAACGCTGCTCGAAGTTGACCTTCAGGAGTTAGCATCGCGTCCTCCTATTTGTTATCAAAATCAATGTCGGTGCTTTCTAAAATCGAACTTAAGACCTGCGATTTTATTTCCCTTTTTATTTCAATTTGTATTTAAAAGAAATCGATTACTTTAGGAGAAGGATAAGGAGCAGTGGCCTTTGTTATTTTGCTAACAGAAGAAATAAAGATGGAAATGGTCTGATTATATAGATGAAGAGGGAAACAAGGGTACATGGGTTTTTAATGTGTGTCGGCCAAAGTACATGACAATATCTTTTTAAAGGAATTAAAAAGATTTTGATTTTGATTTTAAATATAATTTAATTTAATTTGATTTGATATAAAGAGATTTTTATTCCTTTTAAACAGATTCTGATTCGATCTTCGATTCGATTTTGATCTTATCCATTAAAATATCTCAGGGTTCACACACAAACCGCTATTTTAACGTAACCACAGTCGTTTAAAATTTATAACGCAATTCTGAACTGAACAATATATATTCTGAAATTTAGTTTTTAACCTATATACCATTTTTAAATTCAGAACTAATCAATTCACTGGTAATAAATTATTTTTATTATCGTCTATATTCAAATACAATTAATATTGATCATTTGAATTGTTTCGATTCGGTTTTTAACTTCGGTTTCAATTATTTACGGTTTACGATAATTCGATATACACGAATTAAATTATATTTGATTATAAATCGATAAATTCTATATAAATATCCATTTACATTATCATTTCAATATTTAAAACCATATTAAATATTTAAAATAAACTGTTCGAAAATCTAGGTCGTTACATTCTTTCCCCCTTAAAAGAATTTCGTCCCCGAAATTACAAAGTTGGGAAAAATGTTACAAACCCATTTACTTTTCAAAAACCCACTTATTTTGAAACTCAACATTTCATATCAACAAAATTTTGTTTGACCAAAACTTTTGGTTTCCATTCACATTGCACACCATATATGCTCACATTCATTTATTCGGAATGATTTATAATCAATTCATATTCCATTCAAATTGATTCTGATCAATTTATTTGCTTCAATCCATTTAACTTGGTTAAGTTAAATTTAAATTTCAGAATTCAAATTCCTTTTGAAATAACATAAATATATACATATATTTATTTTCATCCCAAATTCAAAACATTTGAATATTCAAACCAATTTATTTTCTTTCGAACAAATTTCCATCAAAAACTTTTCTAAAGTAGAAATCCATCACTTAGAAACTCGAAAATGAACACTGATGAAGCTGCAGTCCTCATCAGAATTACTTTCCAGCCAATGAACTGAGTTCAGTGCTTTATCACCTTTAAAATCCATTCAAAAATGATTTTTATTCAAAAATTCTTCCAAACAAAGCTATGTTATTTTAATATACTTCAGAAAATATTTTCCAACTTCCCAGGATTTTAAATTCTAAATTATGCTTTGAATTCAATTTTTTACTTATCTCATTCTTATACAAATTATATCTGGTTATAAATAACCATTTCAATTTTACAATCTTATTTGATTATAATCACAACCAACGCATCCATGTATTACAATAATTTCAAAAAATTATTCATTCTATATCAAAATAGAATTTTGGGTAAAATTATTTCATTTACCACTTAAAATATTATTGTGTCAAATTGCTTTGCTCAAGCGTTTAGAAATTCCTATCGACTTTGTGGCGTCCCACGATTCGATCAGAATTCATAAACCACTAACCAGACGAGACAACACAATATAAAACAATTTTTATATAAATTAACAAATACGCGCTTTCATATATATACACTCAACTCATTCTAGGGTACTACTGACCTTATCTCTAATGAGCACAATCCCACCAAAGCCTAGGTATTCGGTCTACCTAAGCTCTGATACCAACTGTAACGGCCCGCAAATCCGTACTATCTGAGTTGACTAATAACACCACATGTCCAACCCAAATTGCATAGAAATACGATTCATTATTAGAAAGAAGTTAGAGGATGAGAAATAGAAAGAAAAGTTAGAATAGAAGAAAAACGAAGAACACAAATCTCACAGCGGAACGAATAAAATATATTAAATAACATAAATTTTGAAATACAAATCAGTAACTGTATATACATACCATTATCAGAGCACAACAGTTATTCCTGGAACAGTCATAAACACCCGTTTCCAGATACAACATAGTACACAGCGGAAATATGATAATCTATAGCTAGCTGGTGAAGCCTCCCGCTTTCAGCTCTTCCTAGTGAATCTGAAAAATCCCGACTACTTGACTACCCGTACAAATTTAGGCACCCAAGAGCTTAGGGAAAACAAAAACAAAATAAACTCTGGGTCAGTCTCTGGTGTGAGTAAACTCCAATCATTTGTTTAACTTTAAAAATCCTTTCGAAAGAAATGATAATCGTAAGACCGATCCACACATAAACACGGATGGTTTTTACCTTACAATAACCCAAAATATTTTTGATATCAAATCCAGTGATATTATAATAATGTCTACATCAAATAAATAGAATCTAGCGGAACAATTGCATCTCACGCTCCATATATATTATAAAACCAAAAACCGCAGGGCGCTTATTGGAGATTGGGTTTCCAACATGACAAGGTATGGAACCACCTTCCGATAGTGTATCTCTAAAGGGGAATACACGGGGTTCAACAAGAACGTCTTGCAACCCGGCCCACACATGACCGACCACTCATTTCGCTTGAGTGTATCGAATGTATATCACCAAAGGTTGGGATTAGCAACCGTTTCCCAAAAAGGGACAACATCGATAGATTAAAGAAGTAAAAGGAATTTCTCTGGATAGGTGATTATACACCCTAATGGGAGCGACCCACATAGCCATGCTGCCTGCCCGATTTTTGTCATTTCCCGGTTGTTGAGGCCTGAGGCTACGATTTCTTATCATTCATTGATAGCACAATCACTTTGAATGTCACATTGTCAGATCCGTTAATCATTAATTGATTTGCACAAATATATTCTGGATATTATGCTAAGAGAATAAATTCTCCGCCACCATATATATCTATACAGACCACCATATGCGATCATTGGAAATACTCTGTCAGACATTCGTCCATACACTTCATTCTGGAACTGAACGAAACCGAAGGCACCATTTCTATTAATAGAAAAGGTCCTTGCACTTTACTCCGTCTTCGATTATCTTCATATAATCTGATTCGCAACGTTACTGCCAATACGGAGTGGTTCTCGGATAATAATCCAACCGGTCTCTCCATATTGACAACGATATTGGCAAATACTTCGATAGTCGGTTATTTAACTATCGAAGAAAAACAAAGAAACATTCATCCATAACATCAAACCATCACCGGGTCCGTTAATATTTCATTAATTAAATCACCCTTTCCATTTCCTTATCAATATTTGTCAAACAAATATTTTCAATTATCATCTTTGCCTTTTCGCTATTTGGAAAACATTTCCTTATATCGACTCTTTTTATTTTCTATACTTAGAAAATATCCTTTACTTCTAATTGGAAACATTCCAATTATTTATCTCTTCCATGATCGTTCATTTCTACACTCAGGAAATATTATATTTCCAAAATTCCACTTATTTGGTTAAAACGAATGTTGTATAAAACATCGTTACAACAACCCAAAATACTGCATTCGACTAAATTTCTTTAAACATTTCTCTTCAAGCCAAATCTTGTTATTTATTAGCTAATAATGAAATCAATCAAGTTGGGGTATAATTACCTCTCAGACCTTGGCTGAAATATTATTAACTTCAAAACAGACAAGACCGCTAACTCGGATAATCAACACCATATTAAACCAATTTTCCATTTCTGAAACACGTATATGCTTCTCTTTCTATTTTTACCAGATTTAATTATAGATTTCCTTTTTGTTTATAATATTCTATTTTTAAGTTCATTTCCTTATCGAATTATATATATATCGATACATTGGTTTCTAACTATCAAATTTTCTTAAAAATATTCTAACTCCTTAAATTTTCGGAAGAATTCACCATAACCTCCTTTGTACCGGCAAATAGTTCAAACCTCAACTCGCCTCGCTAGGCCCTTTCCATGTAAAAAGAAAATAAAAAAGCCAAGTGGCTTGCCGATTCAGCGCATAAAACCTCATATGGAATTTAAACGTGTACCTTTTTGTCGGGCACATAAATTAAAATCTTCATACACTTCATTTCCATACCTGCTTAACACATCCAAATATTCCCATTTAGTTTCACTCAATCCATTCGTCTTAACCCAATTCGCTAATTTATTTTCTAATTAGCTATTTTGCCTATTTCACTTCTTTGTTTGAACATAACCTGTTCAAATAAAATATTTAACTTGCTTATAGCCAAATTGAATTCCAACTTCAATTCTAGTTTCCTTTTCAATTTCGAATATAAATTTCCAAATCGAATTCACTTATTCAAAGCCCAATATCAATTCAAAATCTCATTAACTAATTACTATTCAAATTAGTTAATTCTATTCAATGATTAAAAATCTAACTTCTGTTTCAAAAATCAATTCATTACTCCACTTGAGTTCGCATATAATTTACAACTCAAACTTAAATTTTCTAAATAGAAATTCGGATTTTATTCGCTTAAAATCCTTTTATAAAATTAAATAAACTGTTATGGTTTTTTAATGGTTATGGCGCTACTTTTCTGAAAATTTGATTTTGACATGACCCAAAATATATACGATGAAATTCAGAATTTTCTCTTCCATTAGAAAACTATTATCTAATTGATCCTGATGGTTCTTGTTTTAAAGAATACCGACTTAAATTGAGTTCTATATACTCAATTGAAGTTCGAATCGCCAAATTACGAACTACCGCGCTGCGGTGAGTTCGTTTTAATTATACATATATAAACGTTTAAACTTCATTTATAATAAATTCAACTCCATTCTGATATATTTTTAATATATATCAAATCAGTTTCCCAATTCAACATAATATTTTCGATTATCTATAATTGTCGATTTTTCTTTACTCGGTAGTATATTTATTTATACTTCGATCTTCTACATTTAATTCCAATTCCTTTTATAAATAAATTATTTATAAAATTTGATATAATCGAATTTCAATTATAAACCCGTTGAATTCTTCTCAATTCTGCTTATATTTTTGAATTTCGAAATATAATCAATCGTTTTGTTTCAAAACACTTCCCAATTTACTTTTAAATTCCTATTTGAATTTAAATGGTTTAAATTATCCAAATGATAATTTTTTCACTAAATTTATAACACTATTTATAAATTCAACTTCCTTGTTTCATATATTTAAACAAGTTTCTTTTTCAAATTCCTATTTGAAACTCCATCCCTTTGATATTCCGAATTGCGAAATAAAAACCGTTGTTCCCTTTCAATGGATTTCAAATTTTATTTTTAAATTCATATTTGAATTTAAATATTCAAATTATCTCTTGATAATTAATTCAATATATTTATAAACACCATTTTATAAATTTCCTTGTTTTATATTTAAACAAGTCTATTTCAAAATATATTTAAAACCAAAATCTCATTTTTGAAATTTCTATTTATAATAACTTATATATATAACATCCAATTTATTTTCATATTCAATTTAACTTCTATTTAAATAAATTTGAATTAATCGAATTCAAATCATAAATCCTTACGGATTTATTTTAGTTCTATTTATATTCTGAACATCAGAGTAAACTCCATCGTTTATTTCTACAAAACAATTTCCCCATTTCTATTTCTGAATTCACATTTGAATTTACATATTCAAATTACCCAATGATATTTTTTCCACTTTATTTATAAACACCGTTTATAAATTTATTTCAATTCCCCACATTATTCAATTTATAAACATCGTTTATAAATTCAATACTTGTTTTATTTATTTAAAACAAGTAAATATTTTTAGCACATTCTAAATCCAAAGTCTATTTAAAAAAAATAGAATTTTCCTTTTAAATCTCCAAATCTCTTTACACAATATTTTTATAAATTAACATTTTGGCCCCAGTAATATTTAAACAATCAAACCACTCAATTATCAATCAACACATCATATATGATAATATATGTGAAAGCAAACAAATAACAATGTTTTTGAGGAATCCAGTTGGATCCCTCTAACCTGTTTCCTGCATTCACAAACGTTAGCCAACAGAAATAATACCCATCCTGCTTCTTGCCAGGATATCGCGGTATAAAAGGTCATCCACTATCATAGCGTGGGGCGTATAGGGTCATCCGCTAATGATACTGCGGGCATCCGCTAATGGTACTGTGGGAACTATCCAGTCACCAATATATATAATAGCAACAACCAAGCCTAAATAACTAATATATAATAACCACAAAAATATTTAAACGCATCCAAGCAACCAACAATTATTTTTAACGATAAAAATAATTCTAAACAGTAAATTTGAGTGAGATTTACTCACCGTGATTTTTATTTGAAATGACGATAAACTCCCGATCCATTCTGATTTCCATTTTAATACCCGATTAGATTTCCCGTGACTTCGGATTTCACGACTGATTTCGTTTGCTCAAATCTTGTATAAATTTTAATATGACACATGTTATTTAAGCTATCAAACAAATTAAATTTAATTAAAAATTTATTTCTAACCAAAAATAATTACCTTAATTATTTTATCACCTTCATTTAGAATTTATCGGCTGCCTCCTGGATATCACCATTGTCACCATCATTCCAACTCCAACCGTAGTCACCATCTACATACACCGACCTGCCTTGGCACCACCAATCAAGGTCGTAACACTACCAAGCAAAAAAATGAACAAAAATCCATTTTTTTTCCGCATCATAGAACATACAAAATTGTACTCCCTTCATTGTTGCGACCACCGACAGTACAGACAACCTCTCTTCCTTCTCCTTCACCCACTGCCTCAACAAACCGTTCAACCCCAATCCAAATCGGCTTACCACTACAAATCGCATACCCTGAATTTATTACTCCACTCCACTTGCTTACGCTTGACACTTGCATCGACCTCCTCCACATTGGTTTCAGCATCCACCCTTTTCAGAATCGCACAACCCCCCATTTCTGAAATTGAAATGCCTCAATCATCCAATCGCACCCCTAACTTGTGGATCGACGCCTCCTACAACCGTAACGTGACTTGAAAAACATCGCCTCCAGAAACTGATCGAGTTCAACCAAATCCAAATCATTGCGAAGCTCGTGCTCTAAGGAGTTTGACGAATCCGATGTTGAGTGCACTCGAAGTAAGCAACTCTATCTGAACGCTGCTCGAAGTCAACCTTCAGGAGTTAGCATCGTGCCCTCCTATTTGTTACCAAAATCAATGTCGGTGCTATCTGAAATCGAACTTAAGACCTGCGATTTTATTTCCCCTTTTTATTTCAGTTTGTATTTAAAAGTAATCGATTACTTTAGGAGAAGGATAAGGAGCAGTGACCTTTGTTATTTTTGCTAACAGAAGAAACAAAGGTGGAAATGGTCCGATTATATTGATGAAGAGGGAAACAAGGGTATAAGGGTTTTTAATGTGTGTCGGCCAAAGTACATGATAATATCTTTTTAAAGGAATTAAAAAGATTTTGATTTTGATTTTAAATATAATTTAATTTAATTTGATTTGATATAAAGAGATTTTTATTCCTTTTAAACAGATTCTGATTCGATCTTCGATTCGATTTTGATCTTATCCATTAAAATATCTCAGGGTTCACACACAAACCGCTATTTTAACGTAACCACAGTCGTTTAAAATTTATAACGCAATTCTGAACTGAACAATATATATTCTGAAATTTAGTTTTTAACCTATATACCATTTTTAAATTCAGAACTAATCAATTCGCGGTAATAAATTATTTTTATAATCATCTATATTCAAATACAATTAATATTGATCATCTGAATTGTTTCGATTCAGTTTTTAACTTCGGTTTCAATTATTTACGGTTTACGATAATTCGATATACACGAATTAAATATATTTGATTATAAATCGATAAATTCTATATAAATATCCATTTACATTATCATTTCAATATTTAAAACCATATTAAATATTTAAAATAAACTGTTCGAAAATCCGGGTTGTTACATTATGATTGTTTTAAGATTTTTTTTTCTCTGTTCGACCATTAATTGCCGACCAGAATCCATTCCCACGACCATTAATGGCCGAACGGCTGTTAAACCTCCAAAAATCTTATATTTTTTCCGTGAAAAATGTCCGGAAGGCCTATGATGTTATATACATGCAAATGAGGCTTCTATAACTCACCGAAGCAACTCATAACACCAAATTCACATGCGTAAACATTCATACAAGAGATTGGCAATGGTTTTGATTATAAGTTCAAAAAAAAATAAACAAATTCTCTAACCATAGTTATCCAATGCTATATAAGCGAATTGTGAAGACTTAGAACTTTACCGGGTCGATAACGGAGCTTTACAATATTGTCAAATCAACTAGTAGCTTATGAATTAGATTGTGTGGACAATTCTAATTATAAATTTCAATTCAATGGAACATAAACTAATGAACTAAAAAGTGTATACTTATCTAACCAATTCATATGCATATGTAAACCCAAATGAACACTAAATTACACTTTTACAAGCTAATAACTTATGGCATAAATGTGGGTTCATGTATAACTCACAAAGCACTCATCTTTGATGGTTAGAAGCAAGAACTCAATCCAATGACAAGCTAGAACAACCTCTCTTCGATAAAAACACTAGAATCAACAACCTATGATCATATGAACATATTTCCTAAGAATTAGGTTTAGGAAATCATGAGAAATTAAAGAGGATGGAGTTGGAGAAGATGGAGAAGCTTACCCAAGTTTCTACACTTGATTTCCTCTTGATTTTAGCTTCTAATTGAAAATCCTAGCTTAGAAATTTCTATTTCCTTTTCCATTCACCATTTCTATTTTTGTTTTGAAGAGAGGAAGTGAATGAGGGAGAATGGGACTAATGGATCACTTAAGGGAAGCGACTAAGTTAGCTAACCAAGCCCCAACCAAGGTGCCAAAACTCCGAAGCTCAGAATATATCCAAGCGTATACTTTTCGAGCATGTAAACGACGTTTTGAACTCAATGGAAGTGGTTTCGAGTCCAAATTCGCCCATATGTAAAAAGTGATATTTTGGTCATACATTTCAATGAAAGAGACCAAATTTCTCGAACTCCAAAGGTTTCGATGTTTATAGTTTTAAAAGTCACAAACAGCATTTTAAACCCAATGAAAATGGTTTTATTGGAAACGGAGGTCATTTGCAAAATAGCTATTTTTAAGGGCTATATATAATATTAAAATATATATAAAAATTCCATAGCGACTATTCTAAATTTTAATTTAGACATAACTTACATTTTATAAAGTGAATTTCTTACATTCGTTAGAAAATTACAATTCAAAATATTCCAACGTTTCTTGTTTTATCAAATTCCAATTTATATTGAATTCTATACATTCATTCAAAGTTTAAAATCGAATTTTCAAACTATCGCGCCATTTCAAACTCGTTTTAATTAAAATTTAAATTTATACGTTCAAATTTCGATTTAAATAAAATTTAAATCGTTTATTCTCAAACTAATTCATCTGAAGTATTTAATTTCTATGAAAATCAATTAAAAATAAATTTTAAATTGGTTCTACACGTGGTTTTGCCTAATCGCGTTGTGTCAATCGTCGGTTTTTAGAGTGCCAAACCTTGGCTTTGGCAAAGTGCCAGGTTTTGAGTTGTGGTGATCGCACGAGTAGCACAAGCTGTTTTGAGTGATCGAAACGTGCTTGCCATACGCGACTGAATTGATGCTAATTTCAGGAATAAACTATATTTTAACTGGATTCCGAGCGCGTCGTGATTTTGAACAAATTGTTTTGTGCTTTTCGATGACGTTTTCGAGGTTTGAACGCATTGTTAGCCATAAACTTGACGTGTGACTGCTTTGATGAAAAAACGTGTCACCATGTTATAAATAGAAAGACCATCTACCACACTAAAGGGGCCGAAGAATATTTGGCATTCCATTATTATTTAACACATATTTCTTCATTTACAATGCTTTAGGTACACAGAGGATCATTGGTGCCATGTCAGGGGCGGACGCACTATAAGCCCAGCTAGGGCCAATGCCCTAGCTGGGAATTAAGCATTCATGGCAAAATTAAGCATTCATTTAAGTCTCGCCCTAGGTAGAAAAGAGAGAATGCCCCCATCTGGAACATAAGACAACCTTATTTTAGCCACCTGACGTTTCATTTGGCTGACTTGTGGCAAGCTGATACATGTTAATGTATATATAGAGAAAAACTTGCACAAGTTTTACAATGTGGGACAAAAAGCTGCCTTAGCTCAAGCCAAGAGCTTGGTTCGCCACTGATCATGGTTGTACTTGTACCCAATTTGAGCAATAAATCAAAGGCTCAACTTTTCAAAGTGAACGCAGGGATCCTGATCTCTCACAACTATAAATCTGTCATTTTATCTTTTGGTGTTTTTTTCCTATCAACTTTGAGCATTCTCTTAATTTTCACACTTTCTTTCGGAACCGGTTTGCAGAAACTTTAGGGTCTGTATAAGTTATCTTTATTTGCTTGTCCAATGTCCTTGTATAACATGTACACTGCATTCTTTTTATTATGTTTCATGTTTAATCTTCACGTTGAGTACTAGTAAAAAAAAATAATGATGCGGGTTTATGAATTTCTACAGTACCAATTATATGTTAATATTAATTATGTTATCTCTTTGCAATGAAAAATTATGTTGTTTTTTTCCTTTTTTTTCGTTAAAATATATGCTTTTCAAATTTCTTTTTCAGGTGTTTTCAAACACTTGTTTTGCTTGACTTAGAACGCACTCTCAGCGCAAATATCTTAATTGCAGCCTGAGTTAACCCAATAAAAAAATTAAATGTTGTCTAGCCATGTTTACTTATTATTAAGATTTTTTTTAATTTATAGTTTTAATGTTCGTTCTGCTCAATTTCCCAAAATCATCATGCCATTATGCACAAACTATTTGCAACAAGGCATCCACCGCTTAAATTGTACAGCACAAATTAATTTAACCAACCGTCCCCAGTCCACAATTTCGAAAAGAAAAAACTATAGGAAACAAGTTTTCTTAGGTAACATATAACATCAATCTACCGTCATCTAAAAACTGTGATATCAACTGCTTCCCATTAGATAATGCATAACGATAATTTAACCAACTGGCTAGAAAGGATGCAAATAATGCACAACTAATCAAAATTTAGAAATCTGGACAAGCACCATTGTTCAAACGACAAAGACATTTCGATATGGTACGAAATGTAATGAATTTGAAACTCGTGTTGTAGAAAGTAGTAGAAAATAGTCTGCTTCCCTTGTAATATGTTATATACTAGCAAGACTAGTTGATAAAATACCCAATTTTTTTTTAAATAGTTTAGCATTGCTTGTACGATTTGATTAGCTAGTTGGTAACTATTGTAGATGCATTTTGGTATCAAATAAACTCTACATGGTCATCCATTGTTTATTATATTTATATCCTTCAAAACAACATTCAAAGTTCGTGTAAAACAAATAGACAAAATGCATATAATGGACAACTCCAAGAAGACTGAACTCTAAAGTAATTATATTTATGTTTATTTTTTGGTGGTGCTTTGCTTTGCCTATACCAAAATCGTACTAATAAAAATAAAACAAGCAAAACGTCAGCTGAGCATTTTTTTAGTGTGTTTTTTCCTTGAAGACTAGTACCAATACCATGATGCAACTTTTGCTTTTAAGTTTACTATTCCATGTTTTAGGTAGCTTGATTATCCAAACACCCAACTACCCCATATAAACACACATACATCTGCTAAATCATTCACACGCAAAAAAAATATTCACTCTTTCTAAAATTGTAGATGGAAGGGCTTATTCCTTATGTGTACAAAGCAATTGTACAATACAAGAATGGAGGCCGAATCCCATTAGGAAATTCATGGCTAAATAGCTCTCCTTCAAATTCATATGTTCGTTTACCAGGTGATTCTGGTGGGTCTCACATGCTACAAAGAAACTCAAATTCGTCTCCTACTTCATCGCCTATGCATGTCTCTTTGTTCACTTCTAATCGGTCGACATCGCGTAGATGTACATGAAGTACAGTGATTGAGCAACAGAGATTATGTTGTTTTTCATTTTACATGTCTAATAATATAAGGTCAATGGAATCAACACCCAATGGAGATCCATATGACTGTTTGGTTAGCTCTCCATGTAAATCATCCATGTATATGTAAAGAAAAGCAGGAAAAAAATGCTCCGCTGATTGCACTCCAGATAGAAATGAATAAAAACCGTGAATTTCATCTATGCTTTAGCACAGCACAGCACAAAATATTTAACTTACAAACCAAATATTCACATTGAGTTCCAAAGCAACCCAGAAGAGCAATGCTGGTCTTACTGTAACAGTACAAAAATAATATAAAAATGGTAGCACTTTAGCAGAGTGAAACAGCAAAAGATAAGGGAGGTCAAAGCAACAAGTTCATAATAGCAGAGTTTACCACAGAAGCAAATCCGAAAATATTACAATCTCAGAAGCAACAGCATAAAGCATAAATTAGCACTAGTTGGGCCTAGGAGTAGCCCACTCAACCCTAAGAATAAGATTATCATACCCATAGCCATTAAGCTTACTGATAGCCCGCTCCGCATCATCCTTGTTGACAAAATTAACAAACCCGAAACCTCTACTGACCCCGGTCTTCTGATCAATGGCAACATAAACACGGGTAACAGGTCCAAAGGTACGGAAAAGCTCCAAAAGATCGGGCTCGCGGGTATCCTCAGAGAGATTAGTAACCCTTACAGAGTTTTCATCGTTCCTTCTCCTCATCTCAGTGCCTACTCTTTCAGCACCTCCTCTCATGCCTGGGGGAACATAGGTACTTTTGCCAGTGCCAGATGGCGCAGTGTCAGTGGTGGCTGGTTTGTCCATGAAGAGCTCGGATGGTTGGGCGAGGTCTTTGTAAGGGCACTTTGATGTCCAGTGATCTCCCTTTTTGCCACATGTACGGCACACCATTAGAACTGCTCCTTTGTTTATTTGAGATATGTCTCCTGATGTCTTCTGTTCGTCTGCTTTGGCACCTGGAATTGTTGGATGTTAATAACGATGGTTCCGAAGTTTTATGTAAATGTTGTTATATCAAGCAGAAAATTTCTCTAGAGCATTGCCAATGGGGTTATTCGTGAATACTCCCTCAATGGGGCTGCTATTGCAAGTTCTCTCACGCAGAAGAAATAAAACACAAGCTTTCGATTTCCTGTATAAATTTCCCGCTGCTGCAATTGCTTATTTTAGAAGTAAAATTGGTTTATTTCCATCATAACCTTGAACATGAATGTTTAGTTCTAAACTCAAAAATATGAAGGTGTGTTTGATTTGCAATTTTCAATTTTCAATTTCGGTTTTTTCTATGATAAAATGCTTTGCAAAAAACGCTGAATCCGGAAAATGATTATAATATATAAAAGGTGGATACCCAGTGCCAAAGGCTCCTGTACTCAAGCGCGAGAGGACTTCCCAGGCAGTCTCCCGTCCTAGTACTATTCTCACGGCTTTTCGGGCTCTGGGGGTGGTCGATTAGTGCGCACAGCCTTTCCCTCACATATATATAAAATTCAAAAAAAAAAAAAAAAGTGTTTCCAACCGTTTCACTCTTTTTTTTTCCTTCTTGCATCGTCAGCATCATCCCACGCCCTCCACTTCATCACCCATTGTCCTATTCCACGCTTTTTTAAAAACATAATGAAAATGAAAAACTCAATTCCATTTTCAATCCAAACAGGCCCTCATATTTTAAACAGTTCAGCACTTTTGCTAAATGCTCAATACAAAGAAAAAACAGGAAGTTGGTAGGAGAAAAACAGGTACTTCAATGCACTTTTGTTTTATACAACTTCAACCAAAAATTAAATAAATCAATCAGTCAATCTCAAATATCTCACTGAATATCCTATTATGTGCTTACATATTCTGCAGCAAGCATTTCTTTTCCCATAAAGACATAACTACACATATTACCATGCATTTCCATTATTATATATATATATATATATATATATATATATATGAAAAAATAACAATAATCCGTGTAACATCAACATAGTAGGAAATAATTCAAAATAAGGTAAACTTTTGCAGGTATGTTTCTTATCATTTAAGATCATAATTGAAATAATTCGGAAATGTTTTAAACTTGAAGCTTCCATGAGTAAATATGAAATATTGAAATGTTATGTTAGCCATTCATCAAAACCATCTTGATAACTAAAAAATGATCTAAATCATGGTGTAAGGTTCTGGCTGGAACCACGAGATTTCAACCATCTCGAATTAGTTCCGGCCGGAAACGTTACGGGATTAGGTCAAAATTCTGTTCTGCTTCATACAATGTTTAAAAAAAAAAAAAAGAGAAAGAAACTGACATAGGAAGATGAGTCAAGCCAAAAAATTATGCTATGTTACATGTGACGTTAGCAAATTCAGCATCCTAGAGGTCGGTTTTTGACAAAATTAAAGCAGCAACAAAAAATTATCATCTGCGGTTCACCTTTTTTTTCTTTCCTTTTTCGCTTTTTCCCTCCCATTCAATCTGCAGCAGTCGAGAGTGAGAGGGAGACAGTTGCAATTAGGGTTCGGTAGGTAGGTGGACCGAATTATTAAACAGGCTGCTATTATCCTGAAATAGTTAGGTTGGCTGAATTAGGGTTATTTTTGTTTAATTTATGCATACTTTTTTTGTATCATTTATTTATAATAGTCTCACTTATATGATCTTGTATTTAACATGGTTCAAGTTTTCGTCCGGCACCCCGAAATTTCGGGGTTACCGGACCGGTGCCGGCGAACGGCGGTACGAAACCATCAATTAATACCGGTTTCTAGGGCCAAAAAAAAACAAAAAACAGATAATCGAAGCTTGTCGTATTCACAGAGAAGAAAGCACATGTAGAAACAACAGTCAAACTCATACTTAAAGGAACAAAACAGATTAAATCAATAGAAGAACAGCAGCGATTCCACTTCAATCTTCAGAACCGATCCTCGTAAGTTCTTTCATCTCTCCTAAGCTCGATCGAATTAACTCCGAAATCGACTGAAAATTTTTCGCTTTCTTCTGGAGTCGATTAAAGCAGCGACTTTTTCCCCCCTTTTGGTTGAGTTTCTGGACAGTGGCTAAAGAACAGGAAAGTGGGAAATGCCATTTTACTTGAGGGGTGGGTTTGGGCCAACGTCAGACCCATAACTATATTTGAGGGGTGTGTAGTGTATTAGTTTAAGCCTATGCCCCTGTTAATCAAAGAATTCAAGTCCTGTACTGTTAAACTTTTGGAAAAGCTCTCTGCGTTGCCATCTGTTTCACAAGTAACTATCATATCTCATTTAATTTATTTTTGTATTTAATTAAGTTTGCATCAGTATTCTGGTTGGTGTGGAACCATACATTAGTTGATTAGTACATAACTACATACGTTCAAGTTTTTTCCTTTATATAATATATTTTCAGTTTATTTACCGTTAACAAGTTCATTACCAAAATACTGAAAATCGAAATCTGGACCGAAACCGAAACTACCGAAATTTACGAAATCCGTTAATACAAACATATTTTCAGACGGCCGAAACCGAAACTGAAACCGAGTTCTCGAACCTTGGTATTTAGTATTGTGTTGTATGCTGTATTGCGGAGTATATTTAGTATTGTATCATTATCCCTTCACTAAAAAAATACAAAACTCTGATATCTGGACTGAAACGAAAATCAAAACTACTGAAATTGCCTAAACCTATAAATTTCAAATGACCTAAGTTAAGTTCTCGAACCATGGTCTAAATGATGAAAAACATACATACAACTAAATAAGAAAAACTTGTAATGCAGATATAAAAGTTCGATGCTGAAAGCTTCTTTTTTTTTTCCAAAAGTGAAGCAGCAAAAAATTTATCGGTACACTGCCATATATGGATATGAACACTAGGTATTATAAGTAACCTCTTAAGTTATTTTAGTTCAAATAAATGCTAAATGAAATTAACCAGAAAAGATCATACTTGCTTTCATTCATAGGAAAATAAATAAATCATACGTTGACCCGTTATCCAATACATGAGTAATTAATTTATTAATATAGTTTATTAATATACCACAAGTTATATATCCATAAAATTTTGACATCACCAAAACAATACCTCAATCACAAAATCTGATATTTACAAACATAACATCTCAAAGTATTGTAGAATTCGGTAAATTGCCAAGTCCATCTATTTCTGTAAACATCCACAAACTAAATAATCTCATGTTAGTAAACATGCAAATATTTAACGCTCAAATATCCACTTGATAGTTCTTGTAACATTTGCATGTTTACTAACCAAGGTGTACCATAGATGACACCTGATGGTTCTTGTAACATTCTAGTACATGTATCCACTATCTATTTAGTTACCTGCTATGTAAGGCTAAAGAGTTAATGTTGTTCAACCACTACGCTCTTACAATTTAACGCTCTTAATAGCATGGCTGCTTAAAAACAAACTACTTACTAGTAAGCCAGCTAACTC
Organism: Allium sativum; assembly: GCA_030737875.1. Classification (NCBI taxonomy): domain Eukaryota; kingdom Viridiplantae; phylum Streptophyta; class Magnoliopsida; order Asparagales; family Amaryllidaceae; genus Allium; species Allium sativum. The sequence goes on from CM060925.1 coordinate 161,641,556, forward strand.
AAGGTTTTTTTAACACACACTAATACAGTATTAATATCAATGTATTAAAAAACGCGCCTCAGGCGCGCCTCAAGCCGAGGCGGTGGTGAAAACGCCTGAAGGCGTGAATTAAAAGGCGGTTTTCCCCTGAGGCTTACGCCTCAGGGGTTTGAGGCGTGGAAAGCGTGAAAAACGCACGCCTCAGAGCCTCAACTCTCTGAGGCGTGCGCTTATATATAAAAAAAAAATCGATTTCTGTATGTAATCGAACTCGATTCCTTAACTGGAATCGAGCTCGATTCCATAACAGGAATCGAACTCGATTCCTGTTATGGAATGGATTTCCATTCCTCGAGAGTTTTTTTTTTTTGTTATCTTTTTTTTTTTTGTCTGGCTTTGTTTTTTTTGTCTGTGTTTGTTTTTTGTATGTCTTTGTTTTGTCTGTCAATTTTTTATTTTTGAAAGAGAGTTCCATTCCTCAATCAATTTTTTTTGTCTGTCTTTATTTTTTTTCCCTGTTTTTTATTTAAGCACTATCATGACTAATTTAATTTATGTGTTAATGCCAGACTCCTTAAAAAATGAGCAAACGAGATATTGCATGGGAGATATCATTTGATCTTTCTATTTAATATCAAATGTGCAAGAATTATTGTATTTTGTTTGAATTGCTACGAATGCTTGTATTTTGTTTGAATTGTTACGAATGCTTTATGGTTTTTGCTTAGTACTTGACGCTTAATGTTATTTCATATTAAAAATTAAGTATATGTGTTGCGCTTTTTTTCCCCGAAAGGCTTACGCCTCGCCTCACGGACCCGAAAACGCCTCGCGTACGCCTTTTGCGTTTTAAAACATTGATTAATATAAGTATCACTTAACTGGTCTTCTTTTACAACTATTCAACAAAGATAAGGAATAGATCAATGTTCGAGATATCGGCCGGTACGCCGAAATTTCGGCAGTACCGCACCGGTACCGTCAATGATCGAACCGGAACCGAGCATAAAATTCGGTTCCGGTTAGGGTTTCAAAAGAAATCAAATCGCAAGAGTAGAATAACGAAATCGAAGCCAAAATCAAGATTCAGCATAAATCAAACAACTTATTTGAGCAAGGATCTCCTTAGCCCTAGCAATCGATAGTTGATCTGACCTGCAAGCCTGTGAGAAATCCCTTCTTTTAGCTATGACGTTATCTTAGATGTGCCGCAATATTTTATTTTTTATTTGGTGTGAATTGTATTTACCCAAGAATCGGTCATCTGGCTATGAGAAGAGGCAAAAGATTTGGATTTATCTAAAATACAGCTTAGGTTTTAACTCGATTATTTTGATTGGGCTATCTATATTGGGCTGGGCTGGACTGATGTATTGCCCATGGCTAATCATATTTAAGTTCTGATATGGTAAATATCATGTTCACAATTAGCTTATCTTATTAGTATTCTCAAAATATTTAGCTTGGTTGGGTTGGACTAAAACATATTTATCTATCAATTTTGGTCAACAATATTTCACACTTCATTTACAAGGATGTTACTTAAAAATCGAAAATGTGACCGAAACCGAAACCAAAAGAGAAGCTAAGGAAATATCCGAAATCACCCGAAACTAGGAAAATTTAAAATGACAAACACCGAGTCCGAGACCGAAACCCAGTTATCGAACCTTGGCTTGAACAATAAGAAGAAAAAAGCAAATCTACAAATTCTAAATCAACAGAGGAACTCGGCCGAGAGCAGACAAATCAAATTATTTCGTGCAAGTTTCCATCTTTTTGTTCGATTTTTGTCTTCGATCTGACGAAAACAGCAAAGCTTCGTATGTTTGCTTTTTTATTCCCTTTCCCGCTTCATCTATTCACTTTTTTCTGTTCGTTTTCTGGTTGCGTAAGAAAATGATACTATGAGGGGGATGGACGAGGGTTTTGACTTTTTGTGGGCTTTGGACTGTGTTTCGTGCTGCTAATAACTGGTTTCGACTTGAGTATTAATACAAATGCGAATAAATATTGCACATGATTATATTGTACATCGAATGGTTGCGTAGGAATTGGCTTGGACTAAATCAATTATTGCTAAATATTTTATCTTGGAACTAATATTAATACAGATGTCGGGAATGCATATTTCAGTTTATTCTTATCCAATTGTGACTTGAATATTTTCATTAAAAGAACAAAAATTTGATATTTGGAATGAAACGGCCAAAATTTCCAAAACTGTCCGAAACTAATAAATTCAAATGACCGAAACCGAGTTTTCGGACCTTGGTATAGATACAAGTTCAATATCCAAAGCACTCAACATAAGTCAAAGCAACTAGCAACATATCTAATCTGAAATCTAAACTGCGTGGATCGAAACATTCTTGGATTTTGTTACATAGGAATAAGCAGCATTTCTTTTCCCTAAACCAATGATGTTAAACGAATAATAAAGTCATTTTAGCAAACTCCAATAGCATTTCACACGTCTGCCATTTTCTACTATGTTCTCACTTTACCATGCTAGTTTTTCACAGTTTCACTATGAAACGTTAAGCACTTCAACATAGTGAACTATCAACAATCATTAGGAATGAAATTATTTGGGTGCAATGCATGCAACTCGATGAAAGGCAAAATTTAGTCAATCGTGAGTTTTAAACGAACTATCACACTAGCTCCGGTGTCAAACTTTTTGTTATTCAACAACACCACGATGGTTCGTACTGATGTAATAATATTGTTTCATAGCATCCAATTAGTGGAAGCAATGCAGTCTATAGCGCATAGCGCAAGGCTTGCGCTATGCGCTATTTTGTGCTATGCGCTATAACACACGCTATTACGTTCATTTAGACAAAAAAAAGTAAGTATATTTTGCCAAATTGAATTTTATTTCTGTTTTATTTGCATATCTTGTGCATAGTAGTTAAGGCGCAAGCATTGAGCCTGGGGCTTTTTTGAGCCTTGGGTTTTTTTGTGTGCCTTTTATATAAGTTTGATCTGCTACTTTACTAACTACAAATTAACTTTTAAACCATATTATAATTCATTCAATTATTTACATATTTTATTAATAAGATTTAAATTTTAAACCGTACTTTATATTTTATTGAACAATTTTTTTTATTTAACTATTTATAAACGAAAATTTGAATTTAGCAAAAAAAAAAAAAAAGTGCCTCAAACTGCAAAAAGGCGCAAGCCTTGAGCCTGGGCTTTTCTGCGTTTAGGCACGCCTAAACACGCGCCTTCATAACTATGATCTTGTGTCGTATCCAAACCGTTCAAGACTTGAAATACAACCATTACCATACTTTATGCATGTATTAGATATATTTTTTATGTAAAATGTACTTATATTACAAAAATATGATAAGTTCATATTGTACATTCAAAATAATTGATGGATATAATATATGTGTGTCTTACAAATTTGAAATTTATTCTTATAATTATGAGTTATAATGAAATTTATTTCTATTTACCAATTATGGTGATATAATACTCTAAGAAAAAATGCATGAAAATACACTTTTGTACAAACTATTTTAAAAAAGTCTACTAACAAGTATAAATAAAAAAATTGTAAAGTGAAAATAAGATCAAATGAAAATAATATATGAAGTCTATAATAACAAGATTCAAATAAACAAGAATTAAACGTGATTCAAGTGTACAATAAAAAACATAGAAATTATATTATGCTTTTAAAATTTTAAAACATAATCACTAATTTCATCTAAATCATAACCATTAATCATTATTTAAACGATCATCAATTACTTCTTCTTTCGAGTCATACTCTACGACATTTTTCTTCTCAGTCGTTATAAATACAATAGCATGCTATTTTGGCCTTAATTCAATGTCCAAACATTAAAAAAAAGACAGACAAAAATGAAATAGAGCGCTATTTAGAGCTATGTGCTATTTTGTGCAATGATAAAATAGGGTGCTATTTTTGTGCTATAGGGAACCCTTGCGGTACTCTAAGTACAGTAGGCCAAGCACTGCGCTATGCGCTATTTGCCGCTATATGCTTTGATAACACAGAGTGGAAGTGATTCAACAAAACTGGAAAGAGGTAAACAAAGCTCGAGTCACCAAACCATCCGTACAAAACCCATTTCTTTTACGAAAAGTGGAATTTTTAACAAGATTTAACAACAACAACAAAAAACTCACCAGCTGCTCTAGGCCGTTCAAGGACAATTTCTTCAGTAGAAACCATGGTTAATCTGCTTCCAGCATCTTCATGGGCCGCATCACCAAACTTCGCCCACGACCTCCGCTCAATAGCACTCTTGCTCAGTCGAGCACGTGCCAACTTCCTCACACGTGTAACTGTCGTCACTTTCACCTTCTCTCCGTTTTCATTGAACTTATATTCCACTGTCTTCTTGAGTCCATTTTCATCCGGTCCCTCAACCACACGTGGAGGAAGTAGGAAGTCGAGATCTTCTCCATCGTCTTCATCCAATTCACCCCATCTGATTTTGTTCGCCGGCGCAACGGCTGCCATTTTTATTATTACTTGTTTGTTTCTGACTTGTTAGATCTGAATTTATGATAAGGAAGAAAATAAAACGAAATGAAACCCTAAGTGCCAATTTTGCACTGTATAAACCGGGTTTCGGGGATTTAAGATTTAGGGATAATGAAGAAAGCCTGCATTCTATAAGATTTAGGGCTCAGCCCAAATACTCATGTCAGCCAACATGCACTTTAAATGAATTTTCTTATTGTTTTATATGTCGATCCAATTTTTGAAAATTATATATGAAATTGATAGCATCTGCACCTACCCTAAGTTATGAACGAGTAACAGATCAATTTTTTTTTTTTTTTAGAAGTAGCCCTCACTTTATAGCTGAACCAAACTGTTATTAGACCTTTGGATCAGCCGATTTTGATGTATCAAACCAAAAAGTCGAATCCAAACTGTTATTTTCCTCAAGTCTTATCGCATTACTTATGTTGTTCTTCATTCGATACTTCTAGTCTTGTTCCTCCACGTGTTCACTAAAAAGTAAAAAATAACGACCATAATTAATAGAATCTTCGTCTATTTGATGATGAGTAATAGCTAAGTTGTTAAAGGTGATTGAAAAATAGTTGCATCTCCTTGGTTTTCATCTATATAATAAAATCCCCACCTGGACAAACAACAAGACAAAGAGGGACTGAGATTTAATATTGAAACATATATAAGCGACTATTAACGATAGACGTTTCCTCGAACGCAAAACATAAATAAATGGACCTACTTAATTGGCAATTAAATCACGTCCTTTTGATTTCTATCCATTTTCCCACGATTCATTACCGGTAATTACTTCCCTTTCTATTTATTCAATTCCACATTAATTTTTTTCCAACGATCCCTTCGAAATCATTTTTGAGTCTTCTTCATCGCTCCAGCAAGGAACTTATTCTCCAAAACGAAAAAATTGTTTTCAATTGGATAGAAGCATAGTACTCTTACATCTTCTTCTGGCTTGGTTGCTCCTATCTTCAACTTCGGATTCACTGATACTTATGAAATTAAAGGTAATCTTCTCAATTTCACTTCAATTTTCAAAGTTTCTGCTGGAATTTAATATGATTTAACATAATGAATTATATATTATTTGTGCTTCCTGAATCACCACGTTTGAACCGACATCGCTTTGTATTTTTTGGTGTTCAATATGAAATCAAATTGCTAATCGGCATCGCTCTATAGTACGATTCAGTTTCTTTTAATTTCAAGTGTTTTTTTGATGATTTTTCCCATCTAGACATGCAAAAGCAAAAGCTGTCATTGTAGAGGGAATGTTTATCGCCATTTATGTTCAGTGAGCTCCTTATCTTTATATTTCCACTCATCTTGAAAATGTTATCCAATTTTGGGACTTTCTTCAGATGTTCGGGGGTGAACTGAAATAGATTCACGTGTACTTTGATTTCAAGGTGTGATTAGATCTTTTTAATTACTTCATCTTTACTGCGTTTTGCATCCTACTGTTGTTCCCCTTTCAAAACAGCAGCAGCCTTCATCTTCCTCCCTGAAGTAAAATAAATCCATGTGTGCTTCATTGATTTTAAGGAAGGTTTATATCTTTTAATTAGTTTATCATTTTTGGGTTTATATCTCAAGTATTACCATCAAAATCATTATGCTAATTGCAAAAGAAATTTATGCATAATCAATAGGGGTTCATTTCTCCTATACCTAAGAAAAGGTAACCCAAACATAAGTGCCAAATTGTAAAAGAGGTTGAATAATTAACGTAGACTATGCATTGTTTTTATAAATCATTGTTTGAAAGTTTTCAATTTTTACACATGTTCTATATTTGGAAATCCTAAAAACCATATTTTACTTTTTTTATCAAAATATAATTTCATTCCATATTCACTTCGCATTTCGAAATTGGCATATTTTAGGATTTATATGTTAAATTTGATATCTTTTGTAATTCCTTATTTGTGTAAGCAATTAACGGTACCTTTCTAAAGAAAAAGTAGGTAGAACATTAACTTATATGACATATGCAATAAACTAATGCATTAACATTAACATAAATTGACAACAATTTGTTCCACCAGTCAGGTTTTTTTTTACTATAATTGAGCCATCACATTTACAATCAATTTATTAAATGCAGATTGGTTTTATAATATTTTCAACGTAACTTATGGAAAACAAATTTATTTAAGCTAACAGGTTATCACCATGTATATATAGAAACAGTCCAAACTATGGTTAGATAATCCTGCATCACTAATATGATTTAACATAATGAATTTTATATTATTTGTGTTTCTTGAATCACTACGTTTGAACCGACATCGCTTTGTGTTTTTTGGTGTTCAATATGAAAACAAATTGTTAATCGGCATCGCTCTATAGTACGATTCAGTTTCTTTTAATTTCAAGTGTTTTTTTGGTGATTTTCCCCATCTAGACATGCAAAAGCAAAAGCTGCCATTGTAGAGGGCATATTTATCGCCACTTGTGTAATTCCTTATTTGTGTAAGCAATTAATGGTACTTTTCTAAAGAAGAAATAGATGGAACATTAACTTATATGACATATGCAATAAACTAATGCATTAACATTAACATAAATTGACAACAATTTGTTCCACCAGTCAGTTTTTTTTTTTACTATAATTGGGCCATCACATTTACAATCAATTTATTAAATGCAGGTTGGTTTTATAATGTTTTTAACGTAACTTATGAAAAACAAATTTATTTAAGCTAACAAGTTATCACCATGTACATATAGAAACAGTCCAAACTATGGTTAGATAATCCTGCATCATTGCACTTGATTTGTTGTCACCATGTACATATAGTCTATCTCCTCTAAGAAAAAGGTACCGCCTTTGGTATGTTTGCATGTCATAATAGGATATATATATATTTTTACGTTCATTAATGATAACAAGAATGATAGATGCTAAAATTTATAATGTAATCGTTTCAGTCTTAGGCAAGGAATTGTTAAGGAGGAAAAAAGACATTCTACATGTTAGTCAAAGCAAGCAAAGTTAACGTTGTCTTGGAGCTGCTGTCTTAGATCATATGCCACACGAAGTCAAGCCATCTTGATATTACATATATGTGATGCGTCCTTTGTTTTCGTCTCGTTATGTTATTATAAATGCTGCCGTGTAATTCTACAAGTTAGACTAATTGTTACTCCATGATTGATGTGTTGATATATGAATTCAAATTTTTTTTGTCTTATGTACAGGATTAACATTCACGTGTATTCTTTTGGATAGCCAATTGATTTAATTAATAGGATATACTTTATATCTTAGCTTGCAAGCCGTATAATCAGTAAGCTCTCCTCTTCTTTTCAAATATTTTTCCATAGCCATTGTTTGATCAATTACGCCACTTGATCAAAATAAAAATTTATCGCTGGGAATAAAAGAACTGCACCTATATCCTACCATATTATATAAAGAAAGCTGTTGCATGCGTGCCATTTAATGCATACATTATTGCATGTTGTTTTTTCATGCAGTTTTGTCTTCTTTTCTAACATACAGTTACTATAAATGTAAAAAGGAGGATTGGAACATAACACTAAACCACAGAAAATTACTTTAACTCGCTGTGTTTCAGAAAAAATACAAAATCCTATTGATTATATATTAAAAGAATCAATTACTAGGCGTATAACCCCACATTTGTTCACATACGGTTTCCACCCACTTCTCTCATTTCTTTATATTTTTTGACTTTTTTCTCTGCTACAAATACTAAATTATAGAATATAAACGCATGTTGTAACGTATACAAACTCTCCATAATATCACCTGAATTTTACTTGCCATAACTTTGGACATAATGATGATATATAATTTAACCTTTCATAACTCTTCATAATCTCTTTTCATAAACTCTCTTTGATTATATTTCTTCTTACCGAATTAATAGTTTTATTCGTACTTTTTTCATGCATTGAATCTTTATATTCTTTCGCTTTCATTTTGTATTCTTTTGTCATATTCTTCCATCCTTTATTACTTACGTGATATAATTCAATAATATTACATTCAATAACATCCAATTTTCATTACATTACCTGCTACAACCAAAAATTAAAACACAATATTACTACACACATAAAAAACATTTCATGAACATCATTCCACGCGCGAAGCGCGTGCAAAAACCACGCGCGAAGCGCGTGCCAAAACCACGTGCGTGCATACTACAACACCCCGTACTCTATGCTCCCGTGCAAACTATAACACCCCATACTCTATGCTTCCGTGCAACACACGAGTTTCCACTCGTTATTCCATAAAGATGATCCACATGTTTTTACATGTGGTGTGAGAAATCTTACCAGGAAACCTTACAGGTCAATTCTTGAGTTTTACAGATGAAATTTTAATTTTTATAAAAGTTGATATCATAACTGCCAAAGTTATTCAAAAGTGTCATAAATCAAAAAATATTAGCGATTTTTAGAATTGAACATGAAACATATTAAAATAATCTTTAGCAAGAACCACATAACTCAAGAGGAGGTATGCTACATTCTTCGAGGAAAAAGAGATAAGTTTTCTTTGCCCTACCACCATCATGTCATTAAATTAGCGATCAAATGGCTTTGGGGGGGGGGGGAGCAGAGGTGGGACGGGGATTCAATTGATTTTTACCAAGCCAATTGGAGAAGTTGGAATAAGATTCCATAATTAACTATAATGCGAGTGGGAGATCGATGCATGAGGATTATTATGTAATTTATTACATATATCTAACTCGATAACAAATCTTATTCAAAACAATAGGTATTATATTTCTATTACATGCTTGATATAATGTGCTATATTGACTAAAATTTAGCTAGAAGTATATTTGATATTAAATCCGTGAATGACAACTTTGTGATAGTAATTACAAAGTATTGTAACTTTGAGTAATTGATTATGGGGAAAATAAATATATCATTTTAAATATTCATAGTCAGGAAGCATTGAAGTTAAATATTGATACTCTCCAAATATTAACTAGTGTATTACTCATTGCTGTTGGTAGCACCAAGATGTTACATATTGAAAGTTACTTGATAATCATGAACTTGATAGTTTTATAACGATCAATAAAATTAAAATCAAACAGAAAACATCGATGTGGCTGATTTACACAGCTCTCTCGACTTGAGAATATTGATTATTTTCAATATTAAAAATTTGCATTGATTTATAGTGGAATCTTGACACAACATCCATCGAGTGACTATAGTTGGGCTGAGTGAAAATACTAAAAATGAAGCACTATTCAAGAGACCATAGTTGGATTGAACATATTGTGTGTGTGTGTGTATGTATGTGTGTGTGTGTGTGTATATATATATATGTGTGTGTGTGTGTGTGTGTGTGCGCGTGTGTGTTTGCGCGCGCGTGCGTGCATGCGTGCGTGCGTGCGTGTACGGGATAGGATCAAGAGCATCCCAAATAGTGCAGTACCACTTTAGCCCTCTTGATTTCGACCACACCCTAACTTCTCTCTCCTCACACTAGCTTTCTCTCTCTCCACTAAATTATTTTACTATAAATGAGTTATGGAAATAAGAGGGCTATTGGAGTGTTGTTGAACGCTTATACATATGCATGAATACAACAAAACAACAATATTACAACATTTCCTTTCCAACTTACACAAACTGATAGTTGTAATATATTTTTTATAACAATTATTCATTTTTAAAGTTTGTAATACATCTCCCTTGTTTCTTTCGCTCGCTAATTTTATTGAAGTAAAAAACCTAGCCGTTAAGTCTCTGGATCTAAACTCTAACCCCATCTTGCTATTCTCTTTCATCCACCAAATTAACCCTAGATCGCTAAAATTGATGAAACCCCTTTACAACCCCTAAACAACTACTCTTCACCAACTGCTCGTCTTGGTTGTTATACGCATTTGCTCGCTTTGATTACTGGTTGCCTTCGTTAAAAAGGTATCTGTAATCGTTTTCTCTGATAATATGTGATACCATATAACTTATAGTTTATAGAACTTGGTTTTGAATTGGGGTTTTGGAATTTCGAAACATGAGTGCTTCTGCAAGATTGTTTCTTTTTTTATTAAAGTCTCAATCACTTATCTTATGATTGCGCTAAGGAATTCATCTTTATGTTAGATGGTGGAATGTTGCACATGAGTTTACTATTTTTCCTTTTTTAATTGTTTTAGGGGATGGCATTGCATTGGTCTTGAATGTTCTTATTTATATGTGATAACCCGAAATTCTAACTAAGTTTAGATTGAATTTTCTATTATATAATTTGGGTTTTCTAATATAAATCGAAATTAATAAGATTTAATATAAATAGTGATTTAATAATCTTTTATATTTTGTCTTGCTTTATCAATACGGATTTGAAAAAAAGGAGGAAATTTATTATAAGATATGTTTGTTCCTAAAATTATAATAATATTAATTAATTTTGACAAGTTTATATAATATGAAACATATAGATATGTATCATTTTTAAAAGATGTACATGAGTTCTACAAATCTATTTTGAATATTACGATTTAAAATGTTATATATATATATATGGAATTTTGTAAAGATTGATTAAGTATTTAATTTTTTTTAAAATTATTTTGTAAATTATAAATTTTAATGTATTTTGATTTATATTAATTTAGTTTAAACATTGTTCATTTTGGAAAAACAATAAACGGTTTGCAATATAGTGCTGAAACGATCAATGTTCGAATATAAATTATAATTAAATAACCGGTCTAAATAATCATTTAGTTTCTGCACGCGTAGTTTTAAAATATTTTATAAAATTTTACTGTAATTTTTAATTTGAAAATAAACACATATTTTTCTAATGTATTTTAGGTAATTGTGGTCCTTAGTGATTCTTTACAGAGTCAATCAACCGGTCTGTTTTATTACTATTTTGTGATGTTGGTACATTGCTATACCCAATTTTATTATTAGTTGTGGTTATTCGCTATTGATAAGTAAAGAAATAAAATAAAATAAAACTAAAAATATCATAAATCTTGCACTTATCGATGAAGTTTTGGCATGTTGCGCAATTATCCATACTATTTCTCACTAGCGTGTCTTACCATACATGTATATACTGGTAAAAAGAATGTTGTTTATACATTAGCTTGGGTAGTAAGCTTGGAGAAAAAAAATGCGTTGGACACTTGTATGGTTCTTTCTACAAAAATGTACACTTGTATAATTGCTTCTGAATCATGCTACAGTTTTGTTCTTCCCTCCCCATTTGAACCACAAACCTTTCACTCTCTCACACCATTTTCCTTCGGCTTCTCGTGAAATCTTCCTCCACATCTTCATTTGATCCACCGCAAGCCACACTTGTTTCCCCATACCACTACAAAAAAAGGGTCATTTTTCAACCCAGAATTCCCTACGCTATCCCTACATGGCGTAGGCGCGACGTAGGGAAAGCGTGAAGAAGGCGTAGGTACGGTGTAGGGAATTCCCTACTCATTTCCTACCCAGATTATGTTGTAAAGAGGCTGGAATTTCCCTTACGCCATACCTACCCGGACAGTTATTGAATTTCCTACGCCATCCCTAAGCAGCGTAGGCGGGGCGTAGGGAAAACGTAAAAATATATGGAAGGCGTAGGAACGGTGTAGGGAATTCCCTACTCATTTCCCTGCCCAAATAATGTTGTAAAGAGGTTGAAATTTCCCTACACCATGCCTACCCGGACAGTTAATGAATTTTATAGTTTAAATTGAAAATATAATTCAGTTTTTCAGTAAATGATATTAACATTCAAAATTGAAATAAAATTACACACCCACCCACACATACACGCGCGCGCGCGCGCACACACACACACACACATATATATAATTTTAAATATATATATATGTGTGTGTGTGTGCACACACGCGCACTCACACAATTTAAATTATCATAATTATATTTTAAATTTATATTTAAAAAGAATAATAATTAAATTTAATAAGTTAACGTACTAAAGTTAGTAGTCCGAAATATGAGAAATTAAATTTCAGTTATCATAACGGTAAACAAAAAATTTACATTAATTTTAAAACTCGATTAAACTTGAAAATATATAAAACTGATTAAACTTTATGAAAAATTCGCTTTTGTTGGAAATATGGCACTTTTTTAATGAATTATTATTTATGTATAATATTGAAAAAACCAATTTTCATGTTTACATTTTGATAATCAATTGGGGTTGATTTAAATCTTAGCATGTTAACATAAACTTGCAAAATATGGATATTTGGATATATTTGTCCAACTTTTCATATAAATCAATTATTTTTTAGTTTTTCAATGCTACGTACAATTTTTGTCAACAAATTTATTCCAGCGGGATTTGTAAAAATAGGAACCACAAGTGTACCAAATACAAAAACACACCAACCCCGTTTTTCATTTCAACGTTGATTTATAAGAGAAGGAAAAAACCCTAAATCGATTCGCCCTCTGCCGCCGCATCATGTACCTGCGTCGCCGTCGCTACCTGACTTGCGCCGCCGTTGCTACCTGACCTGTGCCGCCACAGCTAGCTGATCCGTGCTACCCCCTATTCCTCTGTCGCACCTTCCTGCTGCAGTTTGAGACGATCGATTTCGAATTAGGTTAGGTTTGTATAAACATTGCAATCTTGAATGTTATTTCAGTTTGATTATGAGTGTTATTTCAGTTTGATTCTAGTTAAAATATGCAATTGATTTGGCATGAGACCGTAGTAATTCACGAGGTTTCCCCCTTGATCGCTGGTTCGATTCTAGTTAAAATATGCAATGTTATTTCAATTTGATTCTAGAGTCAACCGTCATAAAAAATAATACTGCATATGGGGTTGAGGGTTCTTCCGAAGCCTATGGTCGATCGGATGAATCTCGTAGAGAATCAAAATTTAAGCCATTTGGTTTTGATTCACTTGTTAATATGTTGGGTCCTAAGAAGTACTTTAACAGGTATAGCCATAGGAGCCGAGTTCCTTAACATTATATTTTTGCTGTTGTATATGATAGGGGAACAAAATACAGCTCCTTCTAGTCCTAGAGAGGGTGAGGATGTATCTATTTTTCATGGGCGTCCCAACGCACATGTCATTGTTACTCATCTTATTTATACAATATCTATTGTTCAAGCTCTAGTATGTTGTGAACTGTTGTTACATTGTTTCTCCATATGGGATATCATGGTGAAGCCTTTGGGGAATTAATTATTTCAAAACAACACTGCTGATAAATTTGTATTTACAGTTATGGTCTAACAGTAAATAAGGACCTTTTATGTGCCAACTGTAAATAAATAATGGGTACCGTCCTTGCATGTTGAAACCGTCTCTTAGAATTTTTATTTTATTTTTTAATAGTAGAACCTGTGTTTTTTGACATAAAAGGAGCGAATTTGTTCACCACTGACTGTTATACATATGTGTATTTATTGATGGGTTATTTTCTCAAAACAATAATAGTGTATAGTAATGGTAAAGGCGGGCACGTATCCTCAGTTGTCTAATACAATATTAGTTAGTTTTCCTTCTTGAAAGCTCAAAGAGTTTAATATAGAGTTCATCTTATCGTAAGATCCCCATTTTCATGTAGCATATAGTTCATTTACAGAAAATGCTCGATGTTGCCCAGTTTATATAGTTTATCGATTGAATTAAATTGTATCGTGAATCTTCTTATCCCTGGGTTTACTTTTGTTTCCATATATAAAATTCTTGAATAGTTTTTACATTTTACGCTTTCCAGATTATTGTATAATTAAGATTTGGTGAGGTAATTTCCAAGGTTTGAAAACTGGGTTTGGATTATTTGAAAATTTGTTTATTTCGATCAGTTTCGAAAATCTATATTATCGTTACTGCTTCGGTCTTAATATCGAAGTTTCGTATTTTTAATGGAAAAGTATACTTAGGGGCGTAAGGGAAAAACCATTTAAGTTAACCATTTAATTTAACCATTTAAGTTCCGGCTCAATGGAAACTGAGCCTTAAGCTCAGTTTCGCTGAGCCTTAAGGCTCCTGAAACCGAGCCTTATGCTTAGTTTCATTGAGCCTTAGTTTGGCTGAGCCGTTTTGGCTCAGTTACGCTGAGCCTTAAGGCTCAGCCGAAACTGAGCCAACCTTAAGGCTCAGTTTCGCTGAGCAGCCTTAAGGCTTCTGAAACTTAGCCTTAAGCTCAGTTTCGCTGAGCCTTAAGGCTCCTGAAACTGAGCCCTAAGGCTCAACAAAACTGAGTCGTTTCGCTTAACTAAGTCAATGTGAACTGATTGTAACTCTTGATGCATTATGTGTTCAATTTTTAGTTACTGTAATAATTCTAACTGTGTACTATTGAAGATGTTTTGCTTTAAGAAGTGTAGTTGAGTACGACACAAGATTTTATTTTAAATGATGTTGGAGTCTAGATTCAAGTCAAATGGTTAATAAAGGACAAATTTTTTTCACAAAGCTTTTGATTGGTATGGTATAGCATATTGCGGAGTGGACATGTATGTTTTTTTTTTTTGAAATCATATTTACTTGACTACTGAAAGAACTTGCCAAACATATAATTTATAACTTTGTAGGATTTGTGGTATGCACAAAAATGAAAAATTAGGAATCATAAATGGAACCCAGATGTAGAATTTAATATAATATAAAAGTGAAAGATTATCGATGATGATATACTACAGTGATGTAATAACGGTCATCCTTCACCACAAGTTAAAAAAAATGTATTGGCGCTCGGTTATTTTATCTTAAACTGAGCCATTTAAAAAATTTATTGTTTAATTGACCATTTTACTTAATTGTATTATGAAATATTCATTGTACTAATTGGATTAAAAAAATTATGTGCAGATATACAAAGATAATGCATACACCGTTAGGTTTGGAGTTTTAGATGATAGAGAGAGGCTTGTGAAGGAAGTAGAACAACTAAGGGGTGAAAATCAAGAAATGAGTGTCACGATTAACAAACTACAAGGAGATTTGGGTTCCATGCAGGAACAGATGAGTACTGTGCAAGAATTTATACAAGGGTTGATGCGGGAACAATAATCGCAGATATGACGTATTTTATGAGTAATTCTTATTTTGGTAGTGGGTTTGATGTTCTATTTGTGTAAGGTATATTACACGATGTTTGAATTAGATGAAACGATCATGTTTGAGTTATGTAGCAACTTTATTGTTTGTTGGACATAATTTGTTTTAAATACATTTATAGCAAGTTTACGGTAATTTGACCATGATATTCATTTTACATCAATGTTTTTATTGATATACATTGCTTCGATTTTGCATATGTTCGGTTCTATTATGATTTGTGGTAGACGAAGATAAATATAAAACAACCATATTGAATTTTGGTTTACGGATGCGTAAGGAATGCTAGGGAATGGGTAAGGATGCATACGAAACTTGACGTAGGGAATGCGTAGGAATACGGTGTAGGGATGACGTAGGGAACTTAGCGTAGGGACGGTATAGGGAATTTGGTGTAGGAAACATGGCGTAGGGAACTTGGCGTAGGGATATATTTGCGACGAGATGTTTTCCGACTTCCTTGTTGGCCTAGGGATGGTGTAGGGAATAGGGAAATTAGATTCCCTACGCCATCCCTACGCCAAATTGGCGTAGGAAATTCAGAATTCTTTTGTAGTGTACTGACCCTCCTTCACTTCCACACCCCCTCTGCGTTTGCTTCTCCTCTCCTTAAACCACTGGCCTCTTTAAAGCATTAGCTCCTCCTCAGTTTTCCAATCCCGGCTCCCTGTCTCACTCCACAGCAACCGTCGCCGCCGCCATCTCATCAACACCGCCACAAGTCGCCTAATACTCCTCCTCCACAAAAATCCGCACCTCCCTCCCTTTTGCATGTCGTAGTCCCAAGCTGCTTCTTCCCTTCGATAGTTGAAGTCCTCACCACGTGGCTCACTTGCACCGCAAAAACAGTCGGGCTCTCTTATTAAAAAAAACCAAAAGAAAGAAAACGAAGAGAAAAGTTTGATGCCACAATGGCCTGAGTACATGTTGCATGCTTGCGCATGTATTACTTTGTATTGTTTTTTTTCAAACACTTCCGAGCTTCCCTCTTCAAAAAGGAAAAAAACAAAAACAAAATAGTCCGCATCCAAACAAGAAGAAGAAGAAGAAATGTGGTAGTATAGTTTACACGTGAGTTTGTGTTGTATGGACAGTGAAGGCATTTGCAAAGATCGGTACGCGATCATCTGGAGTTGCTTGCGATATAGAGGGGTCTTGATGGTGAAAATATTGGAGACATGAAGGTGAGAACTCTTATTTCATTTAATTTAAATTAGTAGAGTAATTAGTTATAAATTAATTTATAATTAAAATGAGTTGATGATTGGTTGTTTTCGGATATTTGTGGTTATGTATGTAGTGTGATGGATGCTCATCTAGTTAGAATACAATAGACATTTAGCGTTATTGACCGTAATGCTTTACGCACAATGAAATGGGTTGATGTTGATTGTATGGATGAATTCGTGTTCATATGGTTGTTTATGATCGTGTTTATGGTTGTGTCACACACGTTGTAGTTGTGTGATTGTATGAATAATCGAATTGAATCTCCTTGCCATGCGAACAATGATTTTATTATTAAAATTAACAATTTGAAATTTAAGTCTGAATTTTATATTTGTTTGGAAATCTAAAGTAATTAAACAATATTCGCAAAAGACAGCGATTTTCAAAGAAATTGAATTTGGTATGCAAATACTGGATTTATGCAAATAGTTGATTTCATCACAATAATCGAACGAGTTTAAAGAATTATTATTCGATTGAATTTAAAATGAATAATCGAAAAATTTAAAAATAATGTTTTGAAATAAGTTGTTTTAATTGGGAATAAAAAATATTATTTGGATTTTTTTTTAAGAATATGGTTTGAAATTCTAAGAAAAAAATGATAAAATGAATTTCGTAAAGACAAAGCAGTTCCGAAGTATATCGATAGTTTATATAAAATTGGTTGGTTATTATGTAAATAATTTTATTTTTGAATCAAATTTAAAAATGATCAACCATTGTTTGAAAAAAAATGATTTTAAAATTGAATTAGTTTTAAAATTTAGATCAAATAACAATTTGAAATATGTACCCAACATTGGTTTATGCAAACGTTTGGAATGATTTATTTGTGAGTAATTAAACGAGATTTGAAAACATTATTTCAAGTTTTGATTAAATTTGAAATAAATATTTGGAAAATTTGAAATGAAGATTTTTGAAGTAAATTAATGTTTGAAACTAAAATGTAAATATAAAATATTATAGGAATATGGTTTAAAAAAAATTTAAATTACGAAGATTTAGGTTATCTTGGAAAAAAATTAGATGATTTATATTAAATCATTACATAGCTTGAATTGAGCGCATCGCGTAGCGACAGTTAGTTAATATCGATTATAATTTTCAAATGACTATAACTTGAGCGTATTAAACCGGATTGATGTGGAACGAGAAATGTTGGAATTTTGTTAATATTAGTTTTTGAATAGAAAAGAAATTTTCAAAGTTTAACGTAGGGTTTTTAAGCTACGTTTAAAACGGAATTTGAAAAGGTCGTTATACGTGCAGTTCGGCGACCGTAAAGGAAAATCGAATAAACATAGGTTTAAATAAATTATTAAAAATTTGAGAAAATTATGATAAATCATATTTTAATATTTAAAAGGGATATGAGTTGAAATATTTGAAATTTGAATAGTTTTGAATCTATTTGATCTAAATAGCCATTTTCAGCACTTTCGATAACGCTTTTAATGTTATTATAATTCTCCTTTGAAATGATTTGGTTTTAAAGATTTTAACCAGGAATTATTGTTTAAAATTATTGGAAGAGTTGTTAAATATTTTTAAAAGATTTGAGAGAGCTTAAAGCTACTTCATATGAAATTTATTTAAATATTACTGATTTTAAGTAAAACAGTGAAAGTTTAAATGAAGAATAATGAGTTTGGTTAGAGTTAGCCGAATATTCGATATGAGAAGGAAATTATATATTGTTATGGAAATCCGATATTTGCTTGAGTTTGTGAATTTGGTATCGAATAATAAGTCGATTGCACTCCATTTGAAATATCAACTATTTGAATTGTCGTGAATGGAACTTAAAACCAAGTTAAGATTGGAAATTTTGAAATTTATGAAAAGGATAACAACGAATATTAGAATCATGTTTTGAAATATAAGATTTGAAAATGGGTACTAAATTTCAAGGAAAGTTAGGGCGATAATGGATTTTATGAAGTTTGAGTGAATCCAACTTGGTTTGTAAATAAATTGACAACGATTCGGAAGGAGATTTGAATCGGAAACTTGTATAATCCATAACTTGTTTTAAGAATGCACTTATTACTTGGAAAGACTGGGATCGAATATATGTTCGAAAACCATTCCAAATAATAATACGACGCTATAAACAAATTGAGGACTTGAAATCAACAAATGAAGACTGAAAATCACCGAATTATTCGGATTGACTGCTAATGTCTCGTTTGGGCCGATCACACAATACGAGGTTATAAGTGGCATGAGATCTGAATATATTTGGAAATTTTCGGATTGGTGTTCCGTTCAGACCTAGAAAAGACTCGTATTGATTGTGTGTCTGACATTGAAATTGACTGCGTAGCACTAATTTCTGTTAATATATATCGGATTTATGGTAATAAATTATCCTCGTCTCTAAGACATACTAACTTAGAGTATATGTATTTATAGACATCATTGACATGTCGTGAATTATCAATGTGGCAGACTCAAGTTATGAAATGAGCTAGTGATGATCAAAGCATGACTTATTGAAGCGTAGCTTTGTGTATATCGTGACATCGACGAACCTCACACCTCGGATTGATGGTAAACTGGTGGTTAGGTTGTATACATAATCTCTAGTGAAATTCAAAAGCTGCGGCAGTAGATCTACCTCGAAACCTGAGGGAATAAAGTATATACAGTGTCTTATGTCTGGATGTTAACCGAGATATGTACTTTCGTGCTATATATTCGGTGTCCATTGTCTGGATGTTAACCGGGAGATACTTAGCTTCATGTCCTTAATTGATCTTTCATGCCAAGAACCATCATATTGGAAACTCCACTACCAATACGGGCCTTTCATTTTGTTTTGTAAACTATATTTGTGGGCATAGTTACTATGCTCGCTAAGATTTATATATTTATTTGAGAAATGGTTTTCAGCACTTTGCACTAATGGTAGTATTAAAAAAGGACTTTCACGTATTAAAGCATTATTGGTTATCATACGACAAAACTCACCCTTCTAGTGTGCGCTTGCATTGTGTGATATGGGACGAGCTTATGATAGCTTCATTTTCCAAAGTCATTGCGAATTTCGTTGCACGGGAATTCACATGGAGTAAACCCGTTCCGCGCTAGTGGCGTGGTCCGGTGAATTTCCCAACTTTAAATTAAACCCTGAATTATAACTGTTTTGAGTTCTCACACTAGTCGCACGACTGTCCTATAGTTTATTGTTTCCTACCTAAACTCTGGGTGCCCATAATCTTGCATAGGTAGCTAGTAGTTTAGTTTGCAGGTTTAGTCTTCAGAGTTGGATTTGGATTTAGAGCTAACGCTTTATTTTGGTTTTACGCTATGAGCATTTTTCTGCTGAGCTTATGGTATACTCTGATTTATTTGTAACCCTAATGTAAAAAAATTTGTAATGAAATGAAAAGTTCTGTTCTTTGTATTCAAATATGTTTGTGCCCAAACCTATTCGTCTTTACGAACGATTTAAGTTGGTTTAATTATAGGCGATAAGCGGGCAAAAGGGCGGGTCGTTACATTATAGTTCTTCTTTCTTTAAACTGCAAAATCTTAGACAAGCTACTGAAATATCATGCTAGTGCCAAAAATGCATATCATTTTTTTTCGTTTGTCTATATGACATAAACTATATCTTGTATCTATTAACATATTCAACTTTTTGTTCCAGTAAAATTAAAATTTTCTTATTTCGAAAAAAATCCAGTGATTTAATGTCACTACAACAAATTCACCATATTACAACGGTGCAACACCATTGTAAAATCATTTTACAACGGTGCCTCCACCGTCGTGTATGCAGACGTGGTAATATATTAGTTTCTTTTACAACTTTTCTGCACCGTTGCAACACCGTTGTAAAAGGGTTATCTAACAACAGTTTTATACCGTTGTAATAAAATTTATCACAACTATAATTCTCCGTTGTCGTATATACCATAGTAAAGTTAGAGTATACGTATAACAACTTTTGTCACCATTGTAATAAACTATATTACAACTTTTATCCCCGTTGTTGTAGATATTGTAATATGTTGTGTTCATTTATATAACAACATGTCTACACCGTTGTGATTTCATTGATATTACAACATTTTTACACCGTTGTGAATTTCTTTATATTACAACATTTTCTCACCGTTGTAACATGACTTATTACAACTTTTTTTCTGTTGTAATTTACATGGACCTGACTAGTAAAACAAATTCATATATATTAATGATAATATGATTCACATTTCAATGCAACAAATATTAGTACACGGAATCATTCATATATATTACTTAACATAATATTCGATCAACATAAAACACAAGTACGTAGTACATCACCAACTTAACCCGTCACCAAAAACATAACCGTTTCATAATACATGCATGATTTAACCCAATATATACATAAGAAAGATGGAATGTCTACAAAAGCATACCCTACGAAAGCACTCTAGCTGAAGGCAATGTAATTTTTATTCCAGGCCACAGTTGATCCAACAGCTTCTCCAATAGTAGTCATTGCGGAATTCGTCTTCCACAAGAATGCTTCTGGATCCACCGCCGCATCAATCCAAACTTTCCAACCTTGCGATCCAAGTTTTTTAAAGTGTACCAAAGCTTCTGGATCAATGGATGCCAATCTTCCTTCCGCAACTACTTGTTTTTCCCAATTCAATATCTTACACTTTCTGCCCTCATTTTCATCAGCTTGCACTGTTGTTTTTCTGCCCGGATTTTTCTGTTTAGACTGTTTTTCTGTTTTGCTCCCGTCAATTTCAGATGGATGCTTTTCATTTTCAGGTGCATGCTTTCCATTTTGTTTAGATAGTTGAACTGCCAAGGTATTGCTTCCACGGTGTGACTGCAAACAAAAAAAATCTAGAAAATCTGAACTGGAAACTAAAAACAGAAAGTGAGGCAAATAAAAACATGGAACTAAATACAAAAGACAGTAAGCACTTATGTGAGTAAATCACCCATAAGTAATATTCTAATATAAGTTAAATCGCTTGTTGTTTGGATACAGTAAATATTTCTTCTATTTATAAGCCTTGAATGAGCATTCCATACCTGAGTAAATGTTGAATGAATGCCTCCTTTCTTTTATAAATGTTGTGTAAATTTTTCACGACAGTATTGTGTGTTTGATGCTTGGTTATACTTCTATGTACAGGTTCATTCATTTTTTTTCAAATATAGAATTCTTTATTAGTAATCTAGAGACCATGGATGAATAAACTGATTAAATCAGAGCACAAGGTATTTTCAAACCAGTAAAATAACAGCTGAAACGTGAAGGAAAACAATGGATCTTTTGTGAATAAACTCTGTTCAAACTCTCTGAATTTAATCTAGTGTGGGTATAGATATTGGTACTTTGATAGATTATTAGTTGACTACACTTATATATGACTGGAAGTGATTAACTATGTGAAGTAAGATCTAGAAATGAGAATTTTCCTTTACTGTTGTATGAATACAATAATATAATAATAAAAGATGAACACCTCACTTTAAAAAATAAAGTACCCCAATTTTAGCATGTTTTAGATAACAGTATAAACACAAAGGTTATTCCAAATTGAATTTAGTTTACGTTAAAATTTTCTTCAGCTTCTAATGCGCGGGAATTTAGTTTAACAGTACCCAACCCCCCTCCATTTACTGTCCTTAAAATCACCCTAAAATTTCACAGTTCCGGTAAAAGCATTTCAATGTTCACCAAACATTGTACCAAAGAATTAAACTTGCATTGTCAAAAAAAAGTTGACGCATTTTAACAGCAATATTCCAATCACGTAGATCATGAAATGTTACATCTTTTTATCAATTATACCAATAAAAACGGGTACCTGAGGCGTATTAGGATCAGGAGTTGCTGGATTTCCCGTAATAGCTTGCTTTTCTTTTAGATCCTGTAAAGATTGCATATAAAACTAGCACAAAATATGATTATGGTCATATAAAACTAGCACAATTGGGAAGCCGTAAATTTGAGAATAGTTCATTTCCCTTTCACATGATGGTTTACTACAGGTATGGTTCATTGTATATTGCTTGCATGAAACTAATGGGAAAGTCGGACTGCCAGCTAAAAACAGCTATACAATTACCACATAAATTAGAGTATTTATAAAACAGGATGAATTTTGGATAAAGGAGAAACCAGGAAAAATAATCTGTTGAAAGAGAGAGATCAATTTTGGATAAAATAATGAAATTTGGGCCAAGGTTCGAAATCCCGGTTTTCGATTCCGTTCCGGTCACGTAGAAAATTTAAAATTTCGATCCCGGTCCGGAAATTCCGGTTTATTTCTGGTTTGTCAATTTCGGTACCTTTTTTAATAAATATACAAATAAATATGCAAACATTTAATTATTTAATATTTTAATAATTTAACATTTAATTTCAATTCATATTTTCCTACTCATGACAATATCAGATTTTGAATAATAGCAGATTAACAGGGGATTAAATTCACTGTTTTTATAACTTTGGCATATTTAATTAATATTCACTCATGTAACAATATAATGGTTTATAATCAAACATCAGTCTCATTTTGGTTGCCTGCGGTTTATATCAATAACCCGTAATATTACATGAC
Source organism: Allium sativum (assembly GCA_030737875.1). NCBI lineage: Eukaryota > Viridiplantae > Streptophyta > Magnoliopsida > Asparagales > Amaryllidaceae > Allium > Allium sativum. The sequence goes on from CM060925.1 coordinate 161,664,969, forward strand.
CTGCTATACACACATAACCTGTAATATTACCCATTATTTCCACTTAGCTTCTGCATCGTTCAGAATAAAACCTAGCCGACATTTGACCTGCTAATCCGTTCAAACCAAGAAGACCCCAAAAGGCTCTGATGTCTATAACATGCCGAAACTTGTGTCGAGCCATGAGAGAGAACGAGGATAAACCGCAGCCACACAAGAACGAACAAGAGAGAAGACAAATTTAGGTCGCGTGCAAGAAGGAGCATCCTAATCAGGAGCCACCTTCAATTTCATTGAATTTTTGTATCCGTATTATTAATGAAACTATAGGACCTTAATCTTGTCATATTATATACACAAGGAATTCATGGTATTTACAAGTTGAGTATCTAATTTCACTAACTTATTTCCTTCAATCTTAGGAGTGTGATAGATCTTTTCAGAAAGCCAAAACGAAAAATCATATTCATCATTAAACGACAAACTTCATGGGTTTTCTAATGATAAGTAATATGCTAAACACAGATCAAATTTTAAGAACATCCAAATTTATGTGCAAAAGTCGAAAGGATTACGTGAGTCTGTATTATTTCAAAGCTTTTTATAAATAATAATCAACATATGTAATAATAATTTTTACTAAAAAAAAAATTCACACTCCTATATGATTTTTCGGTAACTTGTATTTCCTACAAAATAATTAATGGTCTCATTAAAGAATCCAAATGAAACATTGTTTGGTTCGCTCACAAATGGTAATGAAACACGAAATTATGCACAATACAAAAATGCTCAGCCACTCTATTAGTAGAATTAAGCACATCAAAAAATAACTAGTCAAGTTGGTGCCCAAAAAAAAAGGTATTTTGCTTTGCTCTCTTTTTTTTTTTTTTTTTTTTTTTTTTTTTGCAATTGTAGAGACATAATGGGTTATGTCCAAGAAAAAACATTTAAATATTCTATTGAATACATGATACACATTATGAGGAAAAAATTGCAAACCTTGCCTACATATTGCATTATGCTTTTAGATCTCAAAATTTCAGGCAACCGTTCATTATGTGATATGAAACATGAAACTTCATACAAATCTGATCTTTAATCGAGATGTCATCTAAAGTATTGAATGGAGCCATACATATTGATTGCAGTCTTTAGCAAATTGGCAAGCATTTTCTTTTAAAAGGACACACAATTTTTAATGCAGAATTTTTGATGCATGTTTATTTGTGTATTTATAAAATATCTTTGTTATGTACATCTTTATATCAAAACACATATTCTGTGTATAACTGAAAATAAATAAGAAAACAAAATTTTAAATCTTGATTAGTAATGTTTATTTGCATATTTATTAAAAACCGCACCGGAATTATCAAACCGGAAATTTACCGGAAATTCTGAAATATCCGGAACGGAACCGGAAACCGACAATAACTTGGTTTCTAATTAACAGGAAAATAGGAAAAATCGCCGTTAAAATAATTTTCTAATTAACACTTACCATCAACATCGAAGTAAGCTCCTGTACTTTGGTCTCCAATCCACTAACTTGGTTTCGTAATGCATGTACTTCACCTGATGAGTTACCCCGAATACGAAGCTGAGATGGTACAACCCCAAAACCAAGCCCTCTTACACGTTCTCCATGCTCCTGACCAAAAAGCTTCGACACGCCATCTTGAGTAACTGATGTTGCTCCATGAGAATCCTGACTTGCGGCATTATGATGCTCGTTTATCTTAGACTACAAATTCAAAACAACCAATATTCAGAAATTAAAATTAAAACTACTTTAACAATAGCAACAGTTTCTGATATTGTATATTTGAACTTATTCTTACTATGCATTCGGCGGCAATTGAATTCGGAGGTTTTCCATCTTTTCTAGTGTGGACTTTGCACCACAATTCGTCTCTAGTGATAGTAGATGTTGACTTTTCCTTTTTTTGCAAAAATAGCTTAACAGCTTCAGAATGTTCAAGTGATAACAAATAATAGTTGCTTTAACAATATTTTTTTACCATTTCTTCTTCCAATCTTGCATAACCTTTTCTGCTCTGGTGTGTGGAACTTTATTCTTTTCTCTAATACTTTTGAATCTTTGGCTTGTTGCCTATAAGATCAATTCAATATATGATATAGGAAAATGTAATATATTTAACAGTTAAAATCAGTAAGACAAAAATAACCACCTCAAACTTTTCTGACAATTTTTCAGTTACAAAAGCATTCCACTCGTCATCGCTCTTTATATTTAACGGTTTTAGGCCTGCTAAAGTATCGGTAGAGTCGGGATTTTGAGACGCTTTTTTGATAGCTGCAACTAACCTTGATTTCGACTCCTTCCACTGTTGTCCTATTATCATTAACAAGTAATCCTTATACACCATATCTACCTTGAATCTTGACTGCACACACACGCACAAAAAAAAAAAAAAAAAACCGCAGGTTAGTCTCTAACAGTATTGCAAAATGCAATGTTGTACCACAGCATGTATATAATATGTTGCTTTGAATATTGAGACATATAATATGTAACAGTATTGCAAAATGCAATGTGCATAATGCATATGTCATTATAAAGAGAACTATAGCAGGTATATAATATGTTGCTTTTAATATTGAGACATATAAGTACTCTAACATAAATAACATAGAATCAGTAAAATTAAATACAACTGAAAGCCAGAATTTATTATTCACTTGCTCATGTTATCGCCAACATATGGTATACAAGTCAAATATCAGTACGTACCTCTATACAAGTCCACAGATCATCCCTCAAATCGTCACTGACGTTCCTCCATGTGCTAATGGTAAAAGGCACCATCTCCCTTGCTAGAGTACCAATATATGACGACAAATGTTTGGAATTAGCACCTATTGCTTGTCCGCGTTCATTAAATTCAACTTCCGGCTTCTCATCCGGTATCATAGCTAATGATTTCATCATCGTTCTTCCTCTCTTTCTTCTAGTTTGCGTCAATCTTTGACCTTCAGTAGAATCGGGCTGAATTTCGTTTGGACTGGAATCATCATTGGCTGAAGTTTCCTGGAAGTGTAGTTGACGGGCAGGGGGCTGTGCTGGGTTTGTATTGTCGAAGGGGCTGTTACTGGAAGGAGGGGGCTGAATCTGGTTTGTAGTGTCGACGGGGATGCTACTGGAAGGAGGAGGGGGCTGCATCCCTTTTGTAGCGTGGCCAAGGTTGCTTCCAGGTTTGCAAGTAGTGCGTATTGGGTATTCAACATGTTTTCGAGGAGATCTTCTTATAGCAATATTTAAATCACGAAGCAACGGAAGTGCTCCATCTGGGTGTTCGTTGATTCTAATCCCAACCGGTCTTTCAGCAGCAGCACGAACAGCTGTAAGTGCAGCTAAACTTTGCTTTTTTGCTCTTTTGTTTGCAATTTTTGAGCTCTAAAAAGTAAAAAATTTAAGTCAGTTTTCAATAGCGATAAAAACTGACAAGTAGCGATAAAAGAGTTATAAGACCAGTTAAGCAATGAATAAGTGCATGAATATAACACAATATGTTTATACATGATCATGTTGGCACTAACATGTAATCTACAGTTATACATGTTTCATGTAAACCCCAATTTCATGTTACTATATTTTATCCACATCCTTGCTTAATGATCTGCTAAAAAAGTTGTAGTCCAAGTTTAACTATGGTGTGTTACTATAAAATATATATATATATATATGATTTTACTGAAAACGTAAGAGCACTACAGTTTCAATATGCTCTTCTACATGCTTGATTTTTTAGTGAAAGCATAACATTGTGTATAGATATGTATGATTGTTTGTTTCTACGACAGAGTTTGAATGTTATTTGATTTAATAAGCACTATTTCCTTTGAATAATGTAACTGCAAAAATTTCGCTTAAAAAATAGCGGTCCTATCAAAACATATGATTAAATCACAAATTATGTCTTAGACTACTCCAGGTGAGCAGAGTACGAAAGCTGCTGACAGTTTAGCCGTTAACGGTAGGACAACGCATCTGCCTCAGACTGATATAGAAAGAGATTTATAAGTTTGACTCGAAATTTTCATGATTTTCTATGTCAATTTATATAATTCATTATATAAATCAATCTTAATACTGACAATGAAAATTTTATTGCCTGCTCAGCAACACTACACTTAAAATGGAAGGAAGAAGAGATTTTTTTTACCGGAGTTCAGCGCTTGTGACCACCAAACATACTCATCTAATGCAGGTATTTTTTAATTTATCAAGTGCAAGCGTTGTCACTATAGAGAAATACAATATACGAATTCAAGATGCAATATTCAGGTGTTGCATTGTTCGTAATTTAGGTTAGTGTTCATCGATCAAATTCTCATTTTATTTAAAGGCAGTGTAAAGTAGTTTTCGCAGTTTGTACCAAAAAAAGAGCGGTTGCATGTGTATGTGAAGTTCAAATATGAGAACATGGCTTGTTACTTTTGAAGTAGAACTATTAGTTATCTTGAATTGTTAGCTATCTTGAATGACTATGTTATTTGTTAAGACAATATGAAGTATTCGAATGTTTTGTATTTTTCGTAATTTAGATGAGAGCTCATCGACTGAAGCTTAGTTTAGTTTCGAGGCAGTATGAAGAGATTATTGAAGTCATTAAAAAAAAATCGACTTCATGTATAGGTAAGGTACAAGTATGGTGTTAATGTAGCTTGTTGTTTACCAAGTATAACTGTTAGCTGTTTAAGAGAGCTAAAGCATTCGTTCACAAGACGAAATATCCAAATGTTTCATATTGTCCGTAATTTAAGCGAGAGTTCATTGTTTGAAACTTTACTCGGCTTTGAGATAGTATGAAGAAACTTTTGTAGTCTGTACGAAGAAAGTAACAGCTTCTTGTGTAGGTGAAGTTTAAACATGTTAACGCATCCTTGTTATTTTCTAACGGCTACTCACTTTGGAGAATTATAATGTTTTTTCACAATATGAATTATTTGGGTATTTTATATTGTCTCTAATATAGGGGAGAGTTTATTGGTTGAAACCTTGGTTGGTTCTTTGATTGTATGGAGAAGTCACTATAGGCTAAACAAAAAATATTGATTTCGTGTGCATTCAAATATGAGAATATAGTCTATTAGTTTTTAAGTATAATCGTTAGTTACTTTGAAGAATTACAATGTTCTTTTACAAGACGAAGTGTTCACGTGTTTCATATTTTCTATAATTTAGGTGGCATTTCTTCGATTAAAGCCTCGTTTAATTTTGAAGCCGTATGAAGAATTTATTACAATATAAACCAAAAAATATTGGTCTTGTGCAGAGCTAATCGGTAAATAGATTATCCGTTTATAACTCAACACCTTCATAATCCGTTTAATAAAAATTCATAAATGTGTCAATTCATTTACTTGAGTAGAATGATACGATCATAGTTTGACAAGTATAACCATAGAGTAACTTGTTTACTTGCGTACGGCGTTCCATTTACTTGAAGGGAGTTTAATCTAGGTTTGCCTGCGAACTGAACGATTGAGCAATATCTTATAAAATAAATTAGGCATGCAGAAAATCCAATGCATCCTCCATCATGAAAGAGCATTTGAATGGGCTGACATCTCCATAATGGTCACATCTAATGCAGGTATTTTAGTTGTTTGTAACTCTGCTGTTATTTAAACATGGATTAGAAAAATACAAGTGACTTTTAGTTGTATTCCGAACTTGGCTGTATTATATGTATCCTTTTCTATCCACCAAGTATTCTCTCCAAAATTCTTTGTTAACATACGCTGTTTTAACATTTATACACATTCAATTTTAAATGAAAATAATGGTTGAATTATTCTAAATAGATGTAATCGCGTTGAAAGTAAATCTGGAAATAATGAAATAAAATTGAAATATTTTAACATATGTGTTGTACTAAAAATACGAGTACTAGGGGCACGTACTTGAGGCAAATTAAGCTTTGTGCCTCTATTACAAAATGTTTAAAGGCAGAATTACGATGATTCCAGTCCAAACGAAATTCACTTGTAATTTTATACAGTGAAATGATTTTTGGCCTAAAAAGATGATATATGACAACATGCTAGTGTATAGATATTCATATAACTTGTATGGAATAAATAGTTGTTTTTTTAACAAAACATTTTCTGATCACATTAATAATATTTACTTAAAGTATATACATTTGTAAACACATTTCAGGAGTATGTTTTCAATCGTACTAAAAGAAACAAAATAAGGCTAAAGTAAAAAAACATGTGGTAAAAAATGCAATATGTAACTTGAATACCTCTCCTTCATCTAGCACCATCTTCCTCGTCGATAATACAAGATCAATCTTCCTCGTCGACCTATAAAAAAACAAAACGATTTACAAAGGATTAGAACATCAGACTAAATATAGCACTACTTTGTAACAACAACGTAAAAAATAAAATACACATGCAAAGAACATACAATAGAAAATAAAGTTATTTTGATACACGCTAAGATGTCAATCTTATATCAGATTTTTTTTTCTTTTTTCTTTTTCATTCTAACAACACATTTTATGGTATATATGAACATGCATAAAATAAAAAATCAATAAAATATGCTTATAACATACCCAAATACCGTTACAACCCTCCCTTACGTAACTTTCATCCCCATTATCTACGTCTCTATCATCAAGTTGTGACTCATCCAATGGTTTACTAGTTGATTCTTCATCCTCGTCGTATTTTTCCAATTCATGAAACCCTCTAGAGGGCGCTCTCAACACAACATACCAATTTGAAGAACTACCTTCTCTAGAGAAGAACACTTGAACCGCTTGTGTTGCTAAGATAAACAGGTCGCTTTCAAACTTATTTTGAAATTGATGCAAATTGACCAATGTAAATCCATATTCAACTTTGACTCCACGATACATATTTGCCCAATCACATTTAAACAAGGCAACTTGAAATTGACGATAATCCAACAAGAAAATCTCACGCAAGACCCCATAATATATTATTTTTTCAGTAGACCCATCTACACAAACAGTACTTGACTTAATTGAAATCACCATTATTTTGTGTCGCCTTCTCAAAGTCTTTCGTACGAAAACGTCGACCATTAACAATATAGCCAGAATAAAAAATTATTTGCGAACGAGGTTCGTATGAAAGCCATTTTATTATGTTGCTGACATTGGATATACGTCTATCATCTCTAACCTGGACAAATACAATATATTAAATAAAGATTTATGTTGATCTATTACTTTCATCATTAATAGTTTTTTAAGATATAGCTATCAACCATTTTTCTGAACCAAAAACTAAAAGTCTTCGATTGCAATTTTGACAGTTCCAAATCGTCTTGTGCAAGATGAGGATGCAAACATTTTAGCTCCTCTTTGTGCATTCTGCATACATAAATGTAATTAAGCATCTAATTTATTTTGTATGTCATAGTTAAGTTGGACTTATACTTACTCTATATACGGCTCTACTTCTTCCGTATTAAACAAAACGTATCGATGAGCAGCATTAATCACCTCCTCATCAACTGTAGTAGGTTTTCCTTTGGAAATAGGATGCCCCTCAAGTATAAAATCATTTTGTTCCACTTCATTTCGGTTTTTCCTCTCTCCAATTTGTAATGCATCTTTAATATATCCAGAGCAATATTTCATACATTCTTCGGCAACATAGCGCTCAGCAATGCACCCTTCAGGCCGTGCTTGATTTTTAACATACCCTTTTAATATTTTCATATATCTATAACCAAAATGAATAAACAAGTTACTTTCATAACTATAGATACTTTTAACCGTCAATTATTTATAATAAATATTACCTCTCAAATGGATACATCCATCGATATTGGACCGGCCCACAAATTCTTGCTTCTCTCCCTAAATGTATTGTTAAGTGAATCATGATATCGAAAAAGGAAGGGGAAAGAACCTCTCTAGATCACATAGTGTTAATGCAACTTGATACTCCATTAATTCTAATTTATCCCTATCAAGCACTCTTTGGCATATGTCATTATAAAATGAACATAGTCGTAGTAGTGCATTCCTTATCCCTGTAGGTAGAAGTCCTCTTAATGCAACGGACAATAGTTGTTGCATCAAAACATGATAATCATGAGACTTAAGGTTTGATATCTTGCCTTATTTTGCAAAACATTTTCCAATATTTGAGCTATATCCATCAGGCACTTTCAAGTTCTTCATTCTACTATAAAAGATCTCTTTTTCTTGATCGGATAAGGTGCACGGTGCGGCTGGGAGCAATACTTTATTTCCAATGTCTATAGGATGCATTTTTTTTCTAATGCCCATTGCTTCTAGATCTTGGCGTGAATTGAGGCCATCTTTTGATTTTCCTTTGATATCAAGCAATGTACCAATAATACTTTCACCAATATTTTTCTCAATATGCATCACATCTAGATTATGCCGCAAAGGAAGTGCCTAAAAATTGACAAAACACAACTAATTAAGTACCAAGTAGCAAACATGAATAGAAAATGAAAAGCAATGTGTTTCTAGTTAAATTTCACCTTCCAATAAGGCAAGTCAAAGAAAATGGACCTCTTCTTCCACATTGTACATCCTTTTTTCATCATAGTTTTCCTTTTCCATTTCCTTTCACCTTTCTCTTCCTTTTTTAATTTTTTCCCCCAATCATTAATAATATCTTGAACATCATCAAAGATTTGAACACCAGTTTGTATTTGAGGCCTTTCTCTATTCTCTATAGTTCCATCAAATAAGTTTTTCCGTTGACGATACTCATGGTTAGGTTCAAGGAATCGTCTATGACCCATGTATGCACACTTTTTACTAAATGGTAGCCATATTGAGCAGGTATTGACACCACAAACTGGACATGCTCTCTTACCTTTTACAGGGCAACCAGCTAAATTTCCATAAGCTGGAAAATCATTGATTGTCCACATAAGAATAGCATGTAATCTAAATTCACTACGACTATAAGCGTCGTACGCTTTCACCCCTTTATCCCACAATTTTTTCAAATCTTCAATAAGTGGTTGCAATATACATCAATGTCATTTCCCGGTTGTCGTGGCCCAGGAATTAACAAAGATAGCATCATATTATCTTTGTGCATACAAAGCCACGGAGGAAAGTTGTAAGCAACAAGAAACACTAGCCAACAACTATATCCACAATTCCAATCACCAAAAGGATTAAAGCCATCAAATGCAATGCCAAGCCTTAAATTTCGTGGATCGGAAGCAAAAGAATGATACATTCTATCAATCGTAGCCCACTGAGTAGAATCCACTGGATGACGCAATTTACCATCTTCACTCTTATGACTGCTATGCCATCTTAGTTGTTCTGATGTTTCTGGGGATGCAAACATTCTTTTCAGTCTTGGTATCAGTGGGAAGTATCTCAAAACCTTCATAGGTATTTTGGTTTGCTTCCCATCTTTAGTAGTCTTGTTTTTTTTCCAGCGAGACTTACCACACTTAGGACAGAAATCACTATTTGCAAGCTCTTTTCTAAATAAACAACAATCATTTACACATGCATGTATCTGCTTATAGCCTAAACCAAATGACTTAAGCAACTTCTTTGTTGCATATGTAGAATCAGGAAGCATGTTTTCTTTAGGCAACATATCCTTTAGAAGTTTAAGAAGCTCTGTAAAAGCCGTGTCCGATATACCATTTCGCGCTTTGTGCTTGAAAAGAAGTACTGTAGCAGACAACTTTGTGTGGCTTGCACAACCGGGATACAAAGGAATTTTGGCATTCTCCATCATTTCCTCAATACCTTCCCCATGTCTTGCTTCAACATTGGCTTCTACCTCCTCATCATAGATTTGCGCATCAACATACATTCTATAAGTATCTGTCTCACTTTTATTTTGTGATGGCCGTTTTTCTCCATGAAAAATCCATATATCATAGGTTGGGTCCATTCCAAAACAAATCAAGTGTGACACAACTTCCCTTGATGTTTGCCAAATTAGATTCCTACAATCACGACATGGGCATCTAATTTTTTCGGGATTCCCTTCACTCGCAACATGCCCATATACAAAAATTTCCACAGCTTGCCTATATTCGCTTGTCATTCTACAAAACAAAAAATGTATTAATACTCATTCTTAAATACTTATAGTGTGATGCTAGGGCACCTCGTTTTCTTCTTGCTAATACCAAAATTTTATACTACATTCTTCCTAACACCAAACTCATTCATAAATACTTATATTTGTTTATAATGGTATTAGGAAATACATAAAATTTATTGTACTTATTATTTTTATTCGTGGTATTAGTAAGAGGAAAATGATGTGCCCTTAGCATCACACTACTTATAACTATGGAAGTAATAGCCAAAATGATGAAACCTTGGTAGATTGACCCATGCTTTGTCCATCTTGGTAAAACAACGCCTCTAATTTTCGGACCTACTATAAAGAATTATGCTCAACATTATTGTACAACTTGGTTATACGCACCCACCTTGGCAGATTACCCCTCTTATGTAACAAATATTAACTTATATATTTGTTAGAATTTTATATCTCAAATGATCATATATGGTTCAACAGTTCATCACATACTAGAGATAACTCCATGTCAACCAACCCATTGACCTACTGGAAAGTGTACGCAACGTACATCACATACTAGAGATAACTCCATGGCAACCAACCCATTGATCACCCTATCACCACCAAGATGACCAACTCCAAGGGAACTAAACCAAAACTGCTCCGCCAGATCAGCATACAAACCAACACACTGCCTATCTAATATATATATTTTTTTTATCAATTTTAGCTTTTTATATATGAGCAGGAACTGGAGCCAGTATCAAACAAATAAAAAGTGTGATGAAATATCGATTTAGGTATAATGAAGCAAAATATTCTGAGAACGAAGATCCGGTTTCAGAAATAATGAAGCAAGATACTGGTCAGAACGAAGACCCGGTTTCAGAAATAATGAAGCAAAATATTCTGAGAAGAAAGAAGAAAATTACAATCACGATTGAGCAGGCAAGTGTGTATGCATCACCTATCATACTTCGACCCACCCTCTAAAACAACATATTTGCATAATAATATATATATATCATCAAAATAAACACAAATAAAAGACCATCACACATGGCAACATGTATTTATTTGCATGAATCAGGCATGTTCATAATAGAGAATGGAATGACACATCAGTAACTAGAATGCAAGAAGACTGGAAAATTTTAATGTGCACAAGTAGATTCGGCAATGACATGAGCATGGAGGATTTCATCTCGCATGGCATCTTGCATTTTATTCCCAAGAATTCAACCAATTATTTATTTCAAAGGGGGCAACTCACGGCAAGAAAAAATATTGCCAGGAAAACAGTAAGCAATTTTAGACAACAAAAGAACCCATTTATTATTTCAAGAATTTAAAGAAAGACTCATGGTTTAAGAAAAATATTACAAGTATAACATAGGCAACTATGGATTAATCAGAGTATATTTCGCTCAAGCTGGTAATTGAAATGTAATTTATTTATCACTTAGCAATTATTTATCACTAGCAAGGGAAACTTCCTTTCAGGTTTACTTCTAAAACTATAAATGGGGGCACATCTGTGCAAACATTTTTGGTTTGTATATCTACTAACATACGGTTTCAGATAAGGTACAACATGTTCAAAACTCACATACTCAAGGTGCAAGAACAGGGTTTCCGGTTTTGTAACACAGCCGAAGTAAGGATAAATGGCTGAAAGCTATTCATTAAATGAACACTAAATAAACTGGGTGTATACAAATTATATGTGTTCCCAAATACACATCTCCACTTCAGATTTTAATAGTGTAACAGCAGGGCATGAGATGAATCAAATGTGTTTAAGTTTTATCAACAGGGTAGGGTAGCTAGCATGGTTTCAATTCAGGGGAAATTGAAAACAAAAAAAACGAGCATGTATCCTTTATTTTCGTCAAAACAAAGCAACGTAAACCTGAATACAAAGTGGATTGAAGCAAAATATTCTGAGAAGAAAAAAGAAAATTACAATCACGATTGAGCAGGCAAGAGCGACGATCGAGCAGCGACGATTGAGCAGCGGCGATTGAGACCGAAGGCAAGAGCGGCGATCGAGCAGCGGCGATTGAGCAGCAGCGGCCTGATTATCGAAAGGGGAATTAGGGTTTCGGTGGAATACGATGGAAAAGGAATACTATGAAACGATGGAAAAGGAAATGTGAACAGATGGAAAAGGCATACGATGGAATACGATTGAAATGTTTGTGAACCAATGTCAAAAGGCACAACGTTTCAACCAGTGGGAAGAATAATTGAAACATGGAAATTGTTAAGTGTAGGGGTGTGAAATCACTAAGTTTTCAACATTATGCTTTGAATTGTGCCACATTTCAAATTAATAATTATTATTTAGTCTTAGTTATTAATTATTATATATTTGTATTTAATTTTTATTGTTAACATTATGCTTAGAACCGTTCACAAAAATCCACTAAACGGAGATACGACACGAGTCGAGTACATAAAGAGATGACAAGAGGTATAGCTAGGTGGCGGCCTATTGGCATACTTGTCTCTCGATGGTAGCTCTAAATTCTCTTATGGGTTTTCGAATTGCAGACATATACTATAAGGCATTTCCACTTTCACGACTATGGGGTACCCCTCTCGTGGGTCAGTGATAAGTCTTAGAGCAATTTAAATAGGACCAGAAAATGATGGTAGTTGAGGCCCCCGAATGAACAGAAAATGATGGCATGGAAGAATAAGACTCTGTTTTAAATAAGAAAACCCTCAATTTCGAGATTGTAAATAGAAGGAACATCGCAAAACCATTCTATACAGGGAAACTTGTGTTTAAAATAGGTAGGTACATTCAATTCCTAGGTGTCCACTTGGCGGTATAACGTTCGAAATTCAAAGGAAATTAACATGAGTTGACCAACCGAATTGAATTCCAAACGCTAACCATGGAAACTATAGTGCTTTATTTAAGCAACTAAATTCGAATCAGCCTCGAGCGTTGAAAAGGGACCATCTCGCAAAGGTAGCCTAATTGAAACAAAATTAGAAGCACGTACTATTTCTTTTTTTTGTTCAAATTTACCTGTTGCGAATTTTAAAAAATCAACAATAGTTCTGTTGCCCAAAAGGATGTGGGAAGCTCTTTGTTTCAGGATCCTTAAAGTGAAAATGAATCCTAAAGGAACCATTGGAGAGCTAAAGAGCTCAGACTTGATCTATTACAACGGTGCTTTTGCACCGTTGTAAAATTAAAGTTGTAATATGGTAATATATATGTTCTTTACAACAGTGATTACTGCACCGTTGTAAAAAAGAATCTATTACAACGGTGTTTAATGCACCGTTGTAAAATTAAAGTTGTGATATGGTAATATATATGTTCTTTACAACAGTGATTATTTTACCGTTGTAAAAAACATTTATTACAACAGTGCGTTTTGCACCGTTGTAAAAAAAGGATCTATTACAACAGTGCTTTATGCACCGTTGTAAAATTAAAGTTGTAATATGGTGTTTTTGTTGTAGTGTGTGTTCAACTTTATGTTTTGTTAGAATGAATACATTTAAAGTGATTTAAGGAAAAATTGGTTGGTTAATAAAATATTATATTTTCTTCTATTATATTCTATATGAAGTCAATTCCATAACTGCACTGTTGAAATTTTTCAGCACCCTAAAGCATCTTTATGTGCGCGCACTTCGTTTAGCGTAGAGGCGCTACAAACTGTTGAATGAAGCCCTTTTAGCGCCAGCTTCTTGGTTGGATATCCCTACATCCACTGACGCACATATATGTTCATGTCAGCAATTATTGCAACAAAAGGAATCTCTTGTTGTTATATACCACCAATCTCATATATGTACTCATCTTCTTTAAGATATCATGCGATGTGGGACTAATTGCAAATCCGATCTACGCACCCACTCTCATACAATACGAGTCACACCTACCATGCACTACTTTCATCCTAACTCTATACTATACTAGTTGAACTAGTTTTATAGATGTTTCTGAGAACTTGAGAGAGTGTTTCGAACATTAGAAAGACTCACTAAACAACATGGTAGATCAATCATAGAAAGCCTCTTTATGTTTTTGGCGGTTAATAAGTTTCACCATTTAGATAAGAATCGAGATTTCTTTAGCTAAAAGTCTTATCTTTTCATTCATTAGCATGAGCCATTTATACACAACGTCCCATTTTGATTTTGTCAACAAATCACTTAAGTAGGGAAACTACAAATTACATCCCTAAACAAGAACAAATCACATAAATAGGGAAACTACAAATTGCATCCATAAACTTAACTGATTTTCTAATCACTACCAGTCACCATATCACATAATATCCGTGATTTCCTAATACCCCCTCAAGTTGGAGCATGATAATCATTGATGCCCAACTTGCCTCCTAGAGCTTTCTTTCCAAAAGGAAGTTTTTCGATTGTCCAGGTTTTGTTATCCTCCAAAGCATGAATTTCCTTCTGCATAGCACTACGCCACCATGCATCTTTCACAGTCTCTTTAAAAGACTGTAGTTCTGCTCCTGGTGTTACTACTGCAATAAAATTTCGGTGTTTCAAAGAAAATTTGTCACAACTAACATAGCATGCTATGGGATAAGGAGTGCCCGAGGGAGATTGTGAAGAGGAACCAAGTGAAACGGGGATTGGGCTTCTCTTGATCATAATATAAGTCACAAAATCATGCAATTTTACCGAGGGATGCTTGACACGTAGTCCACGACCCAAATTATCATTCAAATCTACACCATTATTTGAATCCACCGTATCCACTTCCCTTCTATAGCCAAAGGCAGGTCTGGTTGTGCCCAGCCAGAACAGGGGAAAATTTTGACTTCATGTTCTCATTATCAGCATAGTACAAAATATCAACAGTACTTCTATCCATATGCATCTCAGGTAAAGTGCTTACATTTTTAGGTTCAACATCCATGTATAGGAAAATATTCTCATAAAATTTAACATCACGAGTGACAAAACATTTCTTAGTTTCTAAGTCAAGTAAGTTTCATCTCTTCTTACCATACAGATACCCTACAAAAACACATTTACAGCTTCTACTAGCGAATTTGTCACCCTTTGCCTTTTGGTTATGAGCAAAACATAGACTACAGAAAACATGCGTTTCTCTTAAGGATGGTGGATGACCAAACAAAATCTCATATTGTGTCTTGTTGTTAAGAACATTAGAAGGAGTATAATTAATAACATGAGCAGCAACTAAAACACATTTCCCCCAAAAATAAATAGGCAAACCACCTTGAAATCTTAAAGCTCTTGCAACACTCAAAATATGTTTTTGTTTTCTTTCTACTCTCCCATTTTGTTGAGGAGTACCCATATAAGTAGTTTGAAACAAAATCACATTTGCAAAAATAATAATTCTTCAAATAGTTAAATTATGTTCCATTATCACTACGAACATTTTTCAATTTTTGAGAAAGCAGGTGATCAATCATAGTAATAAATGACATAGACATCTCAAAAACTTCAGTTTTATCAATCAACAAATAGACCTATACAACATTGGAAAAATCATCCACTATTATAAGAAAATAACGAGCACCACAAGAAGAAGGTTCAACATACGAACCCCACAAATCACAATGTACTAACTCAAAAATACGAGTTGTTTTATTCTCACTCAAAGGAAAACTATCCCTAAGTTACTTAGCACGATCGCAGATTTCACATGCTTTATTCAAATTATCTTTAGAATCAAAAGAAAAAGGAGGCCACTTCACTACTTTTTCCGTAGGATGACCCAACCTATTATACCATAATTCCAATGAAGACAAGCTTGCAACTGTAAGAGCTTGAACTTGTGTCCCTTCATGCAAGTAATAAAGTCTATCCCGTCTTTCACTTGTTCTAATCGCCTTCTTCGTCAGTTGGTCCTGAATAACACATGAGTTAGAATTAGATGTGACAAAACATTTTAAGTCGTCATTCAGCCGTGAAACCAAAATTAGAATACAATTTAAGTTTGGTACACAAACCATATGATAAAGAATGATTTTCTCATTTAATTTAACTACTCCTTCCTTTGAAACCCTGACATTTCCACCATCAAGAAGCCCAACTGAACAAGAAATTACATCTTTGACATTCTTCAAATAAGAAAGATTCCATGTAACATGATTAGAGCTGCATGTATCGATGATCTACTAACCATTTAAATGATTACGAGGTGAATGAGAAGCACCAAAACAGCCTGAATAAGAGTTTGTCACTGTTCTGCGGCAGTGACGTAGGCATAAATTTGATATAGTGGGGGAGGAAAATTAAGATTTGGCTTTCAAGCGCAAATAATGTTAGGAAATTTAGTAAGGATCATATATAAGCATATATAAAATTATCATTTAGCATTTTTTTATTCTCAAAAATATCGATGATAGACATTACTGGGCTAATTTTACCCCTTCTCACTACTTTGTATGAGTAAAATGTTGGGAAACATAAAATAATCATTTATCAATTTTTCTTCTAATGGGTTATTGATGGAGTTCGTGTTATGATAATGGAAAATATACATTAGTTTCTTTATTTTGTATGATAACTCGGTTAGTTTTATGCCATGAGTTGAAGCAGATAGACATAACTTTGTTCAACTCAAAAGTTTATCGGTCTACTGGGTTCTCTAAGAACCTTTGAAAAGTAATAACTTTTCTAGAAATAAATGGAATTCAAATAATCAACTTGGACCTTTGAATAAATAATGTAACTTTTAGGGGAAACTTAAAAGATTTTATCTTCGAAATAGTGTATTATAAGTTGATCATCACAATTTATGGTGATTATTTTTTCAAAGACCAATTAGAATGAAAAAGCGTATAGGAAAAGACATGAACTCAACATATCAATTTAACTGAATCATGCAAAAAATGTTTACTATTATATCAGCTGAAACTAAATAAAGCAAATTAAATAAACATGCCTAAATATAATACCGTAAACCAGTAAAAAATTATACAACGATAGAGCAACTTCGAGTGTAACAAACCAATATGTAGTCTAAACAACCATATTAAATTGCTACAGGATGATAATGCAAGCAAACAAACTTAACAAAGGAAAATAAATTTTGTTTCTTCTTTTAATTAATATTTTATTTAGTATGAAACAAAAAGTGGCAAAGCATATTTGATTTTAATAAAAATTTGAGTGAGGGCGGTAGCCCACACTAAGCCTACACTAGGCCCGTCATTATTCTACAGTGAAGCCTGGGAGAAACGTTGATCCAGAGGCATCTGACGTAGCTGATGCAGAATGAGTAGAGGTCACAACATTGGCCTTCACAGTACTATGCCCACGTCCAGCAGATGACAAGTTCCCCTCATTACATTGCTTCCCACGCAGACCACCCTTGATTTCTTCTTTATTTCCATATTTCTCAATGTGCCAATCAGGAACCCCATGAAGATCGAAGCATGTGGTTACATCATGACCTGATTTATGGAAATATGTGCAGTTCAAAGCAGTTTTCTCTGCCTTGTCTTGTCGTGTTTTTGGTCAAGTCTCCATGCGCACAACAAAATCAGCAACCTCAGGCTTCTCCTTCTTTATACGTGTAATCCCTCGAACACGTTCTGTTGGAGAATGGAGTTCTGATGACAACAACCTTATTTCAATTATCATTGATTATAAAATATTTACTAACGTTTTTGTCTAGAATATATATACATATATACGAAGGATTTTTATACAGAAATTAATACTAAAGACTGTACAGTTCTAAATTTTCAAGAGAATCAGAATTCAAAGGAGATTCAAGACTTATGAGTAATCAAGTTATCAAGAGTCCGAGAGTTAAAGACAAATATAGTAATAGAGTCTAGTTTATATGTAAGAGTCTGAGTAGCACTCCAGGTTCAAATTCAAATTCTGTTTATCAAAATTCTGATTTTCAAATTTCAAATTTCAGATTTCAATTTCAAATTCTGTTTTCAAATTATTCTATCTTACTTATGATTTTAAATAAAGTTAAAGTTTTAATATATATATAAGTTTACATAGTTATATAATTATATATAGTTTTAAACCTTATAATCTTATAAATATGTTTAATAATATATATTTATGTTTTCATATGATTTTATACTATAAAATACTCATTTATATCACTAAGTTTTACTTCAAGAATTTCTAGAATAATATATACAATTAAACAGTTGAAAAATAGTTTTAAAAATATTTTGTACATGCTTATGTCAACATACATATATGTCTACGTCGACATACAACTGTCAGAAATTCAATTTTCAAAGGAAGTATCTTTTTACTATTTATAACATTCCAGAAGCGCTGCAACCTTTCAAATCTTATAAATAGGGGTTCATTTTAAACTTTTTGATCATTCTTCTTCTCCATCTTCATCCCACGATTAATATTTCATATTTTATAAATTTCTACACTTCTACTTTGCCAATTTATACTCTAATTATATAAAAAAAATTCTTTTCTCTCTCTTTACCCATTACTCTCTTAATTGAAGTGTTATTGAAGAGTTATAGGGCTGTTGTAATCATTTGGGGAGTGTTTGGGAAAGGGTGTGTTCTTTATAGCCCTGAAATCATGGAAAGGGTGCGGTGGTAATCTTGTAGCCGTGAAATCAAAAGTGCTTGATGCGGTGTTAAATTTGTAGCTGTGAAATCAAGGGGATTGTACTTGGATAGTGATATTAATAGAACTTTGCGCAATCAGCGTTGTGTGGGACTAGACGTAGGAGTAATATGAACCAGTATAAAATCCGGTGTGTTCTTTCCTTTTCTGCATTTCATATTTATCTGATTCTGTGTCTGTGATCATCTCTGTTGTGTGTGATTTATATAGTAGATCATTTAAGTTTAATTTTTTTGTAAATTCCTTAAAAACACTATTCACTCCCCCTATAGTGTTAGTCTTGCCTTAAGATCTGCATTCCGCATTCCTTAACAATTGGTATCAGAGCATAGGTTTTCAAAAAGTTCATAATCTAATTTTTGGAAATACTAAATGGAAAATTTTGAAATGGTTTGTAACACTAGTTTCCATTCATGCATTACATCAATGTTTGAAGGGTCTGCATTCAATTATGTTGAAAATTCAAGTGACCTATTGAAGTATTGTCCAATACAGAAAAAATGTGTTATATGCCTATTGGAAATTCAAATTTTGAAAAGATGGGCGTTGTGGCTGTTGAGAATTCAAACTTCAAAATGGTGTATTACGTAGGTGTTGAGAATTCAAATTCTCATGAAAAATGTGAAAATCAAAAAGGACAAATGGATAACGGATAGTGGTTATTCGAGACATATGATTGGAAATCCGGAGCTACTAAATAATATGGTATATGAAGATGGTGGAATGGTCAACTTCGGAGATAACTCTTAAGATATATTGTTGGCATCGGCAATGCCGGTAATTCTGAAACCCTTACTATTTCTGATGTTTTATTAGTTAGGAATCTAAGACATAATTTACTAAGTATAAGTCAAGTTTGCGATAAAGGCTATAAAATAAACTTTGAGAAAGATAAATGCTTTATAGAAGATAGGAATTCAAAAGAATATTCTAAGGATATAGATAGGAATATATATATATATATATATACATATATATATATATATTGACTATGAAAATCTCCAATGATAATCTATGTCTTATGGCCAATACAAGTGACCCTTAGATATGGCATAAGAGATTCGGTCATATAAATTTTAAATACATCTCTAAGATTTCAAAGTTAGATTCAATTAGAGGATTACCCAAAATGAAATTTAAGGTTAATAATTTATGCAACGCTTGTTAGTTCGGAAAATTAAAAAGAAGTTCATTTAAATCAAAAGAGGAAATTACAACCTCGAAACCATTAGAGTTAATTCATTTGGATTTATTCATTCCATCCCAAACTCAATCATTAAATCACAATAGATATGTTTACGTAATAGTCAATGATTTTTCTAGATTTACTTGGACTTTGTTTCTTAAAAATAAAAGTGATGCTTTTGATAAAAACCTTTGCCAAAAGAATTAAATGATTATTATCCTTAAAAATCAAGACAATACGTAGTAACCATGGTGGAGAATTTAAAAACGAAAATTTTGAAAAGTTTTGTAATATAAAGGGAATAACCCATAATTTTTCTTTCCCTAGAACCCCTCAACAAAACGGAGTAGTTGAACATAAAAATAGGTCAATACAAGAGTGTGCGAAAACTATGTTATCTGATAGTAACTTACTAAGGAATTTCTGGGTTGAGGCAGTTGCAACATCGTGTTATATTTTAAATAGAATTTCTATAAGACCCTTAACTCATAAAACACCATATGAACTTCTATATAATAAGAAACCAAAAGTATCATATTTTAAAATATTTGGAAGTAAATGTTATATTCTTAATACTAAAGATAAATTAGATAAATTTGATTCGAAATCCGATAAAGGAATATTTATTGGATATTCAGAGAGAAGTAAGGCATATAGAGTTTTCAATTCAAGAACCAATACTATAGAAGAAACCTTAAATGTATCCTTTGACGAAAACTATAAAAATATAACACAACAAAACGAAGATGGATGTGAAAATGAGATTAATGAAACAAATAATGAAGATAGTCAACTAAATAAAAGGATTAGATTACTAAGAGACCACCATATAGAAAATATTTTAGGAGATATTGAATCCGTTGTAAGAACTCGATACCAATTAAATAATATGAGTAATTCAACATTTATTTCAACTATTGAACCTAAGAATCCAAAGGAAGCATCATCTGATGATTCATGGATCCTTGTTATGCAAGAGGAATTAAATCAATTTAGCAGAAGTGATGTATGGGAACTTGTTCCTAGACCAGAGGATAAAATCGTAATTAGAACTAAATGGGTATACAAAATAAAATGAATGAACACTGTGAGGTCGTAAGAAATAAGGCATGATTAGTAAGTAGCACAAGGTTATACTCAAGAAGAAGGAATAGATTATGATGAAATGTTTGCCCCATTAGCAAGGTTAGAAGCAATTTGAATATTATTAGCCTTTGCTAATCATAATAATTTCAAATTATATCAAATGGACGTTAAAAGTGCTTTTCTAAACGGATTTGTTAAAGAAGACGTATATGTAGAGTAACCACCTCTTTTTAAAGACGAAAAAGTACCAAATCACATATATAAATTAAAGAAAGCGTTATATAGATTAAAACTGGAGCTTGGTATGATAGATTAAGAAATTATATATTACATTCTAACTTCGAAATAGGTAAAATAGATAATACCTTTTTTATCAAAAGGTATAATAAAGATATACAATTAGTACAAATATGTGTTGACGATATAATCTTCAGATCGACGAATAATAAGATGAATATTTTTTTTTTAGATATTATGACCCAAGAATTTGAGATGAGTCGAATGGGAGAATTAACGTTCTTCTTAGGCTTACAAATTCGTCAATTAAAGAATGGAATATTTATCAATCAAGAAAAATACGCAAGAGATTTAATTAATAAATATAGTTTAACAATAACTAATGGGAGACCAACACCAATGACAACTAATATAGCCTTAAGTAAAGATGATACATCAAAAGATGTTGATCAAAAATTGTATAGAGGTGTGATAGGATCATTATTATATATAACCGCTAGTAGACCAGATATAATGCATAGTGTATGCCTCTGTGCAAGATATCAATCGCAACCTAAGGAAACACATTTAAAAGACGTAAAACGTGTTCTAAGATATGTAGAACATACATTAGATTTTGGATTATTTTATCCGAAGGATGATTCGTTTGACTTAATTTCTTATTGTGATGCTGATCATGCGGGATGTAAATCCAATCGTAAAAGCACTAGTGGAACATGTCATTTCTTAAGACATTCACTAGTCTCGTGGTTTAGTAAAAAGCAAAATACAGTATCTTTGTCAACCACTGAAGCAGAATACATCTCTGCTGCTTTGGCTTGTTCACAAGTAATATATGTGCAACAAACGCTAAAAGATTTTGGATTAAATATAAATAAATCACCAATATACTGCAATAATACAAGTGCTATAAATATATCTAAAAATCCAATTCATCATTCAAGAACTAAATAAATTGATACATGACATCATTTTCTAAGAGATAACGTAAATGAAGAGAAAATTTCACTCGAAATTATAGAAATAGAAAAACAAATAGCATATAAATTAACAAAACCATTAAACGAAGCAATGTTTACTAAATTTAGAAGAGAATTAGGTATATGTTCATTAAGTGAGCTGGACTGATCAAATATATTAATATATATAAGAATAACAATAAAAATCAGAAAATTAAAATGAAAATTACATGTTAGTCGACATACATATGTGCCTATATCGACATATTACTACCAGATTTCAAACACTAGTTCCCACCAAAAGTTAGTTATAATAACCATTTAAATTTTCCACTTCGAATTTTCTTCTTCAATCTCTCATTTCACTTCTGAAAAAACTCAAAACTAAAATAAATCATGACCTCCACTAATTATATTGACCAAATTAACTCTGAATCGTCCGTCGGACCATCCAAAGGTCCATTTCAATGCTCTACTCACGCTCGAGTGATAAAATTGGAGGAGAAAATTGAATATGTTCTTCAAATCCTTGTTGAGATTCAAGTTCTACAAATTAGAATG
Source organism: Allium sativum (assembly GCA_030737875.1). Lineage (NCBI taxonomy): Eukaryota > Viridiplantae > Streptophyta > Magnoliopsida > Asparagales > Amaryllidaceae > Allium > Allium sativum. The sequence continues at coordinate 161,687,652 of CM060925.1, forward strand.
AATCAAGAATAAGTAAAGCAAGGAAAAATCATGAAAAACCTACAAACGTTTGTTATGGATAATCAAGAAAATCCAATTATGATTGAAGATGATAATCCAGTAATAGAAAGGGAAGAAAAGGAAGAGGAAGTGTAACAACCCGGAAAATACGAGCCAATTTAAAAATTTTAAATTGGTTATTTCAAAGGAATTTGAACAATTGAAATAGAATATTTCAATAAAATAGTGAATTAGAAATAGTGAGTCAGTTGGAAAATTTGAATTCAAACTTTGACTAACTGTGCAGGGTGGAAAATATAACGGATTTTAGTGAAACCAAAAATATTTAAATCTGTTTATCAATACCTTTCTAACGAATCTGAAAAATCGAAGTTTCATAACGGTAATCAAAAGTTATGGTCGAAAGAATTTTCAGAAAGGTCGCTATATAGAATATATAACCCTGGAAAATTGATATTTTGCAAACGACCTCGGAATTCGACGAAACCACTTTTGTTGGGTCCGGGACGTCAAACTATTGCTAAGTTTCAAATTTCATAATTTTTGAAGCTAGTATGTGAGCGTGGCAAAAGAAAATGTGTTTGGTCAATTTCTGTTAAATTGGATCGACCAGAAAATGTCCATTTTTCAAACGATCTCAGAATTCGACGAAACTAGTTTTGTTGGGACCGTAGCGTCAAAACATAGCTAGATTTATTTTTCTGGAATTTTTTGAATTAGTTTGTGGCCCTGGCAAATTGAAATGTACGTTCAAAGTTAAAATTAAATGTTTTATACTTTAATTTGAAGAATAATTGACTGTAACAGTCGAATTGGCCAACGAAACATATCCCATTGTGTCCGGGATGGGGGTAATTAGCTAGGGACGACAGTCGTTGGGTTTGAATTAGTGTCTGTGTGGAGAAACACTATTTAAAAATTTATTAAAACCATGGGCCAATCAGAATTTTCCTTTCATTATTTTTAAAAATAAAAAAACGTCAGAAAACCCATTTTCTCTCTCGACCGACGAACTACGTTGTTCACCACTTCCCCTCTAAATCGCCGCCGCCACAGGCAATTTCAGCCTTCGCCACCCCCTACCTCGACGCGCCTCCCTCCCCTCTTCCAATCCGACCCAAGCTCGACCCCTATCGCCACCTCCATCGCCAAAAACGTCAACCCAAAGTCGAGCACTTTCCGCCGCCGCCACGAGCAGATCCGACCACCGAACCACCTCAAACCACCCTGCGCCGACTCCCCTCTCCTCCCTCTTCCACGTCATCACCTCTGATCATCCTATCGTGCCTCGGTTCTCGCGAAAACTGCAACCCTAGTTTTGAACCATCGTGAAAGGTGAGTCCTTTTTGATGTTTGAACTTTGAAAAATCATATCTTTATGATGTGTTGACGAAATTCGATGAAACAGGAAACATCGGGACTGCAAGGAAGCTCTCTACCATATAGAAGAGACCGCAGTTTTTTCTGAGTCATCTACGATTTTTAGCACTCCGAAAACCAATGTGAGAAATCTAAATTAAATGAATTTGAATGGAAAATGTCGTGTATAAATTATATAAGCGAAATATAAATTACACACGTGTTGTATACCTCATGTACATGCGTTGTGTAAGCTATATAAGCGAAGTATGAATTATACATGCATAGTATAATTGATATATGTGTTGAAATGCAAGTGAAATATAGAAATTATATATATATATATATATATATACACTCCCCTCGTCCACAAACCATGGACGATATTTATTGTTGTGTATTGGTGTGAAATATTGGATGAAAATGCGAATGGTTGAATAATTGTTTGTGGTTGATATTGATTGGTTGTGGTTGAAAAATACCCATTGGTGATTGAAATGAATGGAAATAATTGTGGAAATAAAACTAAAACATGCCGCCTGCAAGCGAATTAGATGCATGAATCCCCATTGTCAAAAACCGCGAGGTTTTAAGGTAGAGCGAGGAGCCGTACTAGGGACGGTGCCGGTTTTAACTACCCCGCCGTTATGCTGCTGAAATTTTGAATAAGATTCATGTGTTAGAATTATTTTCATATGTTGAAATTATCTTCATGCGTTGAAATTAAAGTCATGTGTTGAAACTATATCCATGTGTGGAAATGCTCATGTGTTGAGAAGTGATGTGTGAAAATTAAATTCATGTGTGAATGAATGAAGTGTTTAAACAATAAAAATCACATTTTTATAATATATATGAAGTATGTAAAATATTCGCCTTATATATAAATAGTTTCAACAATAAAAATTTCATCTTTCTTATAAGAACATATATAAAATATCCATGTGTGGAGGTGCACATGTGTTGAGAAATGTGTGTATTGGAAAAGTTCATGTGTTGAATGAAAAGATCGAACAATAAAAATTACATTTTTATTGAAAGTATAAAGTGTTAAAAATATTCATGTGTTGAATAAATATTTTAAATGATAAAAATATCATTTTTATCATATATGTGATATGCTAAAGATATGCGAGCGTTGAAATAAATATTTGTGAAAGAAATATTATTTTTAACATGTATAGGAACTAAATAAAATAGTCATGTGTTGAAATATATTTTAGTTCGCCAAAATTATCATCTTTGAAATGTGAAGTGTTAAAAATAGCCACTTGTTCAAATAAATATGCATGAGTTGAAATATTCATTAACTAATGATATGATTTTTGCCTATGCATGTAACATTAGAATGAATGGTGTTTTTTAAACCAAAGTGAATCAAATATGAAGTTGAATGGAAAATGAGAAGTGATAAGAATTGTATATATGTACATGCATATTTATTGAACAGGTTATAGCAAAGAGGCTAGAGAAAAGGAATAAAATTTTGTGCCCAACAAATAGGTACACGTTTACTGTTTTGTTTGGGTGATGATTTTATGAGCCTGTTGGCTAGCCGCTTGGCTTTTTCTTTTTCTTTTTGACATGAGACGCCCGTGTGGCTATTTGGGAATTTTCTCAGCCCCTCCCGTACAAAGGAGGTTACGGCGAAATTTTCCAAAATTTAAAGGCGTTAGTGAAATATTTGAAGTGAAAACGATATAGGAAGTTTTGAATGAACTATATTTATATAAATATATAAATATAAATAAAATTAAAACGAAACGTGGCCGTGCAGTTCGTGTTTTGAAACCGTGATTTCAAACGACTAGTGCGGGAAATCCGACCATTGGATTTTCCCGAAACCGCAACCGTTGGGTTCGCCTTGGAAATATCTTTCCAACGGCACCAACTTTGTAAAGATCCGACGGTTGGATTGTCTAGAATGTTTAATTCAAATCTGAAGAAAAACAGCGCCAGAAACGATTATATATATATATATATAATTAAATTAAATCGAATAACGACGCTGCAGTTCGTAAATTGAAATCGTAACTTCAAATGACTAGTGTGGAAGATCCGACCGTCGGATTTTCCCGAAACTGAAACCGTTGGATTCGTTTTGAAATGATCTTTCTAATGATATAAAATTTGTGAAGATCTAACGGTTAGATTTTCAGATATGTGTAAAACAAATTTAGTGAAAAACAGCGCCAGTGCCTTGGCATGACCTGAAACGTCGTTTAATTAAATATGGACGTTTTAAATAAATAAAAATGACGATATATCGTTATAAAATACTATCGACGATATAGAGTGGAAATAAACCAATTTTGTTGTGTTTGCTTGATATGTGATGGTTGAATGTATATAACATGAAAATTATAACTAAAGAACTGAAATGTGAATGTTGAATAGTCTAACCATGTGATAAATTGATCTGAAAATCTAAATATACGTGGGTTATTTGAAAAGGTCGAGTTCATCTCATTTCAAATAATCGATCGACGTTGAGAAGTCGAAGAATCGAAGACGGTTGAAGACCGACGATCTTCACATTGGATGGATGGGCGCTACTGATGCTCGTGATTGGAGTAGCTACCGTGAAGGAGCTGAAGTAGTAGCCGTCCAGACATACTGTTGATTGTACGGATATGCGAGGATTTGGTGCCTTCGGTTTCGTTCAAACCCAGAACGGACTTGTAAATGGACTGTGTGTCTGACATTGGATTTTATTCTGTGCTGATTGATCTCTGTTAAATATATATCTGTTTGACGGTGGAGAATTTATTCTCTTGCTTAGCGCCCTTCTCTGAGACGTACGAGCTCAGAGGTTATGTATTGATAGAAATCAGTCGCATGGAGTGGATTGCCTGTGTGGCACGCCTAAGTGGCATATGATCAAGGCTTCTGTTGCAAAGCAAAGTCTTGTGGTTGATGATCAAAGCATGGTCTGTGTGACGTAGCTTTGTGTATAACGTGCATTCGCAAGCCTCACACCTCGGTATGAGTCAAAAACGGGATAGTGACTGCAGGGAGAGCACGACGTTTCTTTCTAGCTAAGGTGGTGTCAGTGACCTACCAGCCCTGACATTATGTTTACTTTTCACCTGTGTGGTTGTTGGAATACGAGGCGCCTCGATATAGGTCTGTAAGGACCGAGAAATGTGTGTCAGGAATAACTAATCTCAAAAGTAAGATAGGACCGGCCCTGAAGATCCAAGGATCATAGTGGGGTCCTGGGACATTTGCTAGAGTGTCTCGAATCGGAGAGGAGCTTGCCCCTTGCCTCGACTCATGAAGGAATCCAATTCCCAATACGAAATATGAGAATGTGATTGTATTACTAGTATGGAGACATGAAATATGGTACCCATGCCGTCTAGGATTGATATTTATGATTGAAATCGCTTTTGAAACATATATGCACTAGTAATAATATCAAACACTTTTGTTTTATATGTATGAAGCATTTTTGGCCATTATAAGGTAAAACTCTATCATCCGGCTTGCGTTGCATTGTGTGATGGGACCTGAGTCTTATAATGGCTTCATTTTATAGAAAGCATTGCGATGATTTAATCATTTACTTTATTTCTTGCACTAGCACTCATTGGAGTAAACCCGTTCCGCGAAAGTGGCGTGGTCCTTTGATTTGCCTTATTATTGTTGTTAATAAGTTAATTAGATTTCTCATACCAGTCCCATGACTGACTCGTAGTTTGTTTCACCTTGCAAACTCGGGTGCCCTCATTTCATACGGGCAGCCTAGTTACAGGTATCTGGTGCACTTTTGGCTCATGGCGAGGCTTGACTACACCGTGCTGACTTTGACTCTTTCCGCCATTATAGTATATGCATTATGATTCCGCCATTGGCGATGTATACTGATATTTATTTTGTGTACTCTTTATGTATGATTCCGCCTCAGGCGATGGTGACTGATTATGTATTATTATGCACTAAGTTGTATCCTGCACTGTGCTCTCTGATGTGGTGATATCTATATGGTTCCGCTGTCATATGTGTGTAAATTATTCTATTTTATGTTTATGCTATTATCTGTGATCTGCTAATGATGATTAATGTGTTATATTCCAATGATTATCCTTAACACCGTGTAACGGGGTTTTGGGATCGTCATAGGAAGAGATGGTAGAAGAGAAGGAACAAGAAGAGGCACAACAAGAGGGCATGAAAGAGGACGATCAAGTCGTATGCGTTGGTGAAGTTTCGTTCGATCGAGAAGGGAATATAATTGAACGAAATGAGGAATTTTGTCTCTATTACCCCAATTGTCCAATTCATAAGTCTCCCATCGTGAAGAATCACTAGACGTTAAGTTTTTTCGGTTATTCGATGTAAAACCTACATAGTATTTCGTAATATCACGTAATATTGTAATTTTCTTTGGATTGTATTGTATGAATTGTAAAACAATAATAGAATTGTTTACTGCTTACAAAATTCGCTTCTTGTAGACTTAGGGATTAATATTAGAATGGTTATAATATAGGCATAAATCTAGGGGGAGTTATGCGTATTAGTAACTTAGTATAGAATTAAGTATCATAAAATATATAGATAAATATAGGTTATAGGATTTTGGGGGGGTATATTTAGAATTTCTTTTTGATAATGACAAAGGGGGAGAAATTTTAAAATAAGGAGAGTATATAGGATTTATGATGACAGCGGGAGTATAAGAAGGACTAGAATCAACAGGTATGAACATGTATGAATATTTTATAAATCAAGGTTGTCATCATCAAAAAGGGGGAGATGGTTGGAGAATGGAGTTTTGATGACAACAACCTTATTTCAATTATCAATTATCATAAAATATATACTAACATTTCTGTTTAGAATATATATACATTTATATATGTAGGATTTGTATATATGAATTAATACTGAAGAGTGTACAGTTCTAAAGTTTCAAGAGATTCAGAATTCAGAGAAGATTCAAGACTCATGAGTAATCAAGTTATCAAGAGTTCAAGAGTTCAAGACAAATATAGTAATCCAGTCTAGTTTATATGTAAGACTCTGAATAGCACTCCAGGTTCAAATTCAAATTCTGTTTTTCAAAATTCTAATTTAATATATATAAGTTTATATAGTTATATAGTTTTATAGTTTTAAACCTTATAATTTTATAAATATGTTTATATTATGTTTTCATATGATTTTATACTTTAGAATACTCATCTATATCACTAAGTTTTAATTCAAGAATTTCCAGAATAATGTATGTAATTAAACACTTGATAAATAGTTTTAAAAATATTTTGTACATGCTTATGTTGACATACATATATGTTTATGTCGACATACAACTATCAGAAATTCAATTTTCAAAGGAAGTGTCTTTTCACTATTTGTAACGTTCCAAGCGTTGCAACCTTCCAAATCTTATAAATAGGGGTTAATTTCCAATCATTCTTCTTCTACATCTTCACCCCTCTTCATCCCACCATTAATATTTCATATTTTATTGATTTCTACACTTCTACTTTGTCGTTTTATATTCTAATTATATAAAATTTCTTCTTTTCTCTCTCTACCTGTTACTCTCTGAATTGAAGTGCTATTGAAGAGTTATAGGGCTGATGTAATCCTTTGGGAAGTGTTTGGGAAATGGTTTGTTCCTTGTAGCCCTGAAATCAAGGAATGGGAGTGGTGGTAATCTTGTAGCCATGAAATCAAGAGTGGTTGGAGCGGTGTTAACCTTTTAGCTATGAAATCAAGGGGATTGTACTTGGATAGTGATACTATTAAAACTCTGCACAATCCAGTGTTGTGTGGGACTGGACGTAGGAGTAATCCGAACCAGTATAAATCCCGATGTGTTCTTTCCTTTTCTGCATTTTATATTTAACTAATTCTGTGTCTGTGATCATCTCTGTTGTATGTGATACATATAATAAATCATCTAAGTTTAAGATTTTTTTAAATTCCTTAGAAATACTATTCACCCCCTCTTGTGTTAGACTTGCCTTAAGATCCGCATTCCGTGTTCCCTAACACGTTCTTCATGTGTAGTCTGTTGGAAAACACGATTCAGGGATGGCAGTGGGTCTAGTGATAATATGGTAGAACGCAATTGGGCATAATACTCGGTGCATACACCAAGCAAAAATTGATGAAGTCGATAATTCTCCCTCCATTTCTCATGCTGCTTCCCAACATCACATGTACAATTGCTGCACTTGCAAGTAATCAATGCTTCATGCTTATCTAATTCATCACACAATACGCTCAGTTTGCTAAAATAATCTGAAACTGGCAATGTTTTAGACTGCTCACATTTATTGATGTCAGATTTAAGTTGGTGTACATGTGGACCATTGGCAATCGAAAATCTTTCATGTATATCATCCTATAGTTTTAAGCACTGTCATAGTTTGAAAGCATAGATTTTACCTATATCGACCTAGGGTTTTTCAACCCAAAAAATCAACACAACATACCATGTTGACTATTCAAGCATCCGACATACCGGACCATTAATAGAAAGAAGTTAGAGGGTGAGAAATAGAAAGAAAGAAAGTTATAATAGAAGAAGAAGAAGAAGATGGCAACAGAACAAAATCAGAGTAAACATGGATCTCACAACGGAACGAACAAATATATTACATATCAACTTTTGAAATACAAAACTATAACTGTATATACATAACAGTATAACACATAACATCACAGTGTAAATATACTCTATATATATAACTAATGTTGGATCCTCCTGCTCCAAGCTCCTCCAAGTATATCTGTAAAATCCCGACTACTTGACTGCCCATACAAATTTGGGCACCCAAAAGTTTAGGGAAAACAAAACAAAATAAACTCTGGGTCGATCATGGGACTGGTGTGGGTAAACTCTAATCACTTGGTTTAACTTTAAAAATACTTTTTAAAGAAATGGTAATCATAAGACCGATCGTCACATAAACAAAGACGGTTTTTACCTTACGATAACCCAAAATATTTCTTAAGATTAATATTTCTGATATTATAATAATGTCTAAATCAAGTAAATAGCAATCTAGCAGAACGCTTTCATTTCACGCTCTACATATATAATATACAATCAAAAACCGCGGGATCTTATTGGATAATGGATTTCCAACTGTAACAAGGTATGTAATCACCTTCCAATCAATGTACTCTAGAAGCGATACACTGGAATTCGACAAGAACATCTTGCAACTCGGCCACACATGGCCGAGTTGCTATCACCTTACGGTTGGTATACCAACATAACCATTCTCGGGAGATATAGAAGCGAAAGAAGTAACAAATATGAATATTCACTAGATGGTGACAATATACCCTAATTGTGTGCGACCCACTTAGCCATGCTGCCAACCCGATTTTTGTCATTTCCCGGTTGATGAGGCTTGAGGTCATAACGTACTATTATACAGATCATATCTATATTTACTTTGAATGTCACATCGTCATACCCGCCAAATCACGAATTGATTTCCCCAAAAATACTATGGGTATAAAGCTAAGAGGAATGAACTCCTCCGCCACCAACATAAATACGTTTGAAGCGATCAACTTATGTGATCTATTAGATATACTCTGCCATACATTCGTCTATACACGTTGTCCTAGGACTGGACAAACCGAAGGCACTATTCTGTAAATCCATCTTAGGCAATTTGCACCTAGCATCGCTAGAACAACCCTTGCATAAACTCCGTCTTCAATTTTCTTCATCATGTTTGATTCACAACGCTAATGCCTATACAGAGTGGTTTCAGATAATAAATCTGATCCCAGTCTCTCCGTATTGACAACAGAAAAGGGGTCAAACGCTTTGATAGTCGGTTATTTAACTATCAAAGAAAACATGTACACAAACAACAATTTTATTTCCAAATGGAAATTATATCGATTAACCAATAATTAACATTGATCACTTTAAATAGATTTATCAACAATCATTTCATTTCCCAATTTACCTTAAATATATTTACCCAAACAATTTTCCCAATTTTCTTAGTCTCTCGCGATTCCTTGGAAAATGTTTCCATATATTCACAACAACTTGTTTCCCTTATTTCGAAAATATATGTTATTAACATTGGAAAAATTTTCTATACTTTGTTCACGTATCACTATCTATCAGTCCCTAACTTATAACAGTAAGAGAACAACTCCCTAAAGATTAACCCCGAAGGTCGAAACCAACATCAGATCGATACCTAGAAAGTCATTCAACTTAACTAGTCTCTAGTAAGTTCTTAATTTCTTAACTCCATTTCTAAATTCTAAAATCATCTTATTTTCTATTCTTAGAAAATATTACTAGTTATATTTGGGAAACATTTCCATGTTCCATTTGTATAGATTTAAACGAACATTGTATAAAATCTTGGTTATAACGATAACATTATAATATCTGTTTCCAAAATATTTAAAAGTATAACTTTGATTCTTTATTTCAAACAAATAATTAATATTTAATTAATCAATTAAATAAATAATCTGGATTAAAACGAAATGTAAATGGTACCTTCCTGAATTCGATATAATCGAATTTCACCGTATAACTTCTTTCGAATAATCTATATTCGATCAACATTCCAAATGTCGGAATAAACTCACCATTTTCAGGTTAACTCAATTTTTAATTTTGTTTTTGAATTTATCACTTCCATATTTACTAATTTCCTTTTTCCACCATTCCAATTTGCAAAACGTTTGATTTTATATCATTATCCACTTAAAAATGTGAATATTATTCTCTATAGAGATCTGGACTCGTTATATAAATATATTCTTAATTTTTGTAGTAAATACCATTTTAGTTTAAAATTCCACCTATATTTTATAAATTTGTACTTCGCATTTCATTTTATAAACCCTATTTATAAGTTATGACTTAATCTCGAATATATATTCGATTATAAATTATTGCTTTCAAATCAATATAATTATCTTGTTAAATCCGGAATTTATATAATTTAAAAACTAAATTATTTTATTAATATTCAACATAGTCAAATAATTATAAATCCTTATGGATGTATTCCCATTCTATCCACATTTCGAACATCAAAATAAATTTCATCGTTTCCCCTTTTGAAACGATTCCCATTTCCCTTATCTGAATTTCATTCTTGAATCCACATTCTTTAAATTATTTAATAATAATTATTTAACAATAATTATTTTATTCCATTTATAAATATCGTTAATAAATCAACTACTTGTTTTATTATGATTAAAACAAGTCATTAAAACCCCAAATTCTTTTCTGATATATTTGAATATGGTTTATGATATTTAAATACCGATTATTTCAAGTCAATGTTATTCAAACATCCCAATCACACAATAATCAATCATAGATTATTTATCACATCATATAATACAATATATGAAAAACAACAATAATTGATGAGGAATCCGGTCGGATTCCTCCAAACCTGGTTCCTTGCATCCACAGTGTTTGAATCAAAAATGGTTCAAACACCAAAGGTGTAAAATCACACTTCACCAAAGGGTTTGCAAAATGAAAATGAGGCCACAAATGCAAAGTAAACGGAAAAAAGCAAGAAAGAGACACAGGATTTTTATAGTGGTTCGATCTAGAGAAGATCTACGCCCACTTTGGAAGCCATTTCATTATCATGTAATAGATTTACAAAATTCATCATTCATATATCTCATTTTAGCCCATTCTCTGTTTGTATAATGATTTTTCTCTCTTGAATGACTTGATTCTCTCTAATCCACTATCGAAATGGTTGGATCCCTATGAATACGATGAACGTGAGAATGTGTGTCCACGGTTTGAGCACTTAGAGGATCAACGATGAGTCCATGGCAGTTAAGGTGTGAATCGAAGCTTGAAGGAAGATTAATGGTGCTCGGAGAGAAGTAGAATAGAGCTTGAAAATATAGAGATGATGGATCTTGATTTGAATATGGTATATCTCGGCTTGGAGATGGAGAAGGATGGAGAGAACCTGAGTTGACCTCTAATGAAGGAAGGAGGAGACTTAATCTACTTGGTGATGGAGGAAGATGAGATGAGCTTTGGCGGCCATTAATGAAGTTTGATAAGTTTTAGAATGGTGGAGAAATGATTTGGGTAGCCCTTCGGGGTAGAGGAATCAGTCCACTTGAAGTATGGTGAAATGGGGTATTTATAGGAGAAGTTTGGACCAGATGGTAAAACTGTAATTATGGTGAATTAGGTACGGGTCGCACGCCAGTGTATGTACAGAATTGCCATTTGAAAGCTGGTGGAGCGCGCTTTACATCTGGCGCCAGCCTACTGCCAATTTTGCTCATTCAGGAAAGTACATGTTCAGCATATGCCCAAGCGAGCAGAAATACATGTGCGAGTAAGCTTCCCAATATAATGCAGGAGCGAGCTGCTCTAAGCGTATGGTGATCAAGCCCTTCAGCAAATAATGCATATGTGACCCACCATTTTGTTTAATATGCAATCCATTTTGTCCTTTACTGAGATATGGGATTAGAAATCACATTTTTCCCATTACCTTTGTACACTTTTATATTTTACTATTCCAGAAGGGGATTGGTTATTATAAGAATGCCACTATGAAGCAATGCAAAAGAACATCTGCTTTCTCATCTCAATGCTTGCTCGACCGTGCTTTAAGATGCCGCTCGACCCGCTACAGAGATAATGCTCGACTGGCTGTTGGATGTTCGACCGATCGGCTCGATGGTCGCTGCTGGACCGAACACTGAAGAAGATGCTCGACCCAAGGCTGAGAAGGCTGCTCGATCTGTCTACATGATGCTCTACTCGACCGCGTGGTATTGAGGTGGTGAATGACCAGTACAAGACTTCCTGTTCAACACGTGGTGCTCGCACGTACTTTCTAGTGAGCGGCCGACCCATCATTGAGGAAGACGACTGCCCGGCCCTGTTGAGCTCGAACATGGCACATGTGCGAGTGAGATGGCCTTGTTGGGAGTGAGCGAGCTGTTGTATATGATGTAGTTGTATACACAATTATATGATTTTTGTTTGATGATAACGACCAAATAAATATTATTTTAAATGTGTTTGTTACTGTACTGTTATTCTATATCACAGACAGAAATATAATATTTATATTTATATAAAATACTACTGGACAAGAACTAAATATTCAAACGGTATTTTATTAAATATAAATATTATATTTCAACTTTCAAACAGTACAGATTACAACTCCTCTATTTATACATTCCACTGATATACTTCATTTCATACATATACAATTTCATACACCAGCTCCTCATTACAGACACACTCAGTCACCTGTATTCAGTTCACATATACAGGCACATACATTTATATACTTTCACTGCTTATACACATTTATTGTTTCACATTGACACACTACACACTGTCTTCATTCTTCTGTCTTCACAGCATCTTCACTGTCAGCCCAGTCATTATCTGCTTACCTGTCACATGAAACACACACACACACAACACACTGCAACAGAATTAAAACTGAATACATGCGAATATAAATTTTATTTTTAAAATTTTATTTGCCTCAGATTTCTGGTATGTTTCTCATCATTTTTCACGACTTGATCTGATTCATCTGTGTCTAGATAGCTCGTGATATTCACAGTGAAACATTGTAAATACCATAAGGCAGCCAGTTTGTATATGTACCGGGATAGAAAATATTACTGAATGGCTGCATATACACACGTGTATATATACACTCGTGTGCACTGCCTCGCTAATCAAAATATAGTAGCGAGCAACTGAGGAGCAGCCACGTGGACCAATTAGACTCAATGCAACAATAATCAAAGTGGTCGAGCTACAAATGGTTCATAATGGTGCAATTCCGAGTGCCAACAGAAAATTCGAGACCAAACACAAGTCTGAATTCAAAATGAAATCTAGTTAAGGCCAAGGCAAAACTGCATGTACAATGGAACACTTACAAGTGCATGTTTCTAAACTAAGTATGCAAGTCAACATAGTTCAAGAACAAATGCAAACTGATCACATGATAAAGCTTCAGGTTAACAAGTCAATGTATTGAAGTGTGCATGAACCAGTGGTCGAGCACAAGACAAGTGAAAGCATGTCATGTATACAAAGGAAGTTCATGGCAGCGCAATGATCAAGCACTTCACAAATATACAAAGCACTGCAGATGGACAAGCTCGTATATGTATATGAAGTATTGCATGGATACAGACCAAAATATGTCGAGATTCAGCATAAAAACACAAGTGAACACATACAACAATCAAATTGATAGTGCAACAAGGTGCCATGAAGATTCACCATGATGTTCAACAAGCCAACTAGCATGATCGGCAGTTTTACAAAGCAAAATGGTTCAGCTCAACATTTTATAAAGCCAGGTTTCAATGCAACAAGTTCATGGTTGCACAGCTCAAAAGGAACAAGCAAAAAGACTCAAGACAAGCTAAAACTCAATCCAGGTCATAAGTGTAAGGCAGACACAATGCATGTGTCCAAGTATATATGGAAACAACAAAAAAAACAGAAGTGAAGATCAAGTCGAGACAAACAATCATGAATAGGGGAACTGCATACACATGTGTGTGGGTGAATATAGTGTTGTGCATGAAGATGGTGCACCAATTTAGTTGGGGCAATTATCAAATTCAAGTTTCTGATTCCAGAAATAAAGCAGCATGATATCTTTTGGGAAATTGTTGATCAAGACAAAGTTTTCAAGTGCTAGCACAAGTAAACAAAAATGTTTCCACCTTTTTGGATAAGTATAAATTGGCAATTCAAATCATTCCAGAAATTGCAAAGATCAAATATATAATCAGGGCCTAGATCAGAGCATGTATATGCAATGGACAATGTAATTTTTGGCAAGATGTCAATGAAGTAATCTTTGGGAAAGGTTTCAAAATCAGTTTTTAAATTAGGAAGCCAATTTAAATGGTGTTATTTTTGTTTCCAGGATTGATCATTATTTCAAAACTGTGAATACCTTTTATTCGAGGCAATAGAAGGCAACAAGTAATTTGAGCAATTATGCAAGGATTCACAGCATCGATTCAAGCAATAAATTCAATGGAAATCATGACATTTACAAACACACAAGGAGCTCATCCAGAAATACATCAGGTTTATAAATGGTTTCAAAGACAATTTTTTCCAGCAAGAAATCATTTCCAGCAATCAACCAAAAGAGGAAATTGAATTTCCAGAAAATATCATTTTAATCTTTGTGACTCATCATTTAAGAGCCGAGAAAATCAAGTATGATAGTCACGGCAATTTTTTCAAGCATATTCAAATTCAAGGCAATCATTCAATCGAATCAAAAGAGGAAACCATACAAGGAATCAGCCATGCCATTATTGAAATCAAAGAATGTTTTTAGGATTTCATAATCCTATATAGACAACACCTTATCATCACAAGCATCAGCGAATCGAATCCAAAAAGCAACAATTTCAAGCATAAAATAAAACCAGAGAAACTCACTTTTTAGGGGATTTGATCAGCTTCCAAATCGATTGAGCAAGCGATACAAGGCATCGAAGAAATCATAGAAGCCACAACATCTTCCTTAGCAATCGTGATTTGATTTGGGAGCAAAAGTTGAAAACCCTAATTTGTGTTTAAGGGACGGCCACCATATTTGTTTCTCCAAAGACAAAGAGATCGGGTGCAAACTAATAGTTAATGGGCCGACCTATCTAATTTGAAAGGGAGGGTTTTCTAGTTTGTTTTTATTTATTTTGTATTGCTTTTTAATTTTTTTTGTAATTCGTCTGAATCAGTTTCTAGAGTTCTGTAAAATCTAGGGGAAACCAATTAGTGTATTAATTGGCAGTTTACTAGAGTCTGTAAAAACTAGGGTTACTGGTTACGGAGTTGTAATCAGGGGAAATCTGATCTAGTGGTTTAGATCAGTCTAGGGTTTTGAGCGTAGGATTAGAATAGGAGTGAGGGGTTCGCGAGTGTACATGGTCTTGTATGCGGGATCTGTTCTTTTACCTAGCAGAAACCTTAGGAATGCAGCAGTAGGCAGGGTTTTGCCGAAGCTGGGTATATCTGTGTGTGATTTATTTTCTGCACGTTTATTTCTGCTGCATTCTGTGATCTGTTTACTATTTTAATATCTTGTAAGTTTTTAACTCAGCGATAAATTGTATAAACACTATTCACCCCCTCTAGGGTTAATCTAGATCCACCAAGTGGTATTGGAGCAGGTATTTTCTTTAACTCTAGAGTCATGGTATCTCCTAGTTGTCAGTCCATAGAGAGTCAGTCCAGTGATATTCCAATTATTTCAATGGTACAGATTTTTTTAATTTCGAAATCGAAAATCGAATTCTATTTAAAATCTGTTAATTATGAATATTGGAATATTATTATAAATATGGGCGATATGTTAGATAAGAAAAATAAAGTTATAAATGCTCGTGTCATGGATATTCTCTATTCTTATCTTAGTAATTATCAACTTGATCTTATCTCCCATTGTTTAACTGTGCAGGATATCTGGAAAAATCTCAACGCGCTGTATGGAAATGACAACAACTCCTCAAAACTCTCAGTTGCCAACTCAAATTCAGATGTGTGCTTAACTGGAGCTATTAACGACGATTCAAACGATGGAGACTCTTCATATGAAGAATTGGTTTCTCGTTGTACTGATTTAACTAAAACTGTAAATCGTCTCCAAAGCAAAAATAAATTTTGAAATATGAAAACTCTGAGTTGCGATGTAGAAATAATGATTTGAAATTAAAACTTGAAAACTCCGACTGCAAAAATTGTATGATTGTGAAAACTGATTTAGCTCAACTTGATGAACATTCTAGAAAGCATGAAAATAAAATTTTGATTTTGAAAAATCACGAAGATGAGCTAATTCATAAAAATAATGCTTTGCAGAAGGAGTTGGATACGATTAATTTCGAACATGAAATTTTTGAAAAGGAAAATTTGTTGAAAACGGATTTGATTTTGAAAGAGCTTAAATCTGAAATTGAAAAATTCAAGAATTTTGAAGAACTTGAATTTGAAAAACAAAAACCTTTTGAAGCTGAGATTTCGGAATCCTAAGACAAAATCAAATTGCTTAATGATGAAAATTTGATTTTAAAATCTGATTTTGAAAGATGTAAGATCACTGAAAATCGTTGTTCAGTTTTATTGAAAGAAAACAGTGATCTTAAAACTGAAATTCAACAACTTGAAACGATTTTGTCTAAATTTTCAAACTGTGAAAAGTCTTTGAATATGTTGTTGAAAAACCAATTTTCTATTGGAAATAAACGTGGTCTTGGTTTTGGGAAAACAAATGGTTTTGAAAAACGAAATTCAAATGATTTTAAAAATCCTTCAAACTACTTTGGAAAGAATCGAATTAAAAATCTGAACTCTGTCAATTTCAAAGGATTTTTAAACATAAACGAAATGAGAATTTGTTATATAACAATTCATTTAAACAATCTTGGATCCCAAAAGGAAATAAAACAGCTTTCGTAAAATTCAAACAGTTTTGGGTCCCAAGGGTACAAAGGTAAATTCGAAGGATTGTTGTATAAACAGGTTTGGGTACCAAAGGTTCGACACACAACTCTGAGTGGTTTTACAAATTTTGTTAGACCACTCGATCCCCTAAGCTGTTAGGTACCTGAGGTGGCTGAGGAGATGCTGCGTAGAAAGAGAAACTGAATTCAATCTTGGAATCATTCACAGTTCCTTAGCCAGGTCTAATGAGTTAGAGATCCACAACGTATTCTTTGAATTAGGTATGATTTCTAACCTCATCTTTGTAAATGTTTTTTTTTCCTTTTGTTTATTTTCTTTTGGTTATTCTACTTTCAGTTGTCACTATCATATATTTTTATTTCTTCTTGAGCTTTCATTAACTTCCAATTGCAGTACTCGTGATTTCTGGAAATTCACTTAATCTGAATAACGTTCTTACGTTTTAATCTTTTCCAGATCTTGAATTTAAACTTGTATATGTCTGCAATTTTTTTAAAGTTTTTTTTTTATTTCTGAATTCTTAACAGTGTTGAAGCATTCATATCATATCTTGAACACTGTTAATCCGAATTCTAAATTTTTGAAGATCTGAAATATTAATGAGATTTCACACACCTTTGCTAATTTGAGTATCTTCTAATTCATTTTGGAAAAACTTAAAATATTATACTCATTACAGCACTCTTCTATTTATCAGTTGTAATAATCTCATTAATTTTCGGATTGGCTTGGATATTTTGAATTGTTTTGAATCAACGATACATCTTGAAATTCATCTTTATTCATGATCATTATGGTTCAAGTTTGTTTGTTTGAAATCGTCTGAAATTCTTGATATTATGAATCTCACACACCTCTTAAATTTGTAATTGTCAATCTCTGTGTGACTGATTCATTATATCTTAAAACTTGACATTGTTTCAAGTGATTTCAAATAAATTAATCTATGGATCATGAATATATCTATCTTGGCGTAAATGATCTGAAATTTTACTTGTGCTTGACAGTCATATTCTTGTGAAAAATTCTGTAAAAATATGTTTTTTTTCACCGTTATTTCATGATCAACTAGCTTGAATATTTGTTTGAAATCATTTGAAATTATTGATTTCATGAATCTCACACACTTCTTGAATCTGAAATTTACAATCTGGTGTGATCAATTCATTTAATCTTGAAAATTTCATATTCCCTCAAGTGATTTCAAATAAATCGTATTTTTGGATCATGAATCATCTTTTATGACCATCAGAAATTTCTGTAAAAACATCCTCTGACAAGTTTGATGTGATATTGATTTCCGTGCTGCTCTGATACTGTTTTTTTTAATGTCCTTTGATAACTGCTTGCTTTGGTATATACAGCTTGCTGCTCTGATAAATATGCCAAATTTGCAAGTCTTGTTGCTTAGGCTTATTGAACATTCATTGTTTAGGATACTCTTGTTAATCACCTGTGTCATATTTCATATCCTCATTAGTAGAGACACCAACATGCGGTATCGGTGTTTGATGTGTTGTACTCTTTGATTTATTCTCATCATGTATATATCCCTCATGTCATGTGTAAATCTTTCATATCCCTCTTGTAATTGATTTTCAATTTTAAAGTTATTTATTGATTATTCATTCAGAAATTGAAATCTATATCCAAATTGAACTGTACGTATAATTCATCAAAATTATTAACAGATTTTGAAATTGTGATGAATTGTGACGGTAGTATATTTCACAACAAGAGGAGATTTTATTTAGATTTTTCATGATGCTTGAACATTTATTATAGTATCTTTGAATTAGCAATTATTTTGCGACCATCTCCTTTATCTATCATCATTCTGCCATCCATGATAATTTTATATAAATGTGGAGAGTCAATATGTCTTAAAATCTTTTTGCATAAATAGTGGAAATATTTGTGATAGAAATGGAACTATGTTATTTTTCAGAATTAGTGACAATTGAAAATTTTCAATGATCCTGGTACAGTTGATCATATTTCATAATATGATTAATTTAGAAATTTATTTCACAAACCATTTCGGTACCTATCACATTTCTATCATCCATATTGGTTTTATATACTGAGGAGTTCTTCATTTTGAAACTGAAAATAACAAAAATTTAATATTCATAAGTGTTTCTCTAACCTCATTTAAAAATCTAAGCTCTGGTTATGCATGGTTATGAGATTACGTATATTTAAGCTGCAACTGATCTCATTTAAAGCTCCAAGATCTGGTTATGCATGGTTAGTGCGCTCTTAAATTAAAAGAAAAAGAAAACAAAATGATTTGAATAGATAAAAATTTATATTAAATTCTCCTTGGTATGTTATAACTAGCATATCAATCCATCTTTCTAATTTGTGAAATGTGTTAATATTTTATGAAATATTATGATTTGTTGATTGATGGGTATTGGGATTTGAGATTATTCAATTTTATCACTTAAGTTGAAATTATACTTATAGTCCAAATCCATCACTGTTTTGTGCTTCATGTTATAAATTTTTATTGGAAAATAATTGGAAAATATTCATATTTTTATAACTCTCCCCATTTATGTATATTTCATCGTAAATCTGCCATTCTCTACAATGTGAAATATGCCACTAGTTCTTAGAATATTATGATTTTTGTTTGGCTGATTGAGATTTATGATGACCGTTCTTCCTCTTAAGATGAAATTATTTTTTAGTCATTATTCATCTATATTTTAAAATCTGTATCCTTTTGATGATAACAAAAGGGGGAGAATGGGTTGAGATTTTGATTTATGAGTGAATATTTTATAAATATTTTTAATTTTGAAATTTCATTATTATTCATTTCGTTTCACTCATGCACAGTTACAGGGGGAGTTTTCTATTGTAGGGAGAGCTAAAAAATAGGGAGAGGTCAATATTCACTGTCAAACACATTTATTGTGCTCAAAATCTTTTATTTGTTTGTCATCATCAAAAGGGGGAGATTGTTGTATATGACGTAGTTGTATACACAATTATATGATTTTTGTTTGATGATAACAACCAAATAAATATTATTTTAAATGTGATTGTTACTGTACTGTTATTCTATATCATAGACAGAAATATAATATTTATATTTATATAAAATACTACTGGACAAGAATTGAATATTCAAATGGTATTTTATTAATTATAAATATTAGATTTCAACTTTCAAACAGTACAGATTACAACTCCTCTATTTATACATTCCACTGATATACTTCATTTCATACATATACAATTTCATACACCAGCTCCTCACTACAGACACACTCAGTCACTTGTATTCAGTTCACATATACAGGCACATACATTTATATACTTTCACTGCTTTTGTACATTTATTGTTTCACATTGACACACTACACACTGTCTTCAATCTTCTGTCTTCATAGCATCTTCACTGTCAGTCCAGTCATCATCTGCATACATGTCACATGAAACACACACAGAGCACACTGCAATAGAAATAAAACTGAATACATGCGAATATAAATTTTATTTGCCTCAGATTTCTGGTATGTTTCTCATCATTTTTCATGACTTGATCTGATTCATCTATGTCTAGACAACTCATGATATTCACAGTGAAACATTGTAAATACCATAAGGCAGCCAGTTTGTATATGTACCGGGATAGAAAATATTACTGAATGGCTGCATATACACACGTGTATATATACACTCGTGTGCACTACCTCGCTAATCAAAATATAGTAGCGAGCAACTGAGGAGCAGCCACATGGACCAACTCGACTCAGTGCAACAATAATCAAAGCGGTCGAGCTACAAATGGTTCATAATGGTGCAATTCCGAGTGTCAACAGCAAATTCGAGACCAAACACAAGTCTGAATTCAAAATGAAATCTACTTAAGGCCAAGGCAAAACTGCATGTACAATGGAACACTTACAAGTGCATGTTTCTAAACTAAGTATGCAAGTCAACATAGTTCAAGAACAAATGCAAACTGATCACATGATAAAGCTTCAGGTTAACAAGTCAATGTATTGAAGTGTGCATGAACCAGTGGTCGAGCACAGGACAAGTGAAAGTATGTCATGTATACAAAGGAAGTTCATGGCAGCACAATGATCAAGCACTTCACAAATATACAAAGCACTGCAGATGGACAAGCTCGTATATGTATATGAAGTATTGCATGGATACAGACCAAAATATGTCGAGATTCAGCATAAAAACACAAGTGAACACATACAACAATCAAATTGATAGTGCAACAAGGTGCCATGAAGATTCACCATGATGTTCAACAAGCCAACTAGCATGATCGGCAGTTTTACAAAGCAAAATGGTTCAGCTCAACATTTTATAAAGCCAGGTTTCAATGCAACAAGTTCATGGTTGCACAGCTCAAAAGGAACAAGCAAAAAGACTCAAGACAAGCTAAAACTCAATCCAGGTCATAAGTGTAAGGCAGACACAATGCATGTGTCCAAGTATATATGGAAACAACAAAAAAAACAGAAGTGAAGATCAAGTCGAGACAAACAATCATGAATAGGGGAACTGCATACACATGTGTGTGGGTGAATATAGTGTTGTGCATGAAGATAGTGCACCAATTTAGTTGGGGCAATTATCAAATTCAAGTTTCTGATTCCAGAAATAAAGCAGCATGATATCTTTTGGGAAATTGTTGATCAAGACAAAGTTTTCAAGTGCTAGCACAAGTAAACAAAAATGTTTCCACCTTTTTGGATAAGTATAAATTGGCAATTCAAATCATTCCAGAAATTGCAAAGATCAAATATATAATCAGGGCCTAGATCAGAGCATGTATATGCAATGGACAATGTAATTTTTGGCAAGATGTCAATGAAGTAATCTTTGGGAAAGGTTTCAAAATCAGTTTTTAAATTAGGAAGCCAATTTAAATGGTGTTATTTTTGTTTCCAGGATTGATCATTATTTCAAAACTGTGAATACCTTTTATTCGAGGCAATAGAAGGCAACAAGTAATTTGAGCAATTATGCAAGGATTCACAGCATCGATTCAAGCAATAAATTCAATGGAAATCATGACATTTACAAACACACAAGGAGCTCATCCAGAAATACATCAGGTTTATAAATGGTTTCAAAGACAATTTTTTCCAGCAAGAAATCATTTCCAGCAATCAACCAAAAGAGGAAATTGAATTTCCAGAAAATATCATTTTAATCTTTGTGACTCATCATTTAAGAGCCGAGAAAATCAAGTATGATAGTCACGGCAATTTTTTCAAGCATATTCAAATTCAAGGCAATCATTCAATCGAATCAAAAGAGGAAACCATACAAGGAATCAGCCATGCCATTATTGAAATCAAAGAATGTTTTTAGGATTTCATAATCCTATATAGACAACACCTTATCATCACAAGCATCAGCGAATCGAATCCAAAAAGCAACAATTTCAAGCATAAAATAAAACCAGAGAAACTCACTTTTTAAGGGATTTGATCAGCTTCCAAATCGATTGAGCAAGCGATACAAGGCATCGAAGAAATCATAGAAGCCACAACATCTTCCTTAGCAATCGTGATTTGATTTGGGAGCAAAAGTTGAAAACCCTAATTTGTGTTTAAGGGACGGCCACCATATTTGTTTCTCCAAAGACAAAGGGACCGAGTGCAAACTAATAGTTAATGGGCCGGCCTATCTAATTTGAAAGGGAGGGTTTTCTAGTTTGTTTTTATTTATTTTGTATTGCTTTTTAATTTGTTTTATAAATCGTCTGAATCAGTTTATAGAGTTCTGTAAGATCTAGGGGAAACCAGTTAGAGTGTTAACTGGCAGTTTACTAAAGTCTGTAAAAACTAGGGTTACTGGTTACGGAGTTGTAATCAGGGGAAATGTGATCTAGTGGTTTAGATCAGTCTAGGTTTTGAGCGTAGGATTAGAATAGGAGCGAGGGTTCGCGAGTGTACATGGTCTTGTATACGGGATCTGTTCTTTTACCTAGCAGAAACCTTAGGAATGCAGCAGTAGGCAGGGTTTTGCTGAAGCTGGGTATATCTGTGTGTGATTTATTTTCTGCACGTTTATTTCAGCTGCACTTTGTGATCTGTTTACTATTTTAATATCTTGTAAGTTTTGAACTCAGCGATAAATTGTATAAACCCTATTCACCCCCCTCTAGGGTTAATCTAGATCCAACACGAGCGACCAGTTGATGATGAGCGACTGTTTATTCTGTTTCGGGATTAGTCTAGTCGAGTGCATTCATACTGTTTGATGGAATGTTTGAACGAGCTTTCATCTAGTTAACATTTTCCCCTCGAAGCTTGTATTTTTCGCTTGCGAGAAATGCGGGCTTCGAAATGAACTTTGCTAATATCATTTGTATTGAGATCCAATTGTGGCTTTTCGTTTGTTATGGCAGGTCATGCTTCGAATTTGCAACTGTTCTGTAATTAAAACAAGCGAACACATGATTTTGGACTTATACTCACCACCGGCTGTCCATATCGGTGGTGGATTCGCTAAGTAATAAATCATAGCAAATTTTACTTTGAATTGAATAAATCCGTTTGACTTAAGACTTATACTTGGAGAAGTTTTTATATCATTATGCCCACGCTCGGGAAGGTCTTATGTTTGGTGCCCCCGCTAGGGGCGGACTTGGGATTTAATGATTGTGCCCCTACTAGGGGAGGACTTTGAATTCTAATATTTTACATCTGATATCTTAGATGCTATGCAAATGGATTTCATTCTTTACATCTGGTTTTTCAGATGTTACGCAAATGGATTTCATTCTTCACACCTAGTTTTTTAGATGCTACACAAATGGATTTCATTCTTCACGTCTGATATGTTCGATGCTACGCAAATGGATTTCATTCTTCACATCTGATATGTCAGATGCTACGCAAATGGATTTCATTCTTCAAATATGATAGTCAAATGCTATGCAAATGGATTTCATTCTTCACATCTGATATGTCAGATGCTACGCAAATGGATTTCATTCTTCACATCGGATACGTCAGATGCTACGCAATTGGATTTCATTCTTTACATCTGATATGTCAGATGCTATGCAAATGGATTTCATTCTTCATATCTGATATGTCAAATGCTACGCAAATGGATTTGGTTGTTGTTATATCATTTCACGGGGCAGCTATCAGTCCCTTTGTCCGATGCTTGACTTGGTAGGCTATTCCGGTTCAGGAACTGAGGCTTTGAACCTCTCACTAGGGGAAGTGCCCCTTCGATAAAAGTTACAGCTCTCGTATTTGTTTGTTGTGGCGCTTGTTTGTTATTTGGAACTTACGACTTATCGCATTCACTTTTCAAGGCAGTGCTTTTGTATTTTGCATTTGTGCATTTTGATGTTTACAGCTTTTGGCACTTGAATCAGTGTTGTTGGGGTCATGATGTTACAGGAACAAGCGCTCGACAGATGGCCTACAATATGAAATCATTCTTTAAGTAAGTTTTGATTTGACGTATAATTTTTGCAAGCAAGAAATTCATTTTAACATATATGCTCTTAGTCGTAGAGCTAATGTTCAGTGCATCACTTGCAGATTATTACAAACATTTACAAGAAGTTTTGAATATTACAGAAAGTAAAACATAAGTAAAGCTTGAACTAAAGCAGAAATAGATCATGAAATAAAGCTGTGGCGATGTTGATCGCTTATTCTGAGCCATTGAAATTGGAGCACCAATCATAGATCCTTAGTTGATGATCGGCCGTGGATCAATTTGAGCAGGAGCTCTGTTGCTTGGACCAGACTGATTATTTGATGCCCCTGGCACTTGAGAGTTGCAGAAGGATTCATGGTCTGCGGATTCTTTACATATTATTGCAGCCTATTCTTCCTGATTAACTCCTCGATGAGGTTCTTCATGTGTCGGCACTCATTGGTGTTATGGCCAGGCTGGTTGTGAAATCTGTAGAATTTCCCAGAGTTTGCTACTTTGTCACTTATCCTCATTGGATTTGGCTCTGCATACTCTTCAGAATTCTTTGTTGAAAGATAGATATTTTCAGGAGTGTCATTCAAGGGCATCAGCTTTGATGAGTTGAAAAGGCGAGACTTCTTAGTAGCCTTGTTGCCATTCCCGTCGCTGGCGCGCTTCTACCCCTTGTTACTCTTCTGATTATACTGGGTAGCAACATTTTTGGGAGCTTTAAAAAGAGGGTTAGCATCAATAATCTGAAGAGGCACAGGATTAGTGTTGACTCTCATGTACTCCTCGGCTTTTTATAGAATTTCTCAAGTGTGTTCGGTTCCTTCATTTTAATCCATCTGCCGAATTCGCTCTTCTCATCTATGGCGCCGATTAGAGACATTAAGATCATGCGGGGATCGGGATTTCCTACTTCAGATACAACATCATTAAATCTTTTGAGGAAAGCCTTGATGGATTCTCCTGGATCCTACTTCATTGATGTAAGAGAAATAATGTCCTTAGCCTTCGTAGCTTACAGCCTGAGCTGCTCTTTGAATTTCAAAGTCAAATCATCGAATCAGTTGATGGATCTGGGTGGCAGTCTCGTGAGCCATAATGATGCGACGCCTTCAAGATAGAGAGGTAAGAACAAGCATTTGATCTTGTCCATCACCCTGGCTGCATTCATATGCCACTTATATTTGTATAGGAAGTTAGTCAGATCATAAGTTATGTTGTATGGAGGTAGTATGGAGGTAGAGTAGGATGAGTGAACTTTTTGGGGAATTCTGCTTTGCGGATCCTCTTTGTGAATGGATTTTTGTTGAGGGAGAAGTCCCATTCCCTTTCGCTATCCTTGCGAGCCATGTTATCTTCCATGATTTTCTTTACCATATCTGTGATATATTCCTTTGAGTTGTGTCGCTTCGAAGAGCGGACTTCGATCTCTTTTCCAGATGCTCGTCGTGGCAAGCGATTGTGATTAGAATATTTAGGTCCTGTACTTCCATAATAGGAAGGTGCTCCCGTAACGGGACTTGCAACTCGTCGGTTATTTCGATCGGAATAGTTTTTGGCTTTCAACCTTGAGTCTTTGATATTAGCATTGCTTTTGTCAACAAGCCCTTCCAAGTTGTCATTATGACGATGATCGGAGGCTGATGAATTTGCATTCTCTTCATGGTTGACATGAATGTTCGGAGGAGGAGAGGGATTTGCTTGAGCATTTAGGAGAGCACTCATTTTATCCATTAAAGCTTGATTATCATCCATTAATGTTTTATTAGCATCGATTAAAGTTTTGTTGGAGGCTTCCATTCGTTGGCTCAAGTTAGCGACGACGACATCTAATTCGGCTCTAGTCACTCCGGCTCCACTTATTGAGTTTTCGCCAACTTTGAAACGGTTAGTTAGTGGCATAGCTTCGTTGTTAGCAACGTCGTTGGGTGCTCCAACAGTTTTACTTGCGGTCTTTTTTGACTTAGCCATTATTTCAGACATGGATTTTAATTTGGAAGAGAGCTCGTCGATCGGGCTAGATCTTAGACTTGTGGAATCTATGGTAGAAGTAGGCTTAGAACTTCAATGCAAAGCTCTTGAATTGGAGTGGAATGCGAACGCGGCCCCATGGTGGGCGCCAAATATTTGAATAAAAAATGGTTCAAGCACCAAAGGTGTGAAATCACACTTGACCAAACGGTATGCAAAATGAAAATGGGGCCACAAATGCAAAGTAAAAGGGAAAAAGCCGGAAAAAGAAAGAAAGAGACACAGGATTTTTATAGTGGTTCAGTTTAGAGAAGATCTACGTCCACTTTTGTAAAGACCTGAAAATTCCCACCCTTTGAATCAACCATAAACCATACAGGTCTGAACCAAAATTTGGAAATCTTCGAATACTTTAACTTTAGGAATACAACACATTAGAACAGATAACAACAGACTTTTATAAACATTATGATAATGTTACATCAGAGCACAGAATATCAGAGTACATTGGATAAATAATACAGTGGAAGATTAAATTACAATAAATGTAATACATTGCAGCGGAACAATTAAATTAACACAGCGGAAGACCATCAATGTTCTGGACACAACTCTAAGCTTCGATCCAGAATCCTGCTCCATATATCTGCAAAATAAGCTACTCGACTGGCCGTGTGAAAACGAGGGCACCCGACTTTACAAAGTGAAACAAACTACGGGTCAGTCATGGGACTGGTGTGAGAAATCTTTACTTAACTTATCTAATAAGGAGGCTAATCACAGGACCACGCCGCTATAGCGGAACGGGTTTACTCCATTGGATTTCCAGTGCATAAATAAAGTAAATCGTTAAAACAACGCAATGCTTTTTAGAAAAATGAAACCATTATAAGACTCAGGTCCCATCACACAATGCAACGCAAGCCGGAGGATAGAGTTTTACCTTATAATGGTAAAAAAATGCTTGATACGATAAAAACGGATTTGATATTATTATTAATGTATATATGTTTTAAAAACCTTCCAATCATAATGTATTAATCATAGACGGCATAGTACCTCATCCTACTATGTCGACGTACTAGTTCTACAATCAAAACCGCATAGTGTCGTATTGGAAGTTGGATTTCCATCATGAGTCAAGGCTAGGAACGATCTCCTGACCGATTCGAGACACTCTAGCAATGTCTCAGGATTCGGACGCTGGCGAACCCTTGGATACAGCAGGGCCGGTCCCCCAATAGTGCAATGGGTTGGATTGGCAATTCCTGAACACACGCTTCCCGATCCTATTGGACCTATAAATTTGCCATTGCGGCCAATAAAAATCCGAGGCGCCTCAAAATCCATCAACCACATAAGTAAAATGTCGGGCCGTGTTAAACTCAAACACCACTTCTAGCTAGAAAGAAACGTGTGCACTCCCTGCGTTCCCTTGCTCCGTTTTTGACTCTACCAGGGTGTGAGGCTCGCGAGGTAGCAAAATACACAAAGCTATGCCTAGATAGGCTATGCTTTGATCATCATCCACAGGGATCTGCTTTTCAACAAAAAACCCCGATCAATTGCATCTTGGCATGTCACATTGACAGATCATACCATGTGATCGATAACTACCAATATATAACCTTCGAGCTCGTGCGCCTCAAAGAAGGGTGTTAAGCAAGAGAATAAATCCTCCGCCACCACAGATATATATTAATATATATCAATTTAATTACAAAGCATGAAATTCAATGTCGGACACACATCCATTTACAAGTCCGTTCTAGGTCTGAACGAATCCGGAGTCACCTAGGTGCTCGCGTATTCGGACAATCAACACGTACGTCCGGACGACTACCACCGAAGCCCCTTTAGGGTAGCTACTCCTATCATGGGCCTCAGTAGCAACACATCCATTCGATGTGAAGATCACCGGTCTTCAATCACCGTCTTCAATGTCTTTGACTTTTAATCGTCATAGTAATTATTCAAAATGGGTTAAACCCGGTCTTTCCGAATAACTCGCGTATTTTTATAATTAAAAATCAAGTGTTGTAAAGACACATACAACGCCTCATTCCAATTCAGAATATTCTTTAAATAAAATATTCCTATTATTAGGGAAAGGTTCCCATTAATTTTATTAAAGATAAATTCTTTTAAATTTAATCTTAAATCTTATTTTCAAAGATTTATTAAAATTCCAATTCAGTTTTAATACCCAAAATCATTACTTTACGATTATTCCAATTTAAGAAATAAATCTTATCTTTAATTGGGTTAAAGAATCAATGTCATTTAAAAACATTGTTCACGATAAACCCAAAATCATTTTCCGATAAATAAATATAAATTGAAATACCAATAATCTTAGTTGAAAGATTTATTCTTTATTTAAAAGAAATTCTTTGTTTAAAAATATTCTTTATATGAAGGATATTTTGAATCGGAAAGCGACTCAATCATTTACCATATAACTTTGGTTATATGGATTTCATACATCGTATGTAAATGACAACAATTGATAAATAATCATCAAACCATTAATTCAACATCCTGAGTGAAGTTCACAACTGTGTGAGCATTAAAATTAAATAATAACGCTCATCGCAGCCTATCAATCTATCGATTGACATACAAATAAATATTGGGACTAGTGTATATCAATTATCATCCCAATACCCGTGTGGGGTTTTCAGCCAACAACAGTACATATAAATAAATAATTGGTTAATGAATTTAACCACTTTTGATACTACCAACATGTTGATAATAATGGACAAAAAATGATATTTTATTCCTAATGTCGAAATAAAATTTATTTGACTCGCATAATTTCATTATACATTTCTAATATTTAATAGAATGTAATTTATTTTTGTGACATTATTGTGGATGACAAATAAAAGGATAATTTTCATTATACTTAATTTGTATGTAATTATTCTTAACGTAAAAAAAATAATCTCATTTGTATATGTTTCAATGTATAAACTAACACATAAAAATATTTATTTTAAATTGCATACAAATTCTAATGTATGCATTAACATATAAGGATGTCATTTTATCTCACCTATAATTCCTAATCTATGTTTAGACTAAGAATATGATTCTTATATTTGAATATAAATTCTAATGTAAGTTTGCAAATAAGAATGATTTTTGTATTTGTATATAAATTATATGCTGTGTTATGCAAATAAAAAGGGTTATCATATTTGCATGCAAATTCTATCTCAACAAAATGTATAAGAAGAGTGATACATTCATTTGCCGACAATTCTATTTTATCAAAATGCTATTTGTGTTTAATTCTTATTTGACAAAAATGTCCTTTTTGGTATCAACCAATATAATTCGGCAAAATGAATGTTTGATTCAACTAATATAAATTGACAAAAGTGAACAATTTTGTTTCAACCAATATAAATTGACGAAAGTGATTATTTTGTTCAACTAATGTAAATTGACAAAAGTGATTATTTTGCTTCATTCTTTTTAAGTGACACAAAAATGAATATTTTACCTCATTCCTTTAAAATGACAAAAGTGAATATATTTTATCATAATCCTCTTTTTAAAATGACAAAATTAAATAATTTTGTCTCATTCTATTTAAATGATAAAAACGTATCTTTTTGTTTAATCAAATTTTAATGAACTAAAAATGCCTCATTCTTGTTTAACCAAAAATGCATCTTTTGCATTGCAACAAAATGACAAAATAAAACTTATCTTTCTATTTACTCTTTTTATTGAAGCTAAGATGACACTAAAAATATATCTTTTTTATTCTAATCTTTTTATTATAATCTATGATGAAAATAAAAATATTTTATTTAATTTAACAAAATTACAACCAAGATGAATTCATTTTATCATAATCCTTTTTATTTACTTCAGTTTAAAAGTAAAATAATATTTTTAATCCTATTCTTTTATTTATATCTAAAATGTAATAAAAGTTTAACTTCTTAAACTATGCTTTTTTTATTTGCATCTAAAATGCAAATAAAAAGATGATATTTTAATTTATGATTTATTTGCATCAGAGAATGCAAATGAAAATACAACTTCTAACTTCTTGTTTTATTTGCATCAAAGAATGCAAATGAAAATTCAACTTTTAAATACGGTGTTTATTTGCCTCAAAGAATGCAAATAAAATATAATTTTTTAACTATGATGTTTATTTGCATCTAAATATGCAAACAAAATATAATCTTTTTATCTATGATGTTTAGTTGCATCTAATTATGCAAATAGTTTTTTTTTTTGCTTTGTTTGCAACTAAATTTACAAACAAAAATGTAACTCTTTAAATCATATTTTTATTTATATCTAAAATACAAAATAAAATTCTCATATTCATTCTAGTGTTTTTTTTTGCATTTATAGTTGCAAAAATGTAATTTTAACTCTAATGTTTGTTTGCATCTAAAATTGCAAACAAAAATATAGTCTTCCTTCTAATGTTTTGTTTGCATCTAAAATTACAAACAAAAATATAGTCTTCCTTCTAATGTTTTGTTTACATCTAAAATTGCAAAAAAAATATAGTTTTCCTTCTAATTTTTTGTTTGCATCTAAAATTGCAAACAAACATATAGTTTTCCTTCTAATGTTTTGTTTGCATCTAAAATTGCAAACAAAAATATAGTTTTCCTTCTAATGTTTTGTTTGCATCTAAAATTGCAGACAAAAATTTAGTTTTCCTTCTAATGTTTTGTTTGCATCTAAAATTTCAAACAAAAATATAGTTTTCCTTCTAATTTTTTGTTTGCATCCAAAATTGCAAACAAAAATATAGTTTTCCTTGTTTCAATGCATATTTGCGTTAGAGAATGCAAATAAAAGAATATTTTATATTTCAATGTATATTTGCATAAAAGAATGCAAATAAAAGAACATTTTATACGTCTATGTATATTTGCATAAAAGAATGCAAATAAAAGAACATTTTATATTTTCTATATATATTTGCATAAAAGGATGCAAATAAAAGATCATTTTATATTTTCTGTGTATACACTACGCCATAGATGGCCTACGGCAACCCCAGAGAAGTGACGCGGTAGGTGCCAAAAAGTGATGCTACAGGCAAAAAATGACCTGTGGCAACACTTTTTTGGGGTTGCCTTTTGTCGCGTTGCCTTAGAGTCAATGGCAACGCCTTTGCGACCCTATGGAAATATCGGAACAGGTGTTGCCACAGTTACCACTAGAACAAAAAAATACCCTTTGACAACTGCCAAAAACAGTTGTAATATGTCTAGTACAGCTGGCAATCGTAATAAAGTCAACCTTTTTTACAACTGTTTCTAGCAGTTGTTAAAATTTGTTTTACAGCTATTAAAAGTAATTACACCTCAACTGCTATTAATCAAAATTTTCATAATATTATAATGAATATTATTATAACACAATATTTTATTCAAATAAATATTTTATTTCAACATTTCAAATGGTACAATTTTTTTTTATTCCACTATTGTACATTCACTCGTATATTACACAATCATTCATATTTACATACATTCCTCACTACATTGTCACTCGATTCACACTCACACATACAACCAGATAAATATATACATTAGCCATACCTTAAGAAATGACTCAGCAAGCACACGAGCAAAGCTCGAAGGAGAAATGACATGAGGTCGGACCAAGAGCTTAGCTTGTTCCAGGGAATCTTGAGCTTTGAGCGATATCAACTGAAGAAGTTCAATAGCTACACAATAAAAGCTAAAATTAAAAGAAAAGCAGTTTAAAATACAAATACTAAAATGAAATGATATCATCTATCAATAATATCAAAATTGGGGTAGAACCTGAAGTGAATTGTATGGTGAAGGTGCATCTGAACCATATAAATCCCATTGACCAGTTGTGTATTTACTCAATAAGTTTTAACAGAGACACACAACATATACGATGAAGTATATATGAACTAAAACTCACCTTAAAACAGCCACCGCAACCAACTTCGTCTCTGTAGATAGATGGACTTGCAGAAGCAATGAACTCCACCTTATTAGTCTGCATAATAAAAGGAAATCTGAATGCAAAATTCAACCAAATAAAACTACATCATCTTATAAAGAAAAACGACTACTGATTCTAGTTTCAAATGTTTTTCTGTTCTAGTTAAACTGCAAAAAAAAACATTGTGTGCAAAAGAAAATTATAGGAATACGTTCAACAATTTTAATGGTTTAAAAAAACTGTTCAGATAGATGACACCTCTGTTTCTATCTCGTTTCTCCACTACTTTATATATGAAAATGCCTCTGTGGATGTATCAGAGCATATGCTTTCATATTATCAACAGAAAATGACAAGAGACATAAATTTTTCTACTGATCTAAAATACCAACGACATGCAGAAGTTCATACCTCAATATCTGTTTGTGCTGCTTCAAGGCTACCCTTCAATGAAGCATGATCACCGACTACTGATTCTAAAGTTTCCATTAGTGGGTCCGGCTGAAAGAACAAAAATGCAACATCAATATTCATTCATCTATAACTTATATTTCTTTATGTGATACAAAATTGATATGAACATTAGTTACAAACTTGTTCGTATGTAGAGTGGTTGCAAAAATATTTATAGCTATTACCATTGTTTCTTTTAATGACAATGAGATGCGCCCAAGGCCAAAATCAAGTTGGTGAACTTTTGCTTCGATAATCTGCTAATAATATAGCAGTTATATACTGTAATATTTGCATAAGATGTCAAGAGGTATAGTTGAATCCTAGAAACATCTGAATACCTGACCAATTTTGTAATAAGCTGAGGGGTCCAGTGTAGCATCCCATGATATTTCAGTTTGATGAACCAATGCAGGCAGTCCTTCCACCTATAAAACCAAAATATGTACTTTTGAAAACAATCCCAGATTGGTACATAAGTAGTGGAAAAGAAAGGGCTTGGTGTAACACCTCAACAAATATACCAAAGTAAGTGATTTTTGTAATGCAACATTTCACTACATCGCCAACATTAAGCTTAGCCTGTATATCAATAATCCACAACAAAATGCCGCTATACTTTTTGGATTGATTGAATTAGTAATTGTCGGCAACACAAAAAAGAGAAAAGAAAACTTTAATTCACTTAAACTACCATATTAAAGAGTGTTAGGGGTTATTCTCGGATTCAGTAGAAGTTGCTAAGTGTATTGGTGGTCCATTCATTCTGGTGTTATCTTCTTATGTTCATGTTCAGTTATACTTTGATGTAAATCCTTGTACAAATTTTCATGATAATAGCAATTAAGATTTTCAACTCACGAATAAACACAGTTTCACATCATTTGAAGAAAACAAACAAACCTTGAACCATCTTCTGCAGATCTTCAATAGCCAAAGTATCGACCATAACAAACATTGGATTCCTAGTCATAACCTTTGAAACTATTGTTTTCTCAGTTCTCAAGCCCTCTGCTATAACTCTAATTGAAATATCCTAATCCAACAAGTAAACGATCAATTAACTACATGAAAAGCTTCTAAATTTCCAAAGTTAACGTGAAAAATCATCAACCGACAATTTACAGAAATCCCAACCTTGTTAGTAATAATTCCAGAGAGCAATCCATTTGCATCAGCAAGCAAAACTACGTCAACTCTTCTTGATGCCATTCTCCGACAAGCTTCAGACACGGTTGTGCCTTGAGGAATGGTAAAAGCCTTTGAAAGCCCCAGTTTCCTAACAGTTCTCTCTCCACTAGTTCATAAAAGACAAGAATGAAAAAGTAAAATTAAGCCTTTCAAACTAAAGATTTTACCTGAACTGAAATCAAAAGCAGATGGCCGGACTTTTACGTCTAAATCTCGATTTGAGGGGAGAAATATCAGGTTGGAAAAATCATAGGGAGGAATGAGTTAGAGGAGGAACAACAAAGAAAAAATCGTGTGAAAGAAAGGAGCCCTTGAAACCTGACGGGTCCATTTTTTATTCTCCGAATAACCCTAAAATTTGAATTGTTGATTTGGGGGAGAACGAAATGAAAAAGAAGCGCGAGAATGAAAATGTTAGCGGGAAAAAGAGGAGGCGCAGTGGATAATGGATGGATGGTTAGGATTTTGTTTAAACTAAAGGTGTGGATCGCTGAGGTGTCATTTTTAATTTTTATTTTTTAATTAGAATATATCTATAGCTACTGCAACACAATTTGATATCTATGCTAACACATTGAAGCGTGCGTTGCAATAGACAAAAATCAGCATAGCTATGGCAACATTTTAGCTGGCAACACCTTGGATTTTCGTTGTCATAGGCCATCTATGGCGTAGTGATATTTGCTTAAAAGAATGCAAATAAAAGAACCATCTTTATTTTTTAATATATATATATTTATATTTCTATCTCAATTCAACGACATGTTCACAATTGTATTGATCCTTCTATTAAATATAATAAAATGACAAAATAATACTTTACATTGAATTTACAATTCTATTTCAATTAAATAAAAATGGTGAAATAATGTTTTATGTGGAATTGACAATTCTATTTTAATTAAAATAAAATAAAATGATAAAGTAATGTTTTACATTGAATTGGCAATTCTATTTCAATTAAAATGATCAAAATAATGTTTTTATGTTGAATGGCCAATCCAATGCAATTCAACAAAAATGTTCAAAATAATGTTTCAATGTTGAATTGGCAATATAATCCAATTCAACAAAAATAATCAAAATAATGTTTTTAATGTTGAATTGACGATCTAGTTCAATTCAACAAAAATAATCAAAATAATGTTTTTTTTAAAGGGAAATTTTAATCCAAACCAACAAATAAACAATATGGTTATTTTTTATTAAACACATACAGATCTGTGTTTATACATCACCCACAAACATAAAAATCATCCACAATATCATCACATAACAGATCGGAATCATACACATTCAATCGTCACATAACAAATAAATTAGATAATTAATTAATTAAATAAAAAGAAGAAATCTCACATCGATCGGTTTTCAGAAATCGTTCGTGTTCAAATTTGGCTGAGTTTTCAAAGTCCTCGGTTTCATCTCTAGTCAGTTCCATCTCGTAGATCTCGTTTCTGCGATTCTAACGCAACTGGAATTTCTGAATTTCGTTTTCAAACGAACAAGTTATGGTTTTTCCAAAATTGAATTACATAAAATATTATTAGTTTTATAATTAGAATATATTACATCTCCTTCCTCTTCATCGTTTATACTTCTGGACATAACCCGCTCCTTCTTCGAATCTAGAGCTCAAGCTTGCACGCACGTCGAGACACTAGGGACTGATCGGAGAACGCTACTTCGAAGGGCTAAGAGCCCTCTACCTCCGCCGGCCATAGCGCCGAACTCGGTGCCCCCCCTCTTGATTGGTGTGCGAACGGTGATGGTTTGGGCACCAAATTCGAGACGAACACCCGATGGAATTCGATCTTAACCGTATGAAAACAAAGATCAAAACTTGCTCTCTAATTTCCCTTTAGAACTGAAGTTTGATTCCTCCTTGATTGAGAATAATTAACGAAAGAATTTGGGATGTTTCTGGCCATGAAAGAGATGGTGGCGGCTGAGTTTGTTTAAGGACTTAGGGTTAGGTTTTGCAATTTTCTATTATTTATAGTATTTTAGTGTTAATTTTACAAATAAACCCATAAGTTTTAAACAACTCCGATTTCAGTCCAACCAGAGTTGATCCTACCCAATAGCCCCCGTTCCGGATCCAATGGGCTAAGTCTCGTCAGCCCAAACGACTGTCTGTGGTCTGAAATCTTTAATTTAATATTTAAATCATTTATTTATTTAATTTGATCGTACATTTTAATTTACTAGGGCCACAACTGACTCTAAAAATTCTATAGAAATTATTTCTAGCTATGTTTTGTGACGATACGGTCCTAACAAGACTAATTTCGTCGAATTCTGAGACTGTTTGAGAAATGGCCATTTTCTGGTCGATCAGATTTGACTGAAATTGACAAAACACATTTTCTTTTGCCACACTCACATATTAATTCTAAAAATTATGAAAATTTAAACCTAGCAATAATTTGACATTCCAGTTCCAACAAAAGTGGTTTCGTCGAAAACGGAGGTCGTTCGAAAAATGGCTATTTTTAATATTTAAATAAATAAATATATATATATATATATATATATATATAAATTCTACAACGACTTTTCTGAATTTTAAATTGGGCATAACTTTTGATTCCCACTTTGAAATTTCAATTTTTCAGATTCATTGGAAAGATATTTTTAAATAGATTCTAATATTTTTTGTTTCACTAAAATCCGATTAATTTTGCATCTTGAACAGTCAGTCAAAGTTCAAATTCAAAATTTCAAACTACTGCGCTATTTGTAACTCTTTTTATAATTAAAATAAATATATTCGTTTTAACTACAATTTAAAATAAGTTTTTCATCGTTATTATTTAAGATAAATTATTTTAACTATTAAATTTCCATTAAAATTTCTAAAAAAAAAAAAAATTGGTTCAGAATTTTGCGGGTTGTTACAACTTTGGAAGCCATTTCATTATCATGTAATAGATTTACAAAATTCATCATCTCATACATTTCATTTTGGCCCATTCTTTCTTTGTATAATGATTTTTCTCTCTTGAATAATGACTTGATTCTCTCTAATCCACTATGGAAATGGTTGGACCCCTATAAATGCGATGAACGTGAGAATGCGTGTTCCACGGTTTGAGCACTTAGAGGATCAACGGCGAGTCCATGGAGGTTAAGGTGTGAATCAAAGCTTGGAGGAAGATTAATGGCAGGTGGAGAGAAGTAGAATAGAGCTTGAAAATATAGAGATGATGGATCTTGATTTGAAGATGGTAGATCTCGACTTGGAGATGGAGAAAGATAGAGAGAACTTGAGTTGACCTTTAATGGAGGAAGGAGAAGACTTGGTCCACTTGGTGATGGAGGAAGATGAGGTAAGCTTTGATGTCCATTAATAAAGTTTGAGAAGTTTTAGAATGGTGGAGAAATGATTTGGGCAGCCCTTCGGGGTAGAGGAATCGGTCCACTTGAAGTGTGGTGAAATGGTGTATTTATAGGAGAAGTTTGGACCAGGTGGAAAAATTGTAATTATGGTGAATTGGGTACGGGTCGCACACCGGTGTATTTACAGAATCTCCATTGGACAGCTGGTGGAGCGCGCTTTACAGCTGGCGCCGGCCTACTGCCAGTTTTGCACATTCAGGAACGTAAGTGTTCAGCATATGCCCAAGCGAGCAGAAATACATGTGCAAGCGAGCTTCCCAATATAATGCAGGAGCGAGCTGCTTTGAGCATATGGTGACCAACCCCTTTAGCAAATAATGCATATGTGACCCACCATTTTGTTTAATATGCAATCCATTTTGTCCCTTACTGAGATATGGGATTGGAAATCACATTTTTGCCATTGCCTTTGTAAACTTTTATATTTTACTATTCCAAAAGGGGATTGATTATTACAAGAATGCCACTATGAAGCAATGCAAAAGAACATCTGCTCGCTCATCTCAATGCTTGCTTGACCGTGCTTTAAGATGCCACTCGACCCGCTACAGAGATAGTGCTTGACCGGGTGTTGGATGTTCGACCGACCGGCTCGATGGTTGCTGCTCGACCGAACACTGAAGAAGTTGCACGACCGAAGGCTGAGAAGGCTGCTCGATCTGTCTACATGATGCTCTGCTCGACCGCGTGGTGTTGAGGTG
This sequence comes from Allium sativum, assembly GCA_030737875.1. Classification (NCBI taxonomy): domain Eukaryota; kingdom Viridiplantae; phylum Streptophyta; class Magnoliopsida; order Asparagales; family Amaryllidaceae; genus Allium; species Allium sativum. Next base: position 161,725,635 of record CM060925.1, read on the forward strand.
GTGAATGGCCAGTATAAGAATTCCTGTTCGACACGTGGTGCTCGCACGTACTTTTTGGTGAGCGACTGGCCCATCATTGAGGAAGACGACTGCTCGACCCTGTTGAGCTCGAGCATGGCACATGTGCGAGCGGGATGGCCTTATTGGGAGTGAGCAAGCGACCAGTTGATGATGAGAGACTGTTTATCCTGTTGAGAGATTAGTCTAGTCGAGTGCATTCATACTGTTCGATGGTATGTCTGAACGAGCTTTTAGCTAGTTAACACACAGATGTTAATCAATATAAATATATCCCAATTTCATATCAACATGAAATATAGTAATAAATAAAATTGGCATTTCAATCAACTATTGATATATATATATATATATAACTGTATGTGTTATCTCAGCCAATTAATTAGCAAATCAACCAAACAACCATCACACAAACATTTAATCATTTTTAATCGACATTAAATAACGTTTATAAAATTATAAAACTAGACAGAGTTAGTGAGTTTACTCATCTTGTTCGTAAATCGTTAAATAACGGTTAACGTTCGGTTGATCATATCAGGCGTTTTATTCCGCCGTAAATTGAAATGATCTCCAAATCTCTCCAGACTAGTTCCGTTGTGTAGTTTACTTCCATACGATCCTAACGAATCCTGTTTCATTAAATTTGGACAACATGTAAGTTTACAATATAATATGTTATTTAACTAAGAATTAAACTTAAATTATTTTAATTATTGGGCTCACCCATTCGTACCCAGCCCACATCTCTCTCATGATCCGAAATGAACAATGTCGTCTTCCCAAACATAAGTCAATTCCAGTAAACAGAAACTCCACCCATTCGAAACTTGTGCAGCTCCCATTCTCTCTCCCCGCGCCCTTATTCTCCAGCCCTTCTGCACCATTTTCCGCCTCTAAGCTTCCACTCCAACTTAATATATCAAACGACCAACTCCACTGTTGTGGAGAAATTTTGATTCAAGATCGCTTAAATCAAAAATCCCCAATCCCGCGGAAAGCGAGATCGTGGTAATAGTGCAAAAACAACCAATCGAATAATCTCAATCTTATCCAAGCCAATCACAATCACCAAACAATGGAAATAATAGAGCAATAACGAGAAACTAAATCACACAGGGATTTATAGTGGTTCCACCGACGTCTTGTCAGTGTATGTCCACTTTGAGAGAGAAACCTTTATTAATATCAATAGAAGAGTACAACAGATTGATTACAATGATCAAATTTACTAGAAAAAATTGATTTTGTGGAGAAAGGAATTGAAGAAGATTAGGATTGCCTAAACCCTAATTAGAATAAATCTTGATCTAATCTCTTGATTTTGTTGTCACTCCTCCTTTTGGATCCGATGTAGCTTATATAGACATAGGGAAGTATATGGAAATTCCCAAAATTTCCTCTAGATCTGAAATATCCGAAATATCCTCCAGATCCTAAATATCCTTCAAATTTTAAATATTCTCCAGATCTGAAAATATCCTCCAGATCCTAAATATTCGAAATATCCCGAAATATCCTTCTCAATCTAACACATAGTATCGCATACTTCAACACTCCACCTCGATACTATATCCATCTACATCACAAACTTCAATGCACCCATGCATTTCCTTCTATCTTCAATCAAGAAAGCTTGAATGTTTCCCCAATGAACTCCAGCATAGCCACCGCCCATTGCAATTCACTAACGAGTTCAGGCATAGCCCCCACTCATCAATTAAGTGTTGAAACATCCAACTCCTAAACCAGTCTCACCAAAAGATAATGTACTCGGGAGTGAAAACGAGTACTTACCATGAAGACAGAACACCAACCTGTCACCGATACTCTTCTACATCCAAGTTTCTCTCTCAACTGAGCCACCACATGGCACCTAGCATCTCTCCAAGCGAATTAAGTTCGAGCAATGCTCGAACTTTCCAATCGGCAATGCCTTAGTGAACATGTCCGCCGCGTTATCCTTTGTGTGCACTTTCCGAAGGCATACTTGCTTGTCTTCGTCCATGGCTACTAGAAATGACTCTCTCACTTCAATATGCTTCGTTCGTGAGCTAAATGCCAAATTCTCTGCCAAATGTATAGCACTTTGGCTATCACATCGAACATCGATACTCTCATGTTCGAAACCCAAGTCACACAATATTCGCTTCAAATAGAGTGCCTCCTTTGCCGCTTCCACAGCGGCTATCAACTCCGCCTCCGTAGTGGATAAAGCAACAACGGTTTGCAATCTCGATCTCCAACTAATGGACGTACCACCAAGTGTGAAGACATACCCGGAAGTTGATTTCCTCCGATCCCTATCACCCACGTAGTCCGAGTCACAATAACCAACTAACTTGCAGCTCAATCCATCACTACCACAAAAAACAAGACCATGAGATGCTGTGCCTTTCAAGTATCTCAATATAGCCTTCACGACTTCCCAATGCGATTTCCCCGGATTAGCCATATACCGACTAACCACCCCGACGACATTTGCAATATTTGGTCTTGTACACACCATGGCATACATCAAACTTCCAACTGCACTAGCATATGGCACCTTTGCCATATAAGCCTTGTCTTTCTCGTCGATAGGTGATCCCTTACTTGAAAGCTTTATATGCAAAGGTAAATGTGTATTTAACGCCTTTGCATTCTCCATGCTAAACTGGCAAAGCACTTTCTTAATGTACTCCTTTTGAGTTAATTTCAACTCAAAATGCTTTCGATCTCTTTCAATTTCCATGCCCAAAATCTTCTTTGCTTCTCTAAGGTTTTTCATTTCGAACTCCGCCTTTAATTTCTCTTTCAACTTGTTGGTTTCTGCCCTGTCCTTAGAAGCAATGAGCATATCATCCACTTACAAGAGTAAATACACCCAACAATCATTTCCTAGCCTCTTGAAGTAAACGCAAGCATCCTTGATGCTTCGGTGGAAGCCACTTTCAAGCATGAAATGATCAAATATCTTGTACCATTGCCTAGGTGATTGCTTCAAACCATATAGTGATTTCTTCAACTTGCAAACTAGTTCTGACTTACCTTCTACAACAAACCCTTCCGGTTGCTCCATGTAGATGACTTCATCCAAGTCTCCATGCAAGAAGGCGGTTTTCACATCTAGTTGCTCCAACTCCAAGTCGTAAATAGCAACTAATGCAAGTAATATCCGGATAGAAGTATGCCTCACAACCGGTGCGAAGATCTCATCATACTCCTTTCCTTTCCTCTGTGCAAACCCCTTAGCCACTAGCCTGGCTTTGTATCTTCCATCGTCCTTTACCTTATATATCCATTTGCACCCAATAGCATGGTTTCCTTTAGGAAGTGGAACCAACTCCCAAGTATGGTTCTTCATCAACGATTGCATCTCTTCCTCCATGGCGCAAATCCACTTCGAGCTATCACTAGAATCCATGACGTCATCAAGGTCCATCGGCTCATCTTGGACTACATGAAGAGCATAGTCCAAATTCTCACAAAAGCTAAGATAGTTCCAATCACCATATCTTTCGGGTGGCCTTATAGCACGACGACCAACCCGAGTAGCAATGCCATCACCCGGTCTTTCTTCATCTCCACCTTGAACTGAATCTTCTCTAGGCTCATGCACATCACCAACACTACTAGAGGAATCTTGTGGACTATGTAATGTAACATCAACCGCATTCACCCCGCAAGCACCTCCAACAACTCTAATCTCTCTAGGCCTGAAAGTGGGAATAACTTTCTTCTCATTTGATTCACCATGAACCAAGTCCGGAACATCCGATGAGCTTTCGTTCTCCTTGAACATAGCCGACTCATCAAAAGTAACATGACGAGAAACCATAGCCTTCTTCGTTTCCGGATTCCAAATCCGATAACCTTTGACACCATCTGTAACACCCCGCCTCCGCTAGGGTCACTCGCAAAGGAATGCACTAGCTTTAGAGGGGCATTATTGGTAAACATGCACAGAAATATCACAAGACAGAACATATAAAATAGCGGAAGTAAAATCAAACTTTCATAACATGAAAGTCTAAGGTCTAAAGCCTTTTACATTAGAGTACATCAAAACCTGTCTTGCAATAGTAAAGAAGCATAAAGACATTTTCATAAATTATTCCCCAAGTAAAAACAGTAAAGTAGCCATAGCCAAGAAAAGTCCAAGCCATCCATGATGACCTTCAAGCAGGAGAAGTCCGAACTAAACAACAGTATTTCCTCCCTGTAACCTGGGGGGGGGAAACGGAAGAAAAGAGGCGAAACAAAACGGGTCAGTCAAAAAGACTGAGTAAGCCCTATCTACTATTAGTATAAAAACTAGTAAAGTTAACTGTCATGAGAAACTGAGATGAACATAAGCATGATAATTAGATAGATAAGCTAAATCAGAATAACAGGATGAGCTACTGAACTCAGGTAAACTAAGGTGTCATGATAAATTACGATGTCAAGATAAAACAAGGTATCACATCGTCAAGTTTCTATCAAGTATAATATCCCCAAGATATCTATCACGTGTAACGTCCCATGGTGTCTATCCTGTATGCCCGCTCTGCACCTACCGTACTAGTATCCCCACCATATCATGTGTTAACCATGAATGACCCTTACTCAAAAGTCGTGTAATGGTCCATGTCAACCTAGTATATTGCATATATAGGTTACTCTACTCGTATATTTTATTCCATGTAAATGTTCAGTCCCTTGCCGTAGACCATACGGGCTTTCCCATGAGATTCTATACTACTTTGACATAGTTCCATGATCCTTAAGATCGGTTTGGACTGTTACCCTAAACCTAGCTAGGGTCTTCCAACATGAATTATCGTCTGTACAACTAGGACTTATGCTACCCAGGGCTACTAGGGATTACGCTTACCTATTGCACGTTTTCGTATCTCGGTTTGGGTTCAACCACCTAGGGCCACTAGGGATTACGCTAACCACCAACCGCGCCCTTTTTCCCACGCATTCATCGTGAATCGTTTTCCATGACTGTGTGCACATGTATCACATCGTGCCACCCGAGTCCTATCACAGGGCAGACCAAGAAATACAGGACTCGGTCGGGAGCTTACAATTTATCTGCCGATGCAGATGCTAAGGTCTGTTTTTCTATACGTGGCTATGGTCCCACGCGACCCCTCCCTCAACTAGCGAAAGACAAGACAGGATAAATCCTGTACGAGAACACACTACTGGCCAACCCCCAATCCGAGCCTTACCGCACCCATAATTAGATAGCAATTATGGTCTATTGGGTGTTCTCTGCCTTTCCGTACGTACACGCTTGACCAAAGATGGAAGGTAGTCTGACGAGCAAATGCTATCTAGGGTACGACCGTGTCTCGCCGACTATGCCCTATCCATCCCCGTCTTTAGGTCGCTCGTATAGCAACTAAGGCATACTCTTGGTCCTTCTAACGCAGACCTTAACCTCTCATGGGCCTAGTATAATTACCTGGCAGCCCACAGAGGGATCCCAAGAGTATCCTCACGTTCCCCGAAGCCGCTGCTTCGTTACCCAGTTCGCTGGAGCCTTTATCTAAATCAGATACTTGCTCCCACTCATATACTTAAACGATGACCTACCGTATCAGGTTACTCATCTATCTATGAACTGGTCTAAATTTCCTTGACTAAGAATCATTACTTAGTTATCCTTCAACTAAGGTTTACCACCTAGCCTTATTCCCGTTACCCTTGTTAATTACGGTTACCCACCTAATTCCCCGAATTAGGGTTTGCATAATAGATTAAGTGTCACTTAAGTTCATGACTTAATCCCATCTACAAATCATGTCAAAATTGGCTAAGTATCCAAGTTCAAAACTTAACCCGTCTACAAATCATGTCAAAATTGGCTAAGTATCCAAGTTCAAGACTTAACCCTACAAACCATGCTCAAATTGGTTAAGTATATATTAACTTGACCCTACCAAATTACTTAGTCAAACCGGTCAAGTGTATTCAAGCGATTCGTGACTTAGCCTTATCATGTTTTCACGTTATATTGGTTAAGTACGGGTTAACTTAACCTCAGTAAATTCACGAGTTAGATTGGTTAAGTATAAATCACTTAACCACATCAAATTAACGGGTTAGATTGGTTAAGTATAGGTCACTTAACCACATCAAATCAACGAGTTAGATTGGTTAAGTATAGGTCACTTAACCACATCAAATCAACGAGTTAGATTGGTTAAGTATAGGTCACTTAACCACATCAAATTAACGGGTTAGATTAGTTAAGTGTTTAACTTAACCCCCTTTCAACTACCAAGTGGGATTAATTAAGTCTAAGCTAACTTAACCCCATCCGATTATCATGTTTAGACTAGTTGAGTCTAATCTTAACCCCATCCATTTACTGTATCTTTTGGTTAAGTGTCATTAAGAAAACTTACTTAACCTTACCAAATTATCATGTTGGATTGATCAAGTGTTGGTTAACTTAATCCCCGTCCACTAGTCGTGTCAAAATGGTTAAGTGTCATTAGGCAAATCGAGTTACTTAACCTACCCCACCTTGTCATGTTTTGTTAAGTATCATTAGCCCAATCAATTTACTTAACCCGTTTGTCCATGTCATATTTGATTAAGAGTCATTAATCAAATTAACTTAACCCTATCATGTGGCATTAATTACTTAATGCACCCCAACCTCTCACATTAGACTTTGTTGTGGTTACTAGTTAAGCCGGTCGGTTCCGGGTAGCTTTACACCACAACTTGGTCTAACCTCGGGTTCAAGCACAACATGACCAACTTCTCACATTGGGTCCTATTGTATGCAACTACTAGTTAGGCCGGTCGGTTCCGGGTAGCTTTATGTTGCAAACTCAACCCAACCTCGAGTTGGCCACTTTCATGTTTAGTCTAGTGTCATGTTCATATTCAAGTTTTCAAGCAATTGGGTAGACCTAACTTAATAGGTAAATTCCCAATGGGTAGACCTAACTTAATAGGTAAATTCCCAAGCTTATGTTTTCAAGCATACTTACATGTCAACTTTCATGTTATATTTCAAGTCGTGTTTTCAAGTATAAACACATGTCATATTTAACGTTACATGTTGTCATGTTTATACCCATTTACCCAAATCATGTTCATGTCATTATATTTCCCTCATAATGTGACCCCAACGCTTTTAAACTCGCATATACGTTCGCAACAACGTAATGGACTAAAAGAAGAGACTTGACAAAGGCATGACAAAAATGGATATTAAGCCACAAGTTAATCATGGTGGCAAATGAGGCACAAATGTGTTCATTAGCTTGCATGTTACATTCTTAAACCTCACAAAGACATGCATAAACCAAAACTTGCAACATAAGCGAATCATGGTGACAAATGACATGGAATGATGACTAGAAACTCGCATATATCATCATATAAGGGTTATGACTTCATATGCAAGTTGACATAAAAGGTATGAATGTTCTCATGTTGCATAATGCAACATTTCAACATAAAGGTTGTAGCTTTTAGCTCATAAGATCAAGATGATGACTTCATAAACTTGCATGACATGATAGGACAAATCATACCCAATGATCAAACCCAAATTTGCAACATGAACATTTAACTTCATAGTTAATATCTAAGAGTAGGGAAAGGGCTTACATTGCTATGAAGGCCTAAATCGATTAAGCTAAAACTTGTGATGAAGCCTATGCATGCCATTACCCAAAACCCCAAAGATGAACCCTCCAAATCAATGAAAACCCCCTCTTTATGAACAAAGATCAAAGCTTTTGCCTTGGAATCAACTTGAGAAGCTCTCATACTAACATAGGGACTCTCTAATACTCTCATGATCATGAAACCTCTCATAGAAATGAAGTGGAGGCTAGGATAGTTGAGTGGAGGCCATGAGAGTAGAAATTTTGCCATAGTTTAGTTACATGAGTGAATAATGAGGATTTAGGGGGGTTTAGGGGTTTATTTGTAGAAGATTAGGCTAGTTAGGACCCTTAGATTAACCCTAGGACCAACCTGAACCGTCAGATTTCAAACCAGGCCCAAAAACCTAGCTAAGATAGAGAATAGGTGCACCAGGCAAGAATGCTCGTCTGAGCCAAGTCGACAGCCAAGTCGACTCCCAAGTCGACAGGGCTGTCGACTTGGGTATTGTGGCGGGAATTTTCCCGCCTGGCCCAATTTCCCAAGTTCCAGTTTGAATTTGAAATCTGTTTTTACTTAGAAATTTTCTGAAAACTTCGTTGGGCCTTAATCGGGTCATACGGACTCCGATTTTCGAAAACTCGGACTCTATTTCGCGTATTTTTCCGAGACGAACGCAATGGCATAGCCCGTTTAACTTGATTCAGAGTTTAAAATTAAATTCTGCCTTGATTCTCGTCTTAATCATGTTATCAAAATACGGGTTGTTACATTCTCCCCACCTTTTAGGATTTCGTCCCCGAAATCTCCAAGTTAGGAAGAACATATCCTACCATCCATCATCCATCTACTCAAAACATCATCCACAAGCAACCATTGTCCTTAGATGATTTCTAATGCTGTATGAATATATGCAAAACGTGTGTGTACATGTTCCTTAGCTAATGCTAATGATCAGGCCTGAATAATCTTTCTAATGCAAAAATATGTATAGTGCCATGAATCCAACATGTATGCAAATAGTCCTAGTCATATAGATACTATATGCGTGCACAATCATTCATTCATATGCAACAACCGCATGATAACACATTCGATTTCATCCATAAACAAGTATAAATACTCGTGCATATGCAATATGAAATGTGACCGAGTCGAGCTAGTATCTAATGTGTATTCGCGCATCCACGAGCAACCACTTGCAACCATATCAATCATAACATGTTTCAAATACATGTTTACATCCATAGGGTTCTACCTAGGATTCCCTGAAACAGGGTCGAGAAGAAAAACAAGACAAACTCCTTACGGGGTTTGTAAAATAGGACCGAGAGGATGCTCACAAAAGGTAGCCTACAAGTAAGCTCTACAGAAAACAGGGATCAAGGATATACTCCCAAAAAGAGATATTATGCGCGCATCTAGCCTTTGGCCATCAAAGTCGTATTTCCTTGAGCTCAATTCCATTGTGCCTTGTCCGTCCTTTAACTTCGCGATTTCGTAGCTTCTTATTTCCTATTTCCATAACATGAGCTGGAACTCATTTCTTCGTCGCCTCTCGTTCCCCTCGCCCACTTGGCGCAAACATGACTGCGTACTCATGATCCTATGCAAGCTTTCCCAAAATTCACTAGTGAATCTCGGACCTCGTACCACAAGGTATTCCACGTAGAAGAACTTTCTCTTGAAAGTAAACGGATGTCAACCAAGCGCACTTACTAGGGTGGTCTTTATGACCCATGCATAAGTGAAATAAACCATCCGTCTTATCGGCGAACACCACTCGATCGGGCTTCAAATTTCCAATAAAGGTATCAAGGGATTCTAGGTAACTAATCATGACCGAACCCAAAAAAGGTTCCATGAGACTTCGAGGGTATTACCAAGGCTAGTCAAGAGTCTAACTACCCTCCTATCAAAACCGAGAGTGGCACCCCTTACTGGATAACCACTTTATCCCTAGAATCCATCCATAGCTTATAAACATAAGCATTATTTCCAAACTCAACACTTGGCCTAGACATTCTCAAATCCAAACAAGTCATGTATACATGGACTGACTCTCCAATAGGACTTTGAGACAAAAATTGGGATTCTCTATTACGCTAGTACTTAAGGTGCAGAGACTCTACTATCGAAGCAGACTTAAATGATACGATGATCAAACCAAAGTCCTAACGGGATGATAGAGAAGAAAAGCTAAACCTTTAACAAGATCGTTACCCTCCTTCCGAGGTACTCTAGAAATGAGAGCATACTACTGCCCTCCCGATGATCTTGTCCTTGTCCCATGATACTTAACTATCCGTCCCGTTTTACCATGCCAAAGGTACTCTCTCGTCATGGGTTTCATTGTTCATCTTTCTCCCTCCTTTGAGGATTAAGTCAGGCCAACAAGTTGTTCATCCTTAAACTCGTATCCTTTATTCTCTTTCCCATTATCCTTTCTTATAACACGGCCACTGGTCTCTCGAGAACCACCTCCATCGCATGGAAAGCACTTTCGTAGATAGAAAAGATTAGTCGCAGTTAAAACCACTGTGACTACAGATGGAGGAACGAAAGGAAAAGAGACTCAATCAAGGAAACAAGGATAGTGCTAATGGCCTTTGGGGAATAGTCTTTTTCTTTTAAAAGAAAATTTTCTTGAAAAATGCTTCTTTATAAACGATTTTTCAAATAGTTTTCAGAAGGTCTTTTAAAAAAACTTTTGCCCAGTCTGGTAACCTTCTGCTCTGATACCAAATGTAACACCCCGCCTCCGCTAGGGTCACTCGCAAAGGATTGCACTAGCTTTAGAGGGGCATTATTGGTAAACATGCACAGAAATATCACAAGACAGAACATATAAAATAGCGGAAGTAAAATCAAACTTTCATAACATGAAAGTATAAGGTCTAAAGCCTTTTACATCAGAGTACATCAAAACCTGTCTTGCAATAGTAAAGAAGCATAAAGACATTTTCATAAATTATTCCCCAAGTAAAAACAGTAAAGTAGCCATAGCCAAGAAAAGTCCAAGCCATCCATGATGACCTTCAAGCAGGAGAAGTCCGAACTAAACAACAGTATTTCCTCCCTGTAACCTGGGGGGAAACGGAAGAAAAGAGGCGAAACAAAACGGGTCAGTCAAAAAGACTGAGTAAGCCCTATCTACTATTAGTATAAAAACTAGTAAAGTTAACTGTCATGAGAAACTGAGATGAACATAAGCATGATAATAAGATAGATAAGCTAAATCAGAATAACAGGATGAGCTACTGAACTCAGGTAAACTAAGGTGTCATGATAAATTACGATGTCAAGATAAAACAAGGTATCACATCGTCAAGTTTCTATCAAGTATAATATCCCCAAGATATCTATCACGTGTAACGTCCCATGGTGTCTATCCTGTATGCCCGCTCTGCACCTACCGTACTAGTATCCCCACCATATCATGTGTTAACCATGAATGACCCTTACTCAAAAGTCGTGTAATGGTCCATGTCAACCTAGTATATTGCATATATAGGTTACTCTACTCGTATATTTTATTCCATGTAAATGTTCAGTCCCTTGCCGTAGACCATACGGGCTTTCCCATGAGATTCTATACTACTTTGACATAGTTCCATGATCCTTAAGATCGGTTTGGACTGTTACCCTAAACCTAGCTAGGGTCTTCCAACATGAATTATCGTTTGTACAACTAGGACTTATGCTACCCAGGGCTACTAGGGATTACGCTTACCTATTGCACGTTTTCGTATCTCGGTTTGGGTTCAACCACCTAGGGCCACTAGGGATTACGCTAACCACCAACCGCGCCCTTTTTCCCACGCATTCATCGTGAATCGTTTTCCATGACTGTGTGCACATGTATCACATCGTGCCACCCGAGTCCTGTCACAGGGCAGACCAAGAAATACAGGACTCGGTCGGGAGCTTACAATTTATCTGCCGATGCAGATGCTAAGGTCTGTTTTTCTATACGTGGCTATGGTCCCACGCGACCCCTCCCTCAACTAGCGAAAGACAAGACAGGATAAATCCTGTACGAGAACACACTACTGGCCAACCCCCAATCCGAGCCTTACCGCACCCATAATTAGATAGCAATTATGGTCTATTGGGTGTTCTCTGCCTTTCTGTACGTACACGCTTGACCAAAGATGGAAGGTAGTCTGACGAGCAAATGCTATCTAGGGTACGACCGTGTCTCGCCGACTATGCCCTATCCATCCCCGTCTTTAGGTCGCTCGTATAGCAACCAAGGCATACTCTTGGTCCTTCTAACGCAGACCTTAACCTCTCATGGGCCTAGTATAATTACCTGGCAGCCCACAGAGGGATCCCAAGAGTATCCTCACGTTCCCCGAAGCCGCTGCTTCGTTACCCAGTTCGCTGGAGCCTTTATCTAAATCAGATACTTGCTCCCACTCGTATACTTAAACGATGACCTACCGTATCAGGTTACTCATCTATCTATGAACTGGTCTAAATTTCCTTGACTAAGAATCATTACTTAGTTATCCTTCAACTAAGGTTTACCACCTAGCCTTATTCCCGTTACCCTTGTTAATTACGGTTACCCACCTAATTCCCCGAATTAGGGTTTGCATAATAGATTAAGTGTCACTTAAGTTCATGACTTAATCCCATCTACAAATCATGTCAAAATTGGCTAAGTATCCAAGTTCAAAACTTAACCCGTCTACAAATCATGTCAAAATTGGCTAAGTATCCAAGTTCAAGACTTAACCCTACAAACCATGCTCAAATTGGTTAAGTATATATTAACTTGACCCTACCAAATTACTTAGTCAAACCGGTCAAGTGTATTCAAGCGATTCGTGACTTAGCCTTATCATGTTTTCACGTTATATTGGTTAAGTACGGGTTAACTTAACCTCAGTAAATTCACAAGTTAGATTGGTGAAGTATAAATCACTTAACCACATCAAATTAACGGGTTAGATTGGTTAAGTATAGGTCACTTAACCACATCAAATCAACGAGTTAGATTGGTTAAGTATAGGTCACTTAACCACATCAAATCAACGAGTTAGATTGGTTAAGTATAGGTCACTTAACCACATCAAATTAACGGGTTAGATTAGTTAAGTGTTTAACTTAACCCCCTTTCAACTACCAAGTGGGATTAATTAAGTCTAAGCTAACTTAACCCCATCCGATTATCATGTTTAGACTAGTTGAGTCTAATCTTAACCCCATCCATTTACTGTATCTTTTGGTTAAGTGTCACTAAGAAAACTTACTTAACCTTACCAAATTATCATGTTGGATTGATCAAGTGTTGGTTAACTTAATCCCCGTCCACTAGTCGTGTCAAAATGGTTAAGTGTCATTAGGCAAATCGAGTTACTTAACCTACCCCACCTTGTCATGTTTTGTTAAGTATCATTAGCCCAATCAATTTACTTAACCCGTTTGTCCATGTCATATTTGATTAAGAGTCATTAATCAAATTAACTTAACCCTATCATGTGGCATTAATTACTTAATGCACCCCAACCTCTCACATTAGACTTTGTTGTGGTTACTAGTTAAGCCGGTCGGTTCCGGGTAGCTTTACACCACAACTTGGTCTAACCTCGGGTTCAAGCACAACATGACCAACTTCTCACATTGGGTCCTATTGTATGCAACTACTAGTTAGGCCGGTCGGTTCCGGGTAGCTTTATGTTGCAAACTCAACCCAACCTCGAGTTGGCCACTTTCATGTTTAGTCTAGTGTCATGTTCATATTCAAGTTTTCAAGCAATTGGGTAGACCTAACTTAATAGGTAAATTCCCAATGGGTAGACCTAACTTAATAGGTAAATTCCCAAGCTTATGTTTTCAAGCATACTTACATGTCAACTTTCATGTTATATTTCAAGTCGTGTTTTCAAGTATAAACACATGTCATATTTAACGTTACATGTTGTCATGTTTATACCCATTTACCCAAATCATGTTCATGTCATTATATTTCCCTCATAATGTGACCCCAACGCTTTTAAACTCGCATATACGTTCGCAACAACGTAATGGACTAAAAGAAGAGACTTGACAAAGGCATGACAAAAATGGATATTAAGCCACAAGTTAATCATGGTGGCAAATGAGGCACAAATGTGTTCATTAGCTTGCATGTTACATTCTTAAGCCTCACAAAGACATGCATAAACCCAAACTTGCAACATAAGCGAATCATGGTGACAAATGACATGGAATGATGACTAGAAACTCGCATATATCATCATATAAGGGTTATGACTTCATATGCAAGTTGACATAAAAGGTATGAAGGTTCTCATGTTGCATAATGCAACATTTCAACATAAAGGTTGTAGCTTTTAGCTCATAAGATCAAGATGATGACTTCATAAACTTGCATGACATGATAGCACAAATCATACCCAATGATCAAACCCAAATTTGCAACATGAACATTTAACTTCATAGTTAATATCTAAGAGTAGGGAAAGGGCTTACATTGCTATGAAGGCCTAAATCGATTAAGCTAAAACTTGTGATGAAGCCTATGCATGCCATTACCCAAAACCCCAAAGATGATCCCTCCAAATCAATGAAAACCCCCTCTTTATGAACAAAGATCAAAGCTTTTGCCTTGGAATCAACTTGAGAAGCTCTCATACTAACATAGGGACTCTCTAATACTCTCATGATCATGAAACCTCTCATAGAAATGAAGTGGAGGCTAGGATAGTTGAGTGGAGGCCATGAGAGTAGAAATTTTGCCATAGTTTAGTTACATGAGTGAATAATGAGGATTTAGGGGGGTTTAGGGGTTTATTTGTAGAAGATTAGGCTAGTTAGGACCCTTAGATTAACCCTAGGACCAACCTGAACCGTCAGATTTCAAACCAGGCCCAAAAACCTAGCCAAGATAGAGAATAGGTGCACCAGGCAAGAATGCTCGTCTGAGCCAAGTCGACAGCCAAGTCGACAGGGCTGTCGACTTGGTCAGACCAAGTCGACTCCCAAGTCGACAGGGCTGTCGACTTGGGTACTGTGGCGGGAATTTTCCCGCCTGGCCCAACTGGCCCAATTTCCCAAGTTCCAGTTTGAATTTGAAATCTATTTTTACTTAGAAATTTTCTGAAAACTTCGTTGGGCCTTAATCGGGTCATACGGACTCCGATTTTCGAAAACTCGGACTCTATTTCGCGTATTTTTCCGAGACGAACGCAATGGCATAGCCCGTTTAACTTGATTCAGAGTTTAAAATTAAATTCTGCCTTGATTCTCGTCTTAATCATGTTATCGAAATACGGGTTGTTACACCATCCATATAACCGAGAAAAATCTTTTTGAAAGCCTAGGTGAGAGCTTATCATTCCCCGGATCATGCACATAAACAGAACTGCCAAATACACGAAGATAACTCAAGTCAATGCTCTTTCCCTTCCACACTTCCTCAGGAATTTTGTTATCAATAGCCGAGCACGGAATTCGATTAATAATATGCACTGCGGTTGACAAAGCTTCGGCCCAAAATCCCTTAGACAAACCCGATGTCAATCTCAAGCATCGAACTTTCTCTAGTAGAGTTCGGTTCATTCTCTCCGCCACTCCGTTAGATTGCGGATCTCCCGGTTTAGTAAAATGCCTCTGAATACCATGATGCTTGCAAAAATTCAGAAATTCTCCGGAAATATATTCGCCGCCATTATCGGACCTAAGAACCTTCAAACTCTTTACACTCTCATTCTCAACAAGAGCCTTCTATTATTTGAATCTTGCAAATGCCTCCGACTTGGTCTTCATTACATACACCCAAACCTTCCGAGAAAAATCATCAATGAAAGAAATATAATATCTTGCTCCTCCCAAAGAAGATACAGGCGCTGGTCCCCAAACATCCATGTGCACATACTCAAGAATCCCTCTTGAATCATGTTTTCCTTCACCGAATGATACTCTAGTTTGCTTCCCCATGACATATTCCTCACAAAACTCCAATTTGCTGAAACTCTCACCATCAATCATCTTCCTTCGACGAAGAACATCTAAACTCTTCTCCGAGACATGACCCAATCTCAATTTCCATAGCCGTGTAGCATCTAAGCCACGAGAACTATCAACACTGACATAAGTTTCGCCTTCCACGGTCACTCCTTGAAGCAAATAGATACCATGAGTTTTAGCACCCTTATAACCACAAGCGCACCCTTCGAAACCCTCAAGCTATCACTCTCAATGGTGATCTTACAACCTAAAGAATCCAGCTGTCCCAAAGAGATAAGTCACTTCCGTAGTCCCGGAACATAGCGCACATTAGTGAGAGTACGAACCACTCCGTCAAACATCTGAATTTGCACGGATCCAATGCCCTTCGACTTGCAAACTGCACCATTTCCCATAACAATTGATTTTCCTTCCCATTCAACATAAGAAGAAAAACAATTCCTATTAGGCGTCATGTGATATGAAGCCCCCGAATCAAGCACCCAATCACTGCCCGAAACATCTGATGCTACTGCCGACAAATCATCTACGTCTCCCTCACTAACATCTCTCTCCACCGCAACTGATGAAGATGCAACTTCCTTCTTCCCTTTGTCTGGACAATCATTCTTCCAATGACCAGGTTTCTTGCATATAAAGCTCTTGCCATTTCTTTCCTTTGACTTTCCTCTTCCACCGCGCTTCTTAGACTTAGAACGCCCCCGGTTTCCTTTCTTCTCTGACTTTTCTTTCTCCACAAATAAACCTTGACCATTACCAGCACCACTACTACCATCACTCAACTCCTTCATCTGATCTCGCAATTCCTCACTAAGAAGACCCGTCTTGACAACATTTAGAGTCAATGTATCCCGGCCATAGATCAAACTGTTTGAGAACCCAGTATAGCGCTCAGGCAATGAACATAACAATATCATCGCCTTCTTCTCCTCCTCAATCTTCAAATCTACGGCCTTCTTCTTCATTAGCAAATCATCAAACACATTTAAGTGCGTCTTTAGCGAAGTTCCTTCCTTCATCTTGTAGGTAAAGAAAGTCCGCAACAAGATCAGTCGATTTGTGAGTGACTTCTTCATATACAACTCCTCCAACTTGTTCCAAATACCATTAGCAGTCGTCTCACCACTAATTTCGGAAATAACATTCTCCTCCATGGCAAGTTGAAGTGTAGTGAATGCCGACTCTTCCATTTCTTCTCTCTCCACATCTGAGATGTCCTCTGGCAATAAATGTGTATCAAACACTACTCGATGTACCCGACTCCGCCTCAGAACCGCTTTCATCTTCCATTGCCACTTTTCGAAATCATTATCGCCTTTCCACTTGTCGATAACCAATTGTGAACCAGCAGCTGCATACGACCCACGTACATAAGGAGCTACACCACTTGGACCAACTGTTGGTGGATTATTTGAACCCGATTCCGGCATTTCTACAACTATCTACCAACACCAATGCTCTGATACCAAATATTATAGAGAAATTTTGATTCAAGATCGCTTAAATAAAAAATCCCCAAGGCCGCGGAAAACGAGATCGTGGTAATAGTGCAAAAACAACCAATCGAATAATCTCAATCTTATCCAAGCCAATCACAATCACCAAACAATGGAAATAATAGAGCAATAATGAGAAACTAAATCACATAGGGATTTATAGTGGTTCCACCGATGTCTTGTCAGTGTACGTCCACTTTGAGAGAGAAATCTTTATTAATATCAATAGAAGAGTACAAGAGATTGATTACAATGATCAAATTTACTAGAAAAAATTGATTTTGTGGAGAAAGGAATTGAAGAAGATTAGGATTGCCTAAACCCTAATTAGAATAAACCTTGATCTAATCTCTTGATTTTGTTGTCACTCCTCCTTTTGGATCCGATGTAGCTTATATAGACATAGGGAAGTATATGGAAATTCCCAAAATTTCCTCTCGATCCGAAATATTCGAAATATTCTCCAGATCATAAATATCCTCTGGATCCTAAATATTCTCCGGATCTGAAAATATCCTCTAGATCCTAAATATTCGAAATATCCTGAAATATCCTCCTCAATCTAACACATAGTATCACATACTTCAACATCCACATCTCCATGTTGCTTCAAAACACATGCACTAAAACAACTACCCATGCACCGTGCCTGCGGTAGGGAATGGATCACCGACATCAACTTCGTCACGCAGATCACTACGGCCACTCCCCTCACTTAGTTAAGCACTGCCTCTGTCCCGAGCCATCTTCACCCAATGTTTAAAACTCACGTCTCCAGTAATATCCGTCCTAAAACACAGAGAGAATCGCATGCTTTATTCCCGTTCTTCATGGCCATTTTCCACACTCGTCATGTAAAAAGAAAAAGAATATGCCCATAGTTGAATGCCTATCCATTTCATATGCATGTACATCCTATAGCATGTGAATGCATCTTCCTTCTTCATTTCTCCACCAAAATCTCACCTTGTTTCCTTACGCTTTTCAAAACATAAACCACTATACAGCTTCACCGTTCCACTCATGTTTGATGAAAACTCCATCCCACTGGAAAACAAACGCATGCAACTTCTAAAACATAACCCGCTTCATATATTATTCTTCATCATCCTGTAATCACTGCTCCTCGCAAACAAAACACCCTGGCCGAAAATCCCTTCAGTCTGTTCCCTCTCTACCCTTCTTCCTCAGTAAAAACATATGCCGCAAGCTCTCTTTATTATATTTCCACCATTGATGATACTCAACGAGCACCATTCTCCTTCACCACAAAAATACCTCGCTCCAGTAAAAAACTCCCTCACAGCCGGCAATTTTCCACGTGCAAGAACCCCCTTCGAACGTGTGGTTCAAGGCATCTCACACCACCCTTTTTTATATACGTCGAAGTTGTTTTAAGGTGGTCTTGGTTTGCCATTATAGCTTAAGTTCGAAGCTTATCTGAAAGGGAAAGAAGAAAAACATCATATATTTATTTTTGAGGATCCTTCCTTGCTAAGGAATAGTTTGTAAGGTGTACGTCTACATCTTTAGCCTTTTCAGGTTTCATTAATTTCAAATGTACCAAGACATAACTTGAGGTACACTGTAGAGCAGTAGTGTTTAATTCGTAGGTCGGCTTGGTTTTCTTCAGCACAAAGAATAGGAAAATTATAATACATATTGATTAAATTTTCATTGGGGTAGCTGCGTTTATATATATAATCATTAACGGTACCAAGTTAGTTAAAATCTCATCCGTTTTTGGAATGCCAACGACAAAAATAACAATACCATTGCAATGGGCAATGTGCCACGATCCCAAATATATAATAATATAGACAAGATAACTTATTTTGCGAAACTCCAAAAGCGCTGATTAGAGTGTAAAATACTTCAAATAAAAAGTTGCTTATTTTCCAAAATAAATGTTACGATAAAATTCTATAAATTAAATTATAACTATGTCTCAATAATCTTGCCCAAATTCGAAATCAATATTTAGTTATATTAAGTAAACCGTTATGGCTTATAATTAATTCCATAGCGATTATTTGAAAATTTGATTTAGACATAACTCACCATCTATAAGATGAAATCTCCATTTTTCACCTCCATTAAATAAATACAGTTAATTAGATTCGAACATTTCTTATTCGAAGAAATCCGACTTATAACGGACCCTATATATTTATTTAAAGTTCGAATCGCCAATTTACGAACTACCACGTCGTTACGAGCTCGATTTGATTTATATTATAAATTAATACATTCAATGTCGTTTAAATAATATATTTGTTATAATAACTCGAATATAAACCCAATTAAATATTTTAACTTATCTAATTTACCCAATATTGCGAATTCAACTAAATTAGACTATTTTGGAATTAAATATATTATTACCTCATTAATTATATTATTTAGATATTCAAGATATTTAAATTCAAATCATTTAAATTATCAAACCACTATACTAAAATAATTAAATTAATTAATTATTAAATCACTAAAATTCCGGGTTGTTACATTACCTCCGGATCGATCGTATTCTTGTGCCATGAACAAGCATTAAATGAATTGTTTACCAATCATCCTTGGTACAAGGCGGGCTGATGTTTGTAATCGATCCATCGAGAAAGCCAAATTTTCTCCGAGATGAGAGTGCAACGTGAATTGCATGAGACCAACTATCAAAATTATCTAATGTTAATCTTGTGGAGGTAATAAAATCACCTGGTTTATCTTATGGTCTAAAGTAGTTAGGAGAGTTTGTTTCAATTTTTGATGGCGGTGGAGTTGTTTCACCAGCCATAGATGAAATTTTTAGAGAAAAAAAGTTCTTGTTTACCAGGCTCTGATACCATGATAAGAATTGAGATTTCTTTGGCTAAAAGTCTTATCTTTTCATTCATTAGCAGGATCTATTTATACACAACATCTCATTCTAATTTTGTCAACAAATCACATAAATAGGAAAACTACAACTTACACCCCTAAACTTGATTTTGTCAACAAATCATATAAATAAGGAAACAAAAAATTACATCCCTAAACTTGAACAAATCACATAAATAGGAAAACTACAAATTACATCCCTAAATTTCACTAATTTCATAATCACTGCCAACTCACCATATCACATAATATTCATGATTTCCTAATAATGCGCTATTATATTTTTCAGCTTTGTTTTCAGCTCTTAGTTCATTGTGTTTTTTTAACTTAGATGTTAGAAATAATATATATTATCTTTGGATTTATCTGAAAATTAAACTGTCCAGTTATTTTAATCGATTGCTCTCAATCTGTAATGCACTTTTGATAGTGGAATGTGCAGTGTGTTGCAGTAATATTTTAATTATCTAGGAAAATAAGCTACTGATCATTGGAAATTAAGTTTCTTTATTTAAAATTAGCACTTGTGATCATTGTGCGCATTTAGTTTGGGATATACAATCTCTCTAGTTTGTATGCATTCAGCCTCTATGCAATAGTTTCTTTGCTTGATTTTGCATCTTTACATGCATTATATGTTTCAAACTCGGTTATATCATTATTTAAGTTCGCATACATGATTGTTTTATGCATATATTTTATCAGAAACGATTTCTGTAGTACTTTTCAGTTGCGTGTGTTAATCATGTACAAATCATGTTAGTTATATGCTATAAACAAAATGGGATTAAATATTAACCTGGTAATGTATTTATATAGTTGATTTTTGCTACTATAAATCTTTTTGGTATAAATATAATCCAATATCAACTTATATCTTGATTATGTATCTAGTAAATTTGCATCCCACGCAAGTATCTTTTTGGCATGTAACTAAATGATAAACCATTATTTGTTAATGAAATACATGTAAAGATAGGGCTATTTAAAACTTACTAGTTTCTTTTGTCGTTGCGGTTAATAGTTTCTTTTGCATGTGGGGGATTCATCCAAAATATAGGCAAAACGTCGGTCAATCTGCCAATGTTGATCATTTGGTTAAAGAAGCTTGAACTTGTTGGCATCCTTGGGTATGATCGGGTAACATCAAGAAGACATAATCGCCTTGAACTTCGTCTATTATGATATTTTCACTATTTTAGTTAAGAGTTCATATTTTTATCATCTTAAGTGAACTTGTTGCAGTAGCTGTTGATGTTTAATCCCATCTTCAAAATATTAAGTCAAACAAATATCATCCATTGAACCTGTAATTTCCAATATTTTCGCACTAAAAAGTTTTGTAAATTTTTCGACTGCTCCAGTTTCATATTTGCTTTCTTCACTAATGATTCAACCTTGATTATCTATAAATTGGTTCATCTGAGTTTTATTTTTGTTGCCAGATATGTAATGACTGGGATTAGCTAGGATCATTTTGTTGTTCTTGGATGAGCATTCATTGTCTTACTAGGATGTCCAGTTTGAATTCATAACAGATCCTATGACCGATAGTTAGTGATAACATCACTTGTATTATACCATTTAAAAGAATCGCTAGAAATGCAATAGTGTATGCAATTATTTTCACCACGTGTTTTGAGTTTTCCATGATTTTCATGATAACTTGTACAATTTTGCACTTTCGTATTGTTGTGCTAAGGGAATAAATCGGCGGTAGCAAATTATTTATCTGAAACGAAATTGTGCATAACTTCTTCATTTCTTATCCGAATTCAATTATCTTGGATATTCTGTAAAGTTTAAAACATGTTCTAAAAGTTTCATGTTTTGAGTTTTCCATGATTTTGATGATAACTTGTTCAATTTTGCACTTTCATATTGTTGTGCCAAGGGCATAAATCGACATTAGAAAATTGTTAAATCTGAAATGA
Source organism: Allium sativum (assembly GCA_030737875.1). Lineage (NCBI taxonomy): Eukaryota > Viridiplantae > Streptophyta > Magnoliopsida > Asparagales > Amaryllidaceae > Allium > Allium sativum. The sequence goes on from CM060925.1 coordinate 161,747,548, forward strand.
AGTTATGCATAACTTCTTCGTTTCTTATCCAAATTCAATTATCATGAATGTTCTGGAAAGCTCGAGGTTGCATATCTATCTTAATTGTCCACTAATTGCCTACTAAGATGCATTATTGATCATGCATAATTTGGAACTTTGGTTCTTCGTATATTAATGATATATAATTAAAGTACATTGTCTACCACTACAACATACTAGATGACACTTGTAGAACGAATAAAGGATGGAGGTAATGTTATGTAACGACAGTCGAAACAAAGCTCCCTTTCCTTGCACGTATATGAGCTAGCACACAACTCTCATTTAACAAAGGAATTCCTGATGTTACGTGCATACCAGCTCATATTTGTACTCAATTTCTTCAATATATTCTGTGATGTGAGACTATTGTACCCAAACCATCATTCCTCCTTAACAACATGCGAGATAATCCTTACAGTCTCCCCCTTGACTCGTATCCTACGAGTATCTTTTGAGAGCATTGTATTGCCTGCATGGCACATTCGAAACCTTCGGCTCTGATACCACTGTTAGCAATTTTAGAAGAAGAAGTTTGAGCGATTAATATGAGGAGGAAATAACTTTTATTTTATTCAAACTTAATTGCTTGCATACATCAGCTTGATTACATTGCTTTTATAATGCAGTACACTTCTCTAGAGTCTTCAAGGAAAACATTATCTAGAATTCTCTAAAATAGGAATTCTAGGTTTTCCTTTAATTTATTCCATTCATTAATACAATTACTAATTCATCAATACAATCAATTGTTTCCTTAAAAACCAAGATTATTTCCAATAGGTAATATAAAATTGAGTTGAAAAGGAAATCCTAAATAAAGAAATTTCTAACTTAGATTGCACTTCAAGAACCTTTATCAACTCTAAACAGAACGAGTTACATTATACGAAGTTATCCACTTATCATTATAGCATAAAGTAAGACAACAACGCCAAGAGAAAAACCTTCTATCACTTCCTAAGCATTTCTTTTTCTCCTATATATTCTTAGAGTTAAAGAGAAGATTAACATACAAGTAAAAAAGTGGTCTGTATTTATATGGTTGCGAAGAGAAATATAAATGGTTATCTTTTAGTTATTAATTCAAATTATGTGGCATTTATATTGTTACATACCGCTATTTGAATAGTAAACTTGGTTAAAAAAAATGAAGTAAAGTGCACTACACAATTATATTAAAAATGTATTATGACAATAGTACACAATCAATGGCTATCATACTAACAAAACGACTATATAATTAAACACCACAGGCCTGTAAACTAATAATAACAACACAAATGCTACAGACACTAGCGTGAAAGCGAGTATCCTCGCACTCGCTCAGTTGATTGGCTGATGCAATTAGGATGGGGCCCACCTACACTTAAAAAATTAACAAAAATACCTGGGTCCATGTCCTGTACCCAATCAGCTGAGCTACTGTGATTTATACTCGCTTCACGCGAGTATCCTCAACATTTGTGCTAATTTAATAAATAATTGTCTGTTCATTTGGGATTAGTCCTTGTTATCTAGCTCTTGAAAATGGTATACAAAGTCTAGTAAGAAACATAAATTACTTAGATGTCAGATGTTATTTGAAAGAACAGGAAATTTTGATATTAGGGTATATTTTTAGGGGTTTGTAAGTAGGTTTAAATTTGGGTATAGTTTGCGAGATGATAAAATTTGTTTTTGTTTTGAAGTTTATTCTCAATCATCATTCAGTTTATTAGTTGTAACATCCACGATTTTTGATCGTTCAAATCGACAATGATCCTTAATGTCGACATAAACAGATCAAAAATACGGATAGTTATTGGGATAAAAATTTAAGAAAAAGAAGAAGGAAGAAAAACAACACAGAATCTCACAGCGGAAGGACAAAATATAATAAATAAATAACAGTTCATGAGGCTGTTAAAACATATGTTTGATTATACTTACACAATTCATCAGAGTAAATTAACATACAACATACCAATATATGCAGCGGAATAATAATTTTAATACGCCTGTTGAGCTCCATCTTCATCTTCATAATGGAATCTTCGCTAACTGTAACTCGGTCTGACCCGAGCGTATTGCCAAAAAAAAAAACACAACAAACACTCGGATCAGAACTAAATCATTCTCATATTAGTTAAATCAAATTCCAAGTAATAATATGAGTGCAATAACTTAAGAGATGTTACGGGAATTTCCATCTCCTAAGGATCCGTCAAACTAATATCATTTAATATAATACGCTATTATAATAATGTCTATAGTTAAATATAACATATTAAAACAGCGTAAGCGGGATTACATTTTTACCCTTACACTGTTTATACATTGTCGTAAACATTGCATATAAAACACCAGTAAGGTCGGTGGATAGGGATGCGCCGCTATAAGACAACGTTAAATCAAAATCATAGGGGGCTCGATCAGGATAATATGACAAGGAACACGAGTAATGCCCAGAGTATGAATATACTAGTTGCACGCCCGGACTGGTGGTAACGCATAGCCGTGACTACCGCCCACCTCGGACAACACTCCCAAATCACAGATGCGCATCAAATCAAATCAATCAAACCGAGGGACTATAGTAATAAAGGAAGAAGTGTTGCTGATGGAGGTAGCTAACCCCACTTGGTCACGGTATAGCCTTGTTTTAGTCATTTTAATTATGACCTGAAGGTCAAGGATATCCATCATCGTTCTCTTTCTTCAAATCCAGTAATCGCCTCCAAATCCATCCAACACCATTTCTGGAACTCCACCGCGTACACAGTTGTTAAAGTGGTTTTCGGTATTGGCAGAGAGTATGACAATATCCAATCCCGGTCTCTTTAATAACCAATCGTTTACATTTTTCACACCCAGTTCTTTTACATTTCGAAGAGGTTCGTACTTCATATCAAAATATCAGATTTTCAAAATCATTCAATATTCAAGATAAAATATTATTCATACTAAAATCTCCATTTAACCAATTAAAATCTTGAAACAATTCCAACTTTAAATAATTTGGATATTAAAACAATTAAAAGTCTATTTAAAATAGTTTTGGATATAGAATTGAAATAGTTTGAAAATAAATATTTAATTATAAAATGATTTATTTAAAATGATTTATAAAATAAAATAGTAATAAAATAAAATAGTTTATAAAGAAAATAAAATTATTATTAAAATAGTTTATAAAATGGTTTTAAAATACTATAGTTGGAATTAGAATCGTTCCTTTAAAAGTTTCAATTTCACTTGTAGTCGTATTTCAATTTCAAGTTAATCAACTCAATTTCAATATTTCACCCGATTAAATTTCCAATTTACACTCATTACGATTCAATCAGTTTAAATCAAATAGTTAAATTCCAATTCAGATTCCCATTTTCAATGATTTCAATTTACAACAAATGTCGAATTCACAATTCATATATAATTCAAATCAATGTTGACTCATAATAAAATTCAAAGGTGGGTGAAACCATTCAATTTCAATAAATTCGATTTACACTATCTTTCACTTTATTTAACTTCAGTTACAATACTAATTTATTTCCTTTTTTTTATATTTCAAAATTCATGGTTCAAGTTCAAAGGAAATAAATTATAAAACATCGCTTATATTGTCATTAAAACAATATTTCAAAATTCATGGTTAAAACAAATTTTTATTTAACCAACCGGTGTCCATATGTAATTTCCTATCCTATGGCCAAGTGATACTTAAATTTTAATTTTAGTATTTTTGGGAAAGGATATATATCATTTCAATCCAAATCAGGGTCATAGGTATTTATCATTTCAACCTACATTCTTAATTCATTTTAATGGTTAATCCCAGGTTTATTCGATGCCCGTAACATCTAGGGTAATGATTGGGATTAATCGGCACAACAATGGTCATATGCGAATAAATATAAATAACAGGTAAATTTACACCATTACATCAATATGTCAACACATCAAATTCAAGCCATTCATCACATCAATACATACAAAACATTCCAATATCATATTAATTTACAAATTTCATATGTCAAGTTTAAACAGTATTGATATGTCATTTTTTTACTTAACTGTAAAATTATATTTAACAGTCAAATTTAACTACATTATCAATACAAATAAATACAAACATGCAATTTAAACTGTCAAACATCAATCCAAACAATCATATCATGACATGAAATTAATTTAACTAATATTAGAATACTTTAGTTATGCGTGAGTGAGTTTAATCACTCACCTTTGGTTTCGAACGCTTTAAAACTCCAAAATAGGCCCAAAATTTGACAGTCTCAGAATCTATCCAAATCAGCACCATCGCGAAGAGTTCGTCAATACGATTCCAATGCAACAAACCGCGTGTCATTCTGAAGTCGTATGCAAAAGTTATACATGTTACAAGTTATACAAAGGTAAAAACCCTATCCTCCGGCTTGCGTTGCATTGTGTGATGGGACCTGGGTCTTATAATAGCTTCATTTTTCTTTATTTAGCATTGCGTTGTTTGTTTTATGCACTGGTATTCTTGGGAGGAAACCCGTTCCGTGTTATACGGCGTGGTCCCTTGATTTACCGAACTTTAAAATAAAGAATAATAACTGTTTTAGTTCTCATATCAGTCCCATGACTGACTTGGAGTTTATTGTTTTAACCTAAACTCTGGGTGCCCTTAATTTGACACGGGCAGCTAGTAGTTTGGTTTTGTAGATTTATATTCACAGGATCCTGGTTTACAGCTGGAATGATATCCGGAAAGCTTTGTATCCGTATATCTCTTCTAGTTGTGTATTGTATTATTTTCCGCTGCTATATATTTAAATGTAATTTAAATCTCTGATATTTCTGTGTAATATTCATTTATACTCTGTATATCCTTGTATTCTAATGGAATTGTTGTAATATACAATGAAATGTTCTTCCGCCTGCGTTCTGTTGTGGCTTGTTCTCGAACTATCCGCGCTTTCCTCACCGAGGAAGTAACGGGTTGCTTCAACAAATTTGAATATAAATTAAAACAAGATAATTAAACACACCCTCTCACCTTAATGCCACAATGCCACGTCATCATTCCTCCTTCCTCCTCATGTTCTCTACAGCAAATAAAATCATCCATGTCCTAAAACATGTCTCCTTCTCTCCTCTATAACTCCTAATTCCCTCAATGAAAACCCAAACAGACGGATCCGACAAATTTCTCTTCGCGGTCTCTTCCTCTCCATCACCATCTCGCCAAACTCGACCTCACTAATGAAAATGCCTCCTCCTTATATACATACGTTTTTTTTCACTACTGGTTGCGACACTTTTATATCGTGGAATCCTCTCAAATTTTGTCATAATGTGCTCCTCCATGCCACAAACCCGAATACAATCATCAATTCAGGCATAGATCTCTATAATCAACACAAATCTCAACCTTAGTTTAATGTCCTTTACTATAGACGTTGAAACCCAAATAAAATCATGCCGAACCCTCTAACAAAAGAATAGAATTGAAGAGAATATTTATCTGAGTTGAATGAGACTAGTTTTAGAATTTTTCAATGAGAGGTTCACAAGATATTGAGTTTTGAATGAGGTAGAAGCCACTGTTGTTTCTCTAATATATTTTTTATAAGTAAAGATTGATTATCGAAAATGAAGCAGATGAGCAGTAAGTGGAGAAAATGAGCAGAAGGCCTAACGTAGAAGAAGAATCATGGCCATTTGAACGTGAATAGTTAATTAAATAAAAGAAAAGTGACGTGGCTAGAACGTGTATTCCCATGATTTAAGGCACAATATCCGCTCCTCTTAAATACCAAGTGTTCATCTTGGCTTGTACACATTTTAAATTTTAAAATCTACTTAACAGATTTGGTTAAATGACATACACCAATCAATCTCGTGTTTCCATATGTACGAAAATACAAATACCATAAAACAAAATGGATTGTTCAACCACATAAATACAAATATTTCTTTCCTTGTTGCACCAACACAAATGCGAAATAATACATTCAAAAATTAAAATAAAATGTTCGCGTACTATTTCATCATGTTCGTTACATACGCTACCGGTTTATTAAATATTTATATAAACCGATTTCAACGGTCGATATCTGATGAAGCTGACGTTGTGAAATGTCATGTAATATATATATATATATATATATATTCAAAATCAATGCTTTATTGTTATAATTGGTCGATTTTGTAATTAAATCACTAAGCTTTATTAAAAATTTATTATTTAGTTTGGTTCAAATATCCAAATATTTAATATTAACTTTCAAATTTCAATGAATAACAATACAAATCAAATCATGGTTTCATTTACAATTAAAGCAAATTATTATAATTAAAACAAGTTAAATTTTGTTACTAAATAAATTTGGTAAGTTTTACAAATAAATTCATGTAATTAAATCTCCAATTATAATTATAACCATTCAATATACAAAATCATTTCAATTACTAATCACACCAATCAATTTCATCAAATACATATTAATATTTCCAACTTTCACTGTCAATCAATATAAATGAATCATGAACCTATTTGGAATCAAAACAAGTCACAATTATCATAATAGATTGAATTTCTATACTTAAACCATTCAATTAAGTTTTCATCATAAATTTCCAAATTAAGTCATTAAAGTTTTAATTATAAATTCATTAACTCGGTTTAATTCAATTAAATAAAAATCAAATTTCAATTCTCAATAATTACAATACAAACTGGCCTATAATTTATATTGTCAATCCATATAGATAATGACATTTATTACGAGTTGACATTCATTGTACAAACAACGAATGTTAATTATTACTATATACAATAAATTAAATTTTCAACATATATAAAATTCCAAAATTAGTTAACCCATTATAATTTGTTAATCCAATAAAATTTCAAATTTCATTATAAGTAAATTATTAAACACTTCCATTATCATACATATTCTATTGCAGATCATTTTACAATAATTAAATTTTAGTACATATCCTATCAATATACGATATAAATCATAAATTTTAATATTTGAAACAATTTTGTTCTAAATCACATAAAATTTAATATTTTAAATTGTCGTAAAACTCGGGATGTTACACTCTTCCCCACTTCAAACTTTTCGTCCTCGAAAAGGCGTAGTCAGGAAGTTGTCAATTTATTTACTAATCATCTAATTTCTTATTCACTTTCAATTATTTTAATCGACATTGAATATATATATATATATATATATATATATATATATATATATATATATATATATATATATATTTACACTAGCTTTGCTTACAACCACCTAATCCGATTCCATTTATATTCAACATTCATTTGATTATACTTCATAAGTTAAGTTTTGATTAATTATAGAATTTCATTTGATTATACTTCATAAGTTAAGTTTTGATTAATTATAGAATTTTAAATCTACCAACAATTTCATTTATCATTTGATTTGTTTACATTCATATAACCAAATCTACTTCTGTTCGAATGTTCATTCTCATTAACCTTTATTACCCAAGTTTCATTTATTAGTATAATGTACAATTACCAATTTATATTATCACTTTAACTTCTTGACATCTTAGGGGGAAATTTTATATGCAAAAAGGATGTACTATGGTATTATTCAATATGTCCATTTCAATTAGCATTACATATTTAACCACTTAATTGCATTTCCTTATTATATCAGTTCTCTATTATTATTTTTCATTCCATTAATTTATCTCTTTAACAATTTCATTTTTCCTTCATACACTACCATGTCAATTTCATTTATTCATATAACTAACTAATTTCTATTTGGACATCAATATTCATTAGTGAAATAGATTTATTTAAGTTCCTTACCTCCATTCATGTTCATTTGCACTATTCACCATTTGTAGATTTCTTTAAATATCTCTTTTCTCTTCATAATACACAATCTAAGAGTACAACATTTTACGGCTATAGATTTATTTAACTAGTTTATTTCAATAGTCCAAATTTTATTTACTTTACATAATTGAATTCAATTTCCATAACAATCCAAGTGTATGACGTTATGGTCCAAACTTACGGCTTCTTTAATTTCATAACCCATCAATATAATTTCCCCCCTTTATTTTTCATAACAATACTTGTATATTATGTAATTGTCAATTCCTATAACATTTTCACTTCTTATATACTATGGTAAGTTATATATGTTATAGAAAAGGTTTAATATTATACAAATTTAATATTACCCAATTTGCTTCAATTTTACCATTTCACAATTCTAAGAGATTACTTTGTTACATATTTTTCTTAGATTCATTTATTTATTTCACAATTCAATGGTTTAGAATTTTAAGTTTAGTTCATTATTTCAATTATTCGAGAACTTAAGAATTTGACTTCGGGTTCATTTCTAAATCAATTTTCAAAATATCCTATATATTATATCCTTTATATCAAACCAAAAAAAATGAAATTCAATTTTCCTAAAAAAATTATAAATGTTCTAAGTGGTTTCCCCACTCAGATTCTCGAAAATAAACGTCGATGATGCGTGCACTCATCACCGAAGTTATTTCCCAAAGACAAAGCGGAAAGTATACACTTATTTTCAAAATTCATTTGAAAACAATTTCAATATGAAACAACTTTTAAAATATAAACACATTATTTCAAACCATTTGCAAAATGATATTACAAAGCCACCCGAAGTTAAATTCTCAAATTCATTTTTAACTTCTTATTTCATTACCAATAAATTTCCAATATTTCATTACCAATTTATTTTCAATATTTATTTCTTAAATCATTCAATAATCAACGGTTCTAAATATTAGTTAATCAAATGATAAATTTGATATTATCATCAAAAAAATATATCAAATAATTCTATATATATATAATATAATTAAAATGATATTATGTCGATTAGACATATTCGAGTGTTTAGAAATCCCTATCGATACATTGGCGTCCCAGATACCGACCGAAATTCATAAATACTCAACAGGACAAATCAACATAATACAAAACCATTTTATATCAAAATTACAAGTACGCTCTCTCATATAAACTCAAACTCATTCTAGGGTGTTACTACCCTATCTCTAATGAGTAATCCCAAATAGAGCCAAGGTTCTCGCTAAACCAAAGCTCTGATACCAAATGTTACATCCACGATTTTTGATCATTCAAATCGACAATGATCCTTAATGTCGACATAAATAGATCAAAAATACGGATAGTTATTGGGATAAAAATTTAAGAAAAAGAAGAAGGAAGAAAAACAACACAGAATCTCACAACGGAAGGACAAACTATAATAAATAAATAACAGTTCATGAGGCTATTAAAACATATGTTTGATTATACTTACACAATTCATCATAGTAAATTAACATACAACATACCAATATATGCAGCGAAATAATAATTTTAATACGCCTGTTGAGCTCCATCTTCATCTTCATAATGGAATCTTCGCTAACTGTAACTCGGTCTGACCCGAGCGTATTGCAAAAAAAAAAAAAAAACACAACAAACACTCGGATCAAAACTAAATCATTCTCGTATTAGTTAAGTCAAATTCCATGTAATAATATGAGTGCAATAACTTAAGAGATGTTACAGGAATTTCCATCTCCTAAGGATCCGTCAAACTGATATCATTTAATATAATACGCTATTATAATAGTGTCTATGGTTAAATATAACATATTAAAATAGCGTAAGCGGGATTACATTTTTACCCTTACACTATTTATACATTGTCGTAAACATTGCATATAAAACACCAGTAAGGTCGGTGGATAGGGATGCACCGCTATACGACAATGTTAAATCAAAATCGTAGGGGGCTCGATCAGGATAATATGACAAGGCACACGAGGAATGCCCAGAGTATGAATATACTAGTTGCACGCTTGGACTGGTGGTAACGCATAGCCATGATTACCGCCCACCTCGGACAACACTCCCAAATCACGGATGCGCATCAAATCAATCAAACCGAGGGACTATAGTAATAAAGGAAGAAGTGTTGCCGATGGAGGTAGTTAACCCAACTTGGTCACGGTATAGCCCTATTTTAGTCATTTTAATTATGACCCGAAGGTCAAAGATATCCATCATCGTTCTCTTTCTTCAAATCCAGTAATCGCCTCCAAATCCATCCAACACCATTTCTGGAACTCCACCGCGTACATAGTTGTTAAAGTGGTTTTCGGTATTGGCACAGAGTATGACAATATCCGATCCCGGTCTCTTTAACAACCAATCGTTTACATTTTTCACACCGGTCAGTTCTTTACATTTCGAAGAGCTTCGTACTTTATATCAAAATATCAGATTTTCAAAATCATTCAATATTCAAGATAAAATATTATTCATACTAAAATCTCCATTTAACCAATTAAAATCTTGAAACAATTCCAACTTTAAATAATTTGGATATTAAAATAATTAGAAGTCTATTTAAAATAGTTTTGGATATAGAATTGAAATAGTTTGAAAATAAATATTCAGTTATAAAATGATTTATTTAAAATGATTTATAAAATAAAATAGTAATAAAATAAAATAATTTATAAAGAAAATAAAATTATTATTATTAAAATAGTTTATAAAATGGTTTTAAAATACTATAGTTGGAATTGGAATCGTTCCTTTAAAAGTTTCAATTTCACTTGCAGTCGTATTTCAATTTCAAGTTAATCAACTCAATTTCAATATTTCACCCGATTAAATTTTCAATTTACACTCATTACGATTCAATCAGTTTAATTCGAATAGTTAAATTCCAATTCAGATTCCCATTTTCAATGATTTCAATTTACAACAAATGTCGAATTCACAATTCATATATAATTCAAATCAATGTTGACTCATAATAAAATTCAAAGGTGGGTGAAACCATTCAATTTCAATAAATTCGATTTACACTATCTTTCACTTTATTTAACTTCAGTTACAATACTAATTTATTTCCTTTTTTTTTATATTTCAAAATTCAAGGTTCAAGTTCAAAGGAAATAAATTATAAAACATCGCTTATATTGTCTTTAAAACAATATTTCAAAATTCATGGTTAAAACAAATTTTTATTTAACCAACCGGTGTCCGTATATAATTTCCTATCCTATGGCCAAGTGATACTTAAATTTTAATTTTAGTATTTTTGGGAAAGGATATATATCATTTCAATCCAAATCTGGGTCATAGGTATTTATCATTTCAACCTACGTTCTTAATTCATTTTAATGCTTAATCCCAGGTTTATTCAATGCCCGTAACATCTAGGGTAATAATTGGGATTAATCGGCACAACAATGGTCATATGCGAATAAATATAAATAACACGTAAATTTACACCATTACATCAATATGTCAACACATCAAATTCAAGCCGCTCATCACATCAATACATACAAAACATTCCAATATCATATTAATTTACAAATTTCAGATATCAAGTTTAAACAGTATTGATATGTCATTTTTTTACTTAACTGTAAAATTATATTTAACAGTCAAATTTAACTACATTATCGATACAAATAAATACAAACATGCAATTTAAACTGTCAAACATCAATCCAAACAATCATATCATGAAATTAATTTAACTAATATTAGAATACTTTAGTTATGCGTGAGTGGGTTTAATCACTCACCTTTGGTTTCGAACGCTTTAAAACTCCAAAATAGGCCAAAAATTTGACAGTCTCAGAATCTATCCAAATCAGCGCCATCGCGAAGAGCTCGTCGATACGATTCCAACGCAACAAACCGCGTGTCATTCTGAAGTCGTATGCAAAAGTTATACATGTTACAAGTTATACAAATTTGAATATAAATTAAAACAAGATAATTAAACACACCCTCTCACCTTAATGCCACAATACCACGTCATCATTCCTCCTTCCTCCTCATGTTCTCTACAGCAAATAAAATCATCCATGTCATAAAACATGTCTCCTTCTCTCCTGTATAACTCCTAATTCCCTCAATGAAAACCCAAACAGACGGATCCGACGAATTTCTCTTCGCGGTCTCTTCCTATCCATCACCATCTCGCCAAACTCGACCTCACTAATGAAAATGCCTCCTCCTTACATACGTATGTTTTTTTTCACTACTGGTTGCGACACTTTTTATCGTGGAATCCTCTCAAATTTTGTCATAATGTGCTCTTCCATGCCACAAACTCGAATACAATCATCAATTCAGGCATAGATCTCTATAATCAACACAAATCTCAACCTTAGTTTAATGTCCTTTACTGTAGACGTTGAAACCCAAATAAAATCATGCCGAACCCTCTAACAAAAGAATATAATTGAAGAGAATATTTATCTGAGTTGAATGAGACTAGTTTTAGAATTTTTCAATGAGAGGTTCACAAGATATTGAGTTTTGAATGAGGTTGAAGCCATTGTTGTTTTCTCTAATATATTTTTTATAAGTAGAGATTGATTATCGAAAATGGAGCAGATGAGCAGTAAGTGGAGAAAATGAGCAGAAGGCCTAACGTAGAAGAAGAATCATGGCCGTTTGAACGTGAATAGTTAATTAAATAAAAAAAAAGTGATGTGGCTAGAACGTGTATTCCCATGATTTAAGGCACAATATCCGCTCCTCTTAAATACCAAGTGTTCATCTTGGCTTGTACACATTTTAAATTTTAAAATCTACTTAACGGATTTGGTTAAATGACATTCACCAATCAATCTCGTGTTTCCATATGTACGAAAATACAAATACCATAAAACAAAATGGATTGTTCAACCACATAAATACAAATATTTCTTTCCTTGTTGCACCAACACAAACGCGAAATAATACATTCACAAATTAAAATAAAATGTTCGCGTAATATTTCATCATGTTCGTTACATACGCTACCGGTTTATTAAATATTTATATAAATCGATTTCAACGATCGATATCTGATGAAGCTGACGTTGTGAAATGTCGTGTAAAATATATATATATATATATATATATATTCAAAATCAATGCTTTATTGTTATAATTGGTCGATTTCTTAATTAAATCACTAAGCTTTATTATAAATTTATTATTCAGTTTGGTTCAAATATCCAAATATTCAATATTAACTTTCAAATTTCAATGAATAACAATACAAATCAAATCATGGTTTCATTTACAATTAAAGCAAATTATTATAATTAAAACAAGTTAAATTTTATTACTAAATAAATTTGGTAAGGTTTACAAATAAATTCATGTAATTAAATCTCCAATTATAATTATAACCATTCAATATACAAAATCATTTCAATTATTAATCACACCAATCAATTTCATTAAATACATATTAATATGAAATTCCAACTTTCACTGTCAATCAATATAAATGAATCATGAACCTATTTGGAATCAAAACAAGTCACAATTATCATAATAGATTGAATTTCTATACTTAAACCATTCAATTAAGTTTTCACCATAAATTTCCAAATTAAGTCATGTTTAATTAAAAATTCATTAACTCGGTTTAATTCAATTGAATAAAAATCAAATTTCAATTCTCAATAATTACAATACAAATTGGCCTATAATTTATATTGTTAATCCATATAGATAATGACATTTATTACGAGTTGACATTCATTGTACAAACAACGAATGTTAATTATTACTATATACAATAAATTAAATTTTCAACATATATAAAATTCCTAAATTAGTTAACCCATTATAATTTGTTAATCCAATAAAATTTAAAATTCCATTATAAGTAAATTATTAAACACTGCCATTATCATACATATTCTATTGCAGATCAGTTTACAATAATTAAATTTTAGTACATATCTTATCAATATATAATATAAATCATAAATTTTAATATTTAAAACAATTTTGTTCTAAATCACATAAAATTTAATATTTTAAATTGTCGTAAAACTCGGGATGTTAAACTAGTTGTGTTCATAGATGTAGCAAAAAATATCATTACTCAAATTTTATTAATTGCAAATTAGAGGAAATTAACATAGTAGATATATACCAGTTTGTACTCTAATGAAGTATTAAGAGTGAAGACATAAAATGAAGAAATGTGTTTTAAAAATCTGTTTTGTCTATTATTAAATAAAATAAGAAGTACAAAATAACTCATATTCTTAAGTACATATATTGCATATCTTTCTTCGGACATCATCACACATTAAGCATATCTCTAAAACAATTTGACATATATCTAGATATACTAGAATCCAAGAAGAAACTGAATATGGGAGGTCTGTAGTTTTGAATTTAGTAGTTCCTTATGGGTCTAACTTATAGAAGTTACATGTAATCTAATTAATTTTTAATATGTTTTGTTACCAGTACATGAACATTTAATCAGTAAGAGCACGTCTATTCTTGTTGAATTTACATGCGTTAAGGGGGTACTTATTTTATTATATTTGGTTTCCTAAATATATAGTTGACATGAATTGTTAATAGGCATTTTACAATAGTCTTTACATTTTGCACTATATGTTCAACCCGCTTATTTCATCTTTTAATATTTGCTTGGATTAAGTTTTGTGTGTGCATGACTCTTCCTTGTGGTTCATGCATGTTTTAATGCTATCAGATACATCATTGTTAATTACATATGCAAAGAGATGGAATGATAATGGCAAGTAACACATCTGCACTATCAAGTTCAAATACGCGAACCTCTTTCTGATAGAAAAATGAACTAATTATTGTTGATTATTTTTTATTTTTTAGTTGCATCTGTTGTTTTATTTTTAAACACATTTATCTTTTACTATTCGGCACATATATTATTCCTTAAGCTAGATTGTATTTCAGATATTTTGGTAAAGAGGTGAATCATTGATATAAGAGATGAAATTATTAACCATTAGCATCGTTATTACCAACCACCAGTTTGTTAGACACGTCCGTTGGACGTATGCAAAGAGAACCGAATGCAAATCTATTTGGTGCGAAAGAATGGTCGTATGCATAAATTATTATGATCAGTCTTACTATCAAATTTCATCATCTCCGGCACTATTCGTTTTGAAGTACCAAAGTAAAATAATTATACATTTGATATTAATGCGTGTGTATATTTCATATGCATAGACAATTGGAACGTGAATCTAAATTTAGCATTATGCTCTAAACGTATCAGTTAACAATCCCAAGCAAGCCTTAAATAAAGTTAAAGGTAGTTGCAGCTAACAAAAGAAGGAAGTATATGCCAACATTATCCACGTGACATTTTCATCCAATACAAATAAAATGGGGTTCATGCATCCAAGTTCAGTTATATGCAGACGATTACTCTCCCAATTCAAGACGTTGGTAGTGGGAAGATTTACAATTCACATCGTAAGCTGTAGGCTGCAGTTAAAAAAAGAAAAAGGAAAAGCAAACAAAGAAAACAGGCTCCCTAAACACCGAACGATAATAATCTCCTACGTGACAAACAATTTATTTCGGTCGACCAATGCAGCTTCTGTTTTCTCTTGCTTGTTCACAGGTGTCCATTCCAGAACTGCAGTTATCTGTTTTCTGATGTTACTGGGATGCTATTTTTTTTTGAACTGTAGAAGCACCACATCAACTTTCCTATGAGCTTCTACTGCCTCTGCTTCCTTTTAGCTTCAGTTGTTATGGTAGGAGTTCTGCAAAATAATGATACCGTGAACTTCTTGTAAATTCTCAAATGTTGACGAAAAATAATAATTAAATAAATGATTTTAGCCATCAATATGGATAAATTGTTAACCTCAGGTTTCTTCACCTCCACTTTTGGCACATCGGATGTTAGGTCCATAATTGCTTTCACTCCATTCCTATTTGCATTTCCAGGAAGTGGTGAAACTAATGAAAATTATAACTGTTAACTCATAAGGACATAATGAAAGAATACAATATAATTCAACACAACAGAAATATATGTGCAGATGTCTTTGATTGTGTTTTTGTACAAACAAAATATACAAAAGGGACAATGTTGATTAGTGCACGCGTCTCTGGTGTCTTCTATTCTTCTGAAATTCCAAGTGTTTAGAACCTTCGTATCATATACTCCAGTAAAGCACCTAATTCTTCTGTTATAAATAAATTATTTGATCTTTTCCATTTTTCAAGGATTGCTATGTTATTTAGCGTGTCACTACTGACTATGTCTGTTTTTCCCTTACGCAGCTGGCGTGCCAATTAACATTCAAATAGCATTTATATTAAATGAATATTTACTATATTAGTAAAGACTGAAGTGGTCACTCATCTTATTCTAATAGTCGCTTGTAATTGGTGTGAGTTATAGTATGGACTGATCATTGCATAGCACATCAACTTGCAAAGGTTATTATATATATATATATATATATATATATATATATATATATATATATATATATATATATATACACGCACACACATATATATATATATATATATATTATAATGAGAATACATTGAAATGAATCTTTTGAAAAGTCCAGAATACCCTTCTAAATTTGTATTGTTCGATTGTGGCAGTTTTGTAATTTTTGAACTACGTCGTTCCACCACATTTCCACTCCTTCCCACGACATCCACAATCGCAGTTTCATTTCTGTAACACCCCACCTCCGTTAAGGTCACTCACAAAGGGAATGCCTTAACTTTGGTGGAGCATTTTAGTAAACAGAACAGAAACTTACAAGACAGATAAAACAGTACTTGAAAATTTTTAACTTTATTACAGCGGAAACAGAAATTAGTATGGTTACATCCTTTCAATTTCAGAATTCAAGTACAAAATATCAGTCTTGTACAAAAGCCTTCAAAATGCATAGTTTAAAATCATAATCCCCATGGAACGGAAGCTATACAGAGCCAAGCCATACTTTAAGCACTTCAAGCAAAGAGAAATCCGGATCAAGCTAAAGTATTTCCCTCCTTGGATAACCTGGGGGGGAAACGGAAGAAAGAAGGCGAAACAACAAGGGTCAGACAAAAAGTCTGGCAAGTCCAGTGATTTTCAGCATATGAACAGATAATAATAATATGATATGAACATAAAACTGGATGTGAGATAACTATAACAGGTGTAGCAGATATAACAGAAAAACAGAATGATATAAACTATTGTTTTACACTTCCCTGCACTAATACTAGTATAACAGAATTAGGTGTCACCCTAATGTCTAAATTGAAGCAGGAACGGGTACAGAATACTTTAACAGAAACAGAATGCTAATAATGGGCCTTTACTACCCGATCAGAAACAGACAGAAGAAGAAACAGATTTATCCCTATGGAAACAGAATGTGGAATTAGGTGTACACTAGTAATGGGCCTTTACCACCCGAACAGACGGTACCACACAGAAACAGACAGGTGTTACCACCCAACAGAAACAGACGGTACCAACAGAAACAGACAGAACTAAGCGTACCCTAAAACCCTACCCCAAGCGATCGGCTCCCTAATACATAAATATCCTGTGTCGGCCCCACAGTAGGGTGTATCACTCCCTAAAGTGACAACCAATTGGCACAGACCTATTTACAGATGTCACGGCGTCTTACATCCTCAGAGGCAGACCGGGATCCATGCACGCACATGACCCGGTTGGAACGCACCATCAACACCCCTCGCCATTATCAGAATGAACCACTTATAATTAGTTCAGTAAGCGTGCCCGGACCCTACCTACTGTTGGGTCAAAGTTTTGATACCAGAAAGGGTTACTGACTAATATGGGTCCCAAACAACAGATGACACAAGTAATTCCCCTCCTAACCTTGTGTCCCCAGACTAACAGATTTCAGATTAACTTGTTTACAAGTTCAGACATACAGAATTCAGATTTACTAATTCACAAATTTAGTTAACAAGTTTTCAGACTAACGGGTCAGATGTACAGACTTTTCAGATTTGTCTAACTTTGTATTGGGCCTACAGATTCATGGACGGGTTTTACTACATCTATTAACCCCATTGGTTTAACCCTATTTTCCCCAATACATTTTAGACGTCATTCTTATCTTAGATTTGCATTAATTAATTATTAATGCACAGACCTCTCACATTAGGTCGGTAGCTTGTGACCGCTGGATATGCCGGGCGGTTCCGGGCAGACTTCTGCCACAAGCCAGACCTAACCTCGTGTCTTACGCATGTTATGACTAACTTCTCACATTAGAACCTATTGTTTGCGGCCACTGGATGTGCCGGGCGGTTCCGGGCAGATTTACGCCGCAAACTCATTCTAACCTCGAGTTAGCCATGTTCATCTTTGCGGCCAATTAATTAATTATTTACCGTTTATGCGCACGTCCAATATATATGCCAATTCAGATTATATCAATAACAGAATGATTATATCAACATAGCAGATAACAGATTTTATATGACTTAACGGATTTAACAGATTTAGCAACTTAGCAGATTTTGGCATATAACAGGTTAGGCATTTCAACCGACAAATTTAACAGATTAGGCATTTCAATCTAATTAGCAGTCTAGGCAATATAACAAAACTAGCAGTTTAGGCAACTTGGCAAATTAGCAGATTTAACAAACTTAATATTTCTAAAGGTTCTATTTACATGCCTTGCCTAAACATAAATTAGGCCTAAGTTCATATGCCTAAATAATGTCATGATTCACAATATGATCATATACTTCCATGTTTGCATACATTTACATAGCGCAGAATATGGACATAATTTACCCTATAACATATGTTCCAATTTTTGTTAAACTAGCATTTTACAGCAGATTCACATATAAATTATACCAAATATAACCATTAATTCCAATACATGCCATATATCCAAAAATCCCTATTTAGGTGTAATCTCAATAATAGATATCCTAATTAATGTAAATCTTAAGTTTCCATATCTTCCTTCTTTTCATGTCATGAATTATTATGCAAACTATCCCCAATAATACAAATCTTTAAACCATATCTTCTAAAAATCAGATCTTGCCTTTTTATATGCATTTTGTCCAAAGTCTCAAATCATATGTAATCTTTACAGTGGTTCCTCTTCTTCTTTTATCACAAAATATGCATAGGTCTAAAACTAGTTTATAACATATGCTATTTTTTTTCTAGTTAATTACAGGTCTAAATTACAACATAACTATGCATACAACATGCATAAATTTTATGTTCATAGTCAAATTTATGCATCCAATCCCAAGTCATATGTCCAATATATTTTATGCCTCAGTCCTAAAGTCATACATTCAATTTGGTTTTGTCAAATTTCTCATCATTCATCCCAAAACTTGCGTTCATACGTTCATCTCTTATGAGATTAGGCACAGGCTCGTGGTAGCCTGGCTATAGAAACAGAAAAGAAGAAAGGAATATAGAACAGTCACAGAAAACAGATCTAACAGAAGAGAATACAACCTCAAACTCAGATTTAAATGCATATCAAAATTATAATTAACGTTTATAGCGGAGAATAACTGTACTTGCCTTGATTGGATTAAAGAAAGAACTTTAACTTGTTGTAGAATCTTTGCAGAAACTTTAATCTCTAGTTTGAATTGAGTTGCTTAGGTTGATGTTGATTATCTTCTAGTTTTAATTCCAGCAGAGCAGCGACGCCATTTTTATTTTTATTTTTATTAGAAGAAGAGAGCAATGGAGGCTAGAGAATTGTGTAAGAAACCTAG
Organism: Allium sativum; assembly: GCA_030737875.1. NCBI lineage: Eukaryota > Viridiplantae > Streptophyta > Magnoliopsida > Asparagales > Amaryllidaceae > Allium > Allium sativum. The sequence continues at coordinate 161,767,205 of CM060925.1, forward strand.
GTAGAGTCTAGGGTCATTTTTATAGAGTTGCAAGTTAATTTGAGCCGTCCGATGATGCTAGGGTAAATCAAGGCCATCAATTTCAAAAGAGGCCAATTACATGCAATTCCATGTTTTAGCATATATATATATTTCCTACAATGTACACATTTCTCATTTAGGACAAATTCTATATATAAATAATTCCTAACACACTTATGCCATAATTACTCCCTTAATGTACATTATCAACATTCATTATTTATTGCCAATCCATCAAACATAAATACGTATTTAATAGATACATCTTTCCTTTTACCGTATACATTAATTATTCATATATACATGTCAATTAACAAGAATGACAATATTAATGTATCCTTTTCATTGTAAATTAGCATATTTATATATTTCTCAACATATTTATATATTTCTCAAATTAACATGTACAGATAAATGTTAATAGCATGTTTTCAAATCAATGCCCTATTGACATATCTTTAAATTAAATGCCAGATAAATATTCGTCATATTAATATGCTTGCATGTTATGTTCACAAAATAATATCACATACCATATTTTTCTTATTCAGTGCCACATTGATGTCAATTGCAGGTTTATAAATGACATTCCTATTAATAGAAAATTAAGTCTAACCTATTCATATTCTTCCTCTTTGAAAATCCCCATTTACTGCATACAAATATTATGCATAAACCTTTCTTTTCACTACTTGCATCCACACATCTTTATTTAATTTGTATGTTTATGACATAAATGCACATATGTACGAATATGTTAAATATTTCTTTCCTTTAATTTGTCATGAATCCAATTAGAGAAGGCCACTTATAAAAAAAACAATTCTTGGCAGGCAAAAATGCGCAACATACGCCTCATGATACGTACATGTCATATATATATATGTATGTATACGTATATGTATATATATATATATATATTTCTTTTTTTTTTCTTTTTATCTATCTTCCCAATTACCCATTTTCACACTAAACCACTTTTTGAACTGCATTCACACTAGGCTATTTTAAGCCATTCCCCTAAAACAAAAATAAGGCGCTGGCGGGGATCGAACTCTGTACCTCTTGTATGCAAGTCATGTGTTCCAACCAAATGAGCTACTAAGTCTTTTTCTTACAAAAGTTAGAACAATGCTAAACATTATTCTTTTCTCATTCCTCTTTTTCCATGTTTTGCTGCAATTTTTAATTTAAGGATATCTTTTTCATACGGAGTCCAATTTACGCAAACTCAGACTCTATCTCAAGCAGAATTTCAAGAAGAACGCAATGGCGTAACCTGTTTCCCTTAGTTCTTTGATTTCGAATTAATTATACTTTAATTTGTTAATTTCACAGCTATAGAATACACGGGGTGTTACATTCTCCCCCACTTAAAAGAATTTCGTCCCCGAAATCTTCAAGTTAAGAAGAATGTGTCCTACCATCCAATCACCCATCTACTCAACCATCATCCACAAGCATCCATTGTCCTTATAGACTTCTAATGCTTTCATGTTTAAATGCATAGTGTGTGTTCATGTCCGTATCTAATGCAAAATCAGGCGGCCCACTGATTCAGTCGACCTCCTTAATGCAAATCATGTTAGTGCCATGAGTCCAATATGTATGCAAATTTTCCTACTTGAGACATATCATTTCTATATGAGTGCACAACTGCTCATTCATATGCAACATCCATATGCTGATTCAACCATTTTGCATCCATAAAAATTTAAAAATGCTCACACATCCATATGCAGTATGAAAGTGCTTTCGAGCCGATCTAGTGCCTAGTGTGTGTATATGCATCCACGAGCAACCACTAGCAACCACTTGCATCCACTTGCAACCATCAAACATAACATGTCTCAAACACATGTTTACACCCATTAGTTTCTACCTAAAGTTCAAATATTCGATCGATAGGATACAGTCGAATGATGGAAGCGAGTACAGATAGAACGAAAATTTGGTTCCCATTAGACATGGGTCCTAAGTATCGGCCCCAAAGACCGAAACCAACATCAAATTGACACCCAGAGGAGTACCTTCTTTAGACAATGTCGAAACTGGAAATCCTATAAAAAGTATTTAGATATTTACAGACTACTGGCACAGATCGGGTTCCCTAATGATTCTTAGGAAGCTAAGCATGATAAAATCATACCCCACGAAAACTCAGAATGTATGCGTCATACTTGACGCCTAACACAGATATCCCTCAAACCCCAGTCCCAAACAGATGATCCTTAACCCTTATGGGTCTGAGTCTACAGCGGAATTCAGAAATAATACTAGTATTAAAGTGCAGAGTATCGATTACAAAATCAAAATACCAGAATCAGAAAAAGTCTTAACTCCATAATCAGATAAAGAAATTAAACCTACTATAGAAATTTTCCTATTTCTATCCTAGCCACTAGCCTCAAGAGTGTTCGCCTGCCCTCCTTGTCCTCGTCTCTTCGGGCAGTCCCTAGTGAAGTGTCCCATCTCCCCACAGTTGAAGCAAGCGCCCTCCCCTTCCTCTTTCGGTAATCCTTATTCAGATGAGTCGAGCTTCCATAAGTAAAACACTTTCCTCCTCCTTATCTTCAAACTTTCCTTCCTTCTTTTGTGTTTCCCTTTTGCCTCCATTGTGAACTAAGTCTATATGAGTTTCTCACCTTTGGGTTGTGCTCCTTAGCCAAACCTCATCATTCTCATCTTTACTATCCTTGTGTAACATGCTGACCAATCCCTCGAAAGCTGCCTCCATCGCCCGGAAAAATCCTTCAAAGCTCTAAAGAAAACTAGCCGCAGGTGAAACTACTACAGCTATTGATGGAAGTCGGGCACTACTTTGCCCTTCGATGAGGTTACCTCCCAGAAAACCGGGAGCCCCAGAGACTCAAGAAAGAAGGAAACAAGGATTCAAGCAGAGGATCAAAAGATAGATATATGGCTTAGGGGACTATGTTTTTCAAAATAAGCTTTACTTTTGAAAATACTTCCTTTTCAAAACCTTTTTGAAAATAGTTTTCAAAAATTCTTTATCAAATCCGGTAACCTTTTGCTCTGATACCAAGTGTAACACCCCACCTCCGTTAAGGTCACTCACAAAGGGAATGCCTTAACTTTGGTGGAGCATTTTAGTAAACAGAACAGAAACTTACAAGACAGATAAAACAGTACTTGAAAATTTTTAACTTTATTACAGCGGAAACAGAAATTAGTATGGTTACATCCTTTCAATTTCAGAATTCAAGTACAAAATATCAGTCTTGTACAAAAGCCTTCAAAATGCATAGTTTAAAATCATAATCCCCATGGAACGGAAGCTATACAAAGCCAAGCCATACTTTAAGCACTTCAAGCAAAGAGAAATCCGGATCAAGCTAAAGTATTTCCCTCCTTGGATAACCTGGGGGGGAAACGGAAGAAAGAAGGCGAAACAACAAGGGTCAGACAAAAAGTCTGGCAAGTCCAGTGATTTTCAGCATATGAACAGATAATAATAATATGATATGAACATAAAACTGGATGTGAGATAACTATAACAGGTGTAGCAGATATAACAGAAAAACAGAATGATATAAACTATTGTTTTACACTTCCCTGCACTAATACTAGTATAACAGAATTAGGTGTCACCCTAATGTCTAAATTGAAGCAGGAACGGGTACAGAATACTTTAACAGAAACAGAATGCTAATAATGGGCCTTTACTACCCGATCAGAAACAGACAGAAGAAGAAACAGATTTATCCCTATGGAAACAGAATGTGGAATTAGGTGTACACTAGTAATGGGCCTTTACCACCCGAACAGACGGTACCACACAGAAACAGACAGGTGTTACCACCCAACAGAAACAGACGGTACCAACAGAAACAGACAGAACTAAGCGTACCCTAAAACCCTACCCCAAGCGATCGGCTCCCTAATACATAAATATCCTGTGTCGGCCCCACAGTAGGGTGTATCACTCCCTAAAGTGACAACCAATTGGCACAGACCTATTTACAGATGTCACGGCGTCTTACATCCTCAGAGGCAGACCGGGATCCATGCACGCACATGACCCGGTTGGAACGCACCATCAACACCCCTCGCCATTATCAGAATGAACCACTTATAATTAGTTCAGTAAGCGTGCCCGGACCCTACCTACTGTTGGGTCAAAGTTTTGATACCAGAAAGGGTTACTGACTAATATGGGTCCCAAACAACAGATGACACAAGTAATTCCCCTCCTAACCTTGTGTCCCCAGACTAACAGATTTCAGATTAACTTGTTTACAAGTTCAGACATACAGAATTCAGATTTACTAATTCACAAATTTAGTTAACAAGTTTTCAGACTAACGGGTCAGATGTACAGACTTTTCAGATTTGTCTAACTTTGTATTGGGCCTACAGATTCATGGACGGGTTTTACTACATCTATTAACCCCATTGGTTTAACCCTATTTTCCCCAATACGTTTTAGACGTCATTCTTATCTTAGATTTGCATTAATTAATTATTAATGCACAGACCTCTCACATTAGGTCGGTAGCTTGTGGCCGCTGGATATGCCGGGCGGTTCCGGGCAGACTTCTGCCACAAGCCAGACCTAACCTCGTGTCTTACGCATGTTATGACTAACTTCTCACATTAGAACCTATTGTTTGCGGCCACTGGATGTGCCGGGCGGTTCCGGGCAGATTTACGCCGCAAACTCATTCTAACCTCGAGTTAGCCATGTTCATCTTTGCGGCCAATTAATTAATTATTTACCGTTTATGCGCACGTCCAATATATATGCCAATTCAGATTATATCAATAACAGAATGATTATATCAACATAGCAGATAACAGATTTTATATGACTTAACGGATTTAACAGATTTAGCAACTTAGCAGATTTTGGCATATAACAGGTTAGGCATTTCAACCGACAAATTTAACAGATTAGGCATTTCAATCTAATTAGCAGTCTAGGCAATATAACAAAACTAGCGGTTTAGGCAACTTGGCAAATTAGCAGATTTAACAAACTTAATATTTCTAAAGGTTCTATTTACATGCCTTGCCTAAACATAAATTAGGCCTAAGTTCATATGCCTAAATAATGTCATGATTCACAATATGATCATATACTTCCATGTTTGCATACATTTACATAGCGCAGAATATGGACATAATTTACCCTATAACATATGTTCCAATTTTTGTTAAACTAGCATTTTACAGCAGATTCACATATAAATTATACCAAATATAACCATTAATTCCAATACATGCCATATATCCAAAAATCCCTATTTAGGTGTAATCTCAATAATAGATATCCTAATTAATGTAAATCTTAAGTTTCCATATCTTCCTTCTTTTCATGTCATGAATTATTATGCAAACTATCCCCAATAATACAAATCTTTAAACCATATCTTCTAAAAATCAGATCTTGCCTTTTTATATGCATTTTGTCCAAAGTCTCAAATCATATGTAATCTTTACAGTGGTTCCTCTTCTTCTTTTATCACAAAATATGCATAGGTCTAAAACTAGTTTATAACATATGCTATTTTTTTTCTAGTTAATTACAGGTCTAAATTACAACATAACTATGCATACAACATGCATAAATTTTATGTTCATAGTCAAATTTATGCATCCAATCCCAAGTCATATGTCCAATATATTTTATGCCTCAGTCCTAAAGTCATACATTCAATTTGGTTTTGTCAAATTTCTCATCATTCATCCCAAAACTTGCGTTCATACGTTCATCTCTTATGAGATTAGGCACAGGCTCGTGGTAGCCTGGCTATAGAAACAGAAAAGAAGAAAGGAATATAGAACAGTCACAGAAAACAGATCTAACAGAAGAGAATACAACCTCAAACTCAGATTTAAATGCATATCAAAATTATAATTAACGTTTATAGCGGAGAATAACTGTACTTGCCTTGATTGGATTAAAGAAAGAACTTTAACTTGTTGTAGAATCTTTGCAGAAACTTTAATCTCTAGTTTGAATTGAGTTGCTTAGGTTGATGTTGATTATCTTCTAGTTTTAATTCCAGCAGAGCAGCGACGCCATTTTTATTTTTATTTTTATTAGAAGAAGAGAGCAATGGAGGCTAGAGAATTGTGTAAGAAACCTAGGTAGAGTCTAGGGTCATTTTTATAGAGTTGCAAGTTAATTTGAGCCGTCCGATGATGCTAGGGTAAATCAAGGCCATCAATTTCAAAAGAGGCCAATTACATGCAATTCCATGTTTTAGCATATATATATATATTTCCTACAATGTACACATTTCTCATTTAGGACAAATTCTATATATAAATAATTCCTAACACACTTATGCCATAATTACTCCCTTAATGTACATTATCAACATTCATTATTTATTGCCAATCCATCAAACATAAATACGTATTTAATAGATACATCTTTCCTTTTACCGTATACATTAATTATTCATATATACATGTCAATTAACAAGAATGACAATATTAATGTATCCTTTTCATTGTAAATTAGCATATTTATATATTTCTCAACATATTTATATATTTCTCAAATTAACATGTACAGATAAATGTTAATAGCATGTTTTCAAATCAATGCCCTATTGACATATCTTTAAATTAAATGTCAGATAAATATTCGTCATATTAATATGCTTGCATGTTATGTTCACAAAATAATATTACATACCATATTTTTCTTATTCAGTGCCACATTGATGTCAATTGCAGGTTTATAAATGACATTCCTATTAATAGAAAATTAAGTCTAACCTATTCATATTCTTCCTCTTTGAAAATCCCCATTTACTGCATACAAATATTATGCATAAACCTTTCTTTTCACTACTTGCATCCACACATCTTTATTTAATTTGTATGTTTATGACATAAATGCACATATGTACGAATATGTTAAATATTTCTTTCCTTTAATTTGTCATGAATCCAATTAGAGAAGGCCACTTATAAAAAAAAACAATTCTTGGCAGGCAAAAATGCGCAACATACGCCTCATGATACGTACATGTCATATATATATATATGTATGTATACGTATATGTATATATATATATATTTCTTTTTTTTTTCTTTTTATCTATCTTCCCAATTACCCATTTTCACACTAAACCACTTTTTGAACTGCATTCACACTAGGCTATTTTAAGCCATTCCCCTAAAACAAAAATAAGGCGCTGGCGGGGATCGAACTCTGTACCTCTTGTATGCAAGTCATGTGTTCCAACCAAATGAGCTACTAAGTCTTTTGCTTACAAAAGTTAGAACAATGCTAAACATTATTCTTTTCTCATTCCTCTTTTTCCATGTTTTGCTGCAATTTTTAATTTAAGGATATCTTTTTCATACGGAGTCCAATTTACGCAAACTCAGACTCTATCTCAAGCAGAATTTCAAGAAGAACGCAATGGCGTAACCTGTTTCCCTTAGTTCTTTGATTTCGAATTAATTATACTTTAATTTGTTAATTTCACAGCTATAGAATACACGGGGTGTTACAATTTCCATTCGTTTCCTCCACTTTCCTCTCTTCAATCTTATCGCTGGAAAAATTGATGGTGTATCTTCTCATCAATTTTCATGTGTTTCCATCTTCGTTCCCTCATCTTCCTCAATTGTACAACAAAAACCTAATCTTTCTATTTCTCAATAGTAAGAGCATAAACCTACTCTAACCGTTTACTGCTTTCTATTTATATTAAAAGACTAGCAAACCACTTATTAGTGGAATGCAATAAACACATCTATAGATGGAATATACAACATGCTAGTTAAAAACGTGAATAGGTGGTGCTATACCACTTACAATTTAAAATTTACTAGCTAGGTAAAAGAAATTGCAGAAATTAAATATTGGGGGCAAGGGCGTGTAGTGTGCGTATATATATTCACAAGCATTTCAATCTTTTTTTTTTTTGGGTCTTGTTCTTTCTCCATTAAATGTATGTTTTATAAAATCCAAGGTTCAATATTGAAGTGTCCTATAATGACTCAAGTCCAAGTACAATATCTAAGTTAGAGAACTGTTAGGTAAAGCATGTAGTGTCAGTCTGTGTACTTTATTCCATTATATATTACATTATATGATATTGGATTTGGATTTAGATATATCCATTTGGGTTCTAAGTAACAGGCAGTGGTTGATAACCAAATTAAATTCAAATCAATGATTAGGCCTGCTAAATGGTTGTTACTCCCGTTACATAAAATAATACTTGATAAATGCATTTGACTTAGAAGGAATCTAGTGTTGGGGTTTTGTGCGCAGCGGAAGTTTTGACAAAACACCCAAAAACAAAATGAATCTTTTTCACCCAATCACTTGAAGATGAATGTGATTGAATAACAAACAACAACACAAAAAAATATCGGAAATATGAACACACGATATTCCACCCAACCACCCTCTTTATTGATTCACCAAAATATTGTTTACAACCGATCTCAACTATCGTTAAACAAACACAACTTGAATCAATAACCTTATTGAGAAATAGGTAGAAAATATCTAATGGCTAAACAATTTGAGGAGAAAGATAATGAAGAACAATGGCAAATTTTTCCACCACATATAATGAAGATATCAACTAGGCCTTTTATAGAGTGAATTGCTTCATACCCAAGTTTCCTTGGCATCCAAGTAACTTGCCACCCAAAATATCCTCATATATATATCAAATATCTATTTGGATAAGCACCAAATAATCCTTGCCTTCATTTTCAAATATCCCACAAAAGTAGCAACAAATATCTCCACAAAAAATGGATCCACATAGAAAATTTGTTGCCTACAATTGTGATTTGCGTATCATAAATCTCAACACTCCACCTTGATACCAAATCACAACATCTCCTCCACTCAACACTAGCCAACTTAGCTCTCACTTTCAACCTTCTTTTCTCAATTAACATCATTACAAACCTCCACCATCGCCCACAAATAGTGCACCTCCCTCATCGTGCCCCACGCCAATAGCGATCTTCAAAAGCGTTTGTAATACCACAAAGACCTCCATCTTGTCTTTGTGGATTTCACAACTCGACATCCGTCTTCCGCTTGACATGATCTATTCATCTCCGGGATCCCTCGAGCATCATCAACATCTAGACCCTTGTCGATACCATGATCCTCCACCTTAGGACCATCAGCAGTGACCATATTAACCTCTCCACCTTGCTGTGGACTAGGTTCTTCAACCGTCACCCGCCTTCCACTGTTGACCACTGAACCGACCAAACTATATAGGTTCCCCTCCTCCAAAACTCCTCGCATCATCACACGACCACCCTTCTTCACTCTCAAAACTCCACCTCGAGTCTCATAAGTGCAACCGCGGCGATCTAACTGACCGAGAGATATGAGGTTATGCGAACAAGTGAGTATGTGCCTCACACCGGCAACTTCTCTCTCCACTCCATCATGCATCCGAAACCTAACAGCTCCAACTCCACAAATTGGTAGCTCTACTCCATTGGCCGTCTTTATCATGCCAACACTCTTCTCATACGAAGAAAAACTTTTCACATCTCGACATATGTGAAAATTGGCTCCTGAATCCATCTTCCAAGGCTCCACAACACTAAGTAGGACATCACATGAAGAATTGCCTTCAGTACCTTCAGCAAAGCCTGCCTGTGCCTCATCACTATTACTATCACCTTGCGCCTTCTTCTTCTTCATATCTCGTATATATGAATAGCAATCATTGCGCTTGTGGCCTTTCTTACCACAATAATGACAAAAGATAGCACCTTTCTTCTTCCTTGTATCTTTACCTGAGTCCCTTGCTACCATCGCCTCAGTTTGAACCTATTTCAACTCCGACCCTTTTCTCCTTAGCTCCTCATTCAAAAGACTGCTTCGAACCGTTTCCAAAGAGATAGTTCCATTAGCATTGGAATTACTCAATGAAACAACCAAAGTCTCCCAGCTTTCCGAAAGAGAACTCATCAACAAAAGAGTCTGCAACTCATCATCAAAATTGACCTTCATGTTTGCCAATTGATTGATGACATCTTGAAACTCGTTCAAATGCTCTGCAACAGACTTCTCCTCATCCAATCGAAGTTGCACCAACTTTCGAACCAGAAAAGCCTTGCTTGTAGCACTCTTTGACTCATACAGCGATACTAATTTGTCCCACAACGCCTTTGCGGATTCACAACTAGCCACATGGTGGAACACAGAATCATCCAAATATTGGCGAATCAACGCAATCGCCTTTTTGTCCATTTTCTTCCACTTTCCCTCATCCATATTCGAGGGCTTCTCCCCATTTCTATCAATGGGATCATGCAAATCATTGAGATATAGAACGTCCTCCATCTTCGGCTTCCATATACCCCAATTCCTCCCATTCAAAATAGCCATCTTCGACAACGTCATCATCTCTGACATCAAAAAATCAATTTTTTCAAACAAAAAATCAATTTTTTTTTCAATCCAACAAACACTCCAAGCTATGCGGTGATCTGAGCTCTGATACCAACTGTTGGGGTTTTGTGTGCAGCGGAAGTTTTGACAAAACACCCAAAAACAAAATGAATCTTTTTCACCCAATCACTTGAAGATGAATGTGATTGAATAACAAACAATAACACAAAAAAATATCGGAAATATGAACACACGATATTCCACCCAACCACCCTCTTTATTGATTCACCAAAATATTGTTTACAACCGATCTCAACTATCGTTAAATAAACACAACTTGAATCAATAACCTTACTGAGAAATAGGTAGAGAAAATCTAATGGCTAAACAATTTGAGGAGAAAGATAATGAAGAACAATGGCAAATTTTTCCACCACATATAATGAAGATAACAACTAGGCCTTTTATAGAGTGAATTGCTTCATACCCAAGTTTCCTTGGCATCCAAGTAACTTGCCACCCAAAATATCCTCATATATATCAAATATCTATTTGGATAAGCACCAAATAATCCTTGCCTTCATTTTCAAATATCCCACAAAAGTAGCAACAAATATCTCCACCAAAAATGGATCCACATAGAAAATTTGTTGCCTACAATTGTGATTTGCGTATCACAAATCTCAACATCTAGTGCCAAACCAAAGATTAGATATGAAAACAAAATTGTTTTAGTCTCAAATCATAAATTTTATCAGTATATATTTAGATGTTTGAGGTATTCGGGACTTGAAAAGATAGTTCAACTCATCGACTGTCAGTTGATAGTTACAACAGACAGACTTTCAATTATATTTGTTTGAACATGATATTATTTATCGGTTGCATATTTCATTTGAACTCTATTTTGATTGTTGCCTTGCATAGCCTAGGCACGTTTAGTGCATTAGCGTGTTCAATAAGAAAATACTACAATAGAATCTAACTATTGTTTTTGGCCGACATTATAATTTTGTACTAGAGTTGTGGCTTTTAATTTATATTTTTTGTAGTGAATCAAGCCAACAATCACGTTGAGAGAACTGTGGCCTATGCTACGATGGAGTTTTAGTACTTCAATTTTTGGAATATATACTAACTTATTGTAATATTTCAAATGTTGTTTTCGATAAGTAGATTGAGGGTCCGTTTGATTTTGAACAGAAAGGGTTATTTGGAAGGGTTATTTTGAAGGGGTATTTGAAGGGAAATTGTTGCGAACGGGGAATGTGTTTTTTTTACGAAAGGGGCATTTTGGAAGGGGCAGAGGTATTATTTTATTGTTTGTGTATATATTATTTTTAATTGTTTGTGTTTATGTGTGTTTTTTGTTGAACAGAATAGTAGAATGCAAAATACAAATTGCAGAATTTAAATTGCAAAATTAAAATTACATAATTGCGGAATATAATTGCAGAATTTAAAATGCTAATATAAAATACAATGAAACTTTTTAATGCATTCCCGCGGTAACTAGTTCGTTTCGTATATTGTCTCGTACAACCGCCATAGTGGATGTTGCTCTAGTTCTTTGAACGGGTTCTCGATCTCTGTTCTCGCGATTTGATATACTGTAATATTCTTCGAGATATTCGTTTGGCACTAAATCAGGGTCATCATACGACATAAAATCTTGATCGCCAACGTTGTATTTTCTGATGTAGTTATGAATAGCCATTGTAGCAGTAACAATTTGTACTTGAACATGGTATGAATACGTCTGCATGTTACGTAAGATGGCAAATTTTTTCTTCCAAATACCAAATGTTCTTTCAATTGCCATACGCAAACTAGAGTGATAGTAGTTGAAAATTTCATTTTTTGACTTCGGTTCATTCTGTGTGCCATTAAAGTCTGGTATATGATATCTCACGGATCGGTAAGGAGTCATATATCCTTTCAATAGTGGATATCCTGAATCCACTAAATAATACTGCCCGACAGGAGGATGAGGGAAATTAAGATCTGAATTATTTATAGCTTCCCGAAATACTTTAGCGTCGTGCACAGTTCCTTCCCATCCCGCTCTTACAAATGTAAAAGTTAAATGAAACGCACAAACAACCATAATTTTTGTGTAGCAGATCCTTTCCGCCCTACAAAACGTTGCATGTCTTCTTGACCCACGTAAGCCATCACATGTGTCCCATCAATAGCCCCAATATAGTTTTTAAATAAAGGATAATATCGGGGTGAAGAACGAATTTGTTTTAGGGTTCGGTTAAATTGGGTATCGGCCGATTTTAATAATATCGACTGCCAATAAGAGAACTGAATCCAAAACTTTATGAAAAATGACATTAATCGTACCATTTAATCGTTGAAACCGCTCAGCAACCTGCCTTGTAGGGAGGGCCAATGCAATAGTATATAGGAATACAACTACCATTTCTTTGACTATTATGTGCATTGAGCCTTTCAATCCGTAATTTGCTAACCGTTCACACAAAGATCTGAAACATAATCGCTTCATTCGAAAATTACTATGACAATGATCTGCGTGTCCTGATAGTATTTCATGAACCCAAGCAAGACCGAAACTAAATGAATTGTGTATTCTGCTCCTTTCTCATGATTGAGTAACCATAATTTCTTGAATATCTAGCAAATCTTCCAAATCTTCACAATCAGATTTATCACTAGCTGCCATAATTTCTTGAAGAATAGGAGGAAAATGAAGTGGATATGGTGATGTAGTGTTGAAATGAGTGTAATATATATAGGGAGAGGGAAAAGAGAAGGGCAAAAAAATATCTGTCGCGTCGTACGCATCCAAAGCGTCAAACGCAAAAGCTAACTTTTGAGTCGTTCAACTTGAAGGGCAAATACGTGGGTCCCACTGTTGGCGCGTCCGACGCAGACGTGAACGTAAACTGCCCAATTGGAAAATCAAACGGTACCTGAGTAAATTTTAAAGTCTGTTAATACAATTCAAAACACCAAAAAGAGGGATTTGTCACTCTTATAAGTATGACAATTTAATATTGTAACGGTTATAGCCGTTAATATGGAGTACATGGCAATTTTTTTGTTACGGATATTATAACGGTTATAACCGTGATAAATAGCATATTTTGTCACGCTTATAACCGTTACAATTAAAACCGTCCCATGAGGAAAGTATAAATTGTAACAGATATTAACGTTAGTAGAAAATATGTTTACAACACATATAACAATTACAAAATGAAAAATTATAACATTTATAACCATTGCAATTTTTTGATCCATACAACAATCACAATTTACTATAGCATATAACAAACCGTATATAGTAACATGTAACAATTTCATTTCTTAATGTGTAAATGGAATAATATAAAAAATCATTTCCTGAAGGAATTAGGATTTCAATAAACATCAAAATATCCTTCTACATTTAACAACTAAATAGATCATGGTCATCTAAAAGGTATACATCTATAGACATATATTGGTGAGCTTCTCTGATAGCACTTCCATTTCAGGAGTGGAGTTAACACATATGCTTTTTTGCTCAAGTAAACATTTTTCTCCAACCTACATGATAGATTACATCATTTTTAGCAGATATCGATAAGCATGCAAGTAAATACTACAACCTTGCAGTTTTCTAGGTGCAAAATGCCATCAGTACTAAAATAACTTAATACTACAGGGAGAAGTAGTCAACTATGCATGAGCAACAAAAATAACATACAAATAAATACTATAGGAGTGAATTTTAAACTGAGCTTGCTAGGTTATAAACTGAGCCCAAACTCGGTTTTCCAACTGAGTTTAGCTTAGTCTGAACTGAGCTCGATCTTAGTTGAATTGAGCATGAGCTCAGCTGAACTAAATGTTTCAGCTCAGTTTAAACTGAGGTAAGCTCGCTTTATATTACAATTGGGCAAAGCTCATATGATGGATACGTTTCATTGTTTTTTCTATATTTTACCCATTATATAAACGTGTTTAACCTTCTGTAATTTTTTTTAAGTATCTTCTTTCTCCTTTTTATCATTCCCAATCATGGTAATACCTATGAAACATCACTAAAATTATTAATCCAACAAGATAGTCTTGGTCTTTGAACCGAGCTTGAGTTTAAGCTCAGTTTGAACTAATAGCTTAAGCTTAGTTTGAACTGAGTTAATCTCAACTTAAACTAAGAGATTAAGCTCAGGTTGAACTAACTAATGCTCAGATTATACAGGGAGCTTAAGTTCAGTTTATACTGAGCTAGTCTCGATTTTGTATTACAATCGGGCCAGGATGGTTTGACTGCCTTTTCCTATATATATCTATGCTGCAGCAACCCGGAATTAGTATGCGGTTTACTGCGGAAATCAAATATGTCGTTGGATCCTTCAGCCACCATGAATTTTGCTCGTACAAACTTAGATCTGCAATTCTTCACCGCTTGATCTTGTAATTGTACCATCACTTTTATGTCAAAGCATGCACCCTAAATAAAAAGTATTAAAATCAACAACCTGACAATCCCGTGTTTTCTACCTTTATAATTATCTAAGAATTCGACACAAAAAGAAAATGCAAATGCAAAACTCAAATATTTAATATTATAATTATCTGAGAATTAAGTACTTAAGTGACCAATGACAAAAAGTATGCATCCTGAATTGTATTGACTAACAGTAAACATTACAAAAAAACAGCAATTTTTTTTATCAACATCTAATTCCATTAATCTAGCACCATAAAAAAATAAAGAACGATAAATAGTAAAACAACAAATTACCTGCACTGTTTTAGTAAGGATGGCAAACGGTGTTAAAAATGCTGGATCTTAACCACTGAATCATAAAATGGGATCAGTTGTTTAGTAGTAAGTAATTTTTTTTTACAATGAATAATACGTTAATTGCAATTTGCTATCATAATGTAAAAATAAACATCACCAAAACATGCAAAACACTTATATTTGGCATTATGGTGAAACCTAGTAGGGTATGTAATAATTATTTTCATTAATAGTGTATAACCGACTTTATACCAATGTAGACCCCAAGCTATTACAAATGCTACAAAAAATGCCATGTACAACTATATGAATATGGTGAAAATATGCACCTGCTGCAATTCAAGAAGCCTCATTTCTAGTTCTTTTGTAGTGTCGTGATGCTCCTAGATTTCAACAAAATATCCATAACCTAGAACAAAATATAGAAATTAGATGAAAGACTTCTAAAACAAAAAGTAAAGTAAGATGTGATGTTTCTATGACAAGAATAACTTGGCTATGGCCCTGATTTGCAGTTAGAAATATTTGTTTGCATTGTCCAGTTTGGATCAAATTACAATGATCTATGAACCATAAAACAAAGACAATTAAGATGCACGTACACAAATTATGCAACATATAAAGACAATTGAAATATTAAAATAGCTTTACCTCCTCATCAGCATGGTTACCTCTTTTTTTAAATATATAGTGGTGAAGTATGAAATCAGTTAGAGTGAATACTGCTAATAGCATAAAGCACTTTGAGCATTATTGGAATTTAGCTACCAACTTGTAAAAGCCCTGCTTTCAACAACCTTTTTGCACTTCTGCATTTTTCCCCTTGAAACCTGCATACAGTTTGAAAATAATAATCAAATTCATAAGAATTTGGCTAGTTTACTTCAACACAACATAAATATTAAATCTATGTAACCCCTAGCTTGCATCACTTGTATACATATATATGCTTATAGGCCATTCAATGTCTTAGTTTGTTTGCAAATAAATGCATGGCATGGGTTATAAACTGCAGAATGGTACAATACTTGCTCAACTTCTCAGCAGGCTCCAAAGAATAACAAATAAGAAAATAATATAATAGTTTATAACTATAACTCTAACCTTTAAACTTGTAGTCTAGTATAACTGTAATGGTTCATATTTCTGCACAAATTCAAATACAATAAATAAACTCAAATATATTGTGCTAAGTTTAAGCTGACATATATGTAGGATGCTCAAATCAAATTTACAACAAATAGCACTTCAAAATGTTGGTTAATTTACAGCAACACTCACAATGTAAAACATCAAAAACAACAACATGATTATGATAAGCGAAAATACATTGAAAACTCTATAGTAGTTTTAGCTTCTTATTACTTGGAATTTAAAAAAAATTGGTTACTTGTAAATAAAATTCACAAATGGAACTCCCTTTTTCATCACATCAACTCCATATACAATTTCTATGCAAAACAGCAATAAGCAAATAAATTTGAATAGTAAGTAACATAGCTCACAAATAACCAAACCAGGCTGCAAGGAACCTCAGAATGCCTCAAACCTAGTCAAGATCCCGATCTGAAAACCAACAACCCAAACAGAAAATTAACTGTTGCCACAATACGCTACAACAAAAAACACTTTTCGCAACAGGCAATATCTGTTGCAGTAGACCAAATGCAACAGGCCTACGCCCGTTGGTATAGCCGGAGTAGTAAAAGGTTCGCAACATTTTCCACCTGTTGCAATAAGATGTTACGGTATACATTTCTACAATAGGCCTTTGTTGTTGTAACTTATTCTTTTGCAACAACAAGTGACAGTTGCAAAATAGTCTAATTCAATTTTGTGCTAGTTGGAAAAGAATTTTTCACAATTGTTTTTGTCCATTGCAATTGAATCTTTTACAAAATGTTTTGCGATTTCAACTATTATAAAATCATGATTTCATAAAAAACACAATTTAAATATCAGCTCAAAGATAATACTACTCTAAAATGTTTCATTAAATATTCACAAAAGTTCAAATTTTCTTACAATATCTTTAAATTCAAGGAAAAATAATACAATGACAAAGATGGTTATATATATATATATATATATATATATATATAACAACATTTCTCGATAAGATTACAAATTATTTTCAATATAAATTGATCAAAAAATTTGCAACACAAGCATTAACCATATAATCACTCCTTTCCCACATCCAAATTCAATGACACAAATTCTATATCTCTACCACCGTGCATTTCAATCTAATACATCTTGTCTTTCATCCACTCAATGCAGCTGCTTCAGCTCTTTTAAACAGATCAAAGCAGTGACCCCCTGATAAAAAAACTATAAGAATTGGAACAATAGAAAAAAAGAAGAGTGATGAGTCAACATGTAGATTTAGCTCTCATATAATCCTCTTATCTTCCGGCAAGTGCCCACCTACACATATGATCCTCTTATCTTATCTTATCTTATCTTATCTTATCTTATACACATTATTATACACAGTACATGTAATAATAAACAGGCTCATTAATTGACTATATAAAACTAGGAACTATATATAAGTCATAAGTACGTACCAGTAGTTTAAATGGTCATGCCAACACTTGGTTAGCAAAGCAAAGGGAGAAGCATAAAACATAATCCGAGAAAATGGTATCATTTTCAAATTCCCAGAATATTTCAAACGACGACCGATCAAAATCAAAGGGAAAATTTAATGATTCCTCCAGGAAATTTGATGATTCCTTTAGAGAAAATGTTATCATTGTCTAATTCACCCTTCCTATTGTAGCTGACTCCTCTAGGAAATTTGATGATTCCATAACTCCCAGTGGCAGCTCCTCCTTGTAAAACTCCACTAATCTCCATGAAATTTGATGATTCTATGTAAGCCTTTTTTTTAGCTCAATAAAGGGAAAATCCCTAATCCCTATACTTACCAACATTACAAAGATCTGTGTACCTTTTGATCAAATAAATGCAACATTTTAATTCATATGACAAACCTTTTTTTTTTGGAACTCAAATAAGTTGCGGCTAAAATGTATGATATCTCAACAGCGAAAAACATGATTAACAAAACCATAATTATTGTTACTATAACTTTTTTGCAACAAAGATATAAACCTCTAACAATGCGGAAACCAGGCGTAGAGAAGCACAAAGTAATTTCTCAATGACCTAAAACCACATGACCTGTCATTCAAAATAATTAGCATCTTTCCACAAACAAGGACTTATGAAGATTTAATAATATGTGCAGGTTATCTCAATGAATAATGACAAGTGAACATAAATATAATCATCTTCTTATAAAACGAAAGACAACATGTAATTTACCGGTTCTAGTATTAAGTATCGGTACCAATAATATACATCCTTCTACGACCATTCAATTTGAAAATAGGAGGAGAAAGTTGTCTCACTAATCATTAAAGAAAAACAACTAACATTCTGACCAAAGTAATCTGACATTATCAAAGACGAAGATAGCAATCCTCTCCTGTATAAACCCTCATGTAAAATTGCAGAAACTCTCGTATAAAGATTAGAACGCAATAAGTAAGGGAAACAATTTTGATCTGAAAACCAAAATTTTGAGGATAACCTAATACTAAGCAGTTTATTATTAATACTAATGAAAGGAAATAACTTATATCATACAAAATTTACATAGAAACCAAGAACTAAGTTGGAATCTAAACAAAATCACATTATCTGTAATTTTGTTACCTTCAAATTAACCTAGAGCAATAGGCCAATTATTTAAAGAAGCACAGGTAGTGGAAGCTTCTTCACGATTGTGGTGGTTATTTATTTACATACTCATTCACGGTGAAAGCAACGAAAACTAAATCAGAAACGGGAAAAAAGGATAAAACGAGAATAGAAATTAATTCATGCTAAAATGGAAGATAAGCTAAAACTCAAGCTGCCATCGAAAGCAGAAACACTGATGATTCATATGAAAAACCTATTAACCAATTTCCTGCTTAAAATCATCACCTTCAAGCTCCTCCACATTGCCCGGATCATCTTCTTTGGCATCCGCATCAAATTCTTCTTTAGATTCTACTACTGCTTTCCCAATGATTGGCAAGTTAATATTAGTTTTTCTGATTTCGTTCCACTTTTCTTCGAGTTGCAATTCTTCCATGGCGAGAAGTAGCTCGTCGTTGTGAGAGAAAGACCATAGCGGTAACAGAGTTGAGGATGGCATCAGTGGCGGTGCTGACGGCATCTGACTTGGATATGACGATGGAAATTGTAGCAATTTTCTTCTCTAGAAGGCAAGAGAGGCGGTGTCGCTCACTAGAGTAGGTAATTTTAAGCCGAGAATGCGGCGGGGGAGACTGGATTGTAGATGGATTCCATGTAAGCCTTATTCTAGAAGATTTGGTCGAATTTGTTTAGAAAACGAAAGCTTTTTCTGGAAGGTTTGGGGATTTAGAGTTTAGAAGATAAAGGCGAATGGGTAAAAGCTAAAAAAGAGGTGGGGACTGGGGAGAAAAATGCCATGGTGTAATTTTAAGGTTGGAGTCAAAATTTTTTTTAGCCAAAACGTCAAGGAGCTACCAAAATTTAATTTCAACAAAGGAGCCAAAATTTCAACGAAGGAACCAAAATGAGTGGTGGAGCCAAAGTTCAAGGGCTGGAGCATATAAAATGTTAATCATTATTGATTATAGAGTTATTAACTATACATAATTGTTAATTATTATCGATTATAGAGTTATTAACTATAAGTGATTAAAAAAATTGTTAATTAATAATTATATTAAATTGTAATTTTAATTATTAAGTATTGGTATTTTAGTAAATATTTATTGAAAAGTTAGTGATTAAAAATTATTTTAATTACATTTAATTATTAGTTGTTTTACTTCTCAATTATAATCAAATACTAATTGTTAAATATAATGTATTATGTATAATTTATTAATTATTTAATATTTGTTGTTAATTAGATTTATTAGTTATTAAATGTAATTAATAATTGTTAAATATAATTTACATACTATTAATAACTAACCTTGTTAATTTGTTAAAGTATTAATTCATATTAATTAATTATTATTACTTAATAATTGTTCATTTATTTATTATGAATATATTAATTATTTATTAGGAATATATTAATTATTTAATTTGTTATTACTTATTTAATATTTAAACATATTCATATTTCAAATTAATTATTAATTATTATCCATTAGTTTTTAACTATTAATTTATTATTGTTTAATACTTATTTATCTATCTTATTATTTTTTAAATGTTAATTATTATTATTATTATTTAATTATCAGATATAAATATCACTTTAAAATACTTTAATTTTATTATTAATTGATAATTATTAAATATTAATCTTAATTATTATATAATTACTAGTAGTTAATCATTTAATGGTGACTATTTAAAATTAATTATTAAAAGTTGATCAATAAAACCTTATACTTATTTTTTAGTATGTTTTACGCAACTGACTTTACCGGTTGTAAAAAAACGCTGTTATTGCAACTAGCGAAAATAGTTGCTAAAAATATTTATTCGCAACTGGTTAGGAAGTGCAATTGCAAATAATATGTTTGTTGCAACTGCAATAATAGGTATATTGCTAAATATCCTTTACTGCAACTGTCATTTATCGTCTGTTGCAAATAGCTAGTTGCAATAGGGTATTTTTCTTGTAGTGATATAAGCAAGAGAAAGGGCTCAACAAGCCTGTAAAGCACGACCGAAGACAAATGGAAGCAGAGAGATGGATGAAGATGGCTCTAATTTGAGGCATAAGTGGAGTGGTTGATGAAGCGGCTCAAATTAGAGGCAAAGGGGTGGAGGCGACGGTAAGCCAAAAACCCCAAATTTGATTTAAGAACTAACAAAAAGGACGGTTAAGCATGAGAAGCAGGAGTAAAACTGAAACGACTATTTTATCCACTATGTTTTGAAATATTTGCGAAATGTTCAGATGATATAACATAAATAACTGTGATAACATAATATCACACTAATAACCGTGAGAAAATGGAGCACAAAAAGTGTTACAGAATGACATATTTGGTGTTGTGATTGATATTGGAGTTGATGCTTCATTTATGACTTTCAATTCACTTCAATATTTTTTTTCAAATTTGTTTCTAAATTAAATAGGGAGTTTTATCTGTATCATGAGTATTGTTTTGATAATATTCATGATATCACCTAATCCATTTCCTTAAGAAGAGACAATGTTACATGATAAATATACAAGAATATATTCCCTGAAATTAATACACAGAAACAAATAAATGATTATTTACATTTGGTCAGTAATTGCATTTGATAATAACAGATAGAAATCTTATACCTTTTTTGTGAAATCAAAAATAGCATGCATGCACAACAACACCAATATAACACAAAATAAACCTTGCATGCAGATTTTATTAATTGCCTTTACTGTAAAGTGGCACAAATTGAATATTTATGAGTTTTGTTTATAGTCACACTGGACTAGAGTAGCAAGAACATCACAAATACTGATAACATGCAGGTTTAGAATCAGTTGACAAGTAGTTGGGATGACCATTGTTTGTCTTAAGAAGTTTATCTCTTTTGTTTAGTATGTACACTTGCTAATGATGCAATGGATTTAGTTATGCTTTGTAACAGTGTTATGAATCCATAATCAGTGTAAACTTGATTGAATTATTTCATATTTCTAAGTGTGAATGGTTCGTGTTTTTTTAAGTAATTTGAATGTTTGTTGCTATTATTAAAAAAATATGCTTTAATTATTATATCATGAAATTTATAGTTTGTGGATGCCGTGGAAAGATGAATTATAACCATTTGTAGTTGTTGTACAAATATTTGCTGCAATTGTCAACATTAATTGTGCCAGTACTACTACAACCTTTACAAGTAGTTGTAAATTGTTAAGGCAAGCAGCTAAAATAGTTGTAAGAAAATTAATCACAGTAGTTTTAAGCAGTTGTGAATATGTCTTTTACAACTTCCAAAAGCAGTTGTAAATAAGTCTCAGATATAAAATTACTTTTTTACAACTGTCCTCATCCATTGTAAACAGAATTATACTCTATTACAACTGCGGATATAACTACTGGTGCGCGCCAGTTGTAATATATCTGTTACAACTTTTTTTGACAGTTGTGAAAGGGTATTTTTATTGCAATTGCACACATGTATACTCAATCATATTCATTGTTAACAGTGTAAACATGTATGAATTCGTGACTTTATGCGTATAAATAAATTAACATCAAGACATGATAAATGACATGTGCACGAGCGCGCACACACACACAAATGATATAAATTGAATTATCACCTTGTTCAAAGCTTAGTTCAAACATCTTGAGATGTTGAATATGTTCATTTATAGAATTTGTATCCAAAGCTTCAGCTAGAGTTACCAAAATGGAAGCATCTATGACTGATCTTTGTCTTTTATATTAATTTATGTATTTGGAAGTTTGAAAATGAGGAGAAGAATTAGAGTAAGGGTTGGCCTAAATTATTTTGTACGACAATGCAAGAAAGTAAAAATCATTATGCAAAATTTGCACAAAACGCTCCGATACCAATATATTATGCGAAATGGTTGCACAAATGCGGAAAAAAAATGCAAGATCCATATTTTCTAGTTGAACATCAATGAATCTAACATCAATTATTCTATTACTTCAAATAAATAGTAAATAACTATAAAGTAGAACATAAAGACACAGAATATTTGTACTGGTTCCAGTATCATCAAGAAGATAGTGTATATCCAGTCAGAATGAGAGAGATTTTATTCCGCATAAGAGAGAGATACAAGAGAGTACAAGATAAGAGTTTGGATAACCAAACCCCTGAAGCATGATGAACAAGAAGAGACACTCTATTTGGGGATCTATAGCTAAATGCCAGGATGGGTTTACAATGAAGTCTACCACCAGTATATAGCCAGTGAAATATATGTGGGTCATTAATAAAATTACCAAGATATGGTAATAAATAATGGAGGTAAATTACTATGGTAAAAAATGGTGCAAATATAGCAAGTAAATCACCAATTCTTTCCTTAGCATAGGCAGAAGAAAATAATGCCTGCATTTATTATTTTGTTATATCATGAAAATACAATCAATCATTTATGCGTATCCATATTAAAAATATTTACTTTTTGACACGACCCGAAATCCCCCTTATGGGAAATCACGGATTGAGTTGAGAACAAGCCACATCGGAACGCAAACATAAGAACATTTCATTGTATATTACAACAATTTCATCAGATTACAAGAATATACAGAGTATGAATCAATATTACACATCATAAAATATTAGAGATTTAAATTACATTTAAATACATCGCATCGGAAAAACAATACAAAGCACAACTGAAAACATATACACGGATACAGATCTTTCCGAATACCGCTTCAGTTGTAAATCAGGATCTTGTGAATATAAATCTGCAAAACCAAAACTACTAGCTGCCCATGTCAAAATAAGGGCACCCAGAGTTTAGGTTAAAACAATAAACTCCAGGTCAGTCATGTTACTGGTGTGAGAACTAAAACAGTTATTAATCTTTATTTTTAAAGTTAGGTAAATCAAGGGACCACGCCGTATAACACGGAACGGGGTTCCTCCGAAGAATACCAGTGCATAAAACAACAGCGCATGTAACAACCCGTATTTTTAATAACATGTTACAACATAAACCAAGGCAGAATTAAATGATAAAATCTGAATCAAGGGAAACGGGCTATGCCATTGCGTTCGTCTCGGAAAAATACGCGAAATAGAGTCCGAGTTTTCGAAAATCGGAGTCCGTATGACCAAGTTATGGCCCGTCAAAGTTTTCAGAAAATTTCAAGTTCAAAAACAGTTCAAATTTGAATTTAGAATTCAAATTCTGCCAAGCAGAAGAGGCGGGAAAAATTCCCGCCGCCCCCAAGTCGACTGGGGAGTCGACTTGGGAGTCGACACACCCCAGGTGGTGTTGACTGCCCAGTCGACACCCCTGTCGACTTGGGTGGTCGGCCAGTTTGGCCTGGGTGCACCTGACTTGTTCCTCAAGACATGTTTGGAGGCTTATGACGGATTTTAATGGCTCAGATCTGAACTAGGGTTAATCCTATGGCCTAAACTAACATAATCTTCTATAAAAAGACCCTAAGACCTAGCCTAAACCCTCATTAATAATTCCTACAACTAAATGCCAAAATGTTTCTTGATCATGGCCTCCATCTTCATAACATGGCCTCCATCCTCTTCATGAAAATTTGAGTGTCCTAAGCTAGTAAAAGAGCCACCTTTCCTCATCAAAACAAGGATCTTTCTTCATACAAATCAAAGGAGCTTATTGTTTCTCAAAACAACTTGGAGCTTATATGCGATTGGGGGTTTTTAGAGTTGCTAGTGGATTCGTCTCAATCTTATTTTATTTCATAGGTCTTCATAGCATTGTAAGCCCTATTCTACTCTTAGATTCTAACTATGAAGTTAAATATGACATGTTGCAAGTTTGAGTTTGGGCCTAAGTATGATTTGTGCTTTGATTCTATCATGTTATGCATAGATTTATTCTATGCATGTTTGTAAAGCTATCACCTTGACTTTGTGCATAGAAAGCTATGAGCTTTGATTCTATCATGTTATGCATAGATTTATTCTATGCATGTTTGTAAAGTTATCACCTTGACTTTGTGCATAGAAAGCTATGAGCTTTGATTTGAAATGTTGCATAAAGCAACATAGAAACTCTCATAACCCTTATGTTGTCTTGCATATGATGTTATATGCGAATCACTAGCTATCATCCTATGTCATTTATGGCCATGTTTCACCTATTATGCTAAAGTTGATATCATGCATGTTTTGAGGCTTATAATGTAATATGCAAGTTTATGAACACATTTGCCTCATATGTCACCATGTTTAACTTGTGGCAAAACCTTAACCCCTCATGTTCCTTAATATGCTTGTGGCCAAATCACCCTTATGCTATTATGCATGCTAGTGGCCAAATCACCCTTATGCTATTTGATATGTTTGAGGCCAAGTCACCTTTTATGCTATCATACATGTTGAGGCCATATGCTAGTATGTTGAACCCCTTTTGGCCTCAAATATCACCATGTTTGACTTGTGATAGACTTTGCCACCTTATGCCCACCTTATCATATTGTTATGTTCCCTCTTTGATCTATTTGCGTTGATGTGAATTTACGTGCGATGGGAATACGTTACGGGTAGTTGGGCAAACTTAAATAACATGAAAACATGACTTGAAAATATGACATGAAAGTTTGACATGTGTTTATGCTTGAAAACACGAACGTGGACATGACATGTAGAAAACATGAAAGTGGCCAACTCGAGGTTGGGTTGAGTTTGTAGCATAAATCTATCCGGAACCGACCGACTTAACTAGTGGCTACAAACAATAGGACCCAATGTGAGTAGTTGGTCATATCGCACTTAAAACCCGAGGTTAGACTAGGTTGTGGTGTAAAGCTACCCGGACCCGCCCGACTTAACTAGTAACCGCAACAAAGTCTAATGTGAGAGGTTGGGGTGCATTAAGTTAATTAATGCCACATGGTAGGGTTAAGTCATGGACTACTTGAATACTTAACCAATTAAACACGATGGATTGGTAGGGTTAAGTCATGGACTACTTGAATATACTTAACCAATTAAACACGATGGATTGGTAGGATTAAGTCGTGGACTACTTGAATATACTTAACCAATTAAACACAATGGATTGGTAGGGTTAAGACATGGATTACTTGAATACTTAACCAATTAAACCCGATGTATTGATAGGGTTAAGTCATGAACTGCTTGAATACACTTGACCAACTCAATACATGGTTAAGATAGGGTTAACCACACTTAACCCGCTTGAAATCCTAGTTACGTGGTCCTTTTCAGCAGTAAACCACTTGGAAGTATCATGGGTACCCTGGACTAGGCTAGGGTGGGGCACGATTACTGGACTGATTGTAAGAGACCAAAAGAGACGGCTGAAGGGTGCACCGGTTGTTCAGGCGGACCGTGGTCGTGCACATTAAGTCCGGAGTTGAACATGAGCACCAGTAGGTTTAGACTGTGCATGCTTGAATTGTGTCTGTGGTTTACACCTTAGGGCTGGATACACCCTGGGGTGGACCTTGCACAGTTAACTACATTCCACGATTAAGCTGTATGACACCGATACACAACGAGTTAGGTTTATAGGGAGCCGATCGACTAGACCGAGTAGTTGGACCTTGATTTAGGTCACCTCATGATATTGGGCCAGCTTTGGGCCAAGGGATCATTTCTTGTTTATACTTGACATGGATTGGAATACTAGTACACACCTGGTGCAACTTAACCTTGTATATGCGATACCACACTTGATCTATCTTATTAACTTTTCACCATACCAGTTATCACCCTATGTTTCATCTCTGCTTTACATGTCCAGTTAACTTTATTAGTTTTTATACTAATAGTAGGTAGGACTTACCAGTCTTTTTGACTGACCCATTTTCTTTCGCCTCTTTTCTTTCGTTTCCCCCCCAGGTTCTCAGGGTGGGAACACTAGCACCTAGCTGGATCTTTAGCTGCTTTTCTGGATAGCTCATGTATGGTTTGGACTTGAGCATGCTATGGTTTTATTCTACTTTGGGGATAGTTACTTTATGTTTTTTTCCAGTTTTCAGTTTATGTTTCTAGACTTTGTTTTGTGGGAAAATAATGACCAAGTACTTTGATGTAACTTGACTATGGTTTTGAAATAGTAGTTTTATCCGCTGCTTTACTTACTCTGTTTTACTTACATGTTCTGTCTTGTGATATCTGCATGCATGTTTACCTCGTTTAACGCCCCTCCAATGCTAGTGCGCTTGCAAGAGTGGCATTGGCGGAGATGGGGTGTTACAGCGCAATGCTAAATAAAGAACAATGAAGCTATTATAAGACCCAGGTCCCATCACACAATGCAACACAAGCCGGAGGATAGAGTTTTACCTTATAATAGCCAAAGGATGCTTGATACGCTAAATTTCATCTTTTATTATTACTATAAGTGTATAGTGTCAAAACAATTTCAATCATAAGTATCAATCATAGACGGCATAAGTGCCCCATACCACTATGTCACCATATATAGGTTCTACAATCAAAACCGCAAAGTCACATATTGGAAATTGGATTTCCATCTATGAATCGAGGCAAAAGATAGTCCTCACCGAATTCGAGACAATCTAGTCCATGTCTCAGGCTACAGCCGCAACTGCACCTAGGAGCCATAGGGCTGGTCCACTCGATGTGGATTAAATAAAACCCCGAACACTACGTCTCCCCACCCTATGGGGCGTAAATGAGCCAAATGACTCCATCGGCTCCACACAGTCACCGATATATCCGAGGCGCCTCGCAACAGCAACAACCACACAGGTGAAAATAATATAAATGTCAGGGCTGGTAGGTCACTGACACCACCTCTAACTAGAAAGAGACGCGCGTTCTCCCTAGATCCTCTCCCGTTTCTGGTTCACAACCGGGGTGTGAGGCTCGCGAATCAACGTTACACAAAGCTATGACACACAGTCGGTGCTTTGATCATCAACCACAAGACTTTACTTTTCAACAGAAGCCTTGATCAATTGCCACTTAGGCATGCCACACAGGCAATTCACTCCATGCGATTGATATCCATCAATATATAACCTCTGAGCTCGTACGTCTCATAGAAGGGCGTTAAGCAAGAGAATAAATTCTCCGCCGCCAAACAAATATATATTTAATAGAAATCAATCACACCGAATAAAATCCAATGTCAGACACACAGTCCATTTACAAGTTCGTTCTGGGTCTGAACGAAACCGGAGGCACCTTGTACCTCGCATATCCATCGATCTCCAAGTACGTCTGGACGATCACCAACTGATTCCCTCCTCTTGGGTGTACAACCCAATCAAGATCATCAGTAATCACCCAAACGATGTGAAGACCTCCGGTCTTCGAACACCGTCTTCATCCTCGACGCCACGTCGAATCAGTTATTCAGAATGGGATAAACCCGGTCTTTCTGAAAAACTCGCGTATATATATAATAAACAAGTGTTACACAAACACAACATACGCCTCATTCCAATTCAGAACATTCTTATACTTTGGGAAAGGTTCCCATTAATTTTATCAAAGATAAATTCTTTAAATTTATTCTTTATTCTTCTTTGAATATCAATTCAAACTAGTCGGGATTAGCGAAACACACCGAAGTAATCATTTATTTTATTTCCCTATCCCAACCTATTCATTCCATGAAGTAAAACTGGTAATACTTCATATCTAACACCACGGTGTTACCGGTAAATTCAATTACCATTTCACGTTTAAATCTAATTAAAGATTTAACTATCGCCTGGAGCAAAATTGGTGATACTCCATTCTCGATCATTTCAATCTAATTAAAGATTCATTAAAACTCCACTTAGTTTTAATCTTCCCAAAAATCACTATCAATGATTATTTAACTTGGGAAATCATATCCTGTCTTTAGCTGGGTTAAAGAACCAATGTCATTTAAAACACGGTTCACTATAAACCCAAAATCACATTCAATTCCAATTCAATTATTGAAACTTCTGGTTACTTTTAAAACCCTTTCAAATCCAATTTATTTATTTAAAAATAAATAAATTATTATTCTAGTTCAAAACTAGTTCATTTCGATAAAAATCTATTTTTATCTTTTCAAATTTGGAATTTTTCATCTCAATTCTTCACAAATCATTTCTTATGATTTTACACAAATTATTACTATTTTTAATAATTTTATCAAGGCCCGTATAGTCGATTTCCATCAACGGCCATCGAACTGCACTCACAACGACCTTTTCCAAATTTGATTTGGACATAATTCCAAATCCAACCGTTAGATTTCAAATCTCTAATATTCGTTAGAAAGCTCTTTTCGATACGAACCCAATGGTTCCGGTTTTAGGAGAATCCGACGGTCGGATCTCCCGTAATATCCATTCGAAGTCAATGGTCGAAATTCGCGAACTGCCGTGGCGAGACGCGTTTTATTCAGGCCATTATATATATATAATATACATTATATATATTTTGTCGATTTCCTTTTAAAACATACTTTATAAATCGTTTTAAATTCGTTTTCGAAACGATTTCAACTTCATATTCAATTTCGAATCAAAATTGAATATTCCACATCATCGATATACAAATGATAATATTTTCAAAACGTTATATTTTGTAATCACTTCCTTTTCTATATTCATTTTAAAAACGAATATAATTTATATAAATATCGTTCACGTCAAAATGGCATCAACCTAATCAACACGGCTTTTATTCAACACATGAATATTTATTCTATTCAACACATGAATATTTATTCTATTCAACACATGAATTTATATTATTCAACACATGAATTTATTTTTCTATTCAACACATGAATTTATTTTCTATTCAACACATGAATTTATTTTCTATTCAACACATGAATATATATTTTCTATTCAACACATGAATTTATTTTCTATTCAACACATGAATTTATTGAATTTATTTTCTATTCAACACATGAATTTATTTTCTATTCAACACATGAATATATATTTTATTCAACACATGAATATATATTTTATTTCAACACATGAATATATATTTTACTTCAACACATGAATATATATTTTATAATATTCCTTATTTTCCAAATCGGAATGAGGCCCAATCAATTACCATATAA
Source organism: Allium sativum (assembly GCA_030737875.1). Lineage (NCBI taxonomy): Eukaryota > Viridiplantae > Streptophyta > Magnoliopsida > Asparagales > Amaryllidaceae > Allium > Allium sativum. The sequence goes on from CM060925.1 coordinate 161,797,136, forward strand.
GGTTAATTATATGGATTTTCTACAACACATGTATATAATAGCAACGATAAATCATCAACCATCATCCAGAGTGCACCACACAACTGCATAAGCATTAAATATAAATAATTAACGCTTACACAGTCTGTCAACCATCGATTGACATACAACTAAACAATCGGGATTAGTGTACGTCAAATATCATCCCAATACCCGTGTGGGGTTTCACATCAACAAACACAGATTTTTATTTGTGCAGTTGGGCGATGTGTAAAATTTATCGTCCCAATCAATATCAGTCAAATCAGTGTACATAAACAAATCGTTCGATTTGTAAATGAATATTTATTTTACTTCAACACATGAATATATATATTTTACTTCAACACATGAATATATATTTTGCTTCAACACATGAATATATATTTTATTTCAACACATGAATATATATTTTATTTCAACACATGAATATATATTTTATTTCAACACATGAATGTATATTTTATTTCACAACACAAACAATCACACAAGCATACAAGTCGTCCATGGTCTGTGAACGATGGGTGTCGGGTGCTACTAAGCACCGTCTGCATCCTAGTATATATTTCAACTAGAAATCAAAATAAAAGTGAGGAGTTCTCACCGAGGGTTCCACTCCTTCATTCTCTATTTCTGAACGGGTTGGATTTGGTTCGCTTTCATCGCGTTGTGTTCTTCACCATAATCTCAACGCAATCTGCTTCATACTTTTTATAAGTTAAAAATCGTATTTTTATTATATCACTACATATATAAAGATCAAATTTTTACTATCTATATAATATAAAAATCGTATTTTTATTATCTCCATAATATAAAAATCAAATTTTTATTCTCTACGTAATATAAAAATTATATCTTTATTCGCTACATTATATAAAAATTATATCTTTATCGTTTTCATTATTAAGAATATAATTTTTTTCACATTAAAAATATAATCTTTCCTATTAAAAATATAATCTTTTCATCTCACTAATAAATATAAAACTCCAACCTTTCTTTTAACTAAAAATTCTATTTTTATATAACTAAAAATTATATCTTTCCTTCATAAAAATCCTTCCTTTTTCCTACTTAAAAATCGCATCTCTTCTAAAGTAAAAATCATACCTTTTCTATAATTAAAAACCATATCTTTAATTAAATAAAAATTATAGCTTTTCTATAGAAATCATCACTTCATGAATATAAAAATCTCAACTTTCTATCAAAGAGTTCATATCTTTATAGCGTAAGAAATCAGATTTTTATAGCGAGGAAAAAAAACAGATTTTTATATAATAAATAAACTAAAATAAAGTGAAAAGCTCACCGCTTTCAAGGAGGAAGTCGGTCGGGGTAGGTGGAGGCCAGACGGGACGCGGGGCTTGGCCTGCGGTGGTCACCGTCAGCGGCGGTGGTCCCTTCAGGGTGGCGGTGGGTGTAATTGAAGCTATGGCTTCGGTTTTTTTTTGGGGTATTGGGTTGCTGAACGGAGGGAGGAGGAGATGGGGGAGGGCGGCGACGTTGGCTGGGTGCGGCGCCTGAATAGTGACGGTGGGTGGTGGTCGCGATAGGTGGAGCGACGGGTTTCTACGATGGAGGTTTTTTTTTTCTTTTCTGAATGAACGATCATGATAAAAGGGGGGGGGGGGGTTTGACAGAGATTATATAATAATATATATATATATTTATTTATTTCCACAAAGCAACTTTTAATTTCGAACTCAAAATCGAACCCATCGACTGTCGTCCATAGCTAATTACCCCCATTCCGAACACAATGGGATATGTTTCGTAAGCCAGTTCGGCCATTTCGATCAGTTTTCGTAAAAATCCAAATATAACTCTGTATATTGAATTTGAACGAACATTTCAATTTACCGGGGTTACATACTAACTCTAAAAATTCCCAAAAAATATTTTCTAGCTTTGTATTGATGATACGGTCCTAACAAAACTAATTTCATCAAATTCTGAGATCGTTTGAAAAATGGCCATTTTTTGGTCGATCGAAATTGACTAAAACTGTCAAAACACGTTTTCCTCCGCCACGCTCACATATTGATTCAGAAAATTCCATAGCGACTATTCTGAATTTTCAACTGGGCATAACTTTTGATTCCTGCTATGAAATTTCAATTTTTCGGATTCGTTGGAAAGATATTCCCAATTAGATTCTAATATTTTTGGTTTCACTAAAATCCAGTTTATTTTGAATCCTGTACATTCATTTGAACTTTGAAATCGAATTTTCAAACTATCGCGCCATTTTCAATTCCTTTTATAATTTAAAATAAATATTTATATTCTAACGACGATCTATATAAATATATACGTTCTAATTCTATTCAAAATAAATTTCTCGTCGTTATTATTTAAAATAATTCATTTTAAATATTCAAAATTCACTAAAATTTCAAAAATAAAAATTTTAAATTGGCTCAGATTTCCGGGTTATTACACTTTTCATTTTGTATATTTGTTTCCACCTACTTGTGATTTTGTATCACCAAAATTTAACACTCCACCTTGATGCAAAATCGCATATCTCCAACACCTTACCTCGAGTCAAATTCTCTTTTCAACATAAAACTCTTCAAAAAGAAATCCACCTTAAACCAAAAATCTCTTAGTGAGATAGAAACCAAAAATCTCTAAGTGAGATAGAAACAAAAAATGAATATTTACCTAACGGGTTCCAAAAAAGCTACCCCCTACCACACCTTATTAATGAGCTAAGACTATGTCCTCGCCCACCAACAAATGTTGTAAATATCCAAAATCCAAATAAGGTAGATTCCAAAGTAATCTCAATACAATAAGGCCAACAAATCCTCTCAATTACAGATCTAAATACAGAGCCAAAAACTAAAGCCAATTAATAACAAAAATGGCTAATCCAAACTCTGTATATACTTCAAATCTCTCTCCTGCCACTGGCTTAATTGAAAAAATAAAAATTGTTGTTATGTAATTTTCGTTAAAATAAATGTTATTATGTATCTTGTTTAGACAAGTTTTTATTTTCATTTGTAATAAAAGACAATTACTGTTCATTTTATTTAAATGAAATATCTTATGGAAGTGCACAATTAGTTAACAATCTTTGTAAATCATTAACCTTGATGTGATTGACTATAACATAAATATTGAACGGGTTAAATCTAATGATTTAAATCCAACATACATTTGGCATTGTCATTTAGTCTAAAAACGTATCAAAACTTGATAATGATGAAATTTTGAGGTCATTTGATTTTGAATCATGTAAAGAATGGAAATCTTGTTTATTAGGCTAAATGACTAAAGCATCATTCACTGGACGTAGTAAACGGGCTGGTGATGTATCGGGCTTTATACATAGTGATGTATGTGGACCAATAAATACATTTGCCAAAGATAGGTTTTATTACTTCATTACATTTACTGATGATCTCAGTAGATATTGTTTTATGTATAATATGAAACATAAATAAGATTCCATTAAAAGGTTGAAAGAATTCAAGAATGAAGTTCAAAACCAACTTTGAAAGAATATAAAGACTCTTCAAATAGATAGAGGAGGAGAATATTTAAGCCAAGAATTCAAATGACTATCTGAAAGAGTATGGAATTATATCACAACTCACTCTAGCAAGAACACTACAATGGAATGGTATGTCCAAATAGGAGATTAGATATGGTGCGATCAATAATGAGTCATACAGATCTTCCAATTAACTTTTGGGGCTATGTCTTTGAAATAATTGTATTTATATTTAGTCATGTTTTTACTAAAATGGTTATGAAGACGCCATATGAGATATGGATTGGGAAACGTAGTAGTGTGCCTTTTATGCAGATTTGGGATGTGAGGCATTTGTTAAACGTCTTGCCTCTGATAGCTTAGACCAAATCTGATAAATGTTATTTTCTGGGACATCTGAAAGAAAGAAAAAGATATCATTTCTACAAACCTTTAGAGAATAAAATGTTTATTGCTCGAACTGGTATTTTGAAAGAGAACTAGTCTCTAATACAACCGACGGAAACCACAAAATACCAATTAACCTTGTGTGCACAAGGAGTTTAGTAGGAGTAATATTATATTCCTAGTTTTATATGGTGATGGCACATTACTTATTGGGAATGATGTTAGTTTAAAATAAGAAATAACTGCTGATTCCATAAAGGGAGCTGTTTGAGTTCAAAGTTCATTACTGAAATTAGTTTTATCCATTGTTGATCCAATATATTTATATTGTGATAACAATCGGATATTGATCAGGCTTAGAAACTTAGGTCTCATTATCATTCCAAACACATATTTAAGCAATATAATTTCATCTGCGAATTTGTTTACAGAGGAGATATACATATCTGCAAAGTACCATATGTTGCAAACCCACTAACTAAAACTCTATTGCAAAAAAAGATGATAGTTACGCTTATTTCATGGGTATAAGATACATGATTGATTGACTCTAGTGCAAGTGGGAGTTTGTTAGATTTTTGTGCCCTAGAGGCAATCCATTCGATGTAATTAATAACACTAATGATGTTATAATTTTATTTTGAATAAAAGATCCTATTATGTTATATTTACTTTGTAATAAATAATAACATAATATAAGTCCTTAGAATAATAACACAGAACTATATAGTTTCAAGTAAGTAACTTGAACATGAGATTATAAAATATAATAAGTATTGTGATTCTCAAATCTCCATAGTCAAGTTTTATTGTATATATAGGACATCAATAAAACGTTGAAACTAGAATGCTTATTGACCGATGATCATATCTCATTGATCATTAATATATGTGATATTAATGTAAACAGATAAATACATATTAGAGAATAGTGTATTGGGTTGACCCAACGTGAGAAACATCATGGAATATAATCAATAGTGTCATAAGTAATTCTCATAGTGACAGTGATGTAATTGTCCTCAAGCCTGAAATTATTATATATTTTATTCGATGATATTTGTGTTCTGATATCATCAAAATTTACTTTTAACCTGTTAATCCATAAAATATGGCTTAGAAATGAAAAGCATATTTGGGTCGTCCTCTGTACTTTGGCTCGTTTTGGGTGCTTTTGGGAGTATAGGTCGTTCTGGCACTTTAGGCCGTTCACCAGTTTTGAGTCGTAAAGCTCTTTAGCTTGTCAAGTCTCCTAGGTCGCAATTCATTAAGCCTCACCTTTCTCTGGGTAGTTCTGCGCTTTAGCCCGCTGAAGTTCCCTAGCCCGTCGGGCTACTTAGCTCTCTAAGTATCTTACCGCTAAAGCCTCTTAGCACGCCATGCACTTTGGGTCGTCCAGCTCTTTAACTGGCTAAAGCTCCTTAGCTCATCAGGTATCCTTAGATCGTCCCTATCTAATGAAGATTGAATTGCAGCCGCAACACCTTGGGTCGTTCCACCTATAGCTCGAGGAGGCTTTGGCTCGTGCCACCTTTAGGTCGTCCCGCTATATCACATCGAGGTCTTAGCCCATTCCGCATTGGTTTGGACCGTTTCTCACTGTCTTAGCTTATTCCGCCTCTGGCTTGACGATTTTGGGACGTGGAGCTTGAATATGATCCTTTAGGTCGCCGACGGTCTAAGGGAGATTCGAGATAATTACAGAACTGCCACCTGGCCTGAATCTCACCTATAAATGCCCCTTTTATTCCTTCATGAAAGAGGACTGAATTTCATGACACCGAAGGGCTTCCCAATCATTTCTCCAACCATTTCATGCGATTTCAACATCTCCAGTCATTGATAATCGAAGATCAATCATCAAATCTATCATTAAGTGACGGAAATTCACTCAAGAGTTCGAAGAATCATAAATTTACCTCTCATATTGATATACTTAGAGGATTTTTCCTATTTCTTCAGATTTTTGGATTTAATCAAGAGAAGGGTTTGTGAGGATGAAAACTAATGTAATGAGATAATGTCTAAACCTTGAAAATTTTCATGTGATGGAGATCTCCTTTAAAGTGGATGTAGATCTCTCCTAAGATCGAACCACTATAAAACTATTTGTTCCTTTTCCTTTTTATTACGATTGTGGTCTCATTCCTTGCCAATAGGTGAAGTGCCTTTGTGGCATCTTTGGTGTTTAAGCTAAATTCAGTTTAAACATTTGGCACCCACCATAGGGCCACGTTCACATCTCCTTCCTTCACACTTCTCTCAAGCTCAAGAACCTTGCCTTGAAGTTCTAAGCCTGCTTCTATTATAGATCTAAGATCCAGGAAAATCAACGAACTTGCTTCCAAACTCTAAACCTTGCACGAAGCTATGGGTAGATCGAAGAAAGTCACTAATAAGACCACCAAAGAGACTGACCACCTCACCAACAATCCTAACAATGCTACTCCACCCACCAATCACTTTGAAATTGGTGAAACTTCTAGAGCTGGAGCGGCTGTAACAAGTATGGAGTTGGATGAAGTTGTCGCGGGTCTAACAAGTCAAATGGATATCACAAACAAAGCTATACTAAAAAAGTTAGAATCCATGTTCGTTGTCCAAGCTGCAACAACAAAAGTCACCATGAATACTGCCAATGCTAAATCTGCTCAAACTGCTCGTACAGAAGACACAGGTTTGCAATCATCTAGTCCAAATCGAAAAAATTATGTCTAGGAGGTTGCAGATCCAAATGATCCTCATAAAGAAGTAAAACCACCTACCCGCAACCCTTCTGATAAAGTGATCGCTCAACAGTGTTTGATTCAACCAAAGGGGCACCTCACGATGAAGGAGGCCCAGGGCCCCGAAATCCGAACCATGACCGTTTGCTTAGGCAGACATCTGGTAAGGAGGATGGTGTCCACCCCGTGGACCAACACAATGAAGAGGAGCGCATATCAGAGATAGTTCGCAAGATCATGGAGAAAGCTTGAAAAAACAAGTTGATGAGAAAGAGTGGGGGTTCGATCCTACCAAAACCCCACTCATAGAGAGGATCAAGATGGCTCCATACCCAAACTAGTGCAAACCTCTAGTGGTGCAAGCCCACAATGGGATGGGCAATCCCAACGTATTCCTGTTCAAATATGACCAACATATGGACGGGGCACGTGCCATAGACGAGCTGAAATGCCTTTACTTCCCAACTTGTCTAGAAGGAGTGGCTTCTCTTTGGTTAACGAAGTTGCCACCAAAGTATGTGGATGATTTCGCCACCTTAGCCAAGTTATTTAGAGAGCAGTTCGGGCTCCAAGCCACCAAGGTATAGGACATCATGAAGTTAATGCAGTTGCAGCCGAAGTTGGAAATCATGAACCCCGCCTGGTTCTGATGGCTTTGAAGGGAGCCATATGCAAGAAGACGAAGCTTGGGCGATGGATCAAAAAGAAGAAGCAAACTACTCTCGAAGAATTATTTGATAAAGCTGAAGAATACATGACTATTAATGAAGATCCAGCCTATGCCCTAAACATTCCTGAAAGTAGTGCACAATCTGAAAAGAAGGATGTTAACATACAAGGTGGACAAAAGAATTCTGGTGGTCAAAAAAGGGGAAACGATGGAAAGGATAGTCGAGCTAACAAGAAACTCTGCTTCATTAAGAATTTCTAATTAACTCCCCTAAATGACACCGTAGAGAAAATCTTCATGGCAACTAAGGATACTGAGGAATACGCCAAAGCAAGTAAAGGTCGATGATGCTGTAATAAAGTCAGGCAGGTTCTGTCGGTTCCATTACCAACCGGGCCACAATACGAATGAATGCAGACATCTGAAGAGCTTAATTGAGGAGTTAACAAGGAAGAATAGACTCCAGCAATATATGATAAACCCGCAGAATACTCAAGCTGCTCAAGGCCAAGGAACATCTGTGGGACAGAATGGACTGAGAGAGAGTACTCATGTTGCTGTTATTCTAAGAAAAATCATCAACACAGTCTCAGGAGGACCCTACACAGTCGGAAGAAGCTGGGGGGCATCGTGAAATACACTAAAGAAATAAAGAGCCTTCCTAATAAAGAACGACTCATGGTCATCAACAATGCCTCTCCAACAAAGATGCCAAAGACTTCATGGGATGATGTTGTTTTCAGAGATAGAGACTCAGATGGATTGCTAACGCCAACGGTTGGTCCTATAGTTATTACCATTGGTCTGGGTCCATCTTTAGTTAGAAGAGTCTTGGTAGATAGTGGGGCATCTGTCAATGTTCTTTTCATTAATGCATTTAACAAAATGAATCTTTCTATGGAAGATGTGAAAGCTTGTCAGAATAAGATTCACAGGTTTATAGGTCAACCCACTCAGCCAATTGGCATCATCAATCTGCTTGTCGAGCTTGGAGAAGGAGAACAAAAGGTTGCAATGAAGCAAGATTTTTTCATAGTCGATGAGCTTTCTGCCTATAATGCCTTCCTTGGAAGACCAGCTCTTGCCGTATTCAGAATAGTAATGGTACCATGGTGCTTGACTATGAAGTTCCCTACCGAAAACGGAGTCGTTGTGATTAAAGTTGATCAAAAGCAGGCAAGAGAATGTTACATGGAAGAGTTGGCTGATGCTAAGAAGAAGGAAATGAAGAAGAATGTGGAAGTCCCGCTCCATATTCACGATCCCCCTTGTAGCAACCAGGGCGGGGCCCTTATACTAGCGAACACAACGGAGCTCAAAAGGAAACAGACCTAAGAAAAGCTAGTGTAGGGGAGAATAGAGCGGCACCAGCTGAGGCCACAATCTCAATTCTAGTGCATGACAAAGATCCTAACAAAGTATTAAAAGTATGTTCTCGACTAGGACTAAAGTTGTAAAAAGAGTTAAATTTGTTTTTAAAAGCGAATTTAGATGTTTTTGCTTGGTCACATTCTGATATGTGTGGAATTTCACCTGATGTAATTGTGCATAAACTGAATATTAATCCAAATCTGGCTCCAATAAAACAAAAGAGACGAATTCAAGGGCCTGAAAGATCCGTGGCATTAAAAGAAGAAGTGGATAGGTTGTTCAAAAATAAACTTATACGAGAATTTGCATACCCTGACTGGGTTTCTAATCCGGTTCTTGTTAAAAAATCCAACGACAAATGGAGGGTATGCATAGACTATTCAGAGCTCAATAAGGCGTGTCCTAAGGACAGTTTTCCATTGCCCAGAATTGATCAGCTTGTTGGTGCAACAGTAGGGCACGGGCTATTATCTTTTATGGACGCGTACTCCGGATACAATTAGATTATGATGCATAAGCCGTACGAGGAAAACACGAGTTTCATAGCATACAGAGGTCTGTATTGCTACAAAGTCATGCCGTTTGGACTAAAAAAAGCAGAAGCAACATAGCAGCGCCTTGTGAATTCCATGTTAAAATCCCAAATTGGGAACACAATGGAGGTCTATGTGGATGATATGCTGGTGAAATCAAAGATGGCTAAGGATCACCTCGAAAATCTCGCTGAAATGTTTCATATCCTTAGAAGATATGGGATGAAGCTCAATCCACTTAAGTGCTCATTCGGAGTCGCATCAGGGAAGTTTCTCGGATTTATAGTCAACGCCAGAGGCATTGAAGTAAATCCTTATCAAGTCGTAGCCCTGCGAGAGATGCGCACTCCAAGGACAAAGAAAGAGCTTAAAAGCCTTAATGGGAAAGTAGCCACGCTTAACCGATTTATTTCGAAGGCCATGGATCAGTGCATACCACTCTTCAATGCCTTAAAGAAAGGAAAGAAGATTTCCAATGGATGCGCGAATGCTAAACGACTTTCGAAGAGTTGATCAAATATATGGAATCTCCACCGATGCTTTCAAAGCCTAAAGATGGTGAAGAGCTATTCTTGTATTTAGTTGTCTCGTCTCATGCTTTAAGCGCAGCTCTTGTCCGGGAAGATGCCAAGGTTCAATGGCTAGTTTACTATATCAGTAAAAGGCTTACTGGGGAAGAGCTAAACTATACCAAGTTAGAAAATCTTGCGTATTGTCTGCTTATCGCCTCAAAGAAGCTAAGGCCATATTTCCAAGCCTGTCCTATAAAGGTTCTCACCGACCAACCGCTAAGACAATTTCTTTTCCGCCTAGAAACTTCGGGGAGACTGTTGAAGTGGAACATAGAGCTCAGCCGATATGACATTACTTATCATCCTCGAAGAGCTATTAATGGGAAGGCTTTAGCAGATTTTGTCATTGAATTCATGGACAGGGGTGAGGAGACAGAGGAACTAGTAGAGGCAATGACTAACTGGAAGCTATTCATTAATGGATCCAGGAATGCTTACTGCTCGGGGGCAGGAATAGTTTTGGAAACCCCTAATGTCACTCCTTATGCTATGCTCTAAGGCTGGAATTCCCATCAACCAATGAGGCCGAGTATCAAGCATTGATAGGGGGGCTGAAGTTAGAAAAAGAGTTGAATCTGAAAACCTTGCACATTCTTAGCGACTCTAAACTTGTGGTATGTCAAGTTCGCAAGGAATTCCAGACCAAGATCGGAAACGTTCCTTCTTATCTTACCAAAGCTTTGGAACTTCTTAACAATCTCGACTACTACACTATATCTCATATTCCTAGGGAAGAAAATTCAAAGGAAGATTCTCTCGCTAAATATGCCAGCTCCTCAGATGCGCAGTTATTGGGTCTGATACCCATCGAAGTCCTCTTAACTCCTGCTATTGAAGAAGAAGATATTGATTGGATTATAGAGACTATTGAAGAGCCCGCATCCTGGATGACCCCAATCAAGGAATATATCCTTAAGGGAACACTTCTAGAAGAGCCAAAAAAGAAAAGAAGAATATTGCATAAAGCTCCATTATACCTTATCCAAGATGGAAGATTGTATAGAAGAGGTTTCTCTATGCCACTATTGTGATGTGTAATCAAAGAGGAGTCCAAAGCAGTCTTGGCAGAATTTCGTGAAAGGGAATGTGGAGGTCATACAGGCGGTCAAACACTAGCCAAGAAAATTCTGCGATATGGCTAGTTTTGGCCCACTGTGAACCTGGATGCAACGACCTATGCAAAAAAGTGTGATAGATGCCAGAGATATGCGAAAATTCCTAGAGCACCTCCCACAGAACTAACTCAAATGGTCAGCCCATGGCCATTTTCCGATTGGGGCATAGATTTAATTGGGGCATTGCCTACACCTAAGTTGAATATGAAGTATGCAATAGTAGATGTTGGCTATTTCACCAAATGGGCCGAAGCTGAGCCATTAACTACTATTACTTTGAAAAAAGTGATCAATTTTGTTTTGAAGAACATAATCTGCAGGTTCGGGGGACCGTAGAAAATAATCACCGATAATGGAACTCAGTTCAAGAGCGGTGAATTCTTAGATTTCTATGCTAAATACAAAATCAAGAAGAGTTTTGCAGCCATTGCTCATCCGCAAGCCAACAGGCAACTTGAAGCAATCAATAAAATTTTAAAGTCAACTATCAAAAAGCATCTCGAAAAAGCTAAAGGTGGTTGGGTAGATGATCTTCCACTTGCACTATAAGCATATCGCATAACTCACAAAACTGCGACTAGTCATACTCCATTCTCACTTGCATTTGGATCTGAGGCTATGATCCCAGTAGAGTTGGAAGTTCCCACTCACCAAAGAATCCATTTTAACCAAAAAGAGAATGAGAAGCAGCAACTCGAGACACTTGATTTGCTTGAAGAGAAAAGGAAATAAGTAAGACTCAAGATTGCTGCTCATCAGAGAAGGATAACCAGATATTTTAATGCTAAAGTCAAACGAGAAACTTTCAACTTGGGGACTGTAGTGACCCGTATTTTAGCAAGATAATAATTTATTAATTTAATTATAAAAATAGTGATTTAGAGAATTAAATGGCCGTTAATTAAATAATAGTGAATATTTAATTAAAATAATAAATTAAATAATATATTTAATTCAGAAATAATCAAAAATATTGGGAATCACAATATTCGATGAACGGGGTCGTCACTTAGATTTAATTCAGCTTAGAGTTGAATTATATTGACGAATATATTCAATCGACGACAGTTTGAACGTATAATTTTATTATAATTAAAAATCGAGCTCGAAATGGCACTGCAGTTCGCTATTTGGCGATTTGAACTTCAACTGAATGTACAGGATTCGTTTTAAGCCGGATTTCTGTGAAACAAGAAACGTGTGGAGCTGGTGGAGTATATCTTTCTAGTGGAAGAGAAAAATCGGGATTTCGTCATGTAGATTTTGATTTACGTCCAAATCAAATTTCAGAAAAGTCGCTGTAGAATTCCTTTATAATTTGCGATGCTTTATATACGTTATAAATGGATTTTCAGTATAAACTGAATATCGAGATAATCTGAATCTGAAATATCAAGCTGTAAATTCTGATATGATATTCTGGAGCTATATGATATCATATGTGAAGATATACGATAATATAAATTTATTTTTATTTAATTTAATTTTATTTAAATATATTTATATATTTAAATGGGTCACCCAGAGCTTTAAAAATAGCCACTTTTGCAAACGAAGTCGGAATTCGACGAAACCAGTTTTGTTGGATCCGCAATGTCAAATTATTGTTAGATGTTAAGTTTCATGATTTTTAGAGTCACTGTGTGGTCGTACGGATTTTTAGAGTGAGAAACAATCAATATTTTGACGGTTAAAAATACACTGTTTGAGCATACAGAGTCAGAATTTGACGAAACCAGCTTCGTTGGGACCGTAATGTCGAACTTTAGCTGCATGTCCAGTTTCATGATTTTTGGGTGTCGTATGTGGTCATGGGGATTTTTAAAGCCGAATACAAACAGCAGTTCGATATAAATTAATATAATATTAAATATATATAAAAAAATATCTACACTATAAAAGCACCTTCACTAACTTCCTTAATACCTAAACCAAAGCATAGAAACCGGCCGTGGTTTCTATATTTTTCCTCTATCTCAAAACGTGGAAAAACCCACTTCAAAATTCAAAAGAAATTCGAAATAAATCCTATAAATTAGGATGTATGTATATTTGGAATCACTGAGTGTTTGTCTTCGGCTTGAGACGGTTCTCGTCGAACTCGAGATGGGCTCCTTTGCTGTTTTGGTACAGCGTTTAGCTAGGGTTCCAGTAATTGAACGATTGAAGCTGTAACCCGCGATTTGGTGATGTTTTTTGGTTTCAGCAGGTTGTTTAGGATCTCGCTGGAATTAGTTTGGGTGATTCGAGACAAAAAGGTGTCGTTGGTCACTATGGAGGTTGTGCTGTCGATGGAGACCGCGATGACCACCATGAGTGCGAGTTGCGTATGGAGGTGACGATGTGGTAGAGGAGGCGATGGGGAGTTTAATGATGACTTCGGTTTGAGGAACCGTGAGTTAACGGCGGAGGAGCATGGGTCAAAAGTCGGGTTCTGTTTACAGAGAGGAGCGGTTTTGAGCAAATGGGAGAAGATGGGGATACTGGGCACGGGTTTGGGTTTTTGAGTGGTAAGTGGGCCGGGTTAAGGCCCATGATATATTAAAATCCAAGTTTTTGTTTTTAATTAAAAAGTTCGAACTTATAAATTCGATATCTTTGTCATACGAAATCAGAATCACGAACCGTCAGATCCGTTGGGATCGTATGGACGGGAGCAACACAATGAAGCTGACTGGAAGTGGATCCGAGCTCGTTACAATTTATGGAGAAATAAATTGTCCGTCGAAATCAAAGAACGCAAACCGATTTTTATAACGGTTAACGCGTCAATGTGAGTAAATCTCACTAACTCTGAACAGTTTATAATTTCATGTTGTATTGTTAGAACTGTTAAAATTGTCTGTTTGACTGTGTGTTGATTGTTTGATTGAACTGCTAGTCAGTTAGTTAAATTTCTATATTGATTCTGTTTAAAAGAATATATCATATGGAACTGAAAGTGATGTTATCTATATTGTCTAACATCTGTGATGCAGGGAAACAGGTTGGAGGAATCCGACTGGATTCCTCAACAGTTATTTTATTGTTTTTCATATATTTTGATATATGATGTGAATTATAACCTATTGTTGATTGTATATGTTGGATGATATTGATCATTGACAGTCGATTGTTTAAAAACAATAGAAAACACTGAAAGTGTAGAAAAGGGGATTTTCAATATTTATATTGAAAATGAATCTATTTATAAAATCGAAGGATTTTATAAAAGGATATTTATTTAGATATAAATAAATAAAATAAAGGAATATTTATTCAGATTAAATAAATAGAATAAAGGATATTTAATTAGGGATTAAATAATTAGAGTTATAAAGGAAAATCTATTTAGGAAAATAAATAGATTATACAAAAGGAAAATCTATTTAGGAAAATAAATAGATTATACAAAAGGAAATCTATTTAGGAAATAAATAGAAGTTAAAATAAATGGAAATAAAAGAAAAGTTAGTTAGTCGGATATAAATATTCGAATCAAGTTAGTTAAGTGGTCAAACCAAGCTAGTCGAACCAAACTAGCCAAGCTAGTCAAACCAACCGAGTCGAAATGGTCGAGTCGAACCAATCGAGTCAAGATGGTCGAGTCAAACCAACCGAGTCGAGCTGGTCGAGTCGAACCAATCGAGTCAAGCTGGTCAAGTTAGTCGAACCTGGTCAGTCGAATCGAGTAAATCAAACTTAGTTAATCGAAAGGAGTTTATCGATTTAGTAAATCGATAGGAGTTAATTGATTTAGTCAATCGAGATGAGTTAATTGGTTTTAATGAACGAGAGGAGTTAGTCGAATATGGTATTCGAACCAAATGGTCAAACCAAGTAGCCAAGCCCAGTGGTCAAACCAAATGGGTCAGGTTAGTCAAACATGGTCAGTCAAACCAAATGGGTCAGGTTAGTCAAACATGGTCAGTCAAACCAAATGGGTCAGGTTAGCCAAACCTGGTCAGTCAAACCAAATGGGTCAGGTTAGTCAAACCTGGTCGGTCGAACCCAGTTAGTCGAGTTAGCCGAATAGGGTTAGTCAAATAGAATTAATCGATTAGGGTTAAACCATAGAACCAATCGATTAGAGTTAAACCAATAGTGTTAGTCGAGCCTAGTTAATCGAATCGAATTGGTCGAACCAAGTAAGTCGAGTTAGTCGAGTCAAGTTAAGTTAGTCGAGTTAAAGTTATCGATGTTAGTTTCATCGAAAGGAGTTATCGATGTTAGTTTCATCGAAAGGAGTTATCGATGTTAGTTTCATCGAAAGGAGTTATCGATGTTAGTTTCATCGAAGGGAGTTATCGATTGTAGTTTAATCGAAGTGAGATTTTCAAATACGAGATATTTGAAAAGAAAGAGTTATCGAATATTAGTTATTTGAAGAGAGATTATCGAATATCGTTTATTCGAAAGAAGTTAATCGAATATAGCTTATTCGAAGAAGAATTAATCAAATAGAGATTTCTCGAAGAGAGTTAATCGGCGAATTCGATTATATCGAAGTCGGGAAAGTACTTATACTTTCCAGTGTTTAAATAGATTTATTTATTTATACATAAATAAGTGTTAGGTTAATTATTCACTAATAAGAATAGAAGTTATAATTAAAGTTAGATAATTCGAAAGTAGGGATTATAACGTTATCGTTATAACCAATGTTTTATATATAGAAGTGGACTAGTAAAATTGAATCCGAGAAAGGCGTAAAGAAGTTGTTAAAGATTAAAAGATAAACTTCGACCATTTCGAAGTTATAACGTTGTTCAGTTAAGGTCTGAGAGGTAATTATACCCCAACTTGAGTGACTTCCTTCTTAACTAAGAAATGGTAAGGTTTGATCGTAAAAGAGTTTTGGAAATGTTTTCCAAACGAGAATCAGAAATGTTTTTTGATAAAAGAAAATAAGAATTTAGAATATAGGGAAACAGGAGATAAGTAAATAAATGAATTAAAGAGATTAATGTTAAATGATTTTTGATCGATAGAATTTCCATCTGGAAATAATATCATTGTTTGCACACTTGTTTTTCTTTGATGGTTAAATCACAGACTATCGAAGTTTTGACCATTTTAACGTTGTTAATATGGAGAGACCGGTTGGATTTTTATCCAAAGAACCACTCTGTATTGGCATAAGCGTCGCGAATCATATATGCCAAAGATAATTGAAGACGGAGTAAAAATGCAAGGGCTATCCTGTTTACAGAATAGTGCCTTCGGTTTGTCCAGTCCCAGGACAACTTGTATGGACAAAGGTCTGACAGAGTATATCCAATGGATCACGTAAGTTGATCTGTTCAAACGTATTCACGTTTGGTGGCGGAGGAATTCGTTTCTCTTAGCTGTATACCCGTGTTATTTTTGGATAAGTCAATTTGTGATTTGGCGGGTATGACGATGTGACATTTTAAGTAAATGAAGATGGATGTCTAACAGAGTATTTCCAGAAAGGTCACGTACATTGATTTCTTCAACCGTACCAAGAGTGGAAGCGGAGAAGGAAACTTCTCTTAGCTGACACGTAATGTATTGTTGTAGACGTAAATTAGTGATTTTCGATGGATCTGACAATATGGCATTCGAAGTGAATCTATTGTGATGATAAAGCGTAGCTTCTAGCCTCACATCCGGTAAATGACAGAAATTGGGCAGGCAGCATGGCTAAGTCGGTCACACCGAAGTAGGGTGTATAATCACCTATCTAGAGAATATTCATTTACTTCTTTAATCTATCAATGCTGTCCCATATATATATACGGGAACGGTTGCTGATCCCAACCGTTGGTGATGTACATTCGATACACTCAAGCGAAATGAGTGGTCGGTCATGTGTGGCTGAGTTGCAAGATGTTCTTGTTGAACTCCAGTGTATCGTTCCTAGAGTACACTGATCGGAAGGTGGTTCCATACCTTGTCATAAATGGGAATCCAATCATCCAATACGAGCTTGCAATTTTGATTGTATACTATATATGTAGTAACGTGAGATGCAAGCGTTTCTGCTAGATTGATATTTATTTGTACTTAGACATTATTATAATATCAGAATGATATTGCTTTGAAAAGTTATTTGGATTCTCATAAGGGAAAAACCCGTTCCGTATTCACGGCGTGGTCTTATGAGATATCATATACCTGTTTAAATGATTTGAGTTTATTCACACCAGTCCCATGACTGATCCGGAGTTTATTTTGTTGTTTACCCTAAACTCTTGGGTGCCTAAATATGTACGGGCAGTCAAGTAGTCGGGATTTTACAGATACACTTGGAGAGCTTGGAGCAGGAGGCTTCAGGATTCTATAGCTATAGTTATTCCCGCTGTGTTGTAAGTGTTGTACTCTGATAAGTGCTATTGTATACATAACTGTTATATTTCAAAGTTATGTTATCTATTATATGTTATTCGTTCCGCTGTGAGGTTCGTGTTACTCTGATGTTGTGTTCTTCTTCTTCTTCTTCTTATATTCTAAGTTTCTATCTTATCTATTCTCACCTTCTAATTTCTTTCATTAATTACCGGGATTTTTCGATGGTTTGGTTATCGACGTCGTGCTTACGTCGATAACCAAAGTCGCTCAAAAATCCGGGTTACTACAGTTGGTATCAGAGCATTGGTTTAGTTATTACCTTGGCTCTGTGGCGTGATTCAGTAGAGATGGGATTAGTAATATCCTAGACTGAGTTTGAGTGTATATATACGAGTGAACGTATTTGTTAGTTAATATAAAATGATTTTATATTGTGGAGTTTTATTGGTTGAGTTGTTTGTAAATTCTGGTCGATCGGTTTGATCCACTGTATCGATAGGGGTTACTAAACACTCGAATACGATGAACCGTCATGGTATGTTTTGAAAGAGGGTAAATGGAATAATTTTACCCGAATATATTTGATATAGTATATTGGTTGTGTTGATTGTTATTATAATCGAGTAAGATTATAAAAAGGTAAAATGATTATAAATGACTAATCAGAATTCATATAAGTAAAGTATATGAAATAAAATGAAGAAAAATCTGAATTTAAATCAGATTGGAATTAAAATAAGGAAATTTTAAGTTCCTGGGAGATTTTGAAAATGTTTTTCAAACTGAAGGTGATATAGTATTGAACTCACTTCGATAGCTGGAAAATAGATTCTGATGATGAATCGCGACATCATCAGTGTTCATTTTCGAGTTCTAAGTGATGGACTACTACCAAAGGTTTTTTTGAAGTGTTTTGAGAAAACAAGTTGTTTAGAAATTCAAAGGTTTTGAATTGGCATTGTAATTTCAAATTGATTTGAAATAGACCCAGGAAATTAAGTTTCGGAATTTAATTTTAACTTATAAAGTTAAATAGAATAAGATAGTAGAAATAAATTGAAATATTAACTTGAACTGAGTTAAATAGAATTGAATTGGATTAGAGAATAATCTGTTATGGAATTGGGTTGATGAGTTAAGAATTTGAAATTTGATATTCAGGTTCGAATGAAATTCGATTTGGTTTTGAGGATATGAACTGGTTGGAATTTGATGGAAATAACACTAGTATATGCTGAGTTGATAGCATATGGAAGTGATAGAGTTGATATTCCCGACAAAAAGGTACCAGTTTATATTATATATGGATATGAGATTTATGAGCCGAACTGGCAAGCCGCTTGGCTGTTAGATTTTCTTTTGGGTTAAAGAAGGCCCAGAGAGGCGAGTTGGAGTTTGAGATATTGACCAGTACAAAGGAGGTGCTGGCAAAAATTTTCGAAAAGTTAAGGTATTAGAAAATTTTCAGAATTTTTGAAAATTTTGTTAGTCGGAATAAATTAATATTTTAGTCGATATTAATTGGTTCTGTTGAAACCGGAGACAAGAGGTAAACAGATAAAAATTTACCCAGTAGATAGGGTCGTCCCCTAGCTTAGCAATTTCGAGGACGAAATTTTATTAAGGGGGGAAGATTGTAGTGACCCGTATTTTAGCAAGATAATAATTTATTAATTTAATTATATAAATAGTGATTTAGAGAATTAAATGGCCGTTAATTAAATAATAGTGAATATTTAATTAAAATAATAAATTAAATAATATATTTAATTCAGAAATAATCAAAAATATTGGGAATCACAATATTCGATGAACGGGGTCGTCACTTAGATTTAATTCAGCTTAGAGTTGAATTATATTGACGAATATATTCAATCGATGACAGTTTGAACATATAATTTTATTATAATTAAAAATCGAGCTCGAAATGGCGCTGCAGTTCGCTATTTGGCGATTTGAACTTCAACTAAATGTACACGATTCGTTTTAAGCCGGATTTCTGTGAAACAAGAAACGTGTGGAGCTGGTGGAGTATATCTTTCTAGTGGAAGAGAAAGATCGGGATTTCGTCGTGTAGATTTTGATTTACGTCCAAATCAAATTTCAGAAAAGTCGCTGTAGAATTCCTTTATAATTTGCGACGCTTTATATACGTTATAAATGGATTTTCAGTATAAACTGAATATCGAGATAATCTGAATCTGAAATATCAAGCTGTAAATTCTGATATGATATTCTGGAGCTATACGATATCATATGTGAAGATATACGATAATATAAATTTATTTTTATTTAATTTTATTTAAATATATTTATATATTTAAATGGGTCACCCAGAGCTTTAAAAATAGCCACTTTTGCAAACGAAGTCGGAATTTGACAAAACCAGTTTTGTTGGATCCGCAATGTCAAATTATTGTTAGATGTTAAGTTTCGTGATTTTTAGAGTCACTGTGTGGTCGTACGGATTTTTAGAGTGAGAAACAATCGATATTTTGACGGTTAAAAATACACTGTTTGAGCATACGGAGTCAAAATTTGACGAAACCAGTTTCGTTGGGACCGTAATGTCGAACTGTAGCTGCATGTCCAGTTTCATTTTTGGGTGTCGTATGTGGTCATGGGGATTTTTAAAGCCGAATACAAACAGCAGTTCGATATAATTTAATATAATATTAAATATATATAAAAAAATATCTACACTATAAAAGCACCTTCACTAACTTCCTTAAGACCTAAACCAAAGCATAGAAACCGGCCGTGGTTTCTATATTTTTCCTCTATCTCAAAACGTGGAAAAACCCACTTCAAAATTCAAAAGAAATTCGAAATAAATCCTGTAAATTAGGATGTATGTATATTTGGAATCACTGAGTGTTTGTCTTCGGCTTGAGACGGTTCTCGTCGAACTCGAGATGGGTTCCTTCGCTGTTTTGGTACAGCGTTTAGCTAGGGTTCCAGTAATTGAACGATTGAAGCTGTAACCCGCGATTTGGTGATGTTTTTTGGTTTCAGCAGGTTGTTTAGGATCTCGCTGGAATTAGTTTGGGTGATTCGAGACAAAAAGGTGTCGTTGGTCACTGTGGAGGTTGTGCTGTCGATGGAGACCGCGATGACCACCATGAGTGCGAGTTGCGTATGGAGGTGACGATGTAGTAGAGGAGGCGATGGGGAGTTTAACGATGACTTCGGTTTGAGGAACCGTGAGTTAACGGCGGAGGAGCATGGGTCAAAAGTCGGGTTCTGTTTACAGAGAGGAGCGGTTTTGAGCAAATGGGAGAAGATGGGGATACTGGGCACGGGTTTGGGTTTTTGAGTGGTAAGTGGGCCGGGTTAAGGCCCATGATATATTAAAATCCAAGTTTTTGTTTTTAATTAAAAAGTTCGAACTTATAAATTCGATATCTTTGTCATACGAAATCAGAATCACGAACCGTCAGATCCGTTGGGATCGTATGGACGGGAGCAACACAATGAAGCTGACTGGAAGTGGATCCGAGCTCGTTACAATTTATGGAGAAATAAATTGTCCGTCGAAATTAAAGAACGCAAACCGATTTTTATAACGGTTAACGCGTCAATGTGAGTTTTACTCACTAACTCTGAACAGTTTATAATTTCATGTTGTATTGTTAGAACTGTTAAAATTTTCTGTTTGACTGTGTGTTGATTGTTTGATTGAACTGCTAGTCAGTTAGTTAAATTTCTATATTGATTCTGTTTAAAAGAATATATCATATGGAACTGAAAGTGATGTTATCTATATTGTCTAACATCTGTGATGCAGGGAAATAGGTTGGAGGAATCCGACTGGATTCCTCAACAGTTATTTTATTGTTTTTCATATATTTTGATATATGATGTGAATTATAACCTGTTGTTGATTGTATATGTTGGATGATATTGATCATTGACAGTCGATTGTTTAAAAACAATAGAAAACACTGAAAATGTAGAAAAGGGGATTTTCAATATTTATATTGAAAATGAATCTATTTATAAAATCGAAGGATTTTATAAAAGGATATTTATTTAGATATAAATAAATAAAATAAAGGAATATTTATTTAGATTAAATAAATAGAATAAAGGATATTTAATTAGGGATTAAATAATTAGAGTTATAAAGGAAAATCTATTTAGGAAAATAAATAGATTATACAAAAGGAAAATCTATTTAGGAAAATAAATAGATTATACAAAAGGAAATCTATTTAGGAAATAAATAGAAGTTAAAATAAATGGAAATAAAAGAAAAGTTAGTTAGTCGGATATAAATATTCGAATCAAGTTAGTTAAGTGGTCAAACCAAGCTAGTCGAACCAAACTGGCCAAGCTAGTCAAACCAACCGAGTCGAAATGGTCGAGTCGAACCAATCGAGTCAAGATGGTCGAGTCAAACCAACCGAGTCGAGCTGGTTGAGTCGAACCAATCGAGTCAAGCTGGTCAAGTTAGTCGAACCTGGTCAGTCGAGTCGAGTAAATCAAACTTATTTAATCGAAAGGAGTTTATCGATTCAGTAAATCGATAGGAGTTAATTGATTTAGTCAATCGAGATGAGTTAATCGGTTTTAATGAATCGAGAGGAGTTAGTCGAATATGGTATTCGAACCAAATGGTCAAACCAAGTAGCCAAGCCCAGCGGTCAAACCAAATGGGTCAGGTTAGTCAAACATGGTCAGTCAAACCAAATGGGTCAGGTTAGTCAAACATGGTCAGTCAAACCAAATGGGTCAGGTTAGCCAAACCTGGTCAGTCAAACCAAATGGGTTAGGTTAGTCAAACCTGGTCGGTCGAACCCAGTTAGTCGAGTTAGCCGAATAGGGTTAGTCAAATAGAATTAATCGATTAGGGTTAAACCATAGAACCAATCGATTAGAGTTAAACCAATAGAGTTAGTCGAGCCTAGTTAATCGAATCGAATTGGTCGAACCAAGTAAGTCGAGTTAGTCGAGTCAAGTTAAGTTAATCGAGTTAAAGTTATCGATGTTAGTTTCATCGAAAGGAGTTATCGATGTTAGTTTCATCGAAAGGAGTTATCGATGTTAGTTTCATCGAAAGGAGTTATCGATGTCAGTTTCATCGAAGGGAGTTATCGATTGTAGTTTAATCGAAGTGAGATTTTCAAATACGAGATATTTGAAAAGAAAGAGTTATCTAATATTAGTTATTTGAAGAGAGATTATCGAATATCGTTTATTCGAAAGAAGTTAATCGAATATAGCTTATTCGAAGAAGAATTAATCAAATAGAGATTTCTCGAAGAGAGTTAATCGGCGAATTCGATTATATCGAATTCGGGAAAGTACTTATACTTTCCAGTGTTTAAATAGATTTATTTATTTATAAATAAATAAGTGTTAGGTTAATTATTCACTAATAAGAATAGAAGTTATAATTAAAGTTAGATAATTCGAAAGTAGGGATTATAACGTTATCGTTATAGCCAATGTTTTAAATATAGAAGTGGACTAGTAAAATTGAATCCGAGAAAGGCGTAAAGAAGTTGTTAAAGATTAAAAGATAAACTTTGACCATTTCGAAGTTATAACGTTGTTCAGTTAAGGTCTGAGAGGTAATTATACCCCAACTTGAGTGACTTCCTTCTTAACTAAGAAATGGTAAGGTTTGATCGTAAAAGAGTTTTGGAAATGTTTTCCAAACGAGAATCAGAAATGTTTTCTGATAAAAGAAAATAAGAATTTAGAATATAGGGAAACAGGAGATAAGTAAATAAATGAATTAAAGAGATTAATGTTAAATGATTTTTGATCGATAGAATTTCCATCTGGAAATAATATCATTGTTTGCACACTTGTTTTTCTTTGATGGTTAAATCACAGACTATCGAAGTTTTGACCATTTTAACGTTGTTAATATGGAGAGACCGGTTGGATTTTTATCCAAAGAACCACTATGTATTGGCATAAGCGCCGCGAATCATATATGCCAAAGATAATTGAAGACGGAGTAAAAATGCAAGGGCTATCCTGTTTACAGAATAGTGCCTTCGGTTTGTCCAGTCCCAGGACAACTTGTATGGACGAAGGTCTGACAGAGTATATCCAATGGATCACGTAAGTTGATCTGTTCAAACGTATTCACGTTTGGTGGCGGAGGAATTCGTTTCTCTTAGCTGTATACCCGTGTTATTTTTGGATAAGTCAATTTGTGATTTGGCGGGTATGACGATGTGACATTTTAAGTAAATGAAGATGGATGTCTGACAGAGTATTTCCAGAAAGGTCACGTACATTGATTTCTTCAACCGTACCAAGAGTGGAAGCAGAGAAGGAAACTTCTCTTGGCTGACACGTAATGTATTGTTGTAGACGTAAATTAGTGATTTTCGATGGATCTAACAATGTGGCATTCGAAGTGAATCTATTGTGATGATAAACCGTAGCTTCTAGCCTCACATCCGGTAAATGACAGAAATCGGGCAGGCAGCATGGCTAAGTCGGTCGCACCGAAGTAGGGTGTATAATCACCTATCTAGAGAATATTCATTTACTTCTTTAATCTATCAATGCTGTCCCATATATATATACGGGAACGTTTGCTGATCCCAACCGTTGGTGATGTACATTCGATACACTCAAGCGAAATGAGTGGTCGGTCATGTGTGGCTGAGTTGCAAGATGTTCTTGTTGAACTCCAGTGTATCGTTCCTAGAGTACACTGATCGGAAGGTGGTTCCATACCTTGTCATAGTTGGGAATCCAATCATCCAATACGAGCTTGCGATTTTGGTTGTATACTATATATGTAGTAACGTGAGATGCAAGCGTTTCTGCTAGATTGATATTTATTTGTACTTAGACATTATTATAATATCAGAATGATATTGCTTTGAAAAGTTATTTGGATTCTCATAAGGGAAAAAACCCGTTCCGTATTCACGGCGTGGTCTTATGAGATATCATATACCTGTTTAAATGATTTGAGTTTATTCACACCAGTCCCATGACTGACCCGGAGTTTATTTTGTTGTTTTCCCTAAACTCTTGGGTGCCTAAATTTGTACGGGCAGTCAAGTAGTCGGGATTTTACAGATACACTTGGAGAGCTTGGAGCAGGAGGCTTCAGGATTCTATAGCTATAGTTATTCCCGCTGTGTTGTAAGTGTTGTACTCTGATAAGTGCTATTGTATACATAACTGTTATATTTCAAAGTTATGTTATTCGTTCCGCTGTGAGGTTCGTGTTACTCTGATGTTGTGTTCTTCTTCTTCTTCTTCTATTCTAAGTTTCTATCTTATCTATTCTCACCTTCTAATTTCTTTCATTAATTACCGGGATTTTTCGATGGTTTGGTTATCGACGTCGTGCTGACGTCGATAACCAAAGTCGCTCAAAAATCCGGGTTACTACAGGGACCTTGTTCTGAAAAGGATTATGACAGGAACTGGAGTACTCTGACCAACTTTGGAAGGACCATATATAATAAGCCAAAAATTCTCATATGGCACCATCGAATTGAAAACGACGGATGGAGCCCAACTTCCGAGAGCTTGGAATAGCATACACCTCCGTCACTATTATACTTAAATTTCTTTTATGTCTTGAAAAGTTGTAAACATCATGCATTGTTAATACCATGCAACGTTGTCACAAACTTTGTACATATCATTGAAGGAAATTGCTTTACTTGCCTAAATCGTACATTTGCAAATTATTGTTTACAATTTTCTTAAATTCGATTTTGATTGCAGGCCCTCTAGGGGAACATCGACGCATCCATAATGTAGTAAAACCTGGTGATCGTTACAGCACATCCCGATTGGGATAGCTAGGGCGTCTGTTGCTCAACGCTCAAAACATCATTCACAGTAAGCACGGAGGTGTAGGGGCATGAAGTTGCAAATAAGGAACACTAGGAACTGACCGGTCAAATGATGCGGCGTCCCGAATCCAAACAAAGTTGAAAGTTTCACCATAGAGGCACCTTCTTAATTGTATGGTCTAGGACCCTAGTTCTAACAAATCATGGTAAAACCTGATAAATGAACTAGCGTCCTCCTCATGAAATGATACAACCCTAAACCAAAGACGTTCCCGAGGGGCACCCAGTTGATTGTCAACGCCATTTATACATTGACCGATTATGACAAGCCCTGGGCTTTCAAAGACCTCTTTGGGGGCATCCGATCAGATGTTGGGTTTTCCAAATCCAGCTACTGACGGACTTCAAAGACCTCTTCGGGGGCATTCGATCAGATGCTGGCTCTTCCAAATCCAGTTACTGATGGACTTCAAAGACTTCTTCGGGAGCATTCGATCATAAGCTGGGTCTTCCAAATTCGGTTAGTGATGGACCCAAAGACCACTTCGGGGGCATCCGATCATAAGCCGGGTCTTCCAAATTCGGTTAGTGACAGACCCAAAGACCTTTTCGAAGGCGTCCGAAAAATTCTACAAGTGGCTAAATTATTCAGTCATAACGAATAATGAATTTACTTAGACCTCTTCAGAGGTGCGAAAATGAAGATCTCTCAAGCAAGGGCACAAAATCGAAATTCCTCCCCACGAAAGGACATGAGTTTGATTGGCTACATCAGAAACCCTTGGATCATGAGCATGCTAGGAAATTTCAAATTTGATGGCATAAGCACATGACCGATATATTTTAAATATAGTCAATCACAAATGTTACACCTATCCTTTAAATTCTGTGACGAATTCTGGTATGGGGGCATTACCACCGCATTGAGGAAATTCAACAATGCTCACTTAAACATACCATAAATATGTCACAACTTTACACTAAAGGCTTGGTATCCACAAGGATTACCCTGACAAATAAAAGTTGAATTCCTTTAAATGGCCAAGGCAACGAAAACTTTGATGAAGTGGTGAATACGAAAAGTGGTTACTCACGGGAAAAGAAGTCTCAAATATTTCCTCAGTCAAAGTCAAAGAAATTTAGTAAAATTGGTCAAGTAAATCCAGCTAATGATGATCCTTGGCTATAACTAGAAAATCATTATTCACAAAAAAATACCACGAGGTCATTTTAATACCAAACATTGTAATAACAAATGGCTTGTAATGTAAAAGAATTTGTGTTGTGAGCATGAAAAGAAAACAGGTGTGGAATGCAGAACAAGAAGGTACAACAAAGCTTAAAGTAAAATCTTAAGTACAGTAAGCAGAACATAGTTTCATTTCAGCAACACAGAACCAGATACCAGATCTTAGAATCACAAGTCAAGTCATAAAGTCGCAAATCTAATACAGAAGTTTCAGACATAGAATAACATAAAGTAGTAAGCGGGGACCGACACCCGCATATACAGTCGATTTGAATACATCATATAAAAGAGAATAGTCGAGACGCAAAATGAACTAATTCTGAGCACTACTTCTTCTTATCACTTAACCTTAGAGTTGGTTTGTTGAGAGGATGAGGAGGAGTCTCTGCTACATCACTCAGATTTTCTTGAGAAGACAAAGTAATATCTTCCGTATTCTGAATAGCACGCTTCTTTCTCTTGCGTTTCAAAGACGACAAGGGTTTGTTTGACTTTTTCTTCTAACCCTTAGCAGTATCTTTTGGGCTCTCACCCGTTTTTGTGGCGCCAGTACCATCACCAAGGGTGTAATCAACATACTTTAAGTCAGAGAGCGCATCAATTTTAGCATCCTGTGACTAGCGAACTATAATGATAAGTAGGGATGTGTCACTAGAAGAGGGGGGGGGGTAATAATGGAAGCAAGGGGAATAGTCATCAAGGGTGAATCACTTATAGCAGCTTCAATTGTTGTTGCTTTGCCTATAGCAGGAGAAGGTAAAGGTGAAATTAAAACTAGATTATGGGAGTAATGAGCATAACAGGCAAGAGGCCCAGGTGAATCAAAAATGGATTCTAAGTATGACATGGTGAAGTCAATTTCGATTTTACCTGTATCTAGAAGATTTTCTTGGATATCTCTATGCTCATTAATTCTCCAATTGTCTGTGTTTTCATCATCACCTTCATCATCTCCACTATGTTCCTCGATAACATTCTCTGCAACGATGCGCTCTTCAGTGCCTACGCCTTTCTCTATCAAAGTAACGAGAGGATTCACATGAATTTGTGAACTAGAAGCTTTAATATTTGCAGGATCAACGGGGGGATCAATGTTGGTTTGATTCTGAACCTTCTCCCCGGAAGCACTAGCCCTATCATGTGCCAACTTGGATTTTCCCTCAGCTAAAGCCTTCTTGGATCTTTCGTCTAAAAGGTCATTAATGAGATCATCTTCACTACGCTCGCCACCATTAATTTCAAGTACTTGTTCCCAGACGAGCGCCAAGGTAGTTGGAAAGTTATCCCCTAAATAGTGTAAACTCCCACGGCCCATAACACTAAAAATATAAAACCGAAATATGTTGGCACCAGCCTTATCCATAGCCTTCTTGTGAGTTTCCTCAGCAGCTTTTTTTATCCTTCTCCAAAGTTTTAACCTTAATCATTAATGTATGATTCCAAGCTTACAAGGAATTGATAGTTTCTTTAAGATGAGCAGCTTCGTTCTGATATTGCGTAGAGAAATCCTTTTCCAAAGACAATGTAACTTCAGCATTGCGTTTGGCGGTTAGGGCTTCCTTTTCCTTTTGCTTAGCAGCTTCAAGTTCTTCCCTAAGTCTCTTATTCTCGGTATCTAATCCCTCCAATTCTGCATTTCTTTTAGTAAGGGAGGCAATGATAGGATCATGAGAATCTAAGACTTCCTCCCACTTGGCTTTCTCACTCTCCAAAGCAGTGATCTTAGTAAGATTTGCGTCATTACGCTTTTAGAGATCATCGCCAAATTTATTCCATCTGCTTAGTTGTTTCTTAGCACAGTCCTTGACAATACTTAGCTTCATGTCAAGCTAACTCATAGTAGTGTCAAGCTGGGTATGCATTTGGCTTATTATAGTTTCTATTTCCTCAGCTATGCCATCAACATTAGTTGGATTTACACCACGATCAAATAGTATCCCTCTCAAATTCCAACCCTTGAATCATCTAGCAAGGGAAGTGTTTGCTGGATCAGGCTCATAACGGGGTTTGTGAATAATTGAATGTATTTCAGCAGGAGGATTGAAAGGACCAGAAGATGGAATTGATCGAGGAACAATAGGAAGCTTGTCTAATCGAGGGCGCTTATGTGAGCCATTCTTCCCTTGATCGTCTTTCCCTCGCTTCTCCTCGCGACCCTATTCATTATGAGTATCATCCCTAAGCCAAGAGCGTCTTCTTCTTTCCTCCTCTTCTTCCTCACGTATCTTCCGCCTCTGCTCATCAGTTAATTCCAATTCTGATGCGTGTGAAGGCTTTTGAGAAGATTTTGGAGGTGGGGGAGGGTAAGATTGCTTGGAATGATGCGGCTGTCGCGAAGGGTCGGATTGTAATAAATGCTTCAGGTTGTATGCTGTACTTTTCTTCCTAAAATCTGACAAGTGTTCCCGTGCTTCTTTGAACCTGGAAACCATGTGAAAATCTTTTTAGTACTTAAACTATAAAGTACTGGGGCAAATTGTGAAAGCTGTGAAGGAATTTTAAAATATATGCATATTAGACATGTTTCCTAAAGCGCTACTATTAACAAACCAGTTTTCCTAGTTGATTCTAAGGAAATTTCTAGAGATTTCAGCAACTTTCCTAGCTTAGAAACAGGAGCCTCCATTATACCAGCTAATGTAATTGTGTTTTGAGGATCAAGAGAATGGGCAACAATATCGCCGTGGCTAAGGTATTTAGCTGAGTTAAGATCGCCCAAGTTATCAAAGGTACCTGTGGAACCTTCCTCTGTTACATTTTGAATAAAAGGATCCTCAGCCATCGTTTTAGTGTTTGAGCCAATTTCTAGTGCAGTTTCACCTTCCCCAACATGTTTAGTTTCATGTGCAAAGTCTGAAATGTTGCCTCTCTCAATCTTCGCAGACTCAGTTTCTGATATAAGATTCAGGGAGGTACTTTCTTTCTCAACCAGTTCAGTTGAGCTCAGAAGACCTTGACCTCACGTTGGTTAAATGTTTCGTCCTCATTAGAAGCCATTATTGATGGTGACGTACTACCACCAACAGGTTCAAAACACATTTTCAAAGCAAGGTCAATAATTTGGCTCCGAGTCTCATTATTGCCACCAGAAGTACCAGTGTCCGGTTCTGCGGGATTAGGTTTGGGAGTTGGAGGCCCTCCTTTAGAGGGATACTTTCTCAAAGGATGGAGTAATTCGTATTGGCAAAGTGTTATTTCTGTAAACCTTCTTGCTTTTCTTAGTCTCATCGACGGCTTTTAGGGTTTTGTACACAAATTTGAGTGGGGCAGGTGCCTTATTATCCTTGATTGGGGCAGGAACAACTGAAGTTAAAAAGATAAGTTATGAAAAACTATTATTTAAAGAAAGCAAGATAAATCGCCCATAGAATCTGCTTACATCCTTCTGTCCAGTTCCCATGAAAGGTTTCGGGACAACGAACGAATAAAAACTGAGTTAAGAACCCTGAAACACTTTCTGGTAGATTGGTTACAAGCTTACGATTTATAACACCCTCGACAGTATGATATATGAGGTGTCCTTCCTTTTTCTAAATGAACAAAGGTAGCAGATTTCTGGAAAAGTCGGTTCACGCTCCCTAATTTGCATAAAAACAGCATAAAACCCTAATAAGATGGTATAACCATTCAGATGAAGTTTAAAAGGAGCAAGGGCTAAATGGTTTAGGATGGTTTCTATGAAAGGGTTAAAGGGAGGAACACCACCGCCTGCTAGCATATGACAATTCACGGTTACATATCCCACCGGGGGTTGACCCACGAATACGCCTTCGCCTGGCAAGATTGCATCTGTAATAGGAATACCAAATTGACTACACAATG
The DNA here is from genome assembly GCA_030737875.1 of Allium sativum. Lineage (NCBI taxonomy): Eukaryota > Viridiplantae > Streptophyta > Magnoliopsida > Asparagales > Amaryllidaceae > Allium > Allium sativum. Next base: position 161,827,191 of record CM060925.1, read on the forward strand.
GTTCAAAGTGTTCCTGGTCAAGCATAGTAGAATATCTTTCTGTCGGCAAGCTACTAAGCGGAACAGGATTTGGAAAGGGTCGAGGGACTGCAGCTGCCGTAGAGGTATTAATTGGAGCAGACGATGTCCCATCAGTATGAATACGTGTTTGCTGCCTAGTAGTCATTCTACAAAAACAACCTTATCTACAAATGAATCACAAATAGGAAACAGGTTCAAATTCATGCATTTTGAAGAACCAAGCTATGAAAAGTACAAAGATTAAAGGTTTAGATTCAAGTGCTAAAGGCTTGGGTTGTCTAATATCTTCTAAAGTTTTAGGTCGTTCTGCGAGCCTAGGTCGTTATACGATCCAAGAGGTTGAGTTTGCGAACTAAACATTTGGATCATCCAGAGGAGCTAAGAACTTAGATCGTTTTAACTAATCAAAGTAACTAGGTCATTTTTGATTAATCAAAGCGTTAAGTTGTGATAACGAACTAAGACTTGGATCGCTCTAGCGACCTAAGTTTTAATTCATAATAACGACCTAAATTAAATTCACTTTAACGACCTAAGGTATAAGTTTGAAATAAAGGCCTAGTATCTAGCTCACTAAAATTTGAGTTTGCAATAACAATAAAAATCCCCAATTGTATCACATCCTAAGGCTCAGGGTCGTTATAACGACCTAAAGACAATGTTTGCTGCAACAACCTAAAAGCCTCAGCTATTTTGATGACCTAAGGTCCGAAGCTGTAACGTCCCGGATTTTTAGCTGTTATATAATGAATATTTAAATTAGTTTTAAATATTTAACTAGGAATATAAATGAATTTTAATATTGAATTTATCGGTTTACTAATCAGTATACGATTTAATATCGAATATATTGAATTGCCGTAATACTAGAACGATAAATAATTTGACGCTGAGTTAAAACTGAATTGAGACAATTCAATCGAATAATATAAATTCTATTGAATTAGAACGATAATATTAATTTATTTTCAATAAAATTAACTGTTTGGAATTGAATTATATTTTTAAATCAAATTTAGTTTAAACCATTAATTTAAATTAAATATCTCCTGCAGACAGTAAAATAAAATTCTATATACTACTCCATTTAGACCAGAATAGCGTTATAATCTGGTATCGTTGGTCGTCACGGTTGAATAGTGGTTCGGGATTACTAGTTAAGGACCGCGAGATATTTTAATTATTTAATTAAAATAAAATCAATATAAATAATAAAAGAAAAAAATCAGAGCCGACCTAAGAAGTGTTTAACGCAGACCTAAATAAAGTCGCACACCCTATAATTCATCTCGAGCCAACAACTTTGTCTCCAAGCTTCAGTATCGGGGAAACAAAGATTTAATGGTTTCTGTACTTCATGTTCTTCCTTCACTTATAAATCCCACCGCAACTACTCACAATTCATCACTTTCGAAAGTTCAAGCATCTGCTCTCGTTCTCTTTCCCCTCTCAAATCAAAAATCAAAGCCGCTTCTTCTCAAATCAAAATCCCGACCCCTTTCTTTGGTTCCGCTATCTCTCTTCAGCATTTAAATCAAAGCCGCTGATTCAAGTATGAAAAAAAATTGGGATTTAGAAATCGAGACTCGCGATTTTAAACCACGTGATTCCTGAAGTTGGATGCCGACCAAGTGGCGCTCGCGATTTTTTTTTAAAAAAAAGGGGGTCGACGTCGATGGTGTTTGGAGGGGAGACGACTATCTGATGGCGGATTGGGGTTCGAACTAGTGTTCATCGGAGCAGTTCGGTCAGGGAGTCGAGCTCAAGTAGGGCTTCAAGGCATTGGAAATAGTTGAGCTAGGACGACTTCAGTCTGATGGTTCAAATGGAGTTCGGTAGCAGGTTTATATGGAAGTCCAGATTTTTGTTTTTTGGGATGAACAGTGAAGGGGGGGCCGCTGCGTTCAAATTCAGGGATTAGGAGGTGAAGGTAGTACATGAGTTTGAAGGAGACTAGTTTGTAGCGAGGGTTTTTTTAGGCAAGCAGTGGATGTGCATGTTTAAAATGGAAATGTAGATTGACTACAAGGTGTTCGACATAATGCTGAAAAGGAGAATGGTTGTTTGGGCTGATGCGCAGTTTTGAAGCTATTCAGGGATTTGTTTCGTGGATTTGTCGAATAGTTTGCAACCCAATAAGGTATACGTCTTTTAGAATTTAAATATACATATAATAATTCGTTTATTTATTTGAGTAGTTAATTTAAATTAGTAAATCGTTTAATCGATAAATAAATAAATCATTGTAGACGCAAGATAAATTCACTCGAGATGATCCAAGACGATCCGTAGACACAACGATTTGGAATTAATTGGGTGTTCAGCAAAAAAATAAAAATAAAATCACGGTGAGTAAATCTCACTCACCTTTTATTTATAATTATTTTTACTTCGTAAAAATAATTGTTGTTGCTTGTTTGAATTTTTCTGCTTGTTTTATATATATTAGTTATTTAGGCTATTATATATATATTGGATTGATTGATTGGATGGATTCCCGCAGTCTCATTAGCGGATGCCCGCAGTTACATAGCGGATGATTACCCTATACGCCCCATGCTATGATTAGTGGATGACCTTCTATACCACGATATTCTGCCACGAAGCAGAATGGGTATTATTTATGTGCTAACATCTGTGGATGCAGGAAAACAGGTTGGAGGAATCCAACTGGATTCCTCAAAAATATATTATTTGTTTGTTTATTTGTTTGCATATATATTGTTATATATGATGTGTTAGAAAAATAAATAATTGGTTGCTTTGTGTGTTTAAATATCACTGGGCTTAAGTAATGATATTTAAAAATATCATGAAAAAGGATATTTGAGAATTAGAAAGGAAATTCTATTTTTCTAAAATAGAATTGAAATTTGAAATTTGAATATAGAAGATTCAAATAGAATTGAATATAGAAATTTGATATAGAGAATTCAAACAGAATTGAATATAGAATTTGAATCGAGAATTCAAAAAGAATTGAATATGGAATTTGAATATAGAAATTCATAAAGGAATGTGAATAAAGGAATGTGAATAGAGGAATAAAGGAATTTGAATAAATGAATTTGAAATATTGAATTTCAAAGAAGAATTGAATTGAATTTGAAATATAGAATTTCAAAGAAGAATAGAAATAGAAATTGAATAATAGAATTCAAATGGAATTTCAAGTATAGAAATTGAATAATAGAATTCAAATGGAATTTCAAGTATTGAATTTGAATATGAAATAGAAATAGAAATTCAAGTATTGAATTTGAATATGGAATTGAAATAGAAATTCAAGTATTGAATTTGAATATAAAATAGAAAAGAAAATTCAACTATAGAATTTGAATATAGGAATTTAAATGGGAGTTGAATAAAGGAAATTTAAATATAGAATTTGAATAATAGAAAAGGAAATAGAATTTGAACATAGAATTCAAATAGAAAAGGAAATAGAATTTGAACATAGAATCCAAATAGAAAAGGAATTGGAATTTGAATATAGAATTCAAATAAAAGCGAGATTGGAATTTGAATCAAGAAATTCAAATAGAGTTAAAATGGAGTTGGATTCAATTTAACGAAGTTTAAAAGTTTTTAAATATATATAAATATAATTAAAACGAACTCGCCGCAGTGCTGCAGTTCGTAAATTGGCGACTCGAACTTCAATTTAGTATACAGGACTCAATTGAAGTCGGAATTCTTTGAAACAAGAATCGTCAGGACCGGTTGAATAATAGTTTTCTAATGGAAGAGAAAAATCTGGATTTCGTCGAATAGATTTTGAGTTATGTCAAAATCAAAATTTTAAAAGTGCAGCGCCAGAAACCATTAAAACCATAATGGATTTTATATAATAAATATAGGGATTTTTAAGCAAAAAAAAATCCGAATTTCCATTTAAAAACCTGGTCTTGAGTTAGAACATAAAGGTGAACTCAAGTGAAGTAAGAAAAGTGATTTTTGAAACAATAATCATATTTTTGATTGTTGAATAGAATTAACTAAGTCAAAGAAGAATTAGTTAATCGAGTGGTGAATTGAAGTCGAACTTTGAAAATTGAATTTTTGAATTGTAAACACATATTTGAAATCAAATATAGAACTTAAATTAAAATTTGAATTCAATTAGTTGATAAGTAAGTTGAAATATATTTGAAACGTGTTATATTCATATATACAAGTGAAATGGGCAAAGAGTTAGTTAAAGAGTTACTTTAACGAATTGAGTCAAAACGAGTGTATGAAGTTGAAATGAATTGTACAGGTATAGATATACCGGAGACAGTTATGGGATAAAGTGATGAAGGTATATAATTAGTGTGCTCGACAATAAGGTACATGTTTAATTCATATATGAGATTTTATGCGCAGTATCGGCAAGCCGCTTGGCTTTTTCTTTTTCTTTTTGAGATGAGAAGTTACCGGGAAGCTATTTGAAATCTCTCGATGCTCCCGATACAGGGGAGGTTATGGCGAATTTTTCCGAAAATTTAAGGAGTTAGAATATTAATAAGAAAATTTGATAACTAGAAATCCATATATATAGAGAGTTAGATAATGAAACAAATTTAAATAGGATATTTGAAACAAGAAGGAAAACTATAACTTAGATTTGTTAAAAATAACAAGGGAAATGTATACGTGTTTTAAAAATAGATAATTGGTTTGTATAGTATTGATTATTCGAGTAAGTAGTCTTGTCTGTTTTGATGTTATGAATGTTATTCAGTCAAGGTCTGAGAGGTAATTATACCCCAACTTGATTGGTTTCATTAACAACCGATAAATAGCAAAACTCAGTCTCGAAGATCAACGTTTAAAGAGATTTAGTTGAATGTATATATTTGGGTTGTCGTAACGATGTTTTACACAACATCCGTTTTAACCCAAATAAATGTAAACTTGGAAATAAAATAACAAATGTTTTCTAAGTATAGAACTAAATGAGTTCGTGGAAGAGATAAGTGATTGGAATGTTTTCCAATTAAAATCGAAAATATTTTCCAACTATAGAAAATAAAAGGAGGCAATACTTGTAAATATTTGGTTAGCAAATATTGATAAGGAAATGGAGAAGAGATTTAATTAATGAAATATTAATTAAAGAGCCCATTGATTTGATTGATATGTTGAATGAACACTTGTTTTTATTCGATAGTTAAATCACAGACTATCGAAGTTTTTGACCATCATTGTCAATATGGAGAGACCGGTTGGATTATTATCCGTGAACCACTCTGTATTGGCAGTAGCGTTGCGAATCAAATTATATGAAGATAATCGAAGACAGAGTAAAGTGCAAGGGCTTTTTCTATTAATAGAAATTGTGCCTTCGGTTTCGTTCAATCCCAGAACGAACGTAAATGGACGAATGTCTGACAAAGTATTTCCAATGATCTAATGAGTTGGTCTGTATCAATATATATGGTTGCAACGGATTTATTCCCTTAGCATAACATCCAGAATATTTGTGCAAATCAATTAGTGATTAACGGATCTGACGATGTGGCATTCAAAGTGATGGTGCTATCAATGAATGATAAGTAATCGAAGCCTCAGGCCTCAATAACCGGGAAATGACAAAAATCGGGCAGGCAGCATGGCTATGTGGGTCGCTCCCATTAGGATGTATAATCACCTATCTAGAGGTTCATTTAATTTCTTATTCTATTCGATGCTGTCCCAGTCGGGAGACGGTTGTTGATCCCAACCGTTGGTGATATACATTCGATACACTCAAGCGAAATGTGTGGTCGGTCATGTGTGGGCTGGGTTGCAAGATGTTCTTGTTGAACCCAGTGTATTCCTCTCTAGAGATACACTAGCGGAAGGTGGTTCCATACCTTGTCATAGTTGGAAATCCAATCTCCAATAAGCGCCATGCGGTTTTTTTATTTTATACTATGTATGTGGAACGTGAGATGCAAGCGTTCTGCTATTTGGTTATTTACTTGATGTAGACATTATTATAATATCACTGGATTTGATATCAAAGTGTTTTGGGTTATAGTAAGGTAAAAACCGTCCATGTTTATGTGTGGACTGGTCTTACTATTATTCTTTCTTTCGAAAGGATTTTGAAAGTTAAACAAATGTTTGGAGTTTACTCACACCAGTCCCATGACTGACCCAGAGTTTATTTTGTTTGTTTTTCCCTAAACTCTTGGGTGCTCAAATTTGTACGGGCAGTCCAATAGTCAGGATTTTTCAGATTCACTTGGAAGAGCTGGAAGCAGGAGGCTTCACTAGTTAGCTATAGACTATTATATATTCCGCTGTGAACCGTGTTGTATCTGGAAACAGGGGTTTATAACTGTTCCAGGAATAACTGTTGTGCTCTGATAATGGTATGTATATATTCAGTTACTAATTTGTATTTCAAGAGTTATGTGATGAAATATATTTTATTCGTTCCGCTGTGAGTTTGTGATCTTCGTCTTTCTTCTATTCTAATATTTCTTTCTTTCTTTTTCTCATCCTCTAACTTCTTTCTAATAATGATTCGTATTTCTGTGCAATTTGGGTTGGACGTGTGGTGTTATTAGTCAACTCAAAGGGTACGGATTTGCGGCCCATTATAGTTGGTATCAGAGCTTAGGTTGAGCGAATACCTAGGCTTTGGTGGGGGTTTGCTCATTAGAGACAGGGTCAGTAGAACCCTAGAATGAGTTGAGTGTGTATATATACGAGAGAGCGTATTTGTTAGTTGATATAAAGGTTGTTTTATATTGTGTTGGCTAGTCTGTTGGGTGGTTTATGAATTCTGGTCGAATAGTGGGACGCCACAAAGTCGATAGGAATTTCTAAACACTTGAACAGAGAAATTGATGCAATATTGTTTTAAAGTGGGTGAATGAAATAATTTTACCCAAAAGTTCTATTTTTATAGAAAAGGAATAATTGTCTGAAATTATTATAATAGATGGATGTGTTGGATGCTGTTTTTATAATCAAATGAAATTATAAGAAATGAATTGGTTATATAGAGTCAAATAGAACTTGTATATGAATAAGATATACAATAGAGATGAATCAAAATTGAATTCAGAACCAGAATTTGAAATTTAAATCCTGGGAAGTTTGAAATATTTTTGGAAGTATATTAAAAGGATATAGCTTTGTTTTGAAAAGACCGTTTGGATAAAAATCATATTTGAATGGATTTTGAAATAGATAAAGCACTGAACTCACTTCAGTGGCTGGAAAATAATTCTGATGATGACTACAGCTTCATCAGTGTTCATTTTCGAGTTTCTAAGTGACGGATTGCTGCCTTAGAAAAGTTTTGATGGGAATTTGTTTGAAAGAAAACAAGTTGGTTTGAAAATTCAAATGTTTGAATTTGGGATGGTTCTAAATATATGTGGATATATTTATGTAATTAAAAACCCGGGAATTTGAACTCTGAAATCTAAATTTAACTTAAGCAAGTTAAATAGATAGAAATGATGGAAACCAGTTAAATGAACTGAAATTAAATATTTCCACGAAAAGCTAAAGTTGTATGGGACTTGAGTTATAGAATATGAAATACTGAGTTATAACAAAGTGGGTTTTGAAAAGTCAACGGGTTTGTAGCATTTCTTCTACCTTAATAATTTCGGGGACGAATTTCTTTTAAGGGGGAAGGAATGTAACGTCCCAGATTTTTAGCTGTTATATAATGAATATTTAAATTAGTTTTAAATATTTAACTAGGAATATAAATGAATTTTAATAGTGAATTTATCGGTTTACTAATCAGTATACGATTTAATATCGAATATATTGAATTGCCGTATTACTAGAACGATAAATAATTTGACGCTGAGTTAAAACTGAATTGAGACAATTCAATCGATTAATATAAATTCTATTGAATTAGAATGATAATATTAATTTATTTTCAATAAAATTAATTGTTTGGAATTGAATTATATTTTTAAATCAAATTTAGTTTAAACCATTAATTTAAATTAAATATCTCCTGCAGACAGTAAAATAAAATTCTAGATACTACTCCATTTAGACCAGAATAGCGTTATAATCTGGTATCGTCGGTCGTCACGGTTGAATAGTGGTTCGGGATTACTAGTTAAGGACCGCGAGATATTTTAATTATTTAATTAAAATAAAATCAATATAAATAATAAAAGAAAAAAATCAGAGCCGACCTAAGACGTGTTTAACGCAGACCTAAATAAAGTCGCACACCCTATATTTCATCTCGAGCCAACAACTTTGTCTCCAAGCTTCAGTATCGGGGAAACAAAGATTTAATGGTTTCTGTACTTCATGTTCTTCCTTCACTTATAAATCCCCCGCAACTACTTACAATTCAACACTTTCAAAAGTTCAAGCATCTGCTCTCGTTCTCTTTCCCCTCTCAAATCAAAAATCAAAGCCGCTTCTTCTCAAATCAAAATCCCGACCCCTTTCTTTGGTTCCGCTATCTCTCTTCAGCATTTAAATCAAAGCCGCCGATTCAAGTATGAAAAAAAATGGGGATTTAGAAATCGAGACTCGCGATTTTAAACCATGCGATTCCTGAAGTTGGATGCCGACCAAGTGGCGCTCGCGATTTTTTTTTTTTTTTTTAAAAAAGGGGGGTCGACGTCGATGGTGTTTGGAGGGGAGACGACTATCTGATGGCGGATTGGGGTTCGAACTAGTGTTCATCGGAGCAGTTCGGTCAGGGGGTCGAGCTCAAGTAGGGCTTCAAGGCATTGGAAATAGTTGAGCTAGGGCGACTTCAGTCTGATGGTTCAAATGGAGTTCGGTAGCAGGTTTATATGGAAGTCCAGATTTTTGTTTTTTGGGATGAACAGTGAAGGGGGGGCCGCTGCGTTCAAATTCAGGGATTAGGAGGTGAAGGTAGTACATGAGTTTGAAGGAGACTAGTTTGCAGCGAGGGGTTTTTGAGGCAAGCAGTGGATGTGCATGTTTAAAATGGAAATGTAGATTGACTACAAGGTGTTCGACATAATGCTAAAAAGGAGAATGGTTGTTTGGGCTGATGCGCAGTTTTGAAGCTATTCAGGGATTTGTTTCGTGGATTTGTCGAATAGTTTGCAAGCCAATAAGGTATACGTCTTTTAGAATTTAAATATACATATAATAATTCGTTTATTTATTTGAGTAGTTAATTTAAATTAGTAAATCGTTTAATCGATAAATAAATAAATCATTGTAGATGCAAGATAAATTCACTCGAGATGATCCAAGACGATCCGTAGACACAACGATTTGGAATTAATTGGGTGTTCAGCAAAAAAATAAAAATAAAATCACGGTGAGTAAATCTCACTCACCTTTTATTTATTGTTGTTGCTTGTTTGAATTTTTCTGCTTGTTTTATATATATTAGTTATTTAGGCTATTATATATATATATTGGATTGATTGATTGGTTGGATTCCCGCAGTCTCATTAGCGGATGCCCGCAGTTTCATAGCGGATGATTACCCTATACGCCCCACGCTATGATTAGTGGATGACCTTCTATACCACGATATTCTGCCACGAAGCAGAATGGGTATTATTTATGTGCTAACATCTGTGGATGCAGGAAAACAGGTTGGAGGAATCCAACTGGATTCCTCAAAAATATATTATCTGTTTGTTTATTTGTTTGCATATATATTGTTATATATGATGTGTTAGAAAAATAAATAATTGGTTGCTTTGTGTGTTTAAATATCACTAGGCTTAAGTAATGATATTTAAAAATATCATGAAAAAGGATATTTGAGAATTAGAAAGGAAATTCTATTTTTCTAAAATAGAATTGAAATTTGAAATTTGAATATAGAAGATTCAAATAGAATTGAATATAGAAATTTGAATATAGAGAATTCAAACAGAATTGAATATAGAATTTGAATCGAGAATTCAAAAAGGATTGAATATGGAATTTGAATATAGAAATTCATAAAGGAATGTGAATAAAGGAATGTGAATAGAGGAATAAAGGAATTTGAATAAATGAATTTGAAATATTGAATTTCAAAGAAGAATTGAATTGAATTTGAAATATTGAATTTCAAAGAAGAATTGAATTGAATTTGAAATATAGAATTTCAAAGATGAATTGAAATAGAAATTGAATAATAGAATTCAAATGGAATTTCAAGTATAGAAATTGAATAATAGAATTCAAATGGAATTTCAAGTATTGAATTTGAATATGAAATAGAAATAGAAATTCAAGTATTGAATTTGAATATGGAATTGAAATAGAAATTCAAGTATTGAATTTGAATATAAAATAGAAAAGAAAATTCAACTATAGAATTTGAATATAGGAATTTAAATGGGAGTTGAATAAAGGAAATTTAAATATAGAATTTGAATAATAGAAAAGGAAATAGAATTTGAACATAGAATTCAAATAGAAAAGGAAATAGAATTTGAACATAGAATTCAAATAGAAAAGGAATTGGAATTTGAATATAGAATTCAAATAAAAGCGAGATTGGAATTTGAATCAAGAAATTCAAATAGAGTTAAAATGGAGTTGGATTCAATTTAACGAAGTTTAAAAGTTTTTAAATATATATAAATATAATTAAAACGAACTCGCCGCAGTGCTGCAGTTCGTAAATTGGCGACTCGAACTTCAATTGAGTATACAGGACTCAATTGAAGTCGGAATTCTTTGAAACAAGAATCGTCAGGACCGGTTGAATAATAGTTTTCTAATGGAAGAGAAAAATCTGGATTTCGTCGAATAGATTTTGAGTTATGTCAAAATCAAAATTTTAAAAGTGCAGCGCCAGAAACCATTAAAACCATAATGGATTTTATATAATAAATATAGGGATTTTTAAGCAAAAAAAAATCCGAATTTCCATTTAAAAACCTGGTCTTGAGTTAGAACATAAAGGTGAACTCAAGTGAAGTAAGAAAAGTGATTTTTGAAACAATAATCATATTTTTGATTGTTGAATAGAATTAACTAAGTCAAAGAAGAATTAGTTAATCGAGTGGTGAATTGAAGTCGAACTTAGAAAATTGAATTTTTGAATTGTAAACATATATTTGAAATCAAATATAGAACTTAAATTAAAATTTGAATTCAATTAGTTGATAAGTAAGTTGAAATATATTTGAAACGTGTTATATTCATATATACAAGCGAAATGGGCAAAGAGTTAGTTAAAGAGTTACTTTAACGAATTGAGTCAAAACGAGTGTATGAAGTTGAAATGAATTGTACAGGTATAGATATACCGGAGACAGTTATGGGATAAAGTGATGAAGGTATATAATTAGTGTGCTCGAAAAAAAGGTACATGTTTAATTCATATATGAGATTTTATGCATCGTATCGGCAAGCCGTTTGGCTTTTTCTTTTTCTTTTTGAGATGAGAAGTTACCGGGAAGCTATTTGAAATCTCCCGATGCTCCTGATACAGGGGAGGTTATGGCGAATTTTTCCGAAAATTTAAGGATTTAGAATATTTTTAAGAAAATTTGATAACTAGAAATCCATATATATAGAGAATTAGATAATGAAACAAATTTAAATAGGATATTTGAAACAAGAAGGAAAACTATAACTTAGATTTGTTAAAAATAACAAGGGAAATATATACGTGTTTTAAAAATGGGGGCGGCTATTGGGACACAAAATGTAACAACCCGTATTTTTAATAACCTGTTATAACGTAAATTGAGGCAGAATTTAATTCAAAAATCTGAATCAAGGGAAACGGGCTATGCCATTGCGTTCGTCTCGGAAAAATACGCGAAATAGAGTCCGAGTTTTCGAAAATCGGAGTCCGTATGACCCGATTAAGGCCCAACGAAGTTTTCAGAAAATTTCAAAGTAAAAAACAGATTTCAAATTCAAATTTGAAACTTGGAAATTAGGGCATATTTGGGCCAGGCGGGAAAATTCCCGCCAGAGTACCCATGTCGACAGCCCTGTCGACTTGGGAGTCGACTTGGTTGGACCCAAGTCGACAGCCCTGTCGACATGGCTGTCGACTTGGTCCAGCCGGGCTCTTTAGCCTAGTGCACCATCTTGAGATTGTGTTGAGCTTGGGGGCCAGATTCGGTTTTGAGGGCTGAGATTGGAACTAGGGTTTAATCCTATGGCCTAAAACACTTGCCTAATCTATAAATAAGACCCTAACCTACCCTAAATCATCATTATTCACTCAAGCAACTAAACTATGGCAAAATCATTCCTCTCATGGCCTCCACTCTCTTCACAAAATTCCTAAACAAATTTTTATGAGATTTTCCATGCATACAAGTGTTTTTAGACTTGTATGATCATCATTAGCTTGCATTCAAGTCAAGTTTCTCTATTTGCATCATAAAGAAAGAGCTTTGATCATTTTGGCTCAAGGGTTTTGCTTGCATTTTGGGTTTAATAAGGGCTTTGTCATATTTTTGTGACTTCCTAAGCATAGTAAGCCCTATTCTACTTTCATACTTAAACTCTAAAGTTAAATGTATGATATGCAAATGGTCATATGATATGCAAGTTTACTATGATGTGTTATGCAAGTTTACTATGATGTGTTATGCAAGTTTACTATGACGTGTTATGCAAGTTTACTATGATGTGTTATGCAAGTTTACTATGATGTGTTATGCAAGTTTACTATGACGTGTTATGCAAGTCTACTATGATGTGTTATGCAAGTTTACTATGACGTGTTATGCAAGTTTACTATGATGTGCTATGCAAGTTTACTATGACGTGTTATGCAAGTTTACTATGGTGTGATATGCAAGTTCATCAAGTTATGTATGCAAGTTTGATATGCAAGTTGTCATATGATATGCAAGTTATGTTATGCAAGTTTGATATGCAAGTTGTCATATGATATGCAAGTTATGTTATGCAAGTTTGGGTTGATCATTTGGCTCATGTTATCATGTTATGCAAGCTTATCTTGGGCTTATGAACATAAAGCTTCAAGCTTTATGCTAAATGTTGCATTTTGGCAACATGTAAGTTATCATATCCTTTATGATAACTTGCATGTGAGGTTAAATGCGAACTTATGGCCATTTTTACATGTCATTTATCACCATGTATCACCAATATGCTAGGTTTGGTTTTATGCATGCTTTTGAGGCCTAAAATGTAATATGCAAGTATATGAACATATGCACATTTCGTATGCCACCATGTTGAACTTGTGCCTTCAACACCTTTATGTCATGATTATGCCAAGTTCCCTCTTTCTATCCTTTATGCGCTATTGCGGTATGTAAGCGATGGGATTGCGTTTGGGGTTGGGTAAACTTAAAAGACATAAAAACATAAGCTTGGGAATTTACCTATTAAGTTAGGTCTACCCATTGGGAATTTACCTATTAAGTTAGGTCTACCCAATTGCTTGAAAACTTGTAATGTGTTTTGGAAACATGATGGACATGACACTTAGAAAAGATAAGTGTGACCAACTCGAGGTTGGGTTGAGTTTGTAGCATAAACCTACCCGGAACCGACCGGCCTAACTAGTTGCTACAAACAATAGGACCCAATGTGAGAAGTTGGCCATGTTGTACCTTAAACCCGAGGTTAGACCAAGTTGTGGTGTAAAGCTACCCGGACCCGCTCGGCTTAACTAGTAACCGCAACAAAGTCTAATGTGAGAGGTTAAGGTGCATTAATTAATTAATGCTACATGATCAGGTTAAGTAAATCTGACTTATGACACTTAACCAATCTGAACTCGGTAAATTAACGGGGTTAAGTTAACCTACACTTAACCAATCTGAACTCGGTAATTTAACGGGGTTAAGTTGAACTATACTTAACCAATCCAACTCAGTAATTTGGTAAGACTGAGAACCAATTTGATACCTGGTCTGGATAAACTAACTGGATTGATAAATTAAACGAACCTGTTTTGCGGATCTGTAGGACCCACACCAAGTTAGGTAAGTCCGGAAATCTGTTATCTGATCCATTAGTCTGAAGACTAATCGTCTGAACTTTGTATGTCTGAACTCTGTTAATAAGTTAATCTAAATCTGATAGTCTGGGGACACAAGGGGGAATACTTGTGTCATTTGTTGTTTGGGACCCATATTAGTCAGTAACCCTTTCTGGTATCAAAACTTGACCCAACTGTAGGTAGGGTCCGGGCACGCTTACTGAACTAATTATAAGTGGTTCATTCTGATAATGGCGATGGGTGTTGATGGTGCGTTCCAACCGGGTCATGTGCATGCATGGATCCCGGTCTGCCTCTGAGGATGTAAGACGCCGTGACATCTGTAAATATGCCTGTGCCAATTGGTTGCCACTTTAGGAAGTGATACACCATATCGTGGGGCCGACACAGGGTATTTATGTATTAGGGAGCCGATCGCTTGGGTAGGATTTAAGGTACACTTAGTTCTGTCTGATTCTGTTGGTACCGTCTGTTTTGTTGGGTGGCAACACCCGTCTGTTTCTGCGTGGTACCGTTCTGTTAGGGTGGTAAAGGCCCATTATTGTTAGCATTCCGTTTCTGTACTTTATCTGTTAGGGTGGTTAAGGCCCATTATTGTTAGCATTCCGATTCTGTACTTTATCTGTTGGGATGGTAAAAGCCCATTTTTTCCAAACTCTACTTCTGTATGAACCATTCTGTTCCGTCCTGTTTCGATGTGAACATTGGGGTAACACCTAATCCTGTTATACCAGAATTGATACCAAGAAGTTGGATCTTGGTTTGAGTCAAACACCTGATACTGGGCCAAGTTTAGGCCAAGGGATAAATTCTTGATTATACATGACATGTTAGAATGCTAGTACACCTGTGGTGCAAAACCCTAAACCGGATTATGCGATGACACCTTTATCTACCTTGTTAGTTAATCATCATGCTAGTATGTTGTTATCCTTATGTTCATCCCTGCTGCTCATGCCAGTTAACTTTACCAGTTTACATTGATTGTAGTAGGGCTTACTCAGTCTTTTTGACTGACCTGTTTTCCTTTCGCCTCTTTTCTTCCGTTCCCCCCCCCAAGGTTCTCAGGGAGGGAATATTGGAGCTTAGCTTGGATTCCTGGTCGCTTGCTTGTGGGATTTAGCTCATGTACGGTCTTGACATGAAGCTAGCTATGGTTATCACTTATTTTGGGGATAGTACTTATGTATTTCAGTTTTTCAGTAATGTTGTTTTTATCTAGACTGGTGTATTTGGAAAGTTGACATTATGTTGTACCAGACTTGTTTTTGAAATAGTTTGAAATCTTCCGTTGTTTTGTCTATGTTATTTACTCTGTTTACATATATATATATATATATATATATATATATATATATATATGTGTGTGTGTTCTTGTTCTGCCTTGATATATCATTATGCATGTTTACCTGATTCAAACGCCCCTCCAAAGTCAGAGTGCTTGCAAGAGTCACCCTGGCGGAGGTGGGGTGTTACATTTGGTATCAGAGCATATGGTTTACGAGAAGGAACAAAAAGGTTTTTAAAACTTTTGGAAAACTATTTTCAAAACCAAGTATAAAGTATTTTCCAAAGAAAAGTCTAGTTTATTTTAAAGGCTATTCCCCAAAAGCCATTAGCACAATCCTTAGTTATCTATTCTTAGTTTCCTCGTTCTGAATCTATCTTTTCCGTCATTTCAGTATGGCCGATAACTTTGTTATCCCAGAGGGAGTGCAAGTTCCTGTTTGGTATAGGAGACTTATGGAGGCTAGGGCGGCCGAAGCCGGCCCCGCAAATGTTACTCCTCCTCCGGTGGTTAATGTTCCTCCTCCTCCTGTCACTGAGGTTCCTCCTCCTCCTCCCCCTCAGCGTCCTCCAGTAGAGTTCACGAAGATTTGCAAGGACTTCAAAGCAATGGGTGGCAAGAACTTTCTAGGTACCGAGACTTTTGTAGAGGCCCGTAATTGGTTGAAAGAGACCGAGGATTTATTCGCTATCTTTGGATTAGATGATCAGAGAAAGATCCTGTTGGCGGTTTGGCTTATGAAGGATGAAGCCGCTTATTGGTGGGAGATCACCACCGCGACTAGGCCCGTTGAGACTTAGGCCGATTTCAGGACAAGATTGGGGCTTAAGTTTCTATCTTCTACTGAAGAGAATTTGCAAATGGAAAGGTTTATTGCTTTGAAGCAAGGAGACATGTCTGTTAAAGAATATGTGCACAAGTTCAATCAGTTAGCTCGTTTTGGCTTGGATATGGTGAGTACTACTCAGAAGATGGCTCTTCGTTTTGCTAGAGGGTTGAATGAGCCGTTACAGGAGTTAGCTATGTCTTATGTGCCCATGGGGGCCACGTTTGAGAGTTTGGTAGATATGGCCCTACTCAATGAAGAGAACAAGAGTGCAAAGAAGGAGGTCAAGGTGAATGAGTCTCAAAACAAGAAAACGGGACCCAAAAAGGAAATGCAAAAGAAGGAGGAGAAGTCTGAAGATAAGAAGGAAAAGAAGTGTTTTACTTGTGGAAGCTCAACTCATCTAAACAAGGATTGCAGGAAGAGGAAGGGCACTTGCTTTAACTGTGGAGAGATGGGACACTTCACTAGGGACTGCCCGAAGAAGAAAGGGACTACATCGGAAGGAACAGTGAATACTCGCATGGCGAGTGAATAGATTAGGGCTAGAATAATTTGTCTGTAGGATGTTTAATTTTCGTTGTCTGATTTTCAGTTTGAAACTCTTTTTCTGGTATCTTGATTATGTAATAGAAAATCAGTACTTTAATGCTAGTTTTGCTTCTGATCTGGTAATGGTCTCAAACTCCCTGAGAGTTATAACTCATCTGTTTGTGATAAATTGGGGATTTGAGAGTATCTGTGACTATGACAAATACATTCTGGGTTTCTACCATGCTTAGTTTCCTAAGAATCATTTGGGGAAAATCTGATCTGTACTAGTAGTCTGTAAGTATATGTACCAAGTTTTTGTTTTATCTGTACTTGCTTCCATCACTCGACTGTATCTTGTTGAGATAGGAATCCTATGGATGTAAACATGTGTTTGAGACATGTTATGTTTGATGGTTGCATGTGGATGCAAGTGGTTGCTAGTGGTAGCTCGTGGATGCATAAACACACACTAGGCACTAGATCGGCTTGAAATACACTCTCATATTGCATATGGACGTGTGTACATTTTCGATTCTTATGGTTGCAAGATGGTTAATTCGGCACATGGATGTTGAATATGGATGTATGTTATGTGCACACATATAGATGTTATACATTATGTTAGGAATTGCATACATATGGATTCATTTCACTAACATAATTTGCATTGATGATATTTGCATTAGATAAGGACATATACACACACCTTTGCATATGTTCATACAACATTTAGAATCTTGTAAGGACAATGATTGCTCGTGGATGATGTTTTGAGTAGATGGATGTTGGATGGTAGGATACGTTCTTCCTAACTTGAAGATTTCGGGGACGAAATCCTTTAAGGAGGGGAGAATGTAACAACCCGTATTTTTAATAACCTGTTATAACGTAAATTGAGGCAGAATTTAATTCAAAAATCTGAATCAAGGGAAACGGGCTATGCCATTGCGTTCGTCTCGGAAAAATACGCGAAATAGAGTCCGAGTTTTCGAAAATCGGAGTCCGTATGACCCGATTAAGGCCCAACGAAGTTTTCAGAAAATTTCAAAGTAAAAAACAGATTTCAAATTCAAATTTGAAACTTGGAAATTAGGGCATATTTGGGCCAGGCGGGAAAATTCCCGCCAGAGTACCCAAGTCGACAGCCCTGTCGACTTGGGAGTCGACTTGGTTGGACCCAAGTCGACAGCCCTGTTGACATGGCTGTCGACTTGGTCCAGCCGGGCTCTTTAGCCTGGTGCACCATCTTGAGATTGTGTTGAGCTTGGGGGCCAGATTCAGTTTTGAGGGATGAGATTGGAACTAGGGTTTAATCCTATGGCCTAAAACACTTGCCTAATCTATAAATAAGACCCTAACCTACCCTAAATCATCATTATTCACTCAAGCAACTAAACTATGGCAAAATCAATCCTCTCATGGCCTCCACTCTCTTCACAAAATTCCTAAACAAATTTTTATGAGATTTTCCATGCATACAAGTGTTTTTAGACTTGTATGATCATCATTAGCTTGCATTCAAGTCAAGTTTCTCTATTTGCATCATAAAGAAAGAGTTTTGATCATTTTGTCTCAAGGGTTTTGCTTGCATTTTGGGTTTAATAAGGGCTTTGTCATATTTTTGTGACTTCCTAAGCATAGTAAGCCCTATTCTACTTTCATACTTAAACTCTAAAGTTAAATGTATGATGTGCAAATGGTCATGTGTTATGCAAGTTTACTATGATGTGTTATGCAAGTTTACTATGACGTGTTATGCAAGTTTACTATGATGTGTTATGCAAGTTTACTATGATGTGTTATGCAAGTTTACTATGACGTGTTATGCAAGTCTACTATGATGTGTTATGCAAGTTTACTATGACGTGTTATGCAAGTTTACTATGATGTGCTATGCAAGTTTACTATGACGTGTTATGCAAGTTTACTATGGTGTGATATGCAAGTTCATCAAGTTATGTATGCAAGTTTGATATGCAAGTTGTCATATGATATGCAAGTTATGTTATGCAAGTTTGATATGCAAGTTGTCATATGATATGCAAGTTATGTTATGCAAGTTTGATATGCAAGTTTTCATATGATATGCAAGTTATGTTATGCAAGTTTGGGTTGATCATTTGGCTCATGTTATCATGTTATGCAAGCTTATCTTGGGCTTATGAACATAAAGCTTCAAGCTTTATGCTAAAGGTTGCATTTTGGCAACATGTAAGTTATCATATCCTTTATGATAACTTGCATGTGAGGTTAAATGCGAACTTATGGCCATTTTTACATGTCATTTATCACCATGTATCACCAATATGCTAAGTTTGGTTTTATGCATGCTTTTGAGGCCTAAAATGTAATATGCAAGTATATGAACATATGTATATTTCGTATGCCACCATGTTGAACTTGTGCCTTCAACACCTTTATGTCATGATTATGCCAAGTTCCCTCTTTCTATCCTTTATGCGCTATTGCGATATGTAAGCGATGGGATTGCGTTTGGGGTTGGGTAAACTTAAAAGACATAAAAACATAAGCTTGAGAATTTACCTATTAAGTTAGGTCTACCCATTGGGAATTTACCTATTAAGTTAGGTCTACCCAATTGCTTGAAAACTTGTAATGTGTTTTGGAAACATGATGGACATGACACTTAGAAAAGATAAGTGTGACCAACTCGAGGTTGGGTTGAGTTTGTAGCATAAACCTACCCGGAACCGACCGGCCTAACTAGTTGCTACAAACAATAGGACCCAATGTGAGAAGTTGGCCATGTTGTACCTTGAACCCGAGGTTAGACCAAGTTGTGGTGTAAAGCTACCCGGACCCGCCCGGCTTAACTAGTAACCGCAACAAAGTCTAATGTGAGAGGTTAAGGCACATTAATTAATTAATGCTACATGATCAGGTTAAGTAAATCTGACTTATGACACTTAACCAATCTGAACTCGGTAAATTAACGGGGTTAAGTTAACCTACACTTAACCAATCTGAACTCGGTAATTTAACGGGGTTAAGTTGAACTATACTTAACCAATCCAACTCAGTAATTTGGTAAGACTGAGAACCAATTTGATACCCGGTCTGGATAAACTAACTGGATTGATAAATTAAACGAACCTGTTTTGCGGATCTGTAGGACCCACACCAAGTTAGGTAAGTCCGGAAATCTGTTATCTGATCCATTAGTCTGAAAACTAATCGTCTGAACTTTGTATGTCTGAACTCTGTTAATAAGTTAATCTAAATCTGATAGTCTGGGGACACAAGGGGGAATACTTGTGTCATTTGTTGTTTGGGACCCATATTAGTCAGTAACCCTTTCTGGTATCAAAACTTTGACCCAACTGTAGGTAGGGTCCGGGCACGCTTACTGAACTAATTGTAACGACCCAGAAAATCTGAACCAATTTAAAATTTTTAAATTGGCTAAAATAATGGATTTTAAATATTTAAAATAAATATTTTAAATAATGGCGATGAAAACTGAGTTTGAATCGACAATTGAAAACGAATATAATTAATTATAATTATAAACAAGGCCTGAAATGGCGTGGCAGTTTCAAAAATTGAATTCAAACTTTGTCGGACTGTACCGGGTGCAAAACAATCCGGATTTTAGTGAAACCAAAAATAATGGAATTTAATTGATAATATCTTTCCAACGAATCTGACGAATCGAAATTTGATAGCGGGAATCAAAAGGTATGTCCAGTTGAAAATTCTGAATAGTCGCTGTGGAATTCAGGCCCTTAAAAATGGACATTTTGCAGATGACCTCGGATTTCGACGAAACCACTTTTGTTGGATCCGCAGTGTCAAGTTATTGCTAGGTTTCAAATTTCATAATTTTTCAAATCAATATGTGAGCGTGGCAAAAGAAAACGCGTTTGACCAGTTTCAGTTGATTTTAATCGACTGGAAATTAGCCATTTTTCAAATGGTCTCAGAATTTGACGAAACTAGTTTTGTTAGGACCGTATCGTCAATACGAAGGTAGAAAATATTTTTAGAGAATTTTTCTAGTTAGTATGTGACCCCAGTAAATTGAAATGCGCGTTCAAATTCAACATATAGAGTTATATGTTGATTTTAACGGAAACTGATTGAAATGATCAAATCAGCTTGCGATACATATCCCATTGTGTTCGGAATGGGGGTTAAACGCTATGGACGACAGGCGGTGGGCCTCATTTCGAGGTCGTGGGTAAAAGTCAACTTTATGCAATTAATTTAATTAATAAAAAAATAAAAAAATAAAAAATAATATCTCCCTCCCTTTTCTTCTTCCTGCCCCCCCCCCCCCCCCGATTTCATTAAACAGAAACAAAAAAAAAAGAAAAAAATCCCTAACTAATCGCGCCCTCCCTCCTCCGTCGATCTGACGCAATCGAACCCCCTCCAGTCCATCGGAGGACCAGCGCCGGCCACCCCACCAAGGATCGATCATCCCCTAGCCCTCGGACGCTCCCTCGTTCCCATCCTCCTCTGAATCGAGCATCCCCATCCATCGCCCCTGCCGACGCCGACCTCACCCCACCTCCAGGCAGCGAGCTCCCCCACGCAGCGCCTCCGACCGCCACTTCGACACTGTAGCGAGGCCCTCCACTTCTATAACGAACGTGAGTTTTTTTTTTAACTAGATTTTAATTTCTGTTTTATTATAAATACATAGTTAATTAAAAACTGTTTTTTTTTTAAAAAAGAGTTTAAAAACTGATTTTTGAAAAGTTTAAATCTGATTTTAGAAAAGTTTAAATCTGATTTTAGAAAAGGTATTAAAAACTGATTTTAAAAAGGTATTAAAACTGATTTTTAAAAGGTTTTAAAACTGATTTAATTTTTAAAAGAAAAAGATTTGAATTTTAAAAAGAAAAAGATTTGAACTTTAAAAAGGAAAAGATTTGAACTTTAAAAAGGAAAAGACTTAAACTTTAAAAAGAAAAGATTTAAACTTTAAATAGAAAAAGATTTGAATTTTAAAAAGGAAAAGATTTAAACTTTAAATAGGAAAAGATTTGAACTTTAAATAGAAAAGGATTTGAACTTGGATAGAAAAGATCATGTTTTTAAAATAGAAAAGACGAAATTTTTATTAAGTAAAAGAAGTAAGATATGAAAATTATATTTTTAAATTAATAAAACTATAATTTTTACATCATAAGAATATTAAAAATATAATCTTTATTTTTGAAAAGGCGGAATATATATTTTCGAAATGCAAGTTTTATATATTGATTAACATAGTAAAAATTCGATTTTTACATATGTAGAGAATACGGGCAATGAAAGCGACAAAAGGCGAGATTGGCGAAGATTTCTATAAAGGAAGAGTCGTAGTATTGGATAGCTATTGGTGAGAATTTCTCACTCTTCAATTTCTTTTTCTATATATATATATGTGTGGAAATAAAAGTGAATTGCTATATATATATATATACGCCCCTCGTCCACAAACCATGGACGATATTTAGTGATTGAAATTGTTGTGAAAATTGATTGATAGCGAATGATTGTTTGGGATTGTTTGTGATTGATATTGGTTGATTGTGGTTGAAAAATACCCATTTGTGGTTGAGAAATATTTGGTTGAAACCACATAGGATTAGTTTGTGGAAATGAAATAAATATATACATGCCGCCTGCGTGCGAACTAGATGCATGATCTCCGTTGTCAAAAACCGCGAGGTTTTAAGGTAGAGCGAGGAGCCGTACTAGGGACGGTCCCGGTTTTAACTACCCTGCCGTTATGCTGCCGAAATTTTGAATAATATTCGTGTGTTTGAATTATTTTCATATGCTTAAACTATATTTATTCATTGAATAGAAAACCTTCATGTGTTGAATTGATATTCATTCGTTGATTAGAAATTCATGTGTTGAATGGTATTCGCGTTTTTAAATGTAAAAATCACCTTTTATCTATATATAAAAACTATATTTATTCATTGAATAGAAAACATTCATGTGTTGAATTGATATTCATTTGTTGATTAGAAATTCATGTGTTGAATGGTATTCGCGTTTTAAAATGTAAAAATCACACTTTTATCTATATATAAAAACTATATTTATTCATTGAATAGAAAACATTCATGTGTTGAATTGATATTCATTCGTTGATTAGAAATTCATGTGTTGAATGGTATTCGCGTTTTAAATGTAAAAATCACCTTTTATCTATATATAAAAACTATATTTATTCATTGAATAGAAAACCTTCATGTGTTGAATTGATATTCATTCGTTGATTAGAAATTCATGTGTTGAATGGTATTCGCGTTTTTAAATGTAAAAATCACCTTTTATCTATATATAAAAACTATATTTATTCATTGAATAGAAAACATTCATGTGTTGAATTGATATTCATTCGTTGATTAGAAATTCATGTGTTGAATGGTATTCGCGTTTTAAAATGTAAAAATCACACTTTTATCTATATATAAAAACTATATTTATTCATTGAATAGAAAACATTCATGTGTTGAATTGATATTCATTCGTTGATTAGAAATTCATGTGTTGAATGGTATTCGCGTTTTAAAATGTAAAAATCACATTTTTATCTATATATAAAAACTATATTTATTCATTGAATAGAAAACATTCATGTGTTGAATTGATATTCATTCGTTGATTAGAAATTCATGTGTTGAATGGCATTCATATTTTGAAATAAATTGTTTGAATCTAAAAGTCACCTTTTATCTATATATAGAAACTATAGAAAACATTCGTGTGTTGAATTGATATTCATTCGTTGATTAGAAATTCATGTGTTGAATGGCATTCATATTTTGAAATAAATTGTTTGAATCTTAAAGTCACCTTTTATCTATATATAGAAACTATAGAAAACATTCATGTGTTGAATTGATATTCATTCGTTGATTAGAAATTCATGTGTTGAATGGTATTCATATTTTGAAATAAATTGTTTGATAATAAAAATCACATTTTTATCTATATATAGAAACTATAGAAAACATTCATGTGTTGAATTGATATTCATTCGTTGATTAGAAATTCATGTGTTGAATGGTATTCATATTTTGAAATAAATTGTTTGATAATAAAAATCACCTTTTATCTATATATAAAAACAATAGAAAACATTCATGTGTTGAATTGATATTCATTCGTTGATTAGAAATTCATGTGTTGAATGGTATTCATATTTTGAAATAAATTGTTTGATGATTAAAATCCTATTTTTGTCACCTATATGAACTATATAGAAAAATAGTGTTTTGAAATGAATTGTTTTACAATAAAAATCACATTTTTATTGTATGCATAAATCGTTGAAATGTGAAGTGTTAAAAATAGCCACTTGTTCAAAATAAACATATATGAGTTGAAATATTCATTAATTAGCTAATGAAATGATTTGCACCTATTTATGTAACATAAGAATGAATGGTGTTTTTAAACCAATTAGAAATCAAATATGAAGTTGAATAGAAAATGATAAATGATAAGAACTGTATATATATGTACATGCATATTCATTGAACAGGTTATAGCAAAGGGGCTAGAGAAGAGGAATAAAATTTTGTGCCCGACAAATAGGTACACATTTACTGTTTTGTTTGGGTGATGATTTTATGAGCCTGTTGGCTTTTTCTTTTTCTTTTTGAGATTAGAAGGACTGGGAAAGCTATTTGCGATTTCCCGATGCTCCCGGTGCAGGGGAGGTTATGACGAAATTTTCCAAAATTTTAAGGCGTTAGTGAAATATTTGAAGTGAAAACGATATTGAAATCATTGAATGAACTATACTTATATAAATATATAAATATAAATAAAATTAAATCGAAACGTGGCCGTGCAGTTCGCATTTTGAAACTGTGATTTCAAACAACTAGTGCGGGAAATCCGACCATTGGATTTTCCCGAAACCTCAACCGTCGGGTTCGCCTTGGAATAATCTTTCCAACGGCACCAACCTTGTAAAAATCCAACGGTTGGATTGTCTGGAATGTTTAATTCAAATCTGAAGAAAAACAGCGCCAGAAGCGATTATATTTTTATATATATAAATATAATTATATATTTAATCGAATAACGACGCTGCAGTTCGTATTTTGAAATCGAAATTTCAAACGATTGTACCGGGAGATCCGACCGTCGGATTTTCCCGAAACTGGAACCGTTGGATTCGTTTTGAAAAGACCTTTCTAATGATGTAAATTTTGCGAAGATCCAACGGTAAGATTTTCAGATATGTGTAAATCAAATCTGAAGAAAAACAGCGCCACGGCCGCTTTATGGCCCGAAGCGTCGTTTTGAATAAATCAGCTATTTTAAAATAAATAAAAATAGCGATAAATCATTATAAAATATTGGAAACATTATGGAATGGAAATAAACTGAATTTGCTCGATTTATGTGGCTTTTGATGGTTGAATGTGTTTGGTGTGAAAATTACATTAAAGAACAAAATTGGTGTTGTCGAATAATTTAACCATTGAAATAAATTGAATTGAAATTCTAAATATACGTGAATTATTTGAGAAGGCCGAGTTAATTCTCATTTCAAATAATTGACCGACGATTGAAAGTCGAAGATAAAGACGGTGGTCGAAGACCGAAGATCTTCACCTCGTTTGGATGGTAACCGAGGTCCTGATTGGGAGGCATCCCGAAATGTGGATAATGAGTGGTGATCGTCCAGGCGTACGTGGTGATCGAAGGGTTTGCGAGGTATTTAGTGCTTCCGGTTTCGTTCAGACCCAGAACGGACTTGCAAATGGACAGTGTGTCTGACATTGGATTTTATTCTGTGTTGATTGATCTCTATTAAATATACATCTGTTTGGCGGCGGAGAATTTATTCTTTTGCTTAACGCCCTTCTCTGAAACGCACGAGCTCAGAGGTTGTATATCGATGGACATCAGTCGCATGGCATGAATTGCCTGTGTGGCATGCTAAGATGCAGTGATCAGGGCTTCTGTTGAAAAGCAAAGTCTTGTGGTGATGATCAAAGCACCGCCTGTGTGGCGTAGCTTTGTGTATAACGTGAATTCGCGAGCCTCACACCCCGGTATGAACCAGAAACGGGAGAAAGGACCTTGGGGAGGGCCTGCGTTTCCTCCTAGCTAGGGTGGTGTCAGTGACCTACCAGCCCTGACATTTATATACTTTTCACCTATGTGGTTGTTGCTGTTGCGAGGCGCCTCGGTTTGATCGGACGATCCGGGTCCGATGGAGTCATTCGTTGGCTCGTTTACGCCCCAAAGGGCGGGGAAACGCATGGTTCAGGCATTTTAATCCACATCGGTGGACCGGCCCTGACGATCCTAAGGATTGACAGAGTACTTGCCTGAGGCTCGGGCTAGACAGTCTCGAATTCAGTAAGGACTATCTTTTGCCTTGGTTCATGACGGAAATCCAATTTCCAAATACGTGATCGTGCGGTTTTGCTTGTATATATATATTTGGCGACATAGTGGCATGGGACGCTCATGTCGTCTATGATTGATAGTTATGATTTGAAATTGTTTTCGAAACATATAGACACCAGCAATAATATCAAATGCCTTTGTTTTATTCGTATCAAGCATATTTTGGCTGTTATAAGGTAAAAACTCTATCCTCCGGTTTGCGTTGCATTGTGTGATGAGAACTGAGTCTTATAACGGCTTCATTTTTATAAAAAGCATAGCGATGTTTAAAAGAAAGATTTGTTTTAAAGCACTGGCAATCCAATGGAGTAAACCCGTTCCACGAAAGTGGCGTGGTCCTGTGATTGGCCATATTATATATGTGTTGAGTGGATTTCTCATACCAGTCCCATGGCTAACTCGTAGTTTGTTTCACTTTCAAACTCGGGTGCCCCTTTTTCTACACGGGCAGCCTTGTATTCAGGTTTAGCTGGTTCTTTTTCTGGATAGCTGGAGCTGAAGATGGATTCTATCATTTATTTCTTTTTATGCTGTTCAGCCCCTAATGTACATATTTTGTTTATTTCCGCTGTAGACATTTATGTATAGCTGAACTGTATTTGTACTAAGTAAGATCCTGTATACTTTGTAACTCTGATGATTACTTTTATCCAGTATATTCTACTGTTCATTATCTGGTGTATTTATCTAATTTTGTTCTGCTATTTCCTGTTTCTGTGTTATATTCCAAAGATAACCCTTGTTTCCGTCTGAACGGGATTTCGGGTCGTCTCAACGTGGTATCAGAGCTTTGGTTAAGCTTAGTTCTGGAATATAACATGTGAACGAACTCGTCAGAAATAGAACCAGTAGTGTTCTAGGACGGGTAACTCTATACAGATAGGATCAGTAATATCCTAGTATGAGTAGCAGAAAGAAATAACACCTCGATAGACACATTTACATTTGAAGTATGTGTTTCTATATTTTAAACTATCTTTTCTGTAATCTGACACTTGATCTGCCATTTGCAGAAGTACTAGAAAATGGGTGTCAGAAGCAGAAGGAATGCAGAACCGGATATTGAGGCCCTACTATTTAAATATCGAAATATGGGCGGAATACCGTTCTCTGGTGAAGAATCTATTATGAAGACACAAGCTTGGATTCGTTCGGCTGAGAAAATCTTTGATGGTTTAAAGCTTAGGGATGACCAAAAAAGATTACTGGCCTCCTGGGCATTTAAAGATGAAGCTTTGTTCTGGTGGGATTCGGTTATAGAGAATAATCCAGAAGGTGATATCGCCTGGGATAGATTCAAAGTGATTTTCCTGGAAAGATTTACTCCTCCCGAAGCAACTAAGCGCCTTTGTGACGAATTTTCTTATCTAATACAAGGTGACATGGCAATTCCCGAATATCATAAGAAATTCAACGAACTTGCTCACTTTGCTCCTCATCTAATTGAAGACCCAAAGAGGAAAAATCTGAGATTTATTCATGGCCTTCAAAGGAAATACCAAAATAAAGTATTGGGGCATGTGAAGCTTCCTTTCTCAGAAATGATATACATGGCTTATCAGTATAAAGATCTCCATAAGAAAGGAATGTTGCGCGACGAAGAAGAAGTCTGTTCTAGTGACAAAGAAGAGACGGAAACTGATATTCCAGAGGCCAGTAAGAGGTCTGAGGTCAGTAAGAAGCCCAGTGCCAAGAGGAAAAGGGCCAAAGCTGAGAAGAAACCCGTAACAGCCGCCACATGCTCTAACTGCAATAAACAGGGCCATTTGTCCAGAAAATGTAAATCTTTAAAGAAGCAGAAGAAGAATGAATCAGAATCCACTAAGAAAAGGAACCCACATGGTGAAAGGACATGCCATGAGTGTCATCAAGTAGGTCATATTTCACGGGAGTGCCAACTCTCAAAGGAACCTGAAGCAGTGCGTATAAATGAAGTAGCAGAAACCTCCGAGCCCTCAGCTAGTCAAGAAAGGGCTGATGTTTTAGAAGGCACGCTTACTGTCAAAAACATTCCAGTCAAAGTACTGTTTGACACAGGCGCGTCCCGAAGCTTCATTTCCAAAGATGCAGCTAAGAAGCTGGATTTGAATCTGAAAAAGCTGAAGGAACCCATGACTGTCCAGAATCCGGTTGGGGGCTCCATTGATCTCCGTTGGGTTTGTGGAGTGCCGGTTTCTTTCTCTCGTTATCGGTTCCCTACCATCGCAGCCGTCATGAATTTTAAAGAGTTTGATCTTATCTTGGGATTAGACTGGTTGACCAAATATGAAGCTGAAGTTAAATGCGCCGACAGAGTCGTAAAGGCGAAGATTAAATCAGGTGATTATATAACCATTCCCTGTGAAGGTCAGAATGCTAATAGAAAAGATTTCTGGTCAGCTCTCGATGTTTCTCCAGCCCAAATTGAAAATGTTCCTGAAGTCACAGAGAATATTCCTGACCTCATCAAAGACATTCCTGTCGTCAAGAATTATGCGGATGTGTTTGAGGAAGTCGTTCGCTTACCTCCGCAGAGAGAAATAGATTTCAAGATTGCTTTAATTCCCAATGCAAGGCCAGTAGTTCACGCTATTCGAAGAATGTCCTTGAAAGAGAAAGAGGAATTAGACAATCAAACACGACAGCTAGTATGGAAGGGTCTGATCAGACCTAGTTTCTCTGATTGGGGTGCAGCAGTGGTATTTGTCCCAAAATCTGACGGTACTCTACGGCTATGCGTGGATTATCGTGATCTGAACAAACAGACAATAAAGAACAAGTATCCATTGCCGCGGATTGATGATTTGTTGGATCGATTAAATGGAGCACAAGTATTCTCACGAATGGACCTAGCTACAGGTTTCCATCAACTTCGAATTGCCGAAGAGTGTGTTCCAATGACAGCATTCAGAGGTCCCTACTTATTCTACGAGTGGTTAGTACTGCCATTCGGTTTATGTAACGCTCCAGCTTACTTCGTCGATCTGATGAACAGAGTTTTCAGAGGAGTATTGAATAAATTTGTTTTGGTTTTTATTGATGATATTCTAATCTTCTCTAAATCAAAGGCCGAACATGAAAAACATTTGGAACAAGTGTTAGAAATTCTCAGAAAGAATGTGTTGAAAGCAAAGTTTTCCAAATGTATCTTCTGGCAAGATGAAGTAAAATTTTTGGGCCACGTCGTATCAAAGGAGGGAATCGCTGTGGATCCAAGTAAAATCACAGCTATTCAAAACTGGAAACAGCCCAACACCCCCACTGAAGTCCGTAGTTTTCTCGGATTGGCTAGCTATTACCGGAAGTTCGTTAAAAACTTTTCGAAGATATCTGGTCACTTAACGAAGCTTACAAAGAAGCATTCTAAGTTCAAATGGACTCAAGAGAGTGAGGAAGCTTTCGAAGAGCTTAAGTTGAGATTAACGACAGCTCCAGTGTTAACCATCATCGATGGCAACCAGGATTTAAAAGTATGGACTGATGCTTCTAGAGAAGGCCTTGGGGTAGTGTTAATGCAAAGAGGCCAAGTAATTGCCTATGCTAGCCGTCAGCTGAAGCCGCACGAGAAGAACTATGTAACTCATGATCTTGAGTTATTGGCTATCATATTCTCCTTGAAAATCTGGAGGCACTATCTTCTGGGCGAGAGATTTGAACTGTTTACAGATCATCAGTCATTAAAGTATCTGTTCACTCAGAAGGACTTAAATTTGAGGCAGCAACGTTGGCTGGAGTTTCTTGCAGCATATGACTTTGAAATTATATATACTCCAGGGAAAGCCAATGTCGTGGCCAATGCGCTGAGTCGGAAGAATGAGATGATCGCCAGTTTTATCATTGCGACATCCTTGATTAATAAGATATCGGCTCTCCAAGAAGATGACCAATTTACCAAAGGAATAAGTCAGCGAATTCGTGAAGGCAATGCTTCGGATTTCCAGTTAGATAGCGAAGGGATTCTGAGGTTAGAAGGGCGAATTTGCGTTCCAGATATTCCTGAACTCAGAAGAGAGGTGCTTGATGAATGCCACAAATCTAAGCTCAGTATCCATCCGGGTGTGAATAAAATGTATAATGATATCAAACGCACATTCTGGTGGAAGTCGTTAAAAAGAGACATCTCAATATATGTTAGTCGATGCCCTACTTGTCAGCTAGTCAAAAGTGACCAACAGAAATTGGCTGGATTATTACAACCGCTGGACGTTCCTGGCTGGAAGTGGGAACATATTTCTATGGATTTCATCGATCGTCTGCCCAGGACCAGAAAAGGAAATGACAGTATTTGGGTGATCGTAGATCGTTTCACGAAGACCACCCATTTCATACCTGTCAGATCAAACAGAACTGCTCAGAGTCTGGCGCATATTTACTTCAGGGAAATAGTTAGACTACATGGAGTGCCGCTCAGTATAGTCAGTGATAGAGATACACTATTCACTAGCAAATTCTGGGAAGCATTTCAAGTCGAGCTAGGAACGAAGTTAAACTTGAGCACCGCTTATCATCCTCAGACGGACGGTCAGACTGAGAGGGTGAATCGCATTTTAGAAGATCTATTGCGGGCTTGTGTTCTAGATTTCGGTGGATCATGGGAAGACCATCTGCATTTGGCTGAATTCTCTTATAACAACAGCTACCAGGCGAGTCTGACAATGTCGCCATTCGAAGCATTATGTGGTAGACCATGCCAATCTCCTGCTTGTTGGGTCGAGCCTGGAAATAGACTTGTGTTGGGTCCTGATATGATTCACGAAGCTGCCGACAAAGTCGATTTTATTAAGAAGCGATTACTCGCCGCTCAAAGCCGACAAAAGAGCTATGCCGATAGAAGAAGAAGAGATATATCCTTTGAAGTTGGCGACTATGTATATTTGAAAGTATCGCCGATGAGAGGAGTTATCCGGTTCGGTAAAACTGGAAAGTTGGCACCCAAATTCATCGGTCCGTTTCCTATTCTGGAACGGATCAGAACTCTTGCCTATAGGGTCAAACTGCCTAATTGGTTGCCTGAAATTCATGATGTATTTCACATATCTCAACTTCGAAAGCACGTTCATGATCCAGACTTGATCGTGGAAGAAGCAGCTCAACATGACATTGAAATAACCCCAGAATTAGCTGTGAGAAGAGAGCCGCTAAAGATAATAGGCAAAGAAACCAAAGAGCTGAGGAACAAGAAAGTTCGCTTAGTCAAAGTGCAATGGAGTGGAGATCCGCGAGATTGTACTTGGGAAACTGAGGAGAGCATTCAGAAAGCTTACCCCAGATGTCGAGTAGATATCTCTGATTGACTCCGGTGCAAGGTACATTTAACCTACTTTGCATTACCATTTAATTCTCTATTCTATTGCTATTTTCTTCCCATGGATGTGCACTATTTATTCTATACTCTGAATGATTTTTTTTAAAAGAATATAGGATTTGATTAGTATATTTTTGAAGGTTAAAAACAATTGGATTGGTTGTTGTGTTGTGTGATCGTAGATTTATCAAACCACTTTCGACTTTATTCCTTTTCGGGGACGAAAAGTTTTAAGTGGGGGAGATTGTAACGACCCAGAAAATCTGAACCAATTTAAAATTTTTAAATTGGCTAAAATAATGGATTTTAAATATTTAAAATAAATATTTTAAATAATGGCGATGAAAACTGAGTTTGAATCGACAATTGAAAATGAATATAATTAATTATAATTATAAACAAGGCCTGAAATGGCGTGGCAGTTTCAAAAATTGAATTCAAACTTTGTCGGACTGTACCGGGTGCAAAACAATCCGGATTTTAGTGAAACCAAAAATAATGGAATCTAATTGATAATATCTTTCCAACGAATCTGACGAATCGAAATTTGATAGCGGGAATCAAAAGGTATGTCCAGTTGAAAATTCTGAATAGTCGCTATGGAATTCAGGCCCTTAAAAATGGACATTTTGCAGATGACCTCGGATTTCGACGAAACCACTTTTGTTGGATCCGCAGTGTCAAGTTATTGCTAGGTTTCAAATTTCATAATTTTTCGAATCAATATGTGAGCGTGGCAAAAGAAAACGCGTTTGACCAATTTCAGTTGATTTTAATCGACTGGAAATTGGCCATTTTTCAAATGGTCTCAGAATTTGACGAAACTAGTTTTGTTAGGACCGTATCGTCAATACGAAGCTAGAAAATATTTTTAGAGAATTTTTCTAGTTAGTATGTGAACCCAGTAAATTGAAATGCGCGTTTAAATTCAATATATAGAGTTATATGTTGATTTTAACGGAAACTGATCGAAATGATCAAATCAGCTTGCGATACATATCCCATTGTGTTCGGAATGGGGGTTAAACGCTATGGACGACAGGCGGTGGGCCTCGTTTTGAGGTCGTGGGTAAAAGTCAACTTTATGCAATTAATTTAATTAATAATAATAAAAAAAATATCTCCCTCCCTTTTCTTCTTCCTGGCCCCCCCGATTTCATTAAACAGAAACAAAAAAAAAAGAAAAAAATCCCTAACTAATCGCGCCCTCCCTCCTCCGTCGATCTGACGCAATCGAACCCCCTCTAGTCCATCGGAGGACCAGCGCCGGCCACCCCACCAAGGATCGATCATCCCCTAGCCCTCGGACGCTCCCTCGTTCCCATCCTCCTCTGAATCGAGCATCCCCATCCATCGCCCCTGCTGACGCCGACCTCACCCCACCTCCAGGCAGCGAGCTCCCCCACGCAGCGCCTCCGACCGCCACTTCGACACTGTAGCGAGCCCCTCCACTTCTATAACGAACGTGAGTTTTTTTTTTAACTAGATTTTAATTTCTGTTTTATTACAAATACATAGTTAATTAAAAACTGTTTTTTTTTTAAAAAGAGTTTAAAAACTGATTTTTGAAAAGTTTAAATCTGATTTTAGAAAAGTTTAAATCTGATTTTAGAAAAGGTATTAAAAACTGATTTTAAAAAGGTATTAAAACTGATTTTTAAAAGGTTTTAAAACTGATTTAATTTTGAAAAGAAAAAGATTTGAATTTTAAAAAGAAAAAGATTTGAACTTTAAAAAGGAAAAGATTTGAACTTTAAAAAGGAAAAGACTTAAACTTTAAAAAGAAAATATTTAAACTTTAAATAGAAAAAGATTTGAATTTTAAAAAGGAAAAGATTTAAACTTTAAATAGGAAAAGATTTGAACTTTAAATAGAAAAGGATTTGAACTTGGATAGAAAAGATCATGTTTTTAAAATAGAAAAGACGAAATTTTTATTAAGTAAAAGAAGTAAGATATGAAAATTATATTTTTAAAGTAATAAAAATATAATTTTTACATCATAGGAATATTAAAAATATAATCTTTATTTTTGAAAAGGCGGAATATATATTTTTGAAATGCAAGTTTTATATATTGATTAACATAGTAAAAATTCGATTTTTACATATGTAGAGAATACGGGCAACGAAAGCGACAAAAGGCGAGATTGGCGAAGATTTCTATAAAGGAAGAGTCGTAGTATTGGATAGCTATTGGTGAGAATTTCTCACTCTTCAATTTCTTTTTCTATATATATATATATATGTGTGTGGAAATAAAAGTGAATTGCTTTATATAAATATATATATATATATATATACGCCCCTCGTCCACAAACCATGGACGATATTTAGTGATTGAAATTGTTGTGAAAATTGATTGATAGCAAATGATTGTTTGGGATTGTTTGTGATTGATATTGGTTGATTGTGGTTGAAAAATACCCATTTGTGGTTGAGAAATATTTGGTTGAAACCACATAGGATTAGTTTGTGGAAATGAAATAAATATATACATGCCGCCTGCATGCGAACTAGATGCATGATCCCCATTGTCAAAAACCGCGAGGTTTTAAGGTAGAGCGAGGAGCCGTACTAGGGACGGTCCCGGTTTTAACTACCCTGCCGTTATGCTGCCGAAATTTTGAATAATATTCGTGTGTTTGAATTATTTTCATATGCTTAAACTATATTTATTCATTAAATAGAAAACCTTCATGTGTTGAATTGATATTCATTCGTTGATTAGAAATTCATGTGTTGAATGGTATTCGCGTTTTTAAATGTAAAAATCACCTTTTATCTATATATAAAAATTACATTTATTCATTGAATAGAAAACATTCATGTGTTGAATTGATATTCATTCGCTGATTAGAAATTCATGTGTTGAATGGTATTCGCGTTTTAAAATGTAAAAATCACACTTTTATCTATATATAAAAACTATATTTATTCATTGAATAGAAAACATTCATGTGTTGAATTGATATTCATTCGTTGATTAGAAATTCATGTGTTGAATGGTATTCGCGTTTTAAATGTAAAAATCACCTTTTATCTATATATAAAAACTATATTTATTCATTGAATAGAAAACCTTCATGTGTTGAATTGCTATTCATTCGTTGATTAGAAATTCATGTGTTGAATGGTATTCGCGTTTTTAAATGTAAAAATCACCTTTTATCTATATATAAAAACTATATTTATTCATTGAATAGAAAACATTCATGTGTTGAATTGATATTCATTCGTTGATTAGAAATTCATGTGTTGAATGGTATTCGTGTTTTAAAATGTAAAAATCACACTTTTATCTATATATAAAAACTATATTTATTCATTGAATAGAAAACATTCATGTGTTGAATTGATATTCATTCGTTGATTAGAAATTCATGTGTTGAATGGTATTCGCGTTTTAAAATGTAAAAATCACATTTTTATCTATATATAAAAACTATATTTATTCATTAAATAGAAAACATTCATGTGTTGAATTGATATTCATTCGTTGATTAGAAATTCATGTGTTGAATGGCATTCATATTTTGAAATAAATTGTTTGAATCTAAAAGTCACCTTTTATCTATATATAGAAACTATAGAAAACATTCATGTGTTGAATTGATATTCATTCGTTGATTAGAAATTCATGTTTTGAATGGCATTCATATTTTGAAATAAATTGTTTGAATCTAAAAGTCACCTTTTATCTATATATAGAAACTATAGAAAACATTCATGTGTTGAATTGATACTCATTCGTTGATTAGAAATTCATGTGTTGAATGGTATTCATATTTTGAAATAAATTGTTTGATAATAAAAATCACATTTTTATCTATATATAGAAACTATAGAAAACATTCATGTGTTGAATTGATATTCATTCGTTGATTAGAAATTCATGTGTTGAATGGTATTCATATTTTGAAATAAATTGTTTGATAATAAAAATCACCTTTTATCTATATATAAAAACAATAGAAAACATTCATGTGTTGAATTGATATTCATTCGTTGATTAGAAATTCATGTGTTGAATGGTATTCATATTTTGAAATAAATTGTTTGATGATAAAAGTCCTATTTTTGTCACCTATATGAACTATATAGAAAAATAGTGTTTTGAAATGAATTGTTTTACAATAAAAATCACATTTTTATTGTATGCATAAATCGTTGAAATGTGAAGTGTTAAAAATAGCCACTTGTTCAAAATAAACATATATGAGTTGAAATATTCATTAATTAGCTAATGAAATGATTTGCACCTATTTATGTAACATTAGAATGAATGGTGTTTTTAAACCAATTAGAAATCAAATATGAAGTTGAATAGAAAATGATAAATGATAAGAACTGTATATATATGTACATGCATATTCATTGAACAGGTTATAGCAAAGGGGCTAGAGAAGAGGAATAAAATTTTGTGCCCGACAAATAGGTACACATTTACTGTTTTGTTTGGGTGATGATTTTATGAGCCTGTTGGCTAGCCGCTTGGCTTTTTCTTTTTCTTTTTGAGATTAGAAGGACCGGGAAAGCTATTTGCGATTTCCCGATGCTCCCGGTGCAGGGGAGGTTATGGCGAAATTTTCCAAAATTTTAAGGCGTTAGTGAAATATTTGAAGTGAAAACGATATTGAAATCATTGAATGAACTATACTTATATAAATATATAAATATAAATAAAATTAAATCGAAACGTGGCCGTGCAGTTCGCATTTTGAAACCGTGATTTCAAACAACTAGTGCGGGAAATCCGACCATTGGATTTTCCCGAAACCTCAACCGTCGGGTTCGCCTTGGAATAATCTTTCCAACGGCACCAACCTTGTAAAAATCCAACGGTTGGATTGTCTGGAATGTTTAATTCAAATCTGAAGAAAAACAGCGCCAGAAGCGATTATATTTTTATATATATAAATATAATTATATATTTAATCGAATAACGACGCTGCAGTTCGTATTTTGAAATCGAAATTTCAAACGATTGTACCGGGAGATCCGACCGTCGGATTTTCCCGAAACTGGAACCGTTGGATTCGTTTTGAAAAGACCTTTCTAATGATGTAAATTTTGCGAAGATCCAACGGTTAGATTTTCAGATATGTGTAAATCAAATCTGAAGAAAAACAGCGCCACAGCCGCTTTATGGCCTGAAGCGTCGTTTTGAATAAATCAGCTATTTTAAAATAAATAAAAATAGCGATAAATCGTTATAAAATATTGGAAACGTTTTGGAATGGAAATAAACTGAATTTGCTCGATTTATGTGGCTTTTGATGGTTGAATGTGTTTGGTGTGAAAATTACATTAAAGAACAAAATTGGTGTTGTCGAATAATTTAACCATTGAAATAAATTGAATTGAAATTCTAAATATACGTGAATTATTTGAGAAGGCCGAGTTAATTCTCATTTCAAATAATTGACCGACGATTGAAAGTCGAAGATAAAGACGGTGGTCGAAGACCGGAGATCTTCACCTCGTTTGGATGGTAACCGAGGTCCTGATTGGGAGGCATCCCGAAATATGGATAATGAGTGGTGATCGTCCAGGCGTACGTGGTGATCGAAGGGTTTGCGAGGTATTTAGTGCCTCCGGTTTCGTTCAGACCCAGAACGGACTTGAAAATGGACAGTGTGTCTGACATTGGATTTTATTCTGTGTTGATTGATCTCTATTAAATATACATCTGTTTGGCGGCGGAGAATTTATTCTTTTGCTTAACGCCCTTCTCTGAAACGCACGAGCTCAGAGGTTGTATATCGATGGACATCAGTCGCATGGCATGAATTGCCTGTGTGACATGCTAAGATGCAGTGATCAGGGCTTCTGTTGAAAAGCAAAGTCTTGTGGTGATGATCAAAGCACCGCCTGTGTGGCATAGCTTTGTGTATAACGTGAATTGGCGAGCCTCACACCCCGGTATGAACCAGAAACGGGAGAAAGGACCTCAGGGAGGGCCTGCGTTTCCTCCTAGCTAGGGTGGTGTCAATGACCTACCAGCCCTGACATTTATATACTTTTCACCTATGTGGTTGTTGCTGTTGCGAGGCGCCTCGGTTTGATCGGACGATCCGGGTCCGATGGAGTCATTCGTTGGCTCGTTTACGCCCCAAATGGCGGGGAAACGCATGGTTCAGGCATTTTAATCCACATCGGTGGACCGGCCCTAACGATCCTAAGGCTTGACAGAGTACTTGCCTAAGGCTCGGGCTAGGCAGTCTCGAATTCGGTAAGGACTATCTTTTGCCTTGGTTCATGACGGAAATCCAATTTCCAAATACGTGATCGTGCGGTTTTGCTTGTATATATATATTTGGCGACATAGTGGCATGGGACGCTCATGTCGTCTATGATTGATAGTTATGATTTGAAATTGTTTTCGAAACATATAGACACCAGCAATAATATCAAATGCCTTTGTTTTATTCGTGTCAAGCATATTTTGGCTGTTATAAGGTAAAAACTCTATCCTCCGGTTTGCGTTGCATTGTGTGATGGGAACTGAGTCTTATA
The DNA here is from genome assembly GCA_030737875.1 of Allium sativum. Taxonomy (NCBI): domain Eukaryota; kingdom Viridiplantae; phylum Streptophyta; class Magnoliopsida; order Asparagales; family Amaryllidaceae; genus Allium; species Allium sativum. Next base: position 161,864,967 of record CM060925.1, read on the forward strand.
ACGGCTTCATTTTTATAAAAAGCATAGCGATGTTTAAAAGAGAGATTTGTTTTAAAGCACTGGCAATCCAATGGAGTAAACCCGTTCCACGAAAGTGGCGTGGTCCTGTGATTGGCCATATTATATATGTGTTGAGTGGATTTCTCATACCAGTCCCATGACTGACTCGTAGTTTGTTTCACTTTCAAACTCGGGTGCCCCTTTTTCTACACGGGCAGCCTTGTATTCAGGTTTAGCTGGTTCTTTTTCTGGATAGCTGGAGCTGAAGATGGATTCTATCATTTATTTCTTTTTATGCTGTTCAGCCCCTATTGTACATATTTTGTTTATTTCCGCTGTAGACATTTATGTATAGCTGAACTGTATTTGTACTAAGTAAGATCCTGTATACTGTGTAACTCTGATGATTACTTTTATCCAGTATATTCTATTGTTCATTATCTGGTGTATTTATTTAATTTTGTTCTGCTATTTCCTGTTTCTGTGTTATATTCCAAAGATAACCCTTGTTTCCGTCTGAACGGGATTTTGGGTCGTCTCACTAATTATAAGTGGTTCATTCTGATAATGGCGATGGGTGTTGATGGTGCGTTCCAACCGAGTCATGTGCGTGCATGGATCCCGGTCTGCCTCTGAGGATGTAAGACGCCGTGACATCTGTAAATATGCCTGTGCGAATTGGTTGCCACTTTAGGAAGTGATACACCCTATCGTGGGGCCGACACAGGGTATTTATGTATTAGGGAGCCGATCGCTTGGGTAGGATTTAAGGTACACTTAGTTCTATCTAATTCTATTGGTACCGTCTGTTTTGTTGGGTGGCAACACCCGTCTGTTTCTGCGTGGTACCGTTCTGTTAGGGTGGTAAAGGCCCATTATTGTTAGCATTCCGTTTCTGTACTTTATCTGTTAGGGTGGTTAAGGCCCATTATTGTTAGCATTCTGATTCTGTACTTTATCTGTTGGGATGGTAAAAGCCCATTTTTTCCAAACTCTACTTCTGTATGAACCATTCTGTTCCGTCCTGTTTCGATGTGAACATTGGGGTAACACCTAATCCTGTTATACTAGAATTGGTACCAAGAAGTTGGATCTTGGTTTGAGTCAAACACCTGATACTGGGCCAAGTTTAGGCCAAGGGATAAATTCTTGATTATACATGACATGTTAGAATGCTAGTACACCTGTGGTGCAAAACCCTAAACCAGATTATGCGATGACACCTTTATCTACCTTGTTAGTTAATCATCATGCTAGTATGTTGTTATCCTTATGTTCATCCCTGCTGCTCATGCCAGTTAACTTTACCAGTTTACATTGATTGTAGTAGGGCTTACTCAGTCTTTTTGACTGACCTGTTTTCCTTTCGCCTCTTTTCTTCCGTTCCCCCCCCCCAGGTTCTCAGGGAGGGAATATTGGAGTTTAGCTTGGATTCCTGATCGCTTGCTTGTGGGATTTAGCTCATGTACGGTCTTGACATGAAGCTAGCTATGGTTATCACTTATTTTGGGGATAATACTTATGTATTTCAGTTTTTCAGTAATGTTGTTTTTATCTAGACTGGTGTATTTGGAAAGTTGACATTATGTTGTACCAGACTTGTTTTTGAAATAGTTTGAAATCTTCCGCTGTTTTATCTATGTTATTTACTCTGTTTACATATATATATATATATATGTGTTCTTGTTCTGCCTTGATATATCATTATGCATGTTTACCTGATTCAAACGCCCCTCCAAAGTCAGAGTGCTTGCAAGAGTCACCCTGGAGGAGGTGGGGTGTTACACAAAATAAGACACAAACATGGAGACACAAAGCCTCAACCGTTGGATCTTTTTGTCTTTATGTGGAGAGGTGTAATTCATGGGGTGATCCAATGGTAGAGATTAATTGTGTCACTATTTGTGTCTAAATTTTTTGTCCCAATAGAATTTCCCTTTAAAAATAGATAATTGGTTTGTATAGTATTGATTATTCGAGTAAGTAGTCTTGTCTGTTTTGACGTTATGAATGTTATTCAGTCAAGGTCTGAGAGGTAATTATACCCCAACTTGATTGGTTTCATTAACAACCGATAAATAGCAAAACTCAGTCTCGAAGATCAATGTTTAAAGAGATTTAGTTGAATGTATATATTTGGGTTGTCGTAATGATGTTTTACACAACATCCGTTTTAACCCAAATAAATGTAAACTTGGAAATAAAATAACAAATGTTTTCTAAGTATAGAACTAAATGAGTTCATGGAAGAGATAAGTGATTGGAATGTTTTCCCATTAAAATCGAAAATATTTTCTAACTATAGAAAATAAAAGGAGGCGATACTTGTAAATATTTGGTTAACAAATATTGATAAGGAAATGGAGAAGAGATTTAATTAATGAAATATTAATTAAAGAGCCCAGTGATTTGATTGATATGTTGAATGAACACTTGTTTTTATTCGATAGTTAAATCACAGACTATCGAAGTTTTTGACCATCATAGTCAATATGGAGAGACCGGTTGGATTATTATCCGTGAACCACTCTGTATTGGCAGTAGCGCTGCGAATCAGATTATATGAAGATAATCGAAGACGGAGTAAAGTGCAAGGGCTTTTTCTATTAATAGAAATTGTGCCTTCGGTTTCGTTCAATCCCAGAACGAACGTAAATGGACGAATGTCTGACAAAGTATTTCCGATGATCTAATGAGTTGGTCTGTATCAATATATATGGTTGCAACAGATTTATTCCCTTAGCATAACATCCAGAATATTTGTGCAAATCAATTAGTGATTAACGGATCTGACGATGTGGCATTCAAAGTGATGGTGCTATCAATGAATGATAAGTAATCGAAGCCTCAGGCCTCAACAACCGGGAAATGACAAAAATCGGGCAGGCAGCATGGCTGTGTGGGTCGCTCCCATTAGGATGTATAATCACCTATCTAGAGTTCATTTAATTTCTTATTCTATTCGATGTTGTCCCAGTCGGGAGACGGTTGTTGATCCCAACCGTTGGTGATATACATTCGATACACTCAAGCGAAATGTGTGGTCGGTCATGTGTGGGCTGGGTTGCAAGATGTTGTTGTTGAACCCAGTGTATTCCTCTCTAGAGATACACTAGCGGAAGGTGGTTCCATACCTTGTCATAGTTGGAAATCCAATCTCCAATAAGCGCCATGCGGTTTTTTTATTTTATACTATGTATGTGGAACGTGAGATGCAAGCGTTCTGCTATTTGGTTATTTACTTGATGTAGACATTATTATAATATCACTGGATTTGATATCAAAGTGTTTTGGGTTATAGTAAGGTAAAAACCGTCCATGTTTATGTGTGGACTGGTCTTACTATTATTCTTTCTTTCGAAAGGATTTTGAAAGTTAAACAAATGTTTGGAGTTTACTCACACCAGTCCCATGACTGACCCAGAGTTTATTTTGTTTGTTTTTCCCTAAACTCTTGGGTGCTCAAATTTGTACCGGTAGTCCAATAGTCAGGATTTTTCAGATTCACTTGGAAGAGCTGGAAGTAGGAGGCTTCACCAGTTAGCTATAGACTATCATATATTCCGCTGTGAACCGTGTTGTATATGGAAACATGGGTTTATAACTGTTCCAGGAATAACTGTTGTGCTCTGATAATGGTATGTATATATACAGTTACTAATTTGTATTTCAAGAGTTATGTGATGAAATATATTTTATTCGTTCCGCTGTGAGTTTGTGATCTTCGTCTTTCTTCTATTCTAATATTTCTTTCTTTCTTTTTCTCATCCTCTAACTTCTTTCTAATAATGATTCGTATTTCTGTGCAATTTGGGTTGGACGTGTGGTGTTATTAGTCAACTCAAAGGGTACGGATTTGCGGCCCATTACAGAAGCATTCAAGAATCTATTGACATGGGACATTCGACAATAAAATGAACTTGTAAAGTTGCTAAACAATTTCAGAAGCGGTAGTGACCATTCAAACAAAAGCACACATTCAAAGGCAAAAATTATTTCAGTGACCGCAGCATGATCATCATTCATTAAACAATTTGAGCTCGTATGCGAGTTACATAAGCCTACAACTCCACAAATCCCAATACAAATTTAATCTAAAAACATCTAATACAATCAGAAATTCTCAAATCAGATTCGAATAAACCTCGAAATCAAGAAAAACAAGGTGAAATCAAACCTGACTTTGAGTGAGAGTTATCCGCGGTGGCTCTTCGAAAAGCTTCGTATTCATGTGAACGGATCTCAGGAAAAATCGAACCGCCATCAATTAAGCGGTTGATCGGATTTGTTGAACACAAAATCGCGGGAAGAAAGCAAGACTTAGTCGATGTTTTCTGGATTCGAGGCATTGGCTGAACGTTGGATTGATTCTCAAAGGTGAACCGCCATTAATGAGCTATCTCCAGAAGAGAGTAAAAGAGGATTCATGGCCTAAACCGATATATAAAGGAAGATGGTGCAAACGGGCCAAAACCCAAAATCTTGAAGAGCCCATGATGACCTAATAGAGATGTGAAGGCCTATGAGCTAGTCTAGTATGGGCCAAGTTTAGACTCAAAGCCCACGGCTGACCTAAAAACTGCGTAGCGACCTAAGCTAAGATATATGAAGTTAGCACGATCTAAGATCCAGAACGACCTAAATTTAAAGCAATTTAAATCTCAGCACGACCTAACTGGAATTAAAGTTAACTAAGTCAAAGCTTGTATTATTTTCAATAAATACAAACTTCAAGGGGCAAATGTTAATCCATAAAATATGGCTTAGAAATGAAAAGCATAGTTGGGTCGTCCTCTATACTTTAGCTCGTTTTGGGTGCTTTAGGGAGTATAGGTCATTCTGGCACTTTAGGCCATTCATCGGTTTTGAGTCGCAAAGCTCTTTAGCCCGTCAAGTCTCCTAGTTCACAATTTGTTAAGCCGCACCTTTCTCTGGGTAGTCCTGCGCTCTAGCCCGCTGAAGTTCCTTAGCCCGTCGGGCTTCTTAGCTCGCCAAGTCTCTTGCCGCTAAAACCTCTTAGCACGCCATGCACTTTGGGTCGTCCAACTCTTTAACTCGCTAAAGCTCCTTAGCTCACCGGGTATCCTTAGATCGTCCCTATCTAATGAAGATTGAATCGCGATTGCAACACCTTGGGTCGTTCCACCTGTAGCTCGAGGAGGCCTTGGCTCATGCCACCTTTATGTCATCCCACTATATCACATGGAGGTCTTATCCCGTTTCACATTAGTTTGGACTGTTTCTCACTGTCTTAGCTCTGGATTAACGATTTTGGGACGTGGAATGTGAACATGATCCTTTAGGTCCCCCGACGGTCTAAGGGAGGTTTGAGATAATTACAGAACTGCCACCTGGTTTGAATCTCACCTATAAATACCCCTTTATTCCTTCATAGAAGGGGACCGAATTTCATGACCCCGAAGGGATACCCAATCATTTCTCCAACCATTTCAAGTGATTTCAACATCTCCAATTATTGATAATCGGAGATCAAACATCAAATCTATCATCAAGTGATGGAAATTCACTCAAGAGTTTGAAGAATCATAAATCTACCTCTCATATTGATATACTTAGAGGATTTTTCCTATTTCTTTGGCTTTTTGGATTTAATCAAGAGAAGGTTTTGTGAGGATGAAAACTAATGTAATGAGAGAATGTCTAAACCTTCTAAATTTTCATGTGATAATGGAAATCTCCTTTAAAGTAAACGTAGATCTTTCCTAAGATCGAACCACTATAAAAATCTTTGTGTTTTTTCCTTTCTATTGCGATTGTTGTCTCATTCCTTACCAATTGGTGAAGTGCCTTTGTGGCATTTTTGGTGTTTAAGCTAATTTTGGTTTAAACATAACCAAATAGAAGATAAAGGTGATTATCCGATACATCTCGAATTGATGAAAAAATATGAATTATCTAAATGGAATTTAACCCTACAATATAAGTAGAGATATCCATGGGCCTCTTGATTGAGTATGATTATGAAATGCATGACCGTGCTCAAATATTGATTTGTTTATATAATACGCTCATCAATTAAAATAAAAGGATTAAATTATAAAGAGGACGATACGTTCCATACCTCGAGTTTAATCATGGATATATTGGTTGAAAGGATTAAATTACGTTGAAACACTAGTCAAAGAAAAGGTTGTATCAAATCATTGAGTTTATTATAACTTGGGTAACAGCGACGTACTACTAGATAACACTCACTGTTTATAATTTTAAATAAAGTTTAAAATTATTTCCAAAGTTGTAATAACCTACAGGGTCACACAATTAGAGCGTTCAAAAGGGGATAATCATTCATTAAAATTTAAATGGTCAAACGTTGATACTTAAATTTCTTAAGACTTTGTACGCCTATAGTTTTTTGTGGATACGTTATACTCGTTTAATAAAAGGTACTAGTCTCTTCCTTTTTGAGGGAGCGAAGAAAAATAAAATCCAAAATCGAAAAAAAGTATCGGCTACGGCTAGTACCATATTGATCTTTCTCTCTTCGATTCGTGAGACGAGATCAAGGAAGCGTACGCCGCCGCCAGCAGAGACGCCGCCACCAACAACGTTCGCAAGCGATTCAAATCGATCAAGACTGCCTCCAACATCCATGAATTTCAAAGCTAGAGAAAGGTATATATACTAGATTTACATATTTTCTTTTTGATCCTAAATTATTAGGTTAAATTTTTTGTTATCCACTGCGAATTTTGGTTCGTAAATTCTAACATAATTAATAGAAGAACTTAGATTAATTCAGTAACTTTTTTATTTGCTTTCACATTTAATTGATTGCAGGAATCAATTAATATATTGTATTGTCGCCTTCAACAATTAATCTCAAAGAAAACATAAAAAAATTACCATTACAAGAAAGGTTGCTAATAGCGATGGTTTTTAGCCGTCAAAACTGTTATAGTCATCGCTCGTCGTCACCAAACAATGCTAAAAGACAACGCATTCTCATCCGAAACTAATAAAATAGCATCACCTTTAGCGGCGACTCAAATGGCCGTATTAGTGGCAGTTGGTGTCGGAAACATAGGCATGTGATATGTTCTAGGAAGTTAAACATGTGTCACTAGCCATCGCTAACCGATACAAGCTTAGAAACTAAGGGTGTCGCTAGCCACCACTAACCTACTCAAGTTTGGAACAAATAAGTGTCATTAGCCATCACCTATCTGGAAAAATGACCCGTGTCTAGCCGTTTCTAGTTTTTTTCTTTTGCATTTCAGCTTCCTTCTTACCTTCCAACCACAAAACAATTGTCATATCTATATCCACTTCATTCACAATGCATATAAACTCAATTTCATACTTAATAACATCGCATCATCATAGAATCTCATACTATCACATATAATGACAAATATAACACAAATATCAATAGTTATATGAAATTTTTGTGTAATAGAGCCAATATTCCATTATTCGTATCCGCAACTACTCATTTCTATCAAATAAACATCCATAGCTACAACATATTATACAATTGACACATAAAATATACAATCCAATAATACACATTAGTATTTATAAAACAAAATGATAAAATAAATTTGTACCTACTCGTCATCATCTTCCCCTGCCCATTCTCCTCTGGCATTCCCTTGTCTTCTTCTAAGTATGTGACAATCCGCTCTTCCACCAGCTATGGAACTCGATCATCTACTATCTCAACATTGCTATCTCCTCCTCTTCCCAGGCCCTATTGTAAGTCGCTTGGGTCACCATCACCTGTAATTTATTTTATTGGAAGTTATGATTTCTAATCCACGATTAAATACAATTCATATATTAGTTAATGAAATTGTTTACATCTTGGTCTCCAAAGCAATATGCTTATTCCAAGTCGGCGGGTTAATTATAGCATCCCAGGTACAGTTTTACTTGTCTAAGGTTAACTCACGCCGCGCCACTCGAGCGACCTCCATTTTATATCTCCCCTGCGATGACGAACATTAACCGGACATGGTAAATATTCAATTTAAAATTTATCAAATGTGAAGCAGAAAAAATTAAACATGCTTATTATCACAGCCTGGGACTTAGCGTCCCTCCAAGTGTACAAGGCATTGATGTTATCATCTGTCTGCTCGGCGACATGGGTGTGAGTAATGACCTTAACCAATGTAGAGTCTCGAAGTAAACTCTGAATTTGAAACTATACAATGAACAATGTTACCGATATGACTAAATAATGTTATAACTATTTATAAATGCAGTTTATGCCTTTATAATTTCCCTTCTGTGTTCTGGAGTGATTTAGACTAACCATGATGCAAAGCAGGATTTTTGTTTCTGTTTACATGGTTCTACTTTGATATCTCTTATAAATTTAAATATATGATTAAATAAATTGATATTCTCAATTTAAAATAATTTAATACCAAATTGAATTTATATAACTTACCTTTGCCTCAGAAATATCCCACGACTGAAGAAACTGAGCTCATACTTAAGCGCTCATCTAATTTAGCATCTTTCTCCATCTTTTTTGCTTTTGATATGGTGTTTTTGCAGTACTTTTTGCATTCTTTAGTTCTAATGTTTGACAAAAATATCCATATCTTATGGGTCAACACAAACAGTGGCCTGCGTATTAAAAAAGATCAATTTGGATTATATGCATTATATTAATTTTCAAATGAATTAGAAATTTGTACTTACTGTTAGGTCAGTGAATATGACATTCATGATATGAGCCAGGAAGTTATGCCAGTAAGCTCAACGACCGGTCATCCTACTCATATTTTTGGAAACCTATAAAATAATATACAGGCTAGATCTTAAACCTATACATAAAATATGATGTAGGTATTTAGTAAAATTTAAACAATAAACGTGTAATAAATTAGAATTTATCCTACACTCTTAGGCATGAGATCTGCCATTGGACGTAAATCCAACATTGTGTTGTTGGCTCCTACACTAGTAGAAGGAGAATGCTGAGTCAGATGGAGTGCCACCTAGGCATATCTATCGCCAACATTTAATTTTATATAATGATAATCATATCATGTCATTATTATTATTTTGAAAGAAAAAATGTGTGATCTTCTAAAAAGAAGAGAGCGCACGCACACACACACACACACACACACACATATATATATATATATATATATAGAAAAATATAGTCTACACAAACTTCCTACAAGCCTAAAAGGTAACCAAAAAAACTACACTAGTTATGACTATATGTATGTATAGAATGGTAGATAGATGAGCTCCGGATAAACCACCGCCCATCATACTTCAATATCGAGTTCCGGCAAAGAAACCACTGATAGTGAAGTATATCTACTCCTACACAATACACTATTCACTCCAAACAGAATACAACAAATACATGAGAACATAACATCTCCAAAAAACTCTCCAAAGGTGCACTTTAAAAAACTCCATAGCATATATCTTCTACAATCCAAATTAGCTCTTCAATAAGCTCCCCAGCTAAAATCGACAACCTATGACCTAAAAGAGACAAGCCAACCATAAGCTACCATCACACACACACACACACACACACATATATATTTAAATATATATGTATATACATATCTTATAATTTATATAAATATATCCATATATATATATATATGTGAAAAAGAAAGAAAACAAAGTAAAAAAGGAGACAAGCAAGAAGAACATAAAAGCAGAAATCAATAACAAATGCAAATTCTATTATGACTAAAAATACTTATTTAATCTGATAAGCAAACTCAATTTAATTCTAACCTTAATCAAATATATCTCAAATCGAGAATCTCTATATAACTTATAGTGAGGGTTAGACATCCAATCCAGACTAAAAGTAAAAATCCTAATGATTAATTTATCTAAAGAAACAAAATTAGAATGAATCAATCTTTGATTTCTTTCCAACCAAATAAACCAACTAATAATAGTAACTAAAGAATCCAACACATATCTATGCTTGAAATTGAAAACAAATCTAAAACAATCCCAATGATAATACAGTTTCTAAAAGAATTGAAATAGTTCAAAACAAAAATTCTTAGAACCATATTTAAAATATAATTGGTTTTAGTGCGAGAGAAAAATAGATGGTCAACATTCTTATCCAAAATACTACAAATACAACACTTAACATCAAAAGTAATATTCTTCTTCTTTAATTTCTCAACCGTATTAAGTTTCTTATGAATAATCAACCCTATAAGAAATTTTTCTTTAGGCGGAGAATTAGTCTTCCAAAGAAACTTAAATATAAACATAGAAACACCATACAAATTAAGAAACTCATACATAAATTTAGAAGTATACAGAAGACTCTTATCTAGACCCCAATAAATGTTATCACCATTATTATCCAAATGATACATAGACAACTTTGCTCGCAGTAAGGCAAATTGCCTGAACACAGATCCTTCTAAAATATTTTCAAAGTAAATTCCCACGAGGGATCTAAACAACCCCTATAGACATCAATAATCAAAGTATTCTTAAAGCAGCAATTCTAAAAAAGATCTCTAAATTCTATTTTAAGGGGCACTCGAGCCAAAAAATGTAATATTACCCGACTGGATAGTCAGCTTACAGCCTAAATTAGAAAAAATCAAAACATTTCAAGATAGAATTCCAAAAAATAAGATAATCTATTAATCTAGCTATAACTAGAATCAACTATAAATTTCCCAGCAACATAAAAAATTTTGGAAACTATTTGCTTCCAAGTAGCCATCACTTCTGGGCTCCTATATTTCCATAACCATTTGGCTAACAAGGAAGAGTTAAAATTATATAAATTGATGATCCCTAGACCCCCATCCTTCTTGGATCTACAACAAACTTCCCAATTAACTAAACATTTATAGCCTCTACATATGTTATCTCCACTCCATAGATTTTTTTTTTTGAACTAGACGGTTGTGTAGAGCGGATCTACACACCCGATTAATATTATATATATAAAGATAGATACTGAAGCGATCAACAAGCCTGATCGCTGGCCTAGAAATGACAAAATGTGCATGCAAACTACATGCAAGTGAAGCACATAGCGTTTAGCGCGAGTACACAAACAAATCAACTACAAGCTCAAACAATATACACATATGATAACAAGCCAAACAAACCAACTACCAAATTGAAGATACCACATAGCAAACCAAAACGAACACCCAGCTGCGGTGTCCTACAGAGCTAACCAAAAAACAACTGATAAACAAGGGTGCTGAAAAAGTAACTGGAGTTGGAAGACGTTACCATGGCCGAGGGAACTGGCGCCGTTGGTGCAATCCGTCCAACTGAACACTGCCATCTGACTCGTACCAAAGATGCATGACGTCCATGATCAGTGGCATGAAAGGTTGCACCTGGGTACCTGTCCAGCTGCACCTGGGTACCTGTCCAGCTGCACCTGGGCGCCTATTGAAGCTTCTGTTATTTCGTTCATGCCATATGGTCCATGTGAAAGCAGCGAAAAGAACGTCCAGAGATTGGAAAGGGGGGTGTATTGCCAATAGTCATAGTGATTCAGTTGCGGGGAAGGTGTTCGAGGATGTGGATGGACGATGTGACCCAAACATAGAAACTAACTTCACACTCGCAGAACAGATGATCAATGTTTTCGTTATCAATCTGACACAAAATGCAGGACGGAGAGATAGGGATTCCTTTGCGGATCAGGTGACCCTTAGTGTAATAACCCGGAAAATGTGAACCAATTAAAAATTTTTAAAATTGGTTATTACCAAAGAATTTGAATAATTGAAATAGCATATTTCAATAAAATAATGAATTGGAGCTAGTATGGCAGTTTGAAAATTTGAATACAAACTCTGTCTAACCATACCGGGTGGAAAATATAACGGATTTTAGCGAAACTGAAAATATTTAAATCTGTTTATGAATACCTTTCTAACGAATTTGAAAAATCGAAGTTTCATAACAGGAATCAAAAGTTATGGCCAAATGAATTTTCAGAAAGGTCGCTATATAACATATATAGCCCTTGAAAATAGATATTTTGCATATGACCTCAGAATTCGACGAAACCACTTTTGTTGGGTCTGGGATGTCAAATTATTTCTAGGTTTCAAATTTCATAATTTTTGAAGCTAGTATGTGAGCGGGGCAAAAGAAAATGTGATTGGTCAATTTCTGTTAAAATGGGTCGACTTAAAAATGGACATTTTGCATATGAGCTCAGAATTCGACGAAACTGGTTTTGTTGGGACCGTATCGTCAAAACAAAGCTAGATTTATTTTTCTGGAATTTTTCGATTCAGTTTGTGGCCCTGGCAAATTGAAATGTACATTCAAATTGAATATAAAATGTTTTATACTTTAATTTGAAAAATAACCGACTGTAACAGTCTAATTGGCCTACGAAACATATTCCATTGTGTTCGGGATGGGGGTAAAACGCTAGGGGCGACAGTCGTTGGGTTTGATTTCGAGTTCGTTTGTAAAAACACTATTTAAAAATTTACTATAAATCCTCGGCCAATAGGATTTTTTCTTTCAAAAATAAAATAAAAATAAAAACCATGAAAAACCTAGCCGCCTCTCGCTCTCGACGGTTCTTCGAGCTCCATTCTTCCCCCTTGTTTTCCCGCCGCCACAGGTGAAACCAGGCCGCGCCACCACCTTCCCTCGAAAGCCCCTTCGCCCCCCTTCAGATCTGACCTAGTTTCGCCACCATCAAAAGCGCCGCCATCGAGATCTGACGCTCCGAAGTGGGCGCGTTTAAACCGCCGCCCAGGGTCCATACCGCCGTCGAACTGGAAGAGACTGGTGGCGCTGGAAAGCCCTCCCCTCCCTCGTCGACGTCCAACAATCTGATTGACCTATCGAGCAACGAATCGAGCAAAAAATCAAAACCTAAATTTGAGCAGGTTTGAAAACTAACGGGTTGTTTAATTTTGAACTGTTTTTACACTATAAAGCGTTGCAAACTTGTAAAAATCGTATCTTTTTCGTTCGTTAACGAAATTCGATGAAACAGGAAACACCGTGACCGCAAGGAGGCTCTCTACCATCTAGCAGAAGCTGCGGATTTTTCTGACCTTCCTACGATTTTTAGCACTACAAAAACCAATGTGAGGAATCTAAACTAAATTGTGTGAATGGAATCGTGTTGTATAAATTATATAAGCGAAGTGTAAATTATATACGCATTGTATACCTCATGTACATGTGTTGTATAAGTTATATTAGCGATGTATAAATTATACAAGCATTGAATGAAACATATATGCTTTGAATTGTGATGAAATGCAAGTGAATTATAGAAATAATATATATATATATATATATATATATATATATATATATATATGCTCCCCTCGTCCATAGACCATGGACGATATTTATTGCTTGTGATTGACGTGATATTATATGGTATAACGAATGGTTGGAAATAATTGTTTGTGGTTGATATTGTGGTTGAAAAATACCTTTGTGGTTGAAAAATACTTTTGTGGTTGAAAAATACCCTCTTGTGGTTGAAACAAATTAGAATAGGATTGTGGAATTGAAAATAAAACATGCCGCCTGCGTGCGAACTAGATGCATGATCCCCATTGTCAAAAACCGCGAGGTTTTAAGGTAGAGCGAGGAGCCGTACTAGGGACGGTCCCGGTTTTAACCACCCTGCGGTTATGCTGCCGAAATTTTCTGAAATATTCATGTGTTAGAATAATTTTCAATCGTTGAAATTAATCACATATGTTGAAACCAATATTCATGTGTTGAATTGAAATTCATTCGTTGAATCGAAATTCATGTGTTGAATATTATTTGAATTTAAACAAATAGCTTTAGCGATAAAAATCACATTTTTATATATATACAAACTATATAGGATATTCATGTGTTGAATTGAAATTCATTCGTTGAATCGAAATTCATGTGTTGAATATTATTTGAATTTAAACAAATAGCTTTAGCGCTAAAAATCACATTTTTATATATATACAAGCTATAGAGAATATTCATGTGTTGAATTGAAATATATAAGTTGAATTGAAATTCATGTGTTGGATGTTATCGTATTTTAAAAATAAAATGAATAGACAATAAAAACTACATCTTTATTGTGAATATGAAGTGTTAAAAACATTCACGTGTTGAATAAATATTTTTGATGATAAAATTATTTCTTTTATCATGTATACGCTTTGATAAAAATACACACGTGTCGAAATAAATAATAGTTTGCTAGAAATATTATTATTAGCTTTGTTCTGCATATATATACATGTGTTGAATAGGGAAAATGGATTAGCTGTAGAGTAAAGAAATTATTTGCGTGCCCGACAAATAGGTAAGCCTTGATGAGTTGGCTGCGCAATTTTATTTTTATATCAACTCCTGTGAATGCCATTGGATGCGGAGTGCTGGTTATTCTGTGTGAAATAATAAACATTGCCATAGGATAGTAACAATTAATTTTGAACTACACTACATGGCATACTTCTTGACGATAGGCATACTTCATCATATTCCACATAAGCAATTGGAGCTTGTGTGACGAGGTGGAAGATTTACCATACGAGCGAGAGGCTTGTATGGCGATGATTATATACTACAGGTTGAACTGATGACTGATATGGACTATATAAAATATAACGATAAATTGATAGATTAATAAAAACCCCACACGGGTCTTGTAACAACCCGTATTTTAAATAACCTGTTATAACATAAATCGAGGCAGAATTTAATTTATAAATCTGAATCAAGGGAAAAGGGCTATGCCATTGCGTTCGTCTCGGAAAAATACGCGAAATACAGTCCGTGTTTTCGAATATCGGAGTCCGTATGACCCGATTAAGGCCCAACGAAGTTTTCAGAAAAATTCAAAGTAAAAACAGATTTCAAATTCAATTTTGAATTTGGAAATTTGGGGCAGTTGGGCACAGGCGGGAAAATTTCCGCCAGAGTACCCAAGTCGACAGCCCTGTCGACTTGGGAGTCGACTTGGTTGGACCCAAGTCGACAGCCCTGTCGACTTGGCTGTCGACTTGGTCCAGCCGGGCAGTTTTGCCTGGTGCACCATTTTGGGTTTGTGTTGAGCTTGGGGGCCAGATTCGGTTTTAAGGGCTGAGATTGGAACTAGGGTTTAATCCTAAGGCTAGAACTAATCCTAATCTCTATAAATAAGACCCTAACCTAAGCCTAAATCATCATTATTCATTCAAGTAACTAAACTATGGCAAAATCATTCCTCTTATGGCCTCCACTCTCTAAATAAAATTCCTAAATAAATTTCTATGAGAGATTTTCCATGCATACAAGTGTTTTCAAGCTTGTATGAGTGTCATTAGCTTGCATTCAAGTCAAGTTTCCATATTTACATCATAAAGCAAGGGTTTTGATCATTTTGGCTCAAGGGATTTTCTATTAGAGCTTGCATTTTGGGTCTATTTGATTGCATAAGGGCTTTGTCATATTTTTGTGTCTTCATAAGCATTGTAAGCCCTATTCTACTTTCATACTTAAACTCTAAAGTTAAATGTATGATATGCAAGTTCATCATGTTATGTTATGCAAGTATGCCATGTTATGATATGCAAGTTCATCATGTTATGTTATGCAAGTATGCCATGTTATGATATGCAAGTTCATCATGTTATGTTATGCAAGTATGCCATGTTATGATATGCAAGTTCATCATGTTATGTTATGCAAGTATGTCATGTTATGATATGCAAGTTTATCATGTTATGATTATGCAAGTATGCCATGTTATGATATGCAAGTTCATCATGTTATGCTATGCAAGTTTGCCATGTTATGATATGCAAGTTTATCATGTTATGTTATGCAAGTTTGCCATGTCATGATATGCAAGTTTATCATGTTATGTTATGCAAGTTTGATATGCAAGTTCGTCATATGATATGCAAGTATGTTATGCAAGTTTGGGTTGACCATTTGGTTCATGTTATCATGTTATGCAATCTTATCTTGAGTATATGAACATAAAGCTTCAAGCTTTATGCTAAAGGTTGCATTTTGGAAACATGTAGGTTATCATATCTCTTATGATAACTTGCATGTGAGGCTAAATGCGAACTTATGGCCATTTCTACATGTCATTTATCACCATGTATCACCAGTATGCTAAGTTTGGTTTTATGCATGCTTTTGAGGCCTAAAAATGTAATATGCAAGTATATGAACATATGTACATTTCATATGCCACCATGTTGAACTTGTGGCTTCAACACCTTTATGTCATAATTATGCCAAGTTCCCTCTTTCTATCCTTTATGCGCTATTGCGATATGTAAGCGATGGGATTGCGTTTGGGGTTGGGTAAACTTAAAAGACATAAAAACATAAGATTGGGAATTTACCTATTAAGTTAGGTCTACCCATTGGGAATTTACCTATTAAGTTAGGTCTACCCAAATGCTTGAAAACTTGTAATATGTTTTGGAAACATGATGGACATGACACTTAGAAAATATAAGTGTGACCAACTCGAGGTTGGGTTGAGTTTGTAGCGTAAACCTACCCGGAACCGACCGGCTTAACTAGTTGCTACAAACAATAGGACCCAATGTGAGAAGTTGGTCATGTTGTACCTTGAACCCGAGGTTAGACCAAGTTGTGGTGTAAAGCTACCCGGAACCGACCGGCTTAACTAGTAACCGCAACAAAGTCTAATGTGAGGGGTTAAGGCGCATTAATTAATTAATGCCTCGTGATTAGGGTTAAGTCATGGTCCACATAATACTTAACCAATTTGGGCTTGGTAGATTAATCAGGGTTAAGTCGTGAACTCATCGTTACACTTAACCAAGTTAATCCATGATTAGCAAGAGGGTTAAACCGTACTTAACCCACTAGAAAAATCCTAGCAATGGGGGCCCACTCCAGTAGTAATCCCAAGTTTGTATCATTAAGACCCTAGGGTCTAGGCTAGGGAGGGAGCACGATTACTGGGCTGGAGGTAAGCGACCAAAAACGACGGCAGAGTGGTACGCCGGTGTAGTTCCGGGCGGACCATGGTCGTGCACATAGTCCGAAGCCGGGGAAAACATGCACGGGTACCAGTAGATCGAGACTGTGCACTCATGTTTATGGTGTCCAGGGGTTGACACCCTAGGGCTTGATACACCCGAAGGGTGGACCCAGCACAGTTCGACTACAATTATGTTTGGGCCGTATGGACACCAACACGTGACGAGTTAGGCTTATAGGGAGCCGATCGACTAGACCGTTTGGTTGGACCGCATATTAGGGTCACTTCATGTTATTGGACCTCGTATTGGGGTCATTTCATGTTATTGGGTCAAAGCTTGGGCCAAGGGATCAATACTTGTTTATTCAAGTCATGTTAGTTTGCTAGTACACCTGTGGTGCAAAAACCTTAATCCTGATGATGCGATGACACCTTTATCTACCTTGTTAGTTAATCATCATGCTAGTATGTTGTTATCCTTATGTTCATCCCTGCTTCTCATGCCAGTTAACTTTATCAGTTTACATTGATTGTAGTAGGGCTTACTCAGTCTTTTTGACTGACCTGTTTTCCTTACGCCTCTTTTCTTCCGTTCCCCCCCCCCCCCAGGTTCTCAGGGTGGGAATATTGGAGCTTAGCTTGGATTTCTGATCGCTTGCTTGTGGGATTTTAGCTCATGTACGGTCTTGACATGAAGCTAGCTATGATTATCACTTATTTTGGGGATAGTACTTATGTATTTCAGTTTTTCAGTTGATGTTGTTTTTATCTAGACTTGTGTATTTGGAAAGTTGACATTATGTTGTACCAGACTTGTTTTGAAATAGTTTGAAATCTTCCGCTGTTTTACTTATCTTATTTACTCTGTTTACATATATACATATGTTCTTGTTCTGCCTTGATATATCATTATGCATGTTTACCTGATTCAAACGCCCCTCCAAAGTCAGAGTGCTTGCAAGAGCCACCCTGGCGGAGGTGGGGTGTTACATTTGGTATCAGAGCATATGGTTTACGAGAAGGAACAAAAAGGTTTTTTTTAGAAAACTTTTGGAAAACTATTTTCAAAACCAAGTATAAAGTATTTTCGAAAGAAAAGTCTAGTTTATTTTAAAGACTATTCCCCAAAAAGCCATTAGCAAAATTCCTTCGTTTTTCTCCATTCTGAATCAGTCTTTTTCTTCGTTTTCAGTATGGCCAATAACTTTGCCATTCCGGAGGGAGTACACGTACCTGTTTGGTATAGGAGACTTTTGGAGGCTAGGGCGACCGAAGCCGGCCCCGCAGATATTCCTCCTCCTCCTGTCGCTAATGTTCCTCCTCCTCCTGTCGCTGAGGTTCCTCTTCCTCCTCCCCCTCAGCATCCTCAAGATGACTTCGCAAAGACTTTAAGGCGATGGGTGGCAAGAATTTCTTTGGAACCGAGACTTATGTTGAGGCAAGGAATTGGTTGAAAGAAACCGAAGATCTTTTTTCCTTCTTTGATATAGATGACCGTAGGAAGGTTTTATTAGCAGTGTGGTTGCTAAAGGAGGAAGCTGCACGTTGGTGGGTGGTCACCACCGCTACTAGGCCAATTGAGACTTGGGATGACTTTCGGGGAAAGTTTGGACTAAGGTTCCTATCACTGAAGCAAGGGGACATGACTATTAGGGAATACATAGATAAGTTTAATCAACTGGCTCGGGTCGGTTTAGACTTGGTTAACACAGCTCAGAAGAAGGCCCTATACTTTGCTCTAGGATTAAACGAGCCATTACATGGTTTAGCCATGACTCATATACCCTTGGGGGCAACTTTCGAGAGCTTGGTGAATATGGCCCTACTCAATGAAGAGAATAGGAGTGACAAGAAGGAGATCAAGATGAATGATACTCAAGCCAAGAAGACTGATTCCCAGTGGAAAGGAAATCAGGGTAATCCAAGCGATCAGAGCAGTCAAGGCAACAAGAACAAGAGTCAAGGCAACAAGGGGAACAACAACAAGGGCAATAACAACAAGGGGAAGTGCTATTATTGCGGTTCAGTTGGGCATCTTATTAAGGATTGTAAGAAGAGGAAAAGGAAGAGTGGTGAATGCTATCGTTGTGGTGAGTTTGGACATTTCAGCAAAGGTTGCCCGAAGAAGCAAGGGCAAGGTCAGACTCAGCGTGCTGGACCTTCGGGAGGGCAAGTTCATGCTCTCAATGCCGCTCCAGTTCCCGATCGAGGTAGTATTTCTGTTGAAAGTCTTGTTTACATTTCTGATTTTCCTGTTCGTACCTTGTTTGATTTTGGTGCAGCGCATAGTTTATTTCATCTGATCTAGTTGAAAGTTTGCACCTAAGTACTAGTCTAGTTAATGATCCCGTGTGTGTTTCAAATCCAATTGGGGGTTCCGCCCATTTGTCTATGATCTACGTGGATTTGAAAATCTCTATCTTTAGTGTAGAGTTCTCGTGTGATGCTTATATTCTCGGTTTCATGGGGTATGAATTGATTTTGGGCATGGATTGGTTGTCCAGTTTTGGAGCCATTCTTGATTTTTGAGCATAGGGTTGTGAGGCACATGACTCGCCTCGGTAATACCCTGAAAATTTCTTGTAACCCTATGGGTCCCGTCATGTTATGTTATCTTGAATCCCTCAACTCGTCTATCGATAGTTTGCAATCGGTGAGGGTGGTCCGAGAATATCCTGATATCTTGGGTGAAGTGAAGGGGGTTACCCCTAAACGGGAGATAGATTTCCGCATTTATCTGGTTGATAATGCCAAGATAGTTTCGTGGCCGGTTAGGCACATGGTCCCGCAAGACGGGAGCTAAGTAAGCAAGTGAAGGAGTTGCTTGAGAAGAACTTCATTCGATGAAGCATTTCCGAGGAAGGTGTTTTAGTAGTATTCGCTACTAATGTGGACAGTTCGCTTCGCCCGTGTGTTGATTATCATGAGTTAAACAAAGAGAATAGACAACCATTACCAAGGATCGGTGATTTGTTCAGCTTGTAGGAACATCTGTTCTCTCTTGATCTTGCTACTGGATTCCATCAGCTCAGAGTAGCTGAAGATAGTATAGACAAGACTGCGTTCAGAACTCCGGATGGATTCTTAGAATGGCTGGTCATGCCATTCGGTTTGACTAATGCACCCGCCTACTTCGTGGACTTGATGAGTAGGGTGCCTAGGGAATTCCTGAACAAGTTTGTGGTAGTCTTTGTAGATGATATTCTGATCTTCTCTGTAGATGAGGAAGAGCACGCAAGGCATCTCAAGGAGGTGATGGATACGCTTAGAGCGCATCAGTTGAAAGCCAAGTCCTCCAAATGTCATTTTGGAGAAAAAGGTTATATTTCTTGGGCACATAGTCTCTAAGCAAGGCTTAGTGGTGGATCCTGCTAAAGTGGTCGCGGTTCAAAACCGAAAAGCTCCGACGAGGGCAATTGAAGTAAGAAGTTCTCTCAGTTTAATTAGTTAGTTAGCGTCCCTTGAGTTTAGACCTACCCTTCTGGATCAAGTAGGAACTTCAAAGAAGGAAGACCCGCAGTAAGTCGAGATCATGGACAAGTTGATTCGAGGCGAGATAGTAAGTCACCTCGCTATAGATGACAAGGGATGGCTAAGACGCGATGAGAGAAAGAAGGTTCTTGATGATGCACATCACCCGAGGAGGTGGCCGAGTTTGTCCCAAGGTGCAGGTTGTGCCAACAGATTAAGGCCGAGTCATAAAAAGCCCGGTGGGCTATTACATCCATTGGAGGTCCCCGCAATGGAAGTAGTAAAGCGTCACGAAGGATTTCGTGGATGGACTGCCTAGATCAAGGAAAGGGAATACGAGCATGTGGGTCATAATAGGTAGACTCACGAACACTCCGGTAAAGAGCGAAAGGACTGCATCATAGCTAGCGACAGTTTACTTTCAAGAAATAAAACGGTTACACGAGGTTACCTAAAGTATAGTTAGTAACCATGACTCAATCTTCACTAGCCAGTTTTGGGATAGTCTATGGGAAGTCATGGGCAAGCAACTGAATCTAAGTACGGTCTATCATTCGCAGGCGGATGGTTCATTTCGTTCAAGCATGAGTTATAGAAAATCACGTTAGTAAGAGCAATTGGCAACGTGGGTTGGTATTTCCAAGAAAAGTTCTGCTGTGTGGAATACTTTGTAGTAAGTAAACGAGATCCAGGATTCACTGGTGAATTTTGGAGAGCTTTCATGAAACCATAAGTTAATAGTTATGTTTAAGCCAAGAATGATAGAAGAGTAAGTGAAAAAGGAAGACGAGAGGCGACAATGAAGAGGGTTCCAGCTCATATTTGGAAATAAGAGTTAAGAAGCCAAGGAATCATGAAGTAAAAGACGGCCAAAGCATAGTGGAGTCAAGTTCAAGGAAACGTGACTTAGAAGACTGAAGGCTGGATACGCGCATCATATCCTTTTTATTATGAGTATATCCTTGATCCTTGTTTTCCTGTGGAACTTACTTGCATGTTATCTTTTTACGTATATCCTCTCGGTCCCATTCTCGGTCCTATTTCTGTCGGGAGGTATGACTTATTGGCTAGTAATACATGTCAGGGTTTGAAGGGGTCCGTTAGGTTGACTAAACCTTTTGGGCTTTTATAGAATATGGGTTGGGTTAGGAAGGGATTTCTTGTAATCCAAAAGGAATATATCTTGCTTATCTTCCCGGTCTCTTTGTAGCATATCTTTTGCTATCCACGTTTGTCTTGATTATCTAGTTTATCATGTAAATCTTGTCACGAGAACCTTAGGTAGAAACCCTTTGGATGAAACATGTGTTTAAAACATGTTATGCTTGATGGTTGCAAGTGGTTGCAAGTGTTTGCAAGTGGTTACTCGTGGATGCATTATACACATTAGGCACTAGATCGGCTCACACACTCCTCATATTGCATATGCATGAGTGTTTACGCTTATTCATGGATGAAAATTTTTGTGTTATCACATGGATATTGCATATGGATGTATGTTATGTGCACCCATATAGATGTTATACATTATGTTAGGAATTGCATACATATGGATTCATTTCACTAACATAATTTGCATTGATGATATTTGCATTAGATAAGTACATATACACACACCTTTGCATATGTTCATGCAACATTTAGAATCTTGTAAGGACAATGATTGCTCGTGGATGATGTTTTGAGTAGATGGATGTTGGATGGTAGGATACGTTCTTCCTAACTTGAAGATTTCGGGGACGAAATCCTTTAAGGAGGGGAGAATGTAACTACCCGTATTTTCAATAACCTGTTATAACATAAATCGAGGCAGAATTTAATTTATAAATCTGAATCAAGGGAAACGGGCTATGCCATTGCGTTCGTCTCGGAAAAATACGCGAAATACAGTCTGAGTTTTCGAAAATCGGAGTCCGTATGACCCGATTAAGGCCCAACGAAGTTTTCAGAAAAATTCAAAGTAAAAACAGATTTCAAATTCAAGTTTGAATTTGGAAATTTGGGGCAGTTGGGCACAGGCGGGAAAATTCCCGCCAGAGTACCCAAGTCGACAGCCCTGTCGACTTGGGAGTCGACTTGGTTGGACCCAAGTCGACAGCCCTGTCGACTTGGTCCAACCGGGCAGTTTTGCCTGGTGCACCATTTTGGGTTTGTGTTGAGCTTGGGGGCCAGATTCGGTTTTAAGGGCTGAGATTGGAACTAGGGTTTAATCCTAAGGCTAGAACTAATCCTAATCTCTATAAATAAGACCCTAACCTAAGCCTAAATCATCATTATTCATTCAAGTAACTAAACTATGGCAAAATCATTCCTCTTATGGCCTCCACTCTCTTCATAAAATTCCTAAATAAATTTCTATGAGAGATTTTCCATGCATACAAGTGTTTTCAAGCTTGTATGAGTGTCATTAGCTTGCATTCAAGTCAAATTTCCATATTTACATCATAAAGCAAGGGTTTTGATCATTTTGGCTCAAGGGATTTTCTATTAGAGCTTGCATTTTGGGTCTATTTGATTGCATAAGGGCTTTGTCATATTTTTGTGTCTTCATAAGCATTGTAAGCCCTATTCTACTTTCATACTTAAACTCTAAAGTTAAATGTATGATATGCAAGTTCATCATGTTATGTTATGCAAGTATGCCATGTTATGATATGCAAGTTCATCATGTTATGTTATGCAAGTATGCCATGTTATGATATGCAAGTTCATCATGTTATGTTATGCAAGTATGCCATGTTATGATATGCAAGTTCATCATGTTATGTTATGCAAGTATGCCATGTTATGATATGCAAGTTTATTATGTTATGATTATGCAAGTATGCCATGTTATGATATGCAAGTTCATCATGTTATGCTATGCAAATTTGCCATGTTATGATATGCAAGTTTATCATGTTATGTTATGCAAGTTTGCCATGTCATGATATGCAAGTTTATCATGTTATGTTATGCAAGTTTGATATGCAAGTTCGTCATATGATATGCAAGTATGTTATGCAAGTTTGGGTTGATCATTTGGTTCATGTTATCATGTTATGCAAGCTTATCTTGAGTATATGAACATAAAGCTTCAAGCTTTATGCTAAAGGTTGCATTTTGGCAACATGTAGGTTATCATATCTCTTATGATAACTTGCATGTGAGGCTAAATGCGAACTTATGGCCATTTCTACATGTCATTTATCACCATGTATCACCAATATGCTAAGTTTGGTTTTATGCATGCTTTTGAGGCCTAAAAATGTAATATGCAAGTATATGAACATATGTACATTTCATATGCCACCATGTTGAACTTGTGGCTTCAACACCTTTATGTCATGATTATGCCAAGTTCCCTCTTTCTATCCTTTATGCGCTATTGCGATATGTAAGCGATGGGATTGCGTTTGGGGTTGGGTAAACTTAAAAGACATAAAAACATAAGATTGGGAATTTACCTATTAAGTTAGGTCTACCCATTGGGAATTTACCTATTAAGTTAGGTCTACCCAAATGCTTGAAAACTTGTAATATGTTTTGGAAACATGATGGACATGACACTTAGAAAATATAAGTGTGACCAACTCGAGGTTGGGTTGAGTTTGTAGCGTAAACCTACCCGGAACCGACCGGCTTAACTAGTTGCTACAAACAATAGGACCCAATGTGAGAAGTTGGTCATGTTGTACCTTGAACCCGAGGTTAGACCAAGTTGTGGTGTAAAGCTACCCGGAACCGACCGGCTTAACTAGTAACCGCAACAAAGTCTAATGTGAGAGGTTAAGGCGCATTAATTAATTAATGCCTCGTGATTAGGGTTAAGTCATGGTCCACATAATACTTAACCAATTTGGGCTTGGTAGATTAATCAGGGTTAAGTCGTGAACTCATCGTTACACTTAACCAAGTTAATCCATGATTAGCAAGAGGGTTAAACCGTACTTAACCCACTAGAAAAATCCTAGCAATGGGGGCCCACTCCAGCAGTAATCCCAAGTTTGTATCATTAAGACCCTAGGGTCTAGGCTAGGGAGGGAGCACGATTACTGGGCTGGAGGTAAGCGACCAAAAACGACGGCAGAGTGGTACGCCGGTGTAGTTCCGGGCGGACCATGGTCGTTCACATAGTCCGAAGCCGGGGAAAACATGCACGGGTACCAGTAGATCGAGACTGTGCACTCATGTTTATGGTGTCCAGGGGTTGACACCCTAGGGCTTGATACACCCGAAGGGTGGACCCGACACAGTTCGACTACAATTATGTTTGGGCCGTATGGACACCAACACGTGACGAGTTAGGCTTATAGGGAGCCGATCGACTAGACCGTTTGGTTGGACCGCGTATTAGGATCACTTCATGTTATTGGACCTCGTATTGGGGTCATTTCATGTTATTGGGTCAAAGCTTGGGCCAAGGGATCAATACTTGTTTATTCAAGTCATGTTAGTTTGCTAGTACACCTGTGGTGCAAAAACCTTAATCCTGATGATGCGATGACACCTTTATCTACCTTGTTAGTTAATCATCATGCTAGTATGTTGTTATCCTTATGTTCATCCCTGCTTCTCATGCCAGTTAACTTTATCAGTTTACATTGATTGTAGTAGGGCTTACTCAGTCTTTTTGACTGACCTGTTTTCCTTTCGCCTCTTTTCTTCCGTTCCCCCCCCAGGTTCTCAGGGTGGGAATATTGGAGCTTAGCTTGGATTTATGATCGCTTGCTTGTGGGATTTTAGCTCATGTACGGTCTTGACATGAAGCTACCTATGGTTATCACTTATTTTGGGGATAGTACTTATGTATTTCAGTTTTTCAGTTGATGTTGTTTTTATCTAGACTTGTGTATTTGGAAAGTTGACATTATGTTGTACCAGACTTGTTTTGAAATAGTTTGAAATCTTCCGTTGTTTTACTCATCTTATTTACTCTGTTTACATACATATGTTCTTGTTCTGCCTTGATATATCATTATGCATGTTTACCTGATTCAAACGCCCCTCCAAAGTCAGAGTGCTTGCAAGAGCCACCATGGCGGAGGTGGGGTGTTACATTTGGTATCAGAGCATATGGTTTACGAGAAGGAACAAAAAGGTTTTTTTAGAAAACTTTTGGAAAACTATTTTCAAAACCAAGTATAAAGTATTTTCCAAAGAAAAGTCTAGTTTATTTTAAAGACTATTCCCCAAAAAGCCGTTAGCAAAATTCCTTCGTTTTTCTCCATTCTGAATCAGTCTTTTTCTTCGTTTTCAGTATGGCCAATAACTTTGCCATTCCGGAGGGAGTACACGTACCTGTTTGGTATAGGAGACTTTTGGAGGCTAGGGCGACCGAAGCCGGCCCCGCAGATATTCCTCCTCCTCCTGTCGCTAATGTTCCTCCTCCTCCTGTCGCTGAGGTTCCTCTTCCTCCTCCCCCTCAGCATCCTCAAGCTGACTTCGCAAAGACTTTAAGGCGATGGGTGGCAAGAATTTCTTTGGAATCGAGACTTATGTAGAGGAAAGGAATTGGTTGAAAGAAACCGAAGATCTTTTTTCCTTCTTTGATATAGATGACCGTAGGAAGGTTTTATTAGCAGTGTGGTTGCTAAAGGAGGAAGCTGCACGTTGGTGGGTGGTCACCACCGCTACTAGGCCAATTGAGACTTGGGATGACTTTCGGGGAAAGTTTGGACTAAGGTTCCTATCACTGAAGCAAGGGGACATGACTATTAGGGAATACATAGATAAATTTAATCAACTGGCTCGGGTCGGTTTAGACTTGGTTAACACGGCTCAGAAGAAGGCCCTATACTTTGCTCTAGGATTAAACGAGCCATTACATGGTTTAGCCATGACTCATATACCCTTGGGGGCAACTTTCGAGAGCTTGGTGAATATGGCCCTACTCAATGAAGAGAATAGGAGTGACAAGAAGGAGATCAAGATGAATGATACTCAAGCCAAGAAGACTGATTCCCAGTGGAAAGGAAATCAGGGTAATCCAAGCGATCAGAGCAGTCAAGGCAACAAGAACAAGAACAAGAGTCAAGGCAACAAGGGGAACAACAACAAGGGCAATAACAACAAGGGGAAGTGCTATTATTGCGGTTCAGTTGGGCATCTTATTAAGGATTGTAAGAAGAGGAAAAGGAAGAGTGGTGAATGCTATCGTTGTGGTGAGTTTGGACATTTCAGCAAAGGTTGCCCGAAGAAGCAAGGGCAAGGTCAGACTCAGCGTGCTGGACCTTCGGGAGGGCAAGTTCATGCTCTCAATGCCGCTCCAGTTCTCGATCGAGGTAGTATTTCTGTTGAAAGTCTTGTTTACATTTCGGATTTTCCTGTTCGTACCTTGTTTGATTTTGGTGCATCGCATAGTTTATTTCATCTGATCTAGTTGAAAGTTTGCACCTAAGTACTAGTCTAGTTAATGATCCCGTGTGTGTTTCAAATCCAATTGGAGGTTCCGCCCATTTGTCTATGATCTACGTGGATTTGAAAATCTCTATCTTTAGTGTAGAGTTCTCGTGTGATGCTTATATTCTCGGTTTCATGGGGTATGAATTGATTTTGGGCATGGATTGGTTGTCCAGTTTTGGAGCCATTCTTGATTTTTGAGCATAGGGTTGTGAGGCTCATGACTCGCCTCGGTAATACCCTGAAAATTTCTTGTAACCCTATGGGTCCCGTCATGTTATGTTATCTTGAATCCCTCAACTCGTCTATCGATAGTTTGCAATCGGTGAGGGTGGTCCGAGAATATCCTGATATCTTGGGTGAAGTGAAGGGGGTTACCCCTAAACGGGAGATAGATTTCCGCATTTATCTGGTTGATAATGCCAAGATAGTTTCGTGGCCGGTTAGGCACATGGTCCCGCAAGACGGGAGCTAAGTAAGCAAGTGAAGGAGTTGCTTGAGAAGAACTTCATTCAATGAAGCATTTCCGAGGAAGGTGTTTTAGTAGTATTCACTACTAATGTGGACAGTTCGCTTCGCCCGTGTGTTGATTATCGTGAGTTAAACAAAGAGAATA
The DNA here is from genome assembly GCA_030737875.1 of Allium sativum. Classification (NCBI taxonomy): domain Eukaryota; kingdom Viridiplantae; phylum Streptophyta; class Magnoliopsida; order Asparagales; family Amaryllidaceae; genus Allium; species Allium sativum. The sequence continues at coordinate 161,892,386 of CM060925.1, forward strand.
GACAACCATTACCAAGGATCGGTGATTTGTTCAGCTTGTAGGAACATCTGTTCTCTCTTGATCTTGCTACTGGATTCCATTAGCTCAGAGTAGCTGAAGATAGTATAGACAAGACTGCGTTCAGAACTCCGGATGGATTCTTAGAATGGCTGGTCATGCCATTCGGTTTGACTAATGCACCCGCCTACTTCGTGGACTTGATGAGTAGGGTGCCTAGGGAATTCCTGAACAAGTTTGTGGTAGTCTTTGTAGATGATATTCTGATCTTCTCTGAGGATGAGGAAGAGCACGCAAGGCATCTCAAGGAGGTGATGGATACGCTTAGAGCGCATCAGTTGAAAGCCAAGTCCTCCAAATGTCATTTTGGAGAAAAAGGGGTTAGATTTCTTGGGCACATAGTCTCTAAGCAAGGCTTAGTGGTGGATCCTGCTAAAGTGGTCGCGGTTCAAAACCGAAAAGCTCCGACGAGGACAATTGAAGTAAGAAGTTCTCTCAGTTTAATTAGTTAGTTAGCGTCCCTTGAGTTTAGACCTATCCTTCTGGATCAAGTAGGAACTTCACAGAAGGAAGACCCGCAGTAAGTCGAGATCATGGACAAGTTGATTCGAGGCGAGATAGTAAGTCACCTCGCTATAGATGACAAGGGATGGCTAAGACGCGATGAGAGAAAGAAGGTTCTTGATGATGCACATCACCCGAGGAGGTGGCCGAGTTTGTCCCAAGGTGCAGGTTGTGCCAACAGATTAAGGCCGAGTCATAAAAAGCCCGGTGGGCTATTACATCCATTGGAGGTCCCCGCAATGGAAGTAGTAAAGCGTCACGAAGGATTTCGTGGATGGACTGCCTAGATCAAGGAAAGGGAATACGAGCATGTGAGTCATAATAGGTAGACTCACGAAGAGTGCTCATTTCACTCCGGTAAAGAGCGAAAGGACTGCATCATAGCTAGCGACAATTTACTTTCAAGAAATAAAACGGTTACACGAGGTTCCCTAAAGTATAGTTAGTAACCATGACTCAATCTTCACTAGCCAGTTTTGGGATAGTCTACGGGAAGTCATGGGCAAGCAACTGAATCTAAGTACGGTCTATCATTCGCAGGCGGATGGTTCATTTCGTTCAAGCATGAGTTATAGAAAATTACGTTAGTAAGAGCAATTGGCAACGTGGGTTGGTATTTCCAAGAAAAGTTCTGCTGCGTGGAATACTTTGTAGTAAGTAAACGAGATCCAGGATTCACTGGTGAATTTTGGAGAGCTTGCATGAAACCATGAGGTCATAGTTATGTTTAAGCCAAGAATGATAGAAGAGTAAGTGAAAAAGGAAGACGAGAGGCGACAATGAAGAGGGTTCCAGCTCATATTTGGAAATAAGAGTTAAGAAGCCAAGGAATCATGAAGTAAAAGACGGCCAAAGCATAGTGGAGTCAAGTTCAAGGAAACGTGACTTAGAAGACTGAAGGCTGGATACGCGCATCATATCCTTTTTATTATGAGTATATCCTTGATCCTTGTTTTCCTGTGGAACTTACTTGCATGTTATCTTTTCACGTATATCCTCTCGGTCCCATTCTCGGTCCTATTTCTGTCGGGAGGTATGACTTATTGGCTAGTAATACATGTCAGGGTTTGAAGGGGTCCGTTAGGTTGACTAAACCTTTTGGGCTTTTATAGAATATGGGTTGGGTTAGGAAGGGATTTCTTGTAATCCAAAAGGAATATATCTTGCTTATCTTCCCGGTCTCTTTGTAGCATATCTTTTGCTATCCATGTTTGTCTTGATTATCTAGTTTATCATGTAAATCTTGTCACGAGAACCTTAGGTAGAAACCCTTTGGATGAAACATGTGTTTAAAACATGTTATGCTTGATGGTTGCAAGTGGTTGCAAGTGTTTGCAAGTGGTTACTCGTGGATGCATTATACACATTAGGCACTAGATCGGCTCACACACTCCTCATATTGCATATGCATGAGTGTTTACGCTTATTCATGGATGAAAATTTTTGTGTTATCACATGGATGTTGCATATGGATGTATGTTATGTGCACCCATATAGATGTTATACATTATGTTAGGAATTGCATACATATGGATTCATTTCACTAACATAATTTGCATTGATGATATTTGCATTAGATAAGTACATATACACACACCTTTGCATATGTTCATGCAACATTTAGAATCTTGTAAGGACAGTGATTGCTCGTGGATGATGTTTTGAGTAGATGGTTGTTGGATGGTAGGATACGTTCTTCCTAACTTGAAGATTTCGGGGACGAAATCCTTTAAGGAGGGGAGAATGTAACAACCCGTATTTTCAATAACCTGTTATAACATAAATTGAGGCAGAATTTCATTTATAAATCTGAATCAAGGGAAATGGGCAATGCCATTGCGTTCATCTCGGAAAAATACGCGAAATAGAGTCCGAGTTTTCGAAAATCGGAGTCCGTATGACCCGATTAAGGCCCAACGAAGTTTTCAGAAAAATTCAAAGTAAAAACAGATTTCAAATTCAAGTTTGAATTTGGAAATTTGGGGCAGTTGGGCACAGGCGGGAAAATTCCCGCCAGAGTACCCAAGTCGACAGCCCTGTCGACTTGGGAGTCGACTTGGTTGGACCCAAGTCGACAGCCCTGTCGACTTGGCTGTCGACTTGGTCCAGCTGGGCAGTTTTGCCTGGTGCACCATTTTGGGTTTGTGTTGAGCTTGGGGGCCAGATTCGGTTTTAAGGGCTGAGATTGGAACTAGGGTTTAATCCTAAGGCTAGAACTAATCCTAATCTCTATAAATAAGACCCTAACCTAAGCCTAAATCATCATTATTCATTCAAGTAACTAAACTATGGCAAAATCATTCTTCTCATGGCCTCCACTCTCTTCATAAAATTCCTAAATAAATTTCTATGGGAGATTTTCCATGCATACAAGTGTTTTCAAGCTTGTATGAGTGTCATTAGCTTGCATTCAAGTCAAGTTTCCATATTTACATCATAAAGCAAGGGTTTTGATCATTTTGGCTCAAGGGATTTTCTATTAGAGCTTGCATTTTGGGTCTATTTGATGGCATAAGGGCTTTGTCATATTTTTGTGTCTTCATAAGCATTGTAAGCCCTATTCTACTTTCATACTTAAACTCTAAAGTTAAATGTATGATATGCAAGTTCATCATGTTATGTTATGCAAGTATGCCATGTTATGATATGCAAGTTCATCATGTTATGTTATGCAAGTATGTCATGTTATGATATGCAAGTTCATCATGTTATGTTATGCAAGTATGCCATGTTATGATATGCAAGTTCATCATGTTATGTTATGCAAGTATGCCATGTTATGATATGCAAGTTTATCATGTTATGATTATGCAAGTATGCCATGTTATGATATGCAAGTTCATCATGTTATGCTATGCAAGTTTGCCATGTTATGATATGCAAGTTTATCATGTTATGTTATGCAAGTTTGCCATGTCATGATATGCAAGTTTATCATGTTATGTTATGCAAGTTTGATATGCAAGTTCGTCATATGATATGCAAGTATGTTATGCAAGTTTGGGTTGATCATTTGGTTCATGTTATCATGTTATGCAAGCTTATCTTGAGTATATGAACATAAAGCTTCAAGCTTTATGCTAAAGGTTGCATTTTGGCAACATGTAGGTTATCATATCTCTTATGATAACTTGCATGTGAGGCTAAATGCGAACTTATGGCCATTTCTACATGTCATTTATCACCATGTATCACCAATATGCTAAGTTTGGTTTTATGCATGCTTTTGAGGCCTAAAAATGTAATATGCAAGTATATGAACATATGTACATTTCATATGCCACCATGTTGAACTTGTGGCTTCAACACCTTTATGTCATAATTATGCCAAGTTCCCTCTTTCTATCCTTTATGCGCTATTGCGATATGTAAGCGATGGGATTGCGTTTGGGGTTGGGTAAACTTAAAAGACATAAAAACATAAGATTGGGAATTTACCTATTAAGTTTGGTCTACCCATTGGGAATTTACCTATTAAGTTAGGTCTACCCAAATGTTTGAAAACTTGTAATATGTTTTGGAAACATGATGGACATGACACTTAGAAAATATAAGTGTGACCAACTCGAGGTTGGGTTGAGTTTGTAGCGTAAACCTACCCGGAACCGACCGGCTTAACTAGTTGCTACAAACAATAGGACCCAATGTGAGAAGTTGGTCATGTTGTACCTTGAACCCGAGGTTAGACCAAGTTGTGGTGTAAAGCTACCCGGAACCGACCGGCTTAACTAGTAACCGCAACAAAGTCTAATGTGAGAGGTTAAGGCGCATTAATTAATTAATGCCTCGTGATTAGGGTTAAGTCATGGTCCACATAATACTTAACCAATTTGGGCTTGGTAGATTAATCAGGGTTAAGTCGTGAACTCATCGTTACACTTAACCAAGTTAATCCATGATTAGCAAGAGGGTTAAACCGTACTTAACCCACTAGAAAAATCCTAGCAATGGGGGCCCACTCCAGCAGTAATCCCAAGTTTGTATCATTAAGACCCTAGGGTCTAGGCTAGGGAGGGAGCACGATTACTGGGCTGGAGGTAAGCGACCAAAAACGACGGCAGAGTGGTACGCCGGTGTAGTTCCGGGCGGACCATGGTCGTGCACATAGTCCGAAGCCGGGGAAAACATGCATGGGTACCAGTAGATTGAGACTGTGCACTCATGTTTATGGTGTCCAGGGGTTGACACCCTAGGGCTTGATACACCCGAAGGGTGGACCCGGCACAGTTCGACTACAATTATGTTTGGGCCGTATGGACACCAACACGTGACGAGTTAGGCTTATAGGGAGCCGATCGACTAGACCGTTTGGTTGGACCGCGTATTAGGGTCACTTCATGTTATTGGACCTCGTATTGGGGTCATTTCATGTTATTGGGTCAAAGCTTGGGCCAAGGGATCAATACTTGTTTATTCAAGTCATGTTAGTTTGCGAGTATACCTGTGGTGCAAAAACCTTAATCCTGATGATGTGATGACACCTTTATCTACCTTGTTAGTTAATCATCATGCTAGTATGTTGTTATCCTTATGTTCATCCCTGCTTCTCATGCCAGTTAACTTTATCAGTTTACATTGATTGTAGTAGGGCTTACTCAGTCTTTTTGACTGACCTGTTTTCCTTTTGCCTCTTTTCTTCCGTTCCCCCCCCCCCCCAAGTTCTCAGGGTGGGAATATTGGAGCTTAGCTTGGATTTCTGATCGCTTGCTTGTGGGATTTTAGCTCATGTACGGTCTTGACATGAAGCTAGCTATGGTTATCACTTATTTTGGGGATAGTACTTATGTATTTCAGTTTTTCAGTTGATGTTGTTTTTATCTAGACTTGTGTATTTGGAAAGTTGACATTATGTTGTACCAGACTTGTTTTGAAATAGTTTGAAATCTTCCGCTGTTTTACTTATCTTATTTACTCTGTTTACATATATACATATGTTCTTGTTCTGCCTTGATATATCATTATGCATGTTTACCTGATTCAAACGCCCCTCCAAAGTCAGAGTGCTTGCAAGAGCCACCCTGGCGGAGGTGGGGTGTTACAGGTCTGGAGTTGACAATAATCACGTCTCTCTAGTCATTAGATACGGCACATGGACTATTTATTTCCACACGGAGCGGGGTGACGAGAATTTATTCTCTGGAGTTATTATCTATACACGCTCCCCCGTAAACACCAGAATATATCACTATAAATATGTGGATGCTTTATAGGATTTATTGGGTACCTAACACGGCCCAATAAATTTCCAAACCCCTTCCCGTACAAAGGAGGTTATGGCGAAATTTTTCGAAATATTAAGACGTTAGTGAAATATTTGAAGTAAAAACGAAGTTGAAATTAATGAATGAACTATATTTGAAATTATAGAATGAACTATATATATATATATATATATATATATATAATTATAAGGAATCGAAGCCGTGTAGTTCGTGTTTCGGAATCGTAATTTGAAACGATTAGTACGAGAAATCCGACCATCGGATTTTCCCGAAACCGCAACCGCTGGGTTCGCCTTGGAAATATCTTACCAAGGCACCAACCTTGTAAAAATCCAACGGTTGGATTGTCTGGAATGTTTAATTCAAATCTGAAGGAAAATAGCGCTAGAATCGTTTATATTTATATATAAATATAATTAAATTAAATCGAATAACGACGCTGCAGTTCGAATTTTGAAACCGTAACTTCAAACGACTAGTGTGGAAGATCCAACCGTCGGATTTTCACGAAACTGGAACCGTTGGGTTCGCTTTGGGAATATCTTCCCACTGATATAGACTTTGTAGAAATCCAACGGTTAGATTTTCCGATATGTGTAAAACAAATTAGGGGAAAAACAGCACCAGTGCCACGGCACGACCTGAAACGTCGTTTAATTAAATATGGCCATTTTTAAATAAATAAAAATGGCGAAAAATCGTTATAAAATATTATAAGCATCATAGATTGGAAATAAACCAGTTTGGCTTGATTTGTTTGATATTTGATGGTTGTATGTGTTTGACACGAAAATAACACTAAAGAACTGAAATATGGATGTCGAATAATATAACCATGGAAAGAATTGATTTAAATTCTAATTACGTGAATTATTTGAAAAGGCCGAGCTAACCCTCATTTCAAATAATTTAGCGAGCGATTCGAATTGGAAAATACAAAGACGATTCAAGACCGACGATCTTCGTATCGGTTGGATGGGCGCTGCTGAGGTTCCTGACTGGAGTAGCTACCGTGAAGGAACGGAAGTAGTAGCCGTCTGAACGTATGTGTTGATTGTACGAATATACGAGGAATTTGACGCCTCCGGTTTCGTTCAGACCCAGAACGGACTTGTAAATGGACTGTGTGTCTGACATTGGATTTTGTTCTATACTGATTGATCTCTGTTAAATATATATCTGTTTGGCAGCGGAAAATTTATTCTTTTGCTCAACGCCCTTCTCTGAGACGCACGAGCTCAGAGGTTATATATCGATAGAAATCAGTCGTATGGAGTGGATTGCCTATGTGGCAAGCCAAGATGCTATGATCAAGGCTTCTGTTGCAAAGCAAAGTCTTGTGGTTGATGATCAAAGCACGGTCTACATGGCCTGGCTTTGTGTATAGCGTGGATTCGCGAGCCTCACACCTCGGTATGAGTTAAAAATGGGATAAGGACTGCAGGGAGAGCACGACGTTTCTTTCTAGCTATGGTGGTGTCAGTGACTTACCAGCCCTGACATTTATATCTATTTTTCACCTATGTGGTTGTTGGAATGCGAGGCGCCTCGATTATAGGTCTGTAAGGACCGGGAAACGTGTGTTCAGGAATTGCCAATCCTCAAACGTAAGAGAGGACCGGCCCTGAAGCATCCAGGGGTTACCCAAAGTGTGTAGTCCTGAGGCATTTGCTAGAATGTCTCGAAGCGGAGAGGAGCTTGCCCCTTGCCTCGACTCATGACGGAAATCCAATTTCCAATACGAAATAACGGACTCGATTGTAGAACTAGTATGGCACATAGTAGATGGTAGCTATGCCGCCTATGATTGATATTTATGATGCTATTCGTTTTGAAACATATATGCACTAGTAATAATATCAAATGATTTTGCTTTACACGTATCAAGCATATTTGGCCATTATAAGGTAAAACTCTATCCTCCGGCTTGCGTTGCATTGTATGATGAGACTTGAGTCTTATAACGGCTTCATTCTTTTTAAAAAGCATTGCGTTGTTTTAAAGAATTTACTTTGTTTTAAATGCACCAGCAATCACTGGAGGAAACCCGTTCCCCGAAAGTGGCGTGGTACTATGATTTTCTTATTACTGTTGTTTTAAACTGTTAAATAGATTTCTCATACCAGTCCCCATGACTGACTCATTGTTTGTTTCACTTTGCAAACGCGGGTGCCCTTATTTTCACACGGGCAGCCTAGTTCACCGGTGATAGGTTGTTTTTGGCTCTGCACTGTTGCATAGAGTGCATTTTGGCTCATGGCGAGGCTGACTTCATAGAGATGACTTTGACATTTTACGCCATTATTGTACTTATATTATGATTCCGCCACAGGCGATGCAGACTGCTTTACTTTCAGTACTTATTATCGTATGTATATGTACCGCCTTCGGCGATGTAGACTGATACCCTTATTATGTCTCACTGCATGTATATATTCCGCCTCTGGCGATGGTGACTGGTCACTTTCCTTTGTATTACTAAGTTATATCCTACGTTGTGCTATTCTGATGTTGTTACATATTATGATTCCGCTGTCATATCTATGTAAAATTATTCTATTTATTGTTTTTGTTATTATCTGTTCTCTGCTATGATGATTGATGTGTTATATTCCAATGATTATCCTTAATACCGCACCTCGGATTTTGGGATCGTCACACTTAGTGTTAACCTTGCCATGCGCCAAGCTCCATAAAAAAACGGACCCTAGGAAGTACTTTAACTTTCCAGATCCTAGAAAAGGTTAACATCCTCCCGGTGTCAGAGAGAAAGAGGTAGCATGATTTGATTGAGAACGTGTAAGATGGTTGAGAGGCTAGAAGACTGAATCTGAGGATGAGGAGAGAGGCGTGGTTTGAAGAATGGATAGGATTTCCTAGAGTTCACATAAGGTATGGGCCTAGAAATATGTATTGGAGATGAGGGCAGGCGTACCTCGCTGTTTAGCCTTCTGAAGAGAGATGGTTGGATTAGGGCAAATAGAGAAAAGTTTGGGGAAGAAATGTGCAAGGGGATAACTGTAGATCCAAGAGTCCAGCCAGAGATTGCAATTCTGCCCATTACCTACCGAGACAGCAAAGAGATGCTTAATACGTGGCAGGGGTCTGAGGACACCTGTCCAGAACGGAGATGGGTGTGTGAGTGGGTGAGTGTGTAAGATAGATAGAGGTTGGAAATTGTAGTACGAGGAGAGAATGAGTGTTTTCTAGGTAGCAACACTAGGCCTGAGGCGTCTCCAAATCCATTTAGCAAGGAGCGTATGGTTCAAAAGGCGGATGTCTTTGATACCAAAGCCACCTACACAGATACTTAAGCAAGAAGTTTTCCAATTGACAAGTGATTTTATTGGTCCTCCATTCCAGAGGAAGAAACGTAGTGCATGATCAATGTGGTTGATAACCCAGCAAGGAGCTCTATGAATGGATAGCCAGTAAATTGGAAGAGCGCACAAGACGGCCTTTACCAGAACCAGCCTACCGACCGCTGAGAGGGAAGAGGCATTCCAACGGGCAAGCCTAAGATTTATCTTGGAGGTTAAAGCAGTCCAGTCACTAGCTCCATAGAAAATTACGCCAAATTCTGTCGATTTTCTCAATTACCCTTTGAGGAATTCGATGAACGACCATCCAATACATTGGAACAGCAGATAACGCGAAGTTGACAAGAACTAATCTACTAGCCCTTCATAAAAATTTGCTATTCCAACTAGATAATCTATTATTAATCTTATCTATAATAATTAACCAATCTTCATACTTAAGTTTTGAAGGCCTAATTTTAAAACCTAAATAATCAAAAGGAAATTTCATAGTAGAACGATTTAAGGTGTCAACAACTTGATTCTTGACATTGTCAAAGTCATTAAGAATCATAATCGGACTTTTATCAAAATTAATTCTAAGTCCAGATAGCATCTCAAAAGAATAAACAATAAACTTCAAAGCTATAATATTATTGGGTAAGTGAGAGGAAAATAATAATGTATCATCTGCAAATTGATGTATAGATAATTCATTGTTAAAATTCTCATTACCAAAAAACCTAATACACCTAACCTCACAGCTCTCTTAATAATTTTAGAGAAAATATCAGCAGCGAGATAAAAAAGAAGAGGTGATAAGGGATCACCTTGTCTAAGGCCTCTTTTAGATTGAATTTTCTTACCAATAACCCCATTGACTATAATATTATAACAACCGAATTTGAGAAAAAGAATAATCCAATTGACCCATCTAACATTAAAAATCTAGCTAAAAATAACTCGCAAATAAAATCCCAGTCAACTGAATCGAACGCCTTTTTAAAACCAATTTTCAAAATAGCACAAGAAAAATTATTTTTACAACAAACATTTATATATTCTTGAACAACGGCCACCCCCATCAACTATGTTCCTGCCTTTTATAAAGGAAGTTTAGGAACAATCAATTAGATCGTTCATCTTAATACTAAGCATATTCGCTAGGACTTTAGTAATAATTTTAACAGAACATTTGATTAAGGATATATGCCTAAAATCCTTTAAAGTATTAGCTCCTAATTTCTTATGCATAAGGATAACACTTGCAAAGTTAACACTACCTAACTGCAAATTCCCATTATAAAAATCATCAAATAAGTTAATAATAACAAATTTCAAGACATCCCATAATTTCTTATAAAAAAGAAAAAAAAACCATTTGGACTATGAGCTTTGTCACTTGGCATATCATTAATAGCCTTCCAAATCTCCTGCTCTGAGAAAGGCTTATCTAAATCTACTAAATCAATCTTAGTGTACTATATTGCATACTTGAATCTGGACCATCTGGACCAGGAGTTTTGAACTTGAATCTTCAATCAACCAATGCAATGAAGTTATTTATGTACATTACGTACTTTATTATATTTAACGATTTATGAGAATCATTTCATAAATTCTTATCTTTGGATTAAACACTTATATTTCTTTTGCCCAAAAGAATTCCATTTTCTTTTCAAAGATGATTTGTAACGTCCCAGTAGATTTTCAACTCGGAAAATAGACACAAATACATTTATTGTATAACATGCCGACCTTCCAAGCACCGAAAACACTGGAATGTTAATGGAAACAGATTAGAAGGTGAGATTAGAAAGAAAGAAATATTAGAATAAAAGAAGAACCAACACAACACAGAGTCTCACATCGCAGTGGAACAAAATATAATATGGAATTAAATCTTTACTGAGAGCTTTAAAAATACTTACAATCATCAAAGTACATCACACATCTGAACAATTATAATAATTTTTCCTCATATACAATCACATAGCGGAATAATATCTATATTATATGTCTGAACTCTTCCAGCTCGTTGCTTCATAGCATTCGATAACCTGAAACTGTACAACCCGAGCATTACAAACGCCGGATCAGTCTGGTGAACCAGAGTGAGAAAAACACACTAAGTTTAAAGGTATCACACAACTTGATTTTAAAGTCAATATCTTTTCGAAAGAAAATTATAATCGTAAGACCAAATCCACACATAAATACTGATGGTTTTTACCTTACGATAACCAAAACATTTTTCAAATCAATATCTTTTCTGATATTTTTAATAGTGTCTAAAGACAAATAAATATCGATCTAGCAGAACGCTTGCATCTCACACTCTACATATACAGTATACAATCAAAACCGAGGGTGCTTATTGGAGATTGGATTTCCATGGCAAGGTATGGGCAACCACCTTTCCGACAACGTACCTCTGAAGATGAATACATTAGGGTTCAACAAGAGCATCTTGCAACCTAGGCTGAACATGACCAACCCCTCACTTCGTTTGAGAGTACCGAATATATCATTACTACGGTTGGTGGCCAACAAACCGAACCGATAGCATACAAATAAAATAAAGGGACAATAGAAGGCATTTAATTTCACTAGATTAGGTAATGATATACCCTTTTGATGGGTGCGACCCACATAGCCATGCGACCTACCCGATTTTTACCATTTCTCGGTTGATGAGGATTGAGGTTTAAATCTTCTTTGAACATCTGGTCACCATTCATTTGAATGTCACATTGTCAGATCTGTCAAATCACTAATTGACATCCATAAAAAATCTAGTTGTTAAGCTAAGAGAAGTGTACTCTTCTCTGCCATCAACAAAAATACGTTTGAAGAAATCAATGTATTTGACCCCTTTGGAAATACTCTGTCACACACTCGTCCATACAAGTAATTCAGGAACAGGATGAACCGAAGGCACTCTCCTACTGCATACTTGAATTACCCTATGGATCAGTAGCGAAAAGTCCTTACTAATCCTTAAAATCTCACTTACGACTGAATCACGTCAGATTACCTCTAACTGTACATCCAAAGAATATTCGACAAGCAATCCTTCCGCTTACGAAGATCCACGGTCTTCAGTTGCTCTATCTTGAATTAGCATATTCACGTATTTGCTAGTTTGGAATGGTTTTCTAATATAAATCCGATCATATTCTTTCCGTACCAACAATCGTATGGGTCATATTTTGATTGTTGGTGATTTAAATATCAGATAATAGTGATGAAAATAAAATGAGTTTACTGATTTGGTACTTAGCATTACTTAGCCTTTTTCATTTGAAAATAATTAACGAATGTTAATTAAAACTTAAAAATATTTTCAATATATCGACATAGCATCTCACTTCTTATTTAACATAAGATTTTTTCCAAAACTAATTTATTTTATCATATCTCATTATCTAATTGGAAAAATCAATTCAGCTTATTATTTGTAAAATAACGTTACAAAATCATTTTTGTTTTAGTATTTGAAAATAATAACTAACCATTTTTTCCTTTTCAAATAAACTCATTATAAAAACTCACTTATTATTTCCTTTTTACTTTTGGAAATATCATTATAAGTATTTATATATTCTCAAATCTTGATATTTCTGTTACTTTGGAAATTACATTATATATTCACAAATCCTGCGATTAACATTGCATTATAATTTCACATAACTCTTTCCCATTACAAACTATATCATCCTCAAAAAATCCTGAAGTCGTTCAAGTGGGGGTATTCATTTACCTCTCAAACCATGATCAACATGTAACAACCCTAATTTTCAGAACCAATTTAATTTTTTATTTTGGAAATTTTAATGGATTTTGGATATTTAAAATGATTTATTTTAACGAATAATGACTAAAAATTTATTTTAATCGAAGTTAGACTGTATAATTTTATTTTAATTATAAAACGAGCCTGAAATGGCGCGGTAGTTTGAAAATTCGATTATAAATTTCAAATGAATGTACAGAATTCAAAATAAATTGGATTTCAGTAAAACAAGAAATATTTGAATATATTTAATTATATCTTTCTAACGATTGTGAATAATTGAGATTTCATAATGGGAATAAAAAGTTATGTCCAGTTTAAAAATTTAAAATAGTTGCTCCGAAATATATATATATATATATTAAATATAACATGTAGCCCTTAAGAATAGCCACTTTGCAAACGACCTCCGTTTTCTTTGAAACCACTTTTGTTGGATCTGGAACGTCAAATTATTATTATACTCCAATTTTCATAATTTTTGGAATTAATATGTGAGCGTGGTGAATTTAAACGCGTTTGGTCAATTCAGTTTGAATTTAATCCGCTGGAAAAGAGCTATTTTTCAAACAGTCTCCAAATTCGACGAAATTAGTTTTTTTAGGACGGTATCGTCAAAACATAGCTAGATTTATTTTTCAATAATTTTCGGAGCCAGTATGTGGCCTTGGTAAATTAAAATGTACGTTTAAATTCAATATATATTGATTTATATTTTAATTTAGATGAAAACTGATCAAAACGATCGAATTGCCTTATGAAACATATTCCAATGTGTCCGGAATGGGGTATTTGGGTGGGGGCGACACTCGTTGGGTTTAATTTGGAGTTCGGAGAGTTAAATTTCACCATAAACTGATTAATGAATTAAATATAATAAAAAATAATATAAATACCCCAACCCCAAGCAAAACAACCCAATTTTAAACCCGCCACCACAATCATAAAGGAACGGATGAAATACTCCGAAATTGGATCCCGTTTTTCTCCCGAAATACAATGAATTAAAACATGAAATCAAAACAAAAATCGGAGAGTGGAGTGTGATCTTTAACTTTGTAGGGGTGTCTTGTATTGAGTTGTGCTTGAATTACAGCAACGAAGTGGTTCGGCTCTCATGGGATTTCGTGGCGATGGGGACCTTCGAGTGGGCCAGCGTGGTAGCTGGCGGTGGAGCAAGCGAGGGCACTCCAAGTGGAGGTCGACGATCGACGTCCGGCGCTGTGTGGCTGATGCGGCAGCGAGCTAGTTTTAAGCGCGAATGGGTTCAGGTGGTTACGAGAAAATTAGAAGAAGAGAGGGCGACCACGTTTATTAAAAACATTATTAAAGGTTTTGTTTCTTTTTATTTTATTTTATTAAAACTAATTATATTATTTAACTTATACAACATTATATTAAAAATCATTGTTTCAAAAATCAGTTTTATATTAAAAATCATCGTTTTAAAAATCAGTTTTATATAAAAAATCATCGTTTTAAAAACCAATTTTATATTGAAAATCAGTTTTTATAAGAATATCCCATTGTTTTTAAATTTCAATTTTCATAAATATACCATTGTTTTTAAATTTTAGATTTTTAAAATAAAAATAGCATTGTTTTGAAAATAAAAATAGCATTGTTTTGAAAATAAAAATAGCATTGTTTTTGTAAATAAAAATAGGATTGTTTTTAAATAAATTTGCCTTGATTTTATTTGCAGCTTTTATTTAAATAACATTGATTTATTTTCAGTTTTAAAAATATAAATAACATTGGATAAAAAATGAAATTTCTATATATATATATATATATATATATATAGTATAGATAAAAATATGATTTATATATGTAGTAGCGATTTAAAAATGCGATTTTTAAATAAATAACACTGTATTAAAAATGTGGTTTTTATTGTAAACCGCGTGAGACAAATTGCGTTGGAGTCACGGTGAATAACATTATGCGATGGAACTGTCTGGAAACAAAGAAGAATCCAAACCATTCAACTAAAGAATGGCGGAGTGGATCCCAAGGTGAGAACTCTCTCTCACTCAAATTAATTTACAGTTATTATATAATAGGTTGCGGACGGGGCTTAATAGCTCCTGACACTAGTTTTTGTACAAACCATGGATGATTTGTGTGATTTGATTGTATTGTGGGAAAAATTGACTGTATTGTGTATTGTGATTGTGATATTGAAATGGAGTAAATAATATATATATATATATACGCGTTATATAAATTATTTTTATATATACGATATATAAATTATTTATACACGCTGTATAAAATTCTCTTGAAATAAAATAAATAGTCATTTACAAATCTTACGATTTGTTTATGTACACTCATTTAACTGATATTGATTGGGACGATAAATTTTATGCATCGCCCAACTACACAAATAATAAACAGTATTTGTTGGTTGGAACCCCACATGCGTATTGGGATGATATTTGACATATACTAATCCCAATTGTTATCTGTATGTAAACCGATGGGTTGACAGACCGTATAAGCGTTATTTGTTTATTTTAATGCTTATACAGTTGTAAAATGCACTCTGGATGTTGTATGAATTTTTGATGATTGCATATCATTATTGTTGTATACATGCGATGTATGAAATCCATATAACTGAAGTTATATAGTAATTAATTGAGTCTAATTCCAGTTCAGAATTAACGAATATTTTAAAATAATATTCAGTGAATAATCAAAATGTGATTTTGATGTCCGATTTTGGATGGACACGAAAATATTGAAATGTGTAAAGCCGTGTTGATTAGATTTGCGCCATTTTAACGTGAACGATATTTATATCGATTTTATTCATTTTTATAATGAATATCGAAAAGAAATGATTTCAAAATCGGATATTTTGAAAATATTATCATTTAAATATTATAATGATAAGGAATATTCAATTTTGATTTAAAATTGAAATGGAAGTTGAAATCGTTTTAAAACGAATTTATAAACGGTTTATAAAATACGTTTTAAATGGAAATCGACGATATATATATATATATATATATATATATATATATATATATATATATATTTAATAGCCTGAATAGAACGCTCGCGCCGCGACCATTCGCAAATTTTGACTATTGACTTCAAATTGACATTACGGGAGATCCGACCGTCGGATTCTCCTAAAACCGGAACTGTTGGGTTCGTATCGAAAAGAGCTTTCTAACGAATATAAGAGATTTGAAATCTAATAGTTGGATTTGGAGTTATGTCCAAATCAAATTTGGAAAAGGTCGCTATGGATGCAGTTCGTTGGCCGTTATTGGAAACCGATTGTACGAGCCTTAATAAAATTATTAATATTTTGTCTAAAAACATAATAAATGATTTGGAAAGAATTGGGATGAAAAATTCCATACTTGAAAAGATAAAAATACATTTTTATCAAAATGAACTAGTTATTAACTAAAAATAATAATCCAATTGGTTTTAAATAAATAAATTGATAGGGAAATGGTTTTAATTTAACTATGATTTTTCCAATGTATGAATTGGAATGGATTTGAATAGAAATCATCTTCGGGATATTTCGATATTGGATTCCGTGACTATACGAATATTGTGGAGGAATTTGGAAGATAGATATATATCGTTATTCCCCATACGATATGTGTTGGTTTCAGAATTTGATATTGAATATAGGCCGATATAATTTCTATTCAGAGCCTTGTATTTAATATTAAATTGGATTTCGGGTTTGTCGTGAATGGTGTCTTTATTAACACTGTTCTTAAACCCAGTTGAGAAAAGAATGAATCTTTTAAATAAGATTTAGTGAAATGTACCAATTAGTTAATACTTAATTGGAATTGAAATGAAATTGGATTTTTGGGTTTATTGTGAACGGTGTTTTAAATAACACTTGTTCTATAAACCAATTAACAGCGAAGAGATTTTTTTGGAATTTATAAATCTTTTATTAAGATTTAAAGTTAATTTTCCAAAGTAAAGTTTTCCAATTTAATATATTAAATTGGAATTAAATGGAATTCGATTTGGTAATAATCGAAGTGAGCTTCTATGGAGGAAGAATATTAATATATATGGAATTTAAAAGGCTTGTTCGTTATTCCATTTATATTATTAGTCGGATACGGAAATTGATATCGATTACATATTGATCTGTTTCTCTATTCCATAATTAATGGAATGTGATTTTTGGGTTAATCGTGAATTATGTTTTAAATGACATTGGTTCTTTAACCCAGTTTAAGACAGGATTTCATGTCTAACATTGTATTTCGAACTGTATTGTTAATCTCTGCTAAATATATATATCTTTGGTGACGGAGAATTTATTCTCTTGCTTAACACCCTTCGCTAAGATGTACGAGCTTAGAGATTATATACCGGCAGAAACCAATAGTACGGTGTAGATTTTCGATGCGTCATGTTAGTGTTTCCAAATTTAAATAATCATTAAATAATGATTGTTGGAAGATTAAAACTAAGTGAAGTTTTAATGAGTCTTTAATTAGATTAAAATGTGAATGTGATAATTCAAATTATCAAATTGGGGAAATGATCGAGAATGGAGTATAATGTGAAAACCCCAAACTTCCACGGGTGAAAGCAGGAGAAATCATTTTTGGAATACAACATAAATACAATAAAACTGAAAAACGGGGTCCAGAAAAGAAAAGATGCCATAGAAGCAAAAGATAAATGTCTTCAAGCTCCAAGTCATCACCTCTCCACAAAAGCAAATCCAAGAGATAGAAAATAAGCAGCTTCAAAGAAAAGCTCCAAGCAAGGAATGAACCTGTCTACTTGGCTGCCCGTGTGTAAGAGAGGGCACCCAAGTTTGCAAAAAGGTGAAACAAACTATGGGTCAGTCGTGGGACTGGTGTGAGAATTCTTAAGTAAAATAACTAGTAGATATAAGGCAAATCCAAAAGACCACGCCGCTAACGCGGAACGGGTTTACTCTAATGGATTGTCGTGCAAAATTTAAAGTGTCATAACAAATAATTGAATACATCGTAAACAACGCAATGTTTTTTTTTTGGGAAAAATGGAATCACCATAAGACCCAAGTCCCATCACACAATGCAACGCACACCAGAGGATAGGGTTTTACCTTATGGTGATTAAACATGCTAAATACGGCAAATACGCATCTAATATTATTATTAGTGTATATGAAAACATTTCAAAGTAAATGTATTAATCTTAGGAAGCATAGGTACCATATACTATGCCTCCGTACTAGTAATACAATCAAATTCGTCGGTTCGTATTTGGATTTTGGTTTCCATCATGAGTCTAGGCTAGAGCGGAGCTCCTTACCGATTCGAGACACTCTAGCTAATGTCTCAGGATCCCCCGCAGTGAACCCTTGGAAATGGCAGGGCCGGTCCTCACATACAGCTTAGAGGATTAGTTATTCCTAAGCACACGTTTCCCGGTCCTATAGGACCTATCCGAGGCGCCTCATTCCATCATCCACATAAGTAAAATGTCAGGCCGTGTTAAACCCAAACACCACTTCTAGCTAGAAAGAAACGTGCTGCTCTCTCTGCGTTCCCTTCGCCCGTTTTAGACTCTACCGGTTTGTGAGGCTCGTGAGGTTACGTAATACACAAAGCTCTGCTTATTCAAGCAGTGCTTTGATCGTCACCACAAGGTTCTGCTTTTCAACAAGAAACCCTGATCATTGCATCTTAGTATGCCACACCGTCACTCCCTACCGTACCATTGCTTCTCCATCAATACATAAATGGGTGTTAAGTAGAGAATAAATTCTCCACCACCAATATTTATATATTAACAGAAAATCAACAATAAGATATATAACGAAGTACGCTGTCAGACACACCATCCATTTAAACTTATGCTCTGGGTCTGAACGAAAGTCAAATCCGTGAAATCAACGCGTACGTCTGGGCAATGACCTTGACCCATGAATTGGTAGCAAGTCAATTCAGGATCTCGATCGCTGTCCATTCGAGGGAAGATTTACGGTCTTCATACGTCGTCTTCTTACTTCAATTTTTAACGCCGCTAGATTAATTCGAGATGAGAATATCTCGGACTTCCCAAACAATCCTCGTATATATATACATATATATATTTTTGAAAATCCTTCTTATTTGTTAATAATTATTTTTATTAACAATTCATTCTATTTTAATTATTTAAAATAGTCAAACTTCTTATTTAACGATGAATTCTCAAAATCATATTTTTATTTACATTAATTAAAATGTAAACTTTCATTACATATCGCATTCTTGTTTTCTTTACATTTAATAAAATGCAAACTTGCAATTACATGTCACATTCTTACTTATTTACAATGAATAAAATGTAAACTTGCATTTACATGTCGCATTCTTATATATTGTCATCAAAAAAATAATGTTAACTCATTCTACGTTGTAATCCTTCTTTAATGTTAATCATTTAACATAAAAGTTAACTTCCTACGATGTAAATTACATTTACTTTACATTAAGATAATGTAACTCATCCTATGTTAAATTACCTTTTAATTAAAATAATATAATTCAATCCTACGGTCAATTCTCTTTAATTTTCATTATAAATAAAGTAACTTATCCTCTGATTAAACTTTCTTTTATTATCTACATTAAAAATAATGTATATTAATCCTATCGTTAAACTCTTTTTAAAATTAAAATTAAAAATAAGGTTATTCTCATCCTACGGTGCAATTCTTCTTTTAATTCACAATATAAAATAATGTAACTCATCCTACGGTTAATTCTCTTTTTAAATGCATTTTTAATTTCAATTACATTACAATGAAATTTTATTTTACGATGGAATTCCCTTTCTATTCACATTATAAATAATGTACACTTCATCTTACGATGTAGATTACCTTTCTATTTAACATAAAAATAATAATAATGTACTTTTCCTACGATGCATTTTTCTCTTTTATATACATTATAAAATAATGAACATCTTATCCTACGGCATAAATTTCTTTTTATATTAACATTTTAAAAAAAAAAATTAATTACATCCTACGGTGAAATTACCTTTATTTCATTAACATTAGCAATGTTAATTTCATCATGCTATGAATTTCAATTATATTATACTTATAAAATAATGTAAATAGCATTCGGTGGATTTCTCTTTTTATTACGTTAACAAAAATGAAATTTTCCTACGATGAGAGTTTTTCTTATTTTTAACATTTAAAGATGATGTTAATACCATATGGTGTAGATATTTTTATTTTGATATTAAAAATATGTTAATCAATCATACGGTGAATCCTCTTGTAAAATAACATTGTCAATGATGTCAAATTTACATACACTTCATTTTCTTTTTAATAACATTGAAAATAAATGTATATGAATCCTATGATTAAATTATCCTTCTTGACATACGGTGCTTTTCTTATTTATTAACATCAAAGATAATGTTAATATTACATACGGTGCTTTTTCTATTTATTAACATTACAAAAACACTATTTTCACATGCAATGCATTTAATATTTTCTAACATGACAAAATATTATTTACATACAATGCATTTGATACTTTTCTAACTCGACAAAATACTATTTACATACAATGCATTTTATATTTTTCTAACTTGACAAAAATGCTATACATACAATGCATTTTATACTTTTCTAAATTGACAAAAATACTATACATACAATGCATTGTATACTTTTCTAAATTGACAAAAATACTATACATACAATGCATTTAGTACTTTTCTAAATTGACAAAAATACTATACATACAATGCATTGAGTACTTTTCTAAATTGACAAAAATACTATACATACAATGCATTTTATACTTTTCTAAATTGACAAAAATACTATACATACAATGCATTTTATACTTTTCTAAATTGACAAAAATACTATACATACAATGCATTTTATACTTTTCTAAATTGACAAAAATACTATACATACAATGCATTTTATACTTTTCTAAATTGACAAAAATACTATACATACAATGCATTTTATTTTTCTAACTTGACAAAAATGCTATACATACAATGCATTTTATACTTTTCTAAATTGACAAAAATACTATACATACAATGCATTTTATTTTTTTACTAAATTGACAAAATCACTATTTTCATGCAATGCAAATTTTCTATATTAATATTAACAAATATGCTATTTTCATACAATGCAAATTTTCTATATTAATATTAACAAATATGCTATTTTCATACAATGCAAATTTTCTTATTTATGACAAATATTGTTCATTTCATATAATGCCATATTCTATTTTATAGTGAACAAAAATATAGTCATTCACATACAGTGCTTCCTTCTTTTTATATAATGAACAAAATATATTCATTAACATACAATGGTTTATATCATAGCATACACATACGGTTCATGTCATTCTTTACATTTGTCAAAATGTATATTTTGTCTTTCTTTTACATTGACAAAATATAATTATATCACTACTTCATTATTTGACAAAAATGATTTTGTCGCCAACTTCATTTATATTGACAAAAAGAATTTTTGTTGCTAACTTTACATTGACAAAAATGAATTTTTGTTGCTAACTTACATTGACAAAAATGAATTTTTGTTGCTAACTTACATTGACAAAAATGAATTTTTGTTGCTAACTTACATTGACAAAAAGGAATTTTTGTTGCTAACTTACATTGACAAAAAGGAATTTTTGTTGCTAACTTACATTGACAAAAATGAATTTTTGTTGCTAACTTACATTGACAAAAAGGAATTTTTGTTGCTAACTTACATTGACAAAAAGGAATTTTTGTTGCTAACTTACATTGACAAAAAGGAATTTTTGTTGCTAACTTACATTGACAAAAATGAATTTTTGTTGCTAACTTACATTGACAAAAATGAATTTTTGTTGCTAACTTACATTGACAAAAAGGAATTTTTGTTGCTAACTTACATTGACAAAAATGAATTTTTGTTGCTAACTTACATTGACAAAAATGAATTTTTGTTGCTAACTTACATTGACAAAAAGGAATTTTTGTTCTAATGTCATGTTTGCATTGTGAAAATATACTTATTTCGCTAATTCACTCTTAATATACAAAAATGTATATTTTGTCTAATTCTTCTCAATGCAAACAAAATGCTAATTTTGTTTATTCAATCCAATGCAAACAAAAATGTGAATTTTGGTTTTCATTCTTTTCTTTGAACAAAAATGTATATTTTGTTCCATTTTCATCTTATAACAAAAATGTATATTTTTGTTCTTATTCATTTCTTTAACAAAATGTAAATTTTGTTTTCATGTATTTCTTTAATCAAAAGGGAGTATTTTTGTTCTTTCTCTTCTTTTAAAAAAAAAAAATAAGTTTTTGTTCTTATTCTCTTTTTTATAAACAAAAATAAGTTTTTTTTTCTTTTTTGTTCTCCTACTTTTTCTTACCGCAAATATCATTCAACAATATATGGAACTTCAGTACGGATCTAGCATAACATGAACAACAAACATATCACAAGCAACCATCAACAATTTAAACGAGGAAAAATCTCATTTTTCCCTACCGATCTATGTTTTTAATTATTAGGTCTATGATAAAAAAAATAACGGATCTAAAATCATAGAATCACAACAATTTGAATTCATCCCATAGCAATATTCATCACAAATCTACTTGTTTGATGTTCAATTACACATAACACAACAATAATAATAATTTAATTAATTAAATTATATTAAAAATAAATTCTCACCTTGCTTGATTCTGAAAAGACGACTCGGTTTCAATCAGATTCGGTGTTCGTACTCAATTTGATTTCAGATCTGAAATGATTCCAATGCAAATTCATAGGAAAAATCAAATTCAGGCTTTTAACAACTGGCTGTGTAACACTTAAAAGCGTGGGGAAATCTGAAGCAAAAATTACCTTAGAACGTTCAAAACTTTAAATCAGAAAATCGGGAGATGTAGTTGATGGTTTGCCGAACCGTTTGCGGGAGATCGGAGAGCTACGAGAGGGGAGTCGGCGCCGGGAGTTGGAGGAGGTGCGCAATGACGTGGTGGGCCCGGTTTGGTGCTAACGGCGGCGACTTTAGGTGGTTGGTGCGGCGATTTCAGGCGACGAGACGGGTTGTGGTTGGTATGTATTCGAAGAGCTTGAAAATCTCTTCGAAACGAGTATAAGTTTGCGAATTTTCGTTGAGAAACGAAGGAGAAAATGGGGTTTGAAATTTTGAGGAATGGTGGGTTTCGGCGGCTGAAGTAACGACGGGTTTGAGAAGATGAATAGTGATTTCGGATTTTATATTATTATATTAGGGTTATTTTATTAATTTTTAATTAGCCCAAAAAGCCCGTTTTGGCCCGAACTCCGATTTAGACCCAACGACTGCCGTTCATACCATTTAGCCCCCGTTCCGGACTCATCTGGACCTGTCCCGTTAGCCCAAACTGTCATCTTGGCCTCCGTTTTTCAGTTTTAAAAATAAATCATTATTTTGAATTCAAACGTACGCAGAAATTCACCGGGACCACATACGGACTCAGAAAAATCTAGAAAAATTATTTTTGACTTTCTTATGACGATACGATCACAACAAAATTAATTTCGTTCGATTCTGAGACTTTTTGAAAAATGGCTATTTTCAAGGCGAATATATTTAATATTAAAAATACATTTTAAACAAATATTTTCTGAAACTCGAAACATATAAGTGTTTACTGTTTTTCAATGCAGAAACGTCATTCTGAAACCAATGGAAGTGGTTTCGTGTTCAAATTCCTAAATATGTGAAAAGTAGCATTTTTGTCCTATGCAAATTACCCACCGACCTTTCTAAAAATTGAATTAGCCATAACTTTTGATTTCCGCTATGAAATTTCGATTTTTCGGATTCGTTGGAAAGATATTTTTAAATAGATTCTAATATTTTTGGTTTCACTAAAATCCGTTAAATTTTGCATCCTGTATGGTCAGTCAAAGTTCAAGTTTGACTTTTCAAACTACCGCGCTATTTCTAGCCCTTTTTATAATTAAAATTAAATTTGTTCGTTTTAACTTCGATTAAAATAAATGAATCATCAAAAATACTTTAAATTCATTAAAATAAAATTTTTAATTTGGCCCTAAAATTCCGGGTCGTTACAATCTCCCCCACTTAAGAACTTTTCGTCCTCGAAAAGGAGAAAGAGAAAGAGGATAAGAGAGAGAGAAAGCCAAGCAACGGCTCATAAAAAAAATGAATAGAAAGAAACATGAAGAACGTAACTTATTCTAGGCGTACCTTTAGAGACAACAGGCTTTCCTCCTCCTTCAGTAGAAGCTGGCACTGAAGAAGTTGGTCCTTTCGCTCCTTTATACACATGGGCCACTTGAGCATCGCTACTTCTCTTAGTCTTCTTCGAACGTATGATCAAGGAAAGAGTCAAAACAATGGTAAAGGTGATTCTAAGGGATAGAGAAGATCGAAGGATAAAGGAAAGGGTGATGATAAAGTGACTGGCTATTATGTATCTTATGAACTGTTCGCCATAGAATATAGTGATTCTATGTAAACGAATTATTATAGATATGTTGTACTCCGCTTTGTAAACCAAAGCTCTGATACCAACTGTGAAAACCCCAAACTTCCACGGGTGAAAGCAGGAGAAATCATTTTTGGAATACAACATAAATACAATAAAACTGAAAAACGGGGTCCAGAAAAGAAAAGATGCCATAGAAGCAAAAGATAAATGTCTTCAAGCTCCAAGTCATCACCTCTCCACAAAAGCAAATCCAAGAGATAGAAAATAAGCAGCTTCAAAGAAAAGCTCCAAGCAAGGAATGAACCTGTCTACTTGGCTGCCCGTGTGTAAGAGAGGGCACCCAAGTTTGCAAAAAGGTGAAACAAACTATGGGTCAGTCGTGGGACTGGTGTGAGAATTCTTAAGTAAAATAACTAGTAGATATAAGGCAAATCCAAAAGACCACGCCGCTAACGCGGAACGGGTTTACTCTAATGGATTGTCGTGCAAAATTTAAAGTGTCATAACAAATAATTGAATACATCGTAAACAACGCAATGTTTTTTTTTTGGGAAAAATGGAATCACCATAAGACCCAAGTCCCATCACACAATGCAACGCACACCAGAGGATAGGGTTTTACCTTATGGTGATTAAACATGCTAAATACGGCAAATACGCATCTAATATTATTATTAGTGTATATGAAAACATTTCAAAGTAAATGTATTAATCTTAGGAAGCATAGGTACCATATACTATGCCTCCGTACTAGTAATACAATCAAATTCGTCGGTTCGTATTTGGATTTTGGTTTCCATCATGAGTCTAGGCTAGAGCGGAGCTCCTTACCGATTCGAGACACTCTAGCTAATGTCTCAGGATCCCCCGCAGTGAACCCTTGGAAATGGCAGGGCCGGTCCTCACATACAGCTTAGAGGATTAGTTATTCCTAAGCACACGTTTCCCGGTCCTATAGGACCTATCCGAGGCGCCTCATTCCATCATCCACATAAGTAAAATGTCAGGCCGTGTTAAACCCAAACACCACTTCTAGCTAGAAAGAAACGTGCTGCTCTCTCTGCGTTCCCTTCGCCCGTTTTAGACTCTACCGGTTTGTGAGGCTCGTGAGGTTACGTAATACACAAAGCTCTGCTTATTCAAGCAGTGCTTTGATCGTCACCACAAGGTTCTGCTTTTCAACAAGAAACCCTGATCATTGCATCTTAGTATGCCACACCGTCACTCCCTACCGTACCATTGCTTCTCCATCAATACATAAATGGGTGTTAAGTAGAGAATAAATTCTCCACCACCAATATTTATATATTAACAGAAAATCAACAATAAGATATATAACGAAGTACGCTGTCAGACACACCATCCATTTAAACTTATGCTCTGGGTCTGAACGAAAGTCAAATCCGTGAAATCAACGCGTACGTCTGGGCAATGACCTTGACCCATGAATTGGTAGCAAGTCAATTCAGGATCTCGATCGCTGTCCATTCGAGGGAAGATTTATGGTCTTCATACGTCGTCTTCTTACTTCAATTTTTAACGCCGCTAGATTAATTCGATATGAGAATATCTCGGACTTCCCAAACAATCCTCGTATATATATACATATATATATTTTTGAAAATCCTTCTTATTTGTTAATAATTATTTTTATTAACAATTCATTCTATTTTAATTATTTAAAATAGTCAAACTTCTTATTTAACGATGAATTCTCAAAATCATATTTTTATTTACATTAATTAAAATGTAAACTTTCATTACATATCGCATTCTTGTTTTCTTTACATTTAATAAAATGCAAACTTGCAATTACATGTCACATTCTTACTTATTTACAATGAATAAAATGTAAACTTGCATTTACATGTCGCATTCTTATATATTGTCATCAAAAAAATAATGTTAACTCATTCTACGTTGTAATCCTTCTTTAATGTTAATCATTTAACATAAAAGTTAACTTCCTACGATGTAAATTACATTTACTTTACATTAAGATAATGTAACTCATCCTATGTTAAATTACCTTTTAATTAAAATAATATAATTCAATCCTACGGTCAATTCTCTTTAATTTTCATTATAAATAAAGTAACTTATCCTCTGATTAAACTTTCTTTTATTATCTACATTAAAAATAATGTATATTAATCCTATCGTTAAACTCTTTTTAAAATTAAAATTAAAAATAAGGTTATTCTCATCCTACGGTGCAATTCTTCTTTTAATTCACAATATAAAATAATGTAACTCATCCTACGGTTAATTCTCTTTTTAAATGCATTTTTAATTTCAATTACATTACAATGAAATTTTATTTTACGATGGAATTCCCTTTCTATTCACATTATAAATAATGTACACTTCATCTTACGATGTAGATTACCTTTCTATTTAACATAAAAATAATAATAATGTACTTTTCCTACGATGCATTTTTCTCTTTTATATACATTATAAAATAATGAACATCTTATCCTACGGCATAAATTTCTTTTTATATTAACATTTAAAAAAAAAAAATTAATTACATCCTACGGTGAAATTACCTTTATTTCATTAACATTAGCAATGTTAATTTCATCATGCTATGAATTTCAATTATATTATACTTATAAAATAATGTAAATAGCATTCGGTGGATTTCTCTTTTTATTACGTTAACAAAAATGAAATTTTCCTACGATGAGAGTTTTTCTTATTTTTAACATTTAAAGATGATGTTAATACCATATGGTGTAGATATTTTTATTTTGATATTAAAAATATGTTAATCAATCATACGGTGAATCCTCTTGTAAAATAACATTGTCAATGATGTCAAATTTACATACACTTCATTTTCTTTTTAATAACATTGAAAATAAATGTATATGAATCCTATGATTAAATTATCCTTCTTGACATACGGTGCTTTTCTTATTTATTAACATCAAAGATAATGTTAATATTACATACGGTGCTTTTTCTATTTATTAACATTACAAAAACACTATTTTCACATGCAATGCATTTAATATTTTCTAACATGACAAAATATTATTTACATACAATGCATTTGATACTTTTCTAACTCGACAAAATACTATTTACATACAATGCATTTTATATTTTTCTAACTTGACAAAAATGCTATACATACAATGCATTTTATACTTTTCTAAATTGACAAAAATACTATACATACAATGCATTGTATACTTTTCTAAATTGACAAAAATACTATACATACAATGCATTTAGTACTTTTCTAAATTGACAAAAATACTATACATACAATGCATTGAGTACTTTTCTAAATTGACAAAAATACTATACATACAATGCATTTTATACTTTTCTAAATTGACAAAAATACTATACATACAATGCATTTTATACTTTTCTAAATTGACAAAAATACTATACATACAATGCATTTTATACTTTTCTAAATTGACAAAAATACTATACATACAATGCATTTTATACTTTTCTAAATTGACAAAAATACTATACATACAATGCATTTTATTTTTCTAACTTGACAAAAATGCTATACATACAATGCATTTTATACTTTTCTAAATTGACAAAAATACTATACATACAATGCATTTTATTTTTTTACTAAATTGACAAAATCACTATTTTCATGCAATGCAAATTTTCTATATTAATATTAACAAATATGCTATTTTCATACAATGCAAATTTTCTATATTAATATTAACAAATATGCTATTTTCATACAATGCAAATTTTCTTATTTATGACAAATATTGTTCATTTCATATAATGCCATATTCTATTTTATAGTGAACAAAAATATAGTCATTCACATACAGTGCTTCCTTCTTTTTATATAATGAACAAAATATATTCATTAACATACAATGGTTTATATCATAGCATACACATACGGTTCATGTCATTCTTTACATTTGTCAAAATGTATATTTTGTCTTTCTTTTACATTGACAAAATATAATTATATCACTACTTCATTATTTGACAAAAATGATTTTGTCGCCAACTTCATTTATATTGACAAAAAGAATTTTTGTTGCTAACTTTACATTGACAAAAATGAATTTTTGTTGCTAACTTACATTGACAAAAATGAATTTTTGTTGCTAACTTACATTGACAAAAATGAATTTTTGTTGCTAACTTACATTGACAAAAATGAATTTTTGTTGCTAACTTACATTGACAAAAATGAATTTTTGTTGCTAACTTACATTGACAAAAATGAATTTTTGTTGCTAACTTACATTGACAAAAAGGAATTTTTGTTCTAATGTCATGTTTGCATTGTGAAAATATACTTATTTCGCTAATTCACTCTTAATATACAAAAATGTATATTTTGTCTAATTCTTCTCAATGCAAACAAAATGCTAATTTTGTTTATTCAATCCAATGCAAACAAAAATGTGAATTTTGGTTTTCATTCTTTTCTTTGAACAAAAATGTATATTTTGTTCCTTTTTCATCTTATAACAAAAATGTATATTTTTGTTCTTATTCATTTCTTTAACAAAATGTAAATTTTGTTTTCATGTATTTCTTTAATCAAAAGGGAGTATTTTTGTTCTTTCTCTTCTTTTAAAAAAAAAAAATAAGTTTTTGTTCTTATTCTCTTTTTTATAAACAAAAATAAGTTTTTTTTTTCTTTTTTGTTCTCCTACTTTTTCTTACCGCAAATATCATTCAACAATATATGGAACTTCAGTACGGATCTAGCATAACATGAACAACAAACATATCACAAGCAACCATCAACAATTTAAACGAGGAAAAATCTCATTTTTCCCTACCGATCTATGTTTTTAATTATTAGGTCTATGATAAAAAAAATAACGGATCTAAAATCATAGAATCACAACAATTTGAATTCATCCCATAGCAATATTCATCACAAATCTACTTGTTTGATGTTCAATTACACATAACACAACAATAATAATAATTTAATTAATTAAATTATATTAAAAATAAATTCTCACCTTGCTTGATTCTGAAAAGACGACTCGGTTTCAATCAGATTCGGTGTTCGTACTCAATTTGATTTCAGATCTGGAATGATTCCAATGCAAATTCATAGGAAAAATCAAATTCAGGCTTTTAACAACTGGCTGTGTAACACTTAAAAGCGTGGGGAAATCTGAAGCAAAAATTACCTTAGAACGTTCAAAACTTTAAATCAGAAAATCGGGAGATGTAGTTGATGGTTTGCCGAACCGTTTGCGGGAGATCGGAGAGCTACGAGAGGGGAGTCGGCGCCGGGAGTTGGAGGAGGTGCGCAATGACGTGGTGGGCCCGGTTTGGTGCTAACGGCGGCGACTTTAGGTGGTTGGTGCGGCGATTTCAGGCGACGAGACGGGTTGTGGTTGGTATGTATTCGAAGAGCTTGAAAATCTCTTCGAAACGAGTATAAGTTTGCGAATTTTCGTTGAGAAACGAAGGAGAAAATGGGGTTTGAAATTTTGAGGAATGGTGGGTTTCGGCGGCTGAAGTAACGACGGGTTTGAGAAGATGAATAGTGATTTCGGATTTTATATTATTATATTAGGGTTATTTTATTAATTTTTAATTAGCCCAAAAAGCCCGTTTTGGCCCGAACTCCGATTTAGACCCAACGACTGCCGTTCATACCATTTAGCCCCCGTTCCGGACTCATCTGGACCTGTCCCGTTAGCCCAAACTGTCATCTTGGCCTCCGTTTTTCAGTTTTAAAAATAAATCATTATTTTGAATTCAAACGTACGCAGAAATTCACCGGGACCACATACGGACTCAGAAAAATCTAGAAAAATTATTTTTGACTTTCTTATGACGATACGATCACAACAAAATTAATTTCGTTCGATTCTGAGACTTTTTGAAAAATGGCTATTTTCAAGGCGAATATATTTAATATTAAAAATACATTTTAAACAAATATTTTCTGAAACTCGAAACATATAAGTGTTTACTGTTTTTCAATGCAGAAACGTCATTCTGAAACCAATGGAAGTGGTTTCGTGTTCAAATTCCTAAATATGTGAAAAGTAGCATTTTTGTCCTATGCAAATTACCCACCGACCTTTCTAAAAATTGAATTAGCCATAACTTTTGATTTCCGCTATGAAATTTCGATTTTTCGGATTCGTTGGAAAGATATTTTTAAATAGATTCTAATATTTTTGGTTTCACTAAAATCCGTTAAATTTTGCATCCTGTATGGTCAGTCAAAGTTCAAGTTTGACTTTTCAAACTACCGCGCTATTTCTAGCCCTTTTTATAATTAAAATTAAATTTGTTCGTTTTAACTTCGATTAAAATAAATGAATCATCAAAAATACTTTAAATTCATTAAAATAAAATTTTTAATTTGGCCCTAAAATTCCGGGTCGTTACATATAACCAGTTTTGCTCCAAGCGATAGTTAAATCTTTAATTAGATTTGGACGTGAAATTGTAATTAAATTTACCGATAACACCGTGGTGTTAGATATGGAGTATTACCAGTTTTGCTCCATGGGATGAATAGGTTGGGATTGGGAAATTAAACAAATGATTACTTTGGTAAGGCTCGATAATCTCGACTAGTTGATAAACCTTAATTTGGTTTAGAAATGATATCCAAAGGAAGATTAAAGAATAAATTTAAAGAATTTATCTTTGATAAATTTAATGGGAACCCTTCCCTAATGATGTGAATATTTAAATAGAAGAATATTCTGGATTGGAATGAGGCGTATGTTGTGTTTTTATAGCACTTGTTTATAAGATACGCGAGTTATTCAGAAAGACCGAGTTTATCCCATTCTGAATAATTGATGCGATGATATGTCAAAGATGAAGACAGTGATTGAAGATCATAGATCTTCACATCATTTGGATGATTACTGATGTCTTGATTGAGCCATACACCCGAGACAAGGTAATAAGTGTTGATCGTCCAGATGTACTTGGAGATCGACTGGATATGTGAGGGCCTTTCTCCTGTACTGGACATATGGGACGAGGAATAAGGTGCCTCAGGTTCCGTTTAGACCCAGAACGGACTTGCAAATGGATGTTGTGTCTGACATTGATTACTTTTTACTATATTCGTTGATCTCTACTAAATATATATCTGTTTGGTGGTGGAGAATTTATTCTCTTGCTTAACACCCTTCTCTGAGATGTACGAGCTTAGAGGTTATATATTGGTGGAAATTAGTGGTATGGTATGGAATGACAGTGTGGCATGCTGAGATGCAAATGATCAAGGCTTTTGTTGAAAAGAAAAGTCTTGTGGTTGATGATCAAAGCATAACTTTAATTAGCATATCTTTGTGTAGCGTTAATTCGCGAGCTTCACACCTTGGTATGAACCAGAAATGGGATGAGGACTTCAGAGGAATGGACATACGTTAGTTTCTAGCTAGGAGTAATGTCATGGTATGGAGCCCAGACTGTTTACTCATGTGGATGTTGCTTATTATTACTAGATGATGGATTATGAGGCGCCTCGGATATATCAGTCACTAAGGGGCCGATGGATGTTATGGTCGATATATTGACCAGGATTTATGCCCTATAGGGCAGGCTAACATATAGTTTATGGTATTGCCAATCATCACGGATGACCAACCCTGTCGCTAACTGCAGGTGCAGTTGCGTCTGTATCCTGAGGCTCGGGCTAGAGAGTCCCGAATCGGTAAGGACGATCGCTTGCCTTGGTTCATAGATGGAAACCCAATTTCCAATACGTGATTTCACGATTTTAGTTGTAAATATATATTTGGCGACGTAATATATGGGTACCTACGCCACCTATGATTGATACATTTGTATTTGAAGTTGATTTCTTCACTTATAGCAATAATAGAATATGAAATTTCACATACCAAGCATTTTTGGCTATTATAAGGTAAAACTCTATCCTTCGGCTTGCGTTGAATTGTGTGATGGGACCTGAGTCTTATAATAGCTTCATTTTTCTGTTTAGCATTGCGCTATATGTTTTATGCGCTGGTATTCTTGGGGTTAAACCCGTTCTGTGTTATATGACGTGGTCCCTCGATTTATCTAACTTTAAAATCAAGCTAATAACTGTTTTTAATTCTAACACTAGTCCCATGACTGACTCGGAGTTTATTGTTTTAACCTAAACTCTAGGTGCCCCTATTTTCCACTTGGGCAGCTAGTAGTTTTGGTTTTTGCAGATATTTCTTTTCAGGATTCTGGATTTACAACTGGAACTATATTCGAAAAGCTCTGTATCCGTGTATTTCTTTCAGTTGTGTTATGTATTATTTTTCCGTTGCTATGTATTTAAATGTAATTTAAATCTCTGATATTTTCTGCTGTATATTATTTATTCATACTCTGTTATATTCTTGTACTCTGATGTAAACTGTTGTAATAGCAATAAAATGTTCTGTCATTTGCATTCTGATTAGTCTTGTTCTCAAAGCAGTCCGCCTTCTTGTTCGGTTTAGGCCGGCCGGGAAGTTCGGGTCGCTACAGTTTGGTATCAGAGCTTTGGTTTACAAAGCTCAAGTATAAGACATATTAGAGCCAAACGAAGGAATTCATCAGAGGTTGGATTAGTAATATCCAATGAGAATGACTCGTTAGAGATAGGATTAGTAGTATCCTAGAACGAGTGTGAAGAATGTTATTTTCAAGATAAAAATGAAAACAAATTTTGTTTTGAAAATTTAAACCTTATTATACGTATTTAAGTATTTTATTTTAAAATTATTTTGGACAATCGAGTATATGAATATTTTGCATATACACCTTGCAAACGTGTATACGAAGCCTTAAATATACTGGATAGACATAGAATCACACTCTAGTTACCCGGACATGATTCTGATGATGGTGCGCCATCATCAGTGTTTATGTTCGAGTTACGAAAGTGAGATATCTATAAGTTTCCAATTGACTGGTGTGAGAACCAAAACAAAGATAGGGTTATTTGTTGTGATTTGGCACTAAAAATTGGATTTTTGAGTATATATATTAAAGATATGTGTTTGAAAAGCTAATCAACTAATTGATTGATGATTGTGTTGTGTGATTATTCATTTAAGCCAACATGTGAAAGAAAGATAAATATTTAGCCAAATGGAATCAAAAAAAAAAAATGAACTGAATTGAAATTTATTAGAAATTTCATATTGTACATATATATGTGTGAACAGGTCATAACAAGGAAGCTAAGAAGAGGAATAAAATTGTATACCCGACAAATAGGTACATGTTTTTTGTTTTCTTGGGTTTGGATGATTTTATGAGCCGATTGGCTAGCTGCTTGGCTCTTTCTTTTGGATTGGTGAGGGCCCCGTGAGGCAAGTTGCGGTTTTAAATGTCAACCAGAACAAAGGAGGTTATGGCGAAATTTAGGGTGTTAGCCAAATTTTTGAAGAATTTGAAAATTCTTAGAAACTGAAAAGTTGAAGAATTAAAGTTAAGTTGGTTAGCTAAACAACTTTCAGCTCCGTTCCTATTCGAGGACGAAAAGATTTTAAGTGGGGGAGATTGTGACAACCCGGATTTTCAGAACCAATTTTTTTTTTTTTTGGTAATTTTGATGGATTTTGGATATTTAAAATGATTTATTTTAAATAATAACGACTAAAAATTTATTTTAATCGAAGTTAGAACGTACAATTTTATTTTAATTATAAAACGAGCCTGAAATGGCGGGTAGTTTGAAAATTCGATTTTAAATTTCAAATGAATGTACAGAATTCAAAATAAATCGAATTTCAGTAAAACAAGAAATATTTGAATCTATTTAATTATGTCTTTCTAACGAATGTGAAAAGTTGAGATTCCATAACAGGAATAAAAAGTTATGTCCAGTTTAAAATTTAAAATAGTTGCTATGGAATTTATATATATTTAAAATATAACATATATCCCTTAAAAATAACCATTTTGAACGACCTCCGTTTTCGACAAAACCACTTTTGTTGGATCCGGAATGTCAAATTATTTTTATATTCCAATTTTCATAATTTTTTGAATTAATATGTGAGCGTGGTGAATTTAAACGCATTTGGTCAATTCAGTTTGAATTTAATCGACTAGAAAAGAGAGATTTTTCAAATGGTCTCCAAATTCGACGAAATTTGTTTTGCTAGGACGGTATCGTCAAAACAGAGCTAGATTTATTTTTCTGTAATTTTTGGAGTCAATATGTGGCCCCGGTAAATTAAAATGTACATTTAAATTCAATATATATTTATTTATATTTTAATTTTGATGACAACTGATCAAAACGAACGGATTGCCTTATGAAACGTATTCCACTATGTCTGAAATGAGGGTATTTGGCTAGGGCGATACTCATTGGGCTTAATTTGGAGTTTGGAGAGTTAAATTTCACCATAAAGTGATTAATGAATTAAATATAATAAAAAATAATATAAATACCCCAACCCCATGCAAAACCCTAACCCAATTTTGAACCCGCCGCCACAGTCATAAAGGAATGGACGAAATGCTCCGATATTGGATCCCCTTTTTCTTCTGAAATACAACGAATTAAAACATGAAATCAAAACAAAAATTGGAGAGTGGAGTGAGATCTTTAATTTGGTAGGGGTATGATCGTTTCTTGTATTGAGTTGAGCTTGAATTACAGCCACGAAGTGGTTCGATTCTCATGGGATTTCGTGGCGATGGGGACCTTCGAGTGGGCCAGCATGGTAGGGGGCGGTGGAGCAGGCAAGGGCGCTCCAAGTGGAGGCCGACGATCGACATCTGGCACTGTATAGTTGATGCGACAGCGAGCTAGGTTTAAGCGCGAATGGGTTCAGGTGGTTACGAGAAAATTAGAAGAAGAGAGGGCGGCCACGTTTATTAAAAACATTATTAAAGGTTTTGTTTCTTTTTATTTTATTTTATTTTATTAAGAGTAATTATATTATTTAATTTATACAACATTATATTAAAAATCATTGTTTTAAAAATCAGTTTTATATTAAAAATCATGGTTTTAAAAAACAGTTTTATATTAAAGATCATTGTTTTAAAAACCAATTTAATATCGAAAATCATTGTTTTAAAATCACTTTTTATAAGAATATCCCATTGATTTTAAATTTCATTTTTTATAAATATACCATTGTTTTTAAATTTTAGATTTTTAAAATGAAAATAGCTTTGTTCTGAAAATAAAAATAGCATTCTTTTGAAAATAAAAATAGCATTGTTCTTGTAAATAAAAATAGGATTGTTTTTAAATAAATTTGCCTTGATTTTATTTTCAGCTTTTATTTGAATAACATTGATTTATTTTCAGTTTTAAAAATATAAATATCATTGGATAAAAAATGAAATTTATATATATATAGTATAGATAAAAATATGATTTTTATATATATAGTAGCGATTTAAAAATGTGATTTTTAAATAAATAGCACTGTATTAAAAATGTGATTTTTGTTACAAACCGCGTGAAACCGATTGCGTTGGAGTCACGGTGAAGAAAATTACGCGAAGGAACTGTCTGGAAACAAAGCAGAATCCAAACCATTCAACTAAAGAATGGCAGAGTGGATCCCAAGGTGAGAACTCTCTCACTCAAATTATTTTACAGTTATTATATAATAGGTTGCGGACGGGGCTTAGTAGCTCCTAACACTACTTTTTGTTCAAATTATATATATATATATATATACGCGTTGTATAAATTATTTATATATATGCGACATATAAATTATTTATATACGCTATATAAAATTCTCCTGAAATAAAATAAATATTCATTTACAAATCAGACGGTTTGTTAATGTACACCCATTTAACTGATATTGATTGGGACGATAAATTTTACACATTGCCCAACTGCACAAATAATAAATAGTATTTTTTGGTTGAAACCCCACACGGATATTGGGATGGTATTTGACATACATTGATCCCAATTGTTTTGCTGTATGTCAATCGATGGGTTGACAGACCGTATAAGCGTTATTTATTTATTTTAATGCTTATACATTTGTAAAATACAGTCTGGATGTTATATGAATTTTTTATGATTGTTTATCATTATTGTTGTATACATGCGTTGTATGAAATCCATATAACTGAAATTATATGGTAATTGATTGAGTCTAATTCCAGTTCAGAATTAACGAATATTTTAAAACAATATTCAGTGAATAATCAAAATGTGATTTTGATGTCCGATTTTGGATGGACACGAAAATATTGAAATGTGTAAAGCCGTGTTGATTAGATTTGCGCCATTTTAACGCGAACGATATTTATATCGATTTTATTCACTTTTGTAACGAATATCGAAAAGGAAATGATTTCAAAATCGGACATATTGAAAATATTATTATTTAAATATTATAATGATAAGGAACATTCAATTTTGATTTAAAATTGAAATGGAAGTTGATACCGTTTTAAAACGAATTATAAATGATTTATAAAATAAGTTTTAAATGGAAATCGATGAAATATATATAATATATATTATATATATTTAATGGCCTGAATAGAATGCGCCGCGACCATTCGCGAATTCGACCATTGACTTCGAATTGACATTACGGGAGATCCGACCGTCGGATTCTCCTAAAACCGGAACAGTTGGGTTCGTATCGAAAAGAGCTTTCCAACGAATATAAGATATTTGAAATCTAACGGTTGGATTTAGAATTATGTCCAAATCAAATTTGGAAAAGGTCGCCGTGGATGCAGTTTGGTGGCCGTTATTAGAAATCGACTGTACGGGCCTTAATAAAATTATTAAAATATTAATAATTTGTGTAAAACCATAGTAGATGATTTGGAAAGAATTAGGATGAAAAATTCCATATTTGAAAAGGTAAAAATATTTTTTTATCAAAATGAACTAGTTATTAACTAGAAAAATAATCCAATGGTTTTAAATAAATAAATTGGATAGGGAAATTGTTTTAATTTAACCATGATTTTTCCAATGTATGAATTGGAATAGATTTGAATAGAAATCATCTTCGGGATATTTCGATATTGGATTCCGTGACGACACATATATTGTGGAGGAATTTGGAAGATAAATATATATCATTATTCCCCATAAGATATGTGTTGGTTTCCGAATTTGATATTGAATATAAGTCGATACAATTTCTATTCAGAGCCTTGTATTTAATATTAAATTGGATTTCGGGTTTGTCATGAATGGTGTCTTTATTAACACTGTTCTTAAACCCAGTTGAGAAAAGAATGAATCTTTTGAATAAGATTTAGTGAAATGTACCAATTAATTAATATTTAATTGGAATTGAAATGAAATTGGATTTTTGGGTTTGTCGTGAATGGTGTTTTAAATAACACTTGTTCTTTAACCCAGTTAACAATGAAGAGATTTTTTTGGAATTTATAAATATTTTATTAATATTTAAAGGAAAATTTCCAAAGTAATGTTTTCCAATTTAATATATTAAATTGGAATTAAATGGAATTTGGTTTGATAATAATCGAAGTGAGCTTCTGTGGAGGAAGACTGTTAATATATATGGAATTTAGAAGGCTTTATCGTTTATCCATTTATATTATTAGTCGGATACGGAAATTGATATCGATTATATATTGATCTGTTTCCCATGAAGATTCCATAATTAATGGAATGTGATTTTGGGTTTATCGTGAACTGTGTTTTAAATGACATTGGTTCTTTAACCCAGTTAAAGATAGGATTTTATGTTTAACATTGTATTTCAAAATGTATTGTTGATCTCTGCTAAATATATATCTGTTTGGCGGCGGAGAATTTATTCTCTTGCTTAACACCATTCTCTAAGACGTACGAGCTTAAAGGTTATATATCGGCAGAAATCAATGGTATGATGTATATTGTTGATGCGGCATGTTAGTGTTTCCAAAGTTAAATAATCATTAAATAATGATTGTTGGAAGATTAAAACTAAGTGAAGTTTTAATGATTCTTTAATTAGATTAAATGTGAATGTGATAATTTAAATTATCAAATTTGGGAAATGACCGAGAATGGAGTATCACCAGTTTTGCTCCAAGCGATAGCTAAATCTTTTATTAGATTTGGACGTGAAATGGTAATTAAATTTACCGATAACACCGTCGTGTTAGATATGGAGTATTACCAGTTTTGCTCCATAGGATGAATAGGTTGGGATTGGGAAATTAAACAAATGATTACTTCGGTAAGGCTCGATAATCCCGACTAGTTGATAAACATTAATTTAGTTTAGAAACGATATCCCAAGGAAGATTAAAGAATAAATTTAAAGAATTTATCTTAGATAAAATTAATGGGAACCTTTCCCTAAAGATGTGAATATTTGAATAAAAGAATATTCTAGATTGGAATGAGACGTATGTTGTGTTTTTATAGCACTTATTTATAAGATACGCGAGTTATTCAGAAAGACTAGGTTTATCCCATTCTGAACAATTGATGCGACGATAAGTCGATGATGAAGACGGTGATTGAAGACAGAGATCTTCACATCGTTTGGATAATTACTGATGTCTTGATTGGGCCGTACACCCGAGACAAGGTAATAAGTGGTGATCGTCCATACGTACTTGGAGATCGACCGGATATGCGAGGACCTCTCTCCTGTATTGGACATATGGGACGAGGAATAAGGTGCCTTCGGTTTCGTTCAGACCCAGAACAGACATGCGAATGGTTGGTGTGTCTGACATTGATTCCTTTATATTGTATTCGTTGATCTCTGCTAAATATATATCTATTTGGTGGCGTAGAATTTATTCTCTTGCTTAACACCCTTCTCTGAGACGTATGAGCTTAGAGGTTATATATTAGTGGAAATCAGTGGTACGGTACGGAATGACAGTGTGGTATGCTGAGATGCAAATGATCAAGGCTTTTGTTGAAAAGCAGAGTCTAGTGGTTGATGATCAAAGCACAACTTTAATTAGATAAGCTTTGTGCTTTGTGTAGCGTTAATTCGCGAGCTTTACACCCCTGTATGAACCAGAAACGGGATGAGGAATTCAGGGAAATGGACATATGTTAATTTCTAGCTAGGAGTAACGTCATGGTATGGAGCCTAGACTGTTTACTCATGTGGATGTTGCTTATTATTACTGGATGATGGATTGCGAGGCTCCTCAGATATATCGGTCACTATGGGGCCGATGGATGTTATGGTCGATATACTGACCAGGTTTTATGCCCCATAAGGCAGGCTAACATATAGTTTATGGTATTGCCAACCATCGACGGATGACCGACTCTGTCGCTAACCGCATGTGTAGTTGCGGCTGTATCCTGAGGCTCAGGCTAGAGAGTCTCGAATCAGTAAGGATGATCGCTTGCCTTGGTTCATAGATGGAAACCCAATTTCCAATACGTGATTTCACGATTTTAGTTGTAAATATATATTTAGCGACGTAATATATGGGTACCTACGCCGCCTGTGATTGATACATTTATATTTGAAGTTGATTTCTTCACTTATAGTAATAATAAAATATGAAATTTTACGTACCAAGCATTTTTGTCTATTATAGGGTAAAACTCTATCCTCCAGCTTGCGTTGCATTGTGTGATGGGACCTGAGTCTTATAATAGCTTCATTTTTCTGTTTAGCATTGCGCTGTATGTTTTATGCACTGGTATTCTCAAGGTTAAACCCGTTCCGTGTTATACGGCGTGGTCCCTCGATTTATCTAACTTTAAAATCAAGCTAATAACTGTTTTTAGTTTTCACACCAGTCCCATGACTGAATCGGAGTTTATTGTTTCAACCTAAACTTTGGGTGCCCCTATTTTCCACATAGGGAGCTGGTAGTTTTGGTTTTTGTAGATATTTCTTTTCAGGATACTGGATTTACAACTGGAACTATATTCGAAAAGCTCTGTATCTGTGTATTTCTTTCG
This sequence comes from Allium sativum, assembly GCA_030737875.1. Taxonomy (NCBI): domain Eukaryota; kingdom Viridiplantae; phylum Streptophyta; class Magnoliopsida; order Asparagales; family Amaryllidaceae; genus Allium; species Allium sativum. Next base: position 161,932,646 of record CM060925.1, read on the forward strand.
ATTGTGTTATGTATTATTTTTCCGTTGTTATGTATTTAAATGTAATTTAAATCCCTGATATTTTCTGCTGTATATTATTTATTCATACTCTGTTATATTCCTGTACTCTGATGTAAATTGTTTTAATAGCAATGAAATGTTCTGTCGTTTGCGTTCTGATTAGTCTTGTTTTCAAAGCAGTCCGCCTTCTTGTTCGGTTTAAGCTGGCTGGGAAGTTCGGGTCGCTACACAACAACACTCTTATCTTAAGATAGTTATGAGCTGTAACTCAAAATCCACATCCATTCTAATATCAAAAAAATCTCATTAGACCATTATATTTAAAATATGGTTTATAATAACCCTCTTATTTTTGAAAATATCTCTTTTTAAATATAACTTATTTTTACTTAATATATTGATTAAGTAATTCCTTAATAAAAACCACTTCTTAACCTTAACTTCTTTCAAAGATTTTATAACTCGAATTATTATTACCAAAGACCATTACTAGATCATTTATAAAATTCAATTACAAATCCCTTTTAATCATTCCTTTTTGAAAGCCTCATTCAGATTCCATTCACTTCTCTCCATTCCATTATTTAATAACATTAATTTAAATTTAACACTTTAACTTCACATCTCTTTTATAAACCTAGTTCATAAAACTCAGGTTTAATATAAAATCCCCTTTACCTTTATTTTCTTTACTTAATTCAAATATTAAGTAAACATTTATTTTAAGCTATCATATTCACTTAAAATCACCTTTTATAACTTCGTTAACTACAGTAGAGTAGTTAACTTCTTAATTAACAAAATAAATAGTAAATTCATTTTTAAAATCTTATTAAAATTAAAAACAAACATTCGTTAAATTATTTCATTAGATTAATCCAATAGCCAATTCCAATTAATTTATTTGACTTGGTCAACACAAACCATGGTTAATTCGTTAACCAACTCCAATTATAGTCCTTCCTTTAAATTAATTAATAATATAATTAATTTAAATAATATCATTAATTGTTTCTCAAAACAATTATTCAAGTCTTAACTATTTGGTTAATTTCTGCTCATTTGTTTATAAATCTGATTAACATCAGAAATTTACTTTATAAAATCATTTAATCATTAATTATAACATAAATAATATATAATAAATATTTATTTTCTTTTAATAAACCTTTATTCAAAATAATATATTTCAAAAATCTATCTCTAGTTATAAAATAAATTTTATAATTTAAGTTTTATCGATTCACCTGATGATAAATCAATATTTGTAAAACGATTGATTTATAAGCCATATACTACCAATTACTAAACCAATATCACCCATTGGTTTAAACAAAACAAATGTTGAATTTCAGGTCAACGATCAATAACCAAATCAAACGTCCAATAAGAACAGTTCATATGATGGTAATATGAGAATAATTAACATCTAATATATTTGAGGAATTCAGTTGGATCCCTACAACCTATTCTTCCCTGCATTCGCATAGAATATTTCAAATAATATTATTAAATTCAATTTAACTGATAATTTCAATAACAGTAAATAACGACAAATTTAACATCACCCAAACAATTCAAACAATTTAACACGTTTATTTTGTAAACTTGACCAACAAGGTAAGTTACCTTCATTGGGATCAATCGTTAAAATAACGATTTGATTTTTCACTGAAATTAAACAATGTTTAATTTCTTGGGTTCAATCAACATATGAATATATATATATATATATATATATATATATATATATATATATATATATCTAACAAACTGTTAACCATTAGCAACCATAGCACACAAAATAAAAACCTGACTTATATGAATTATAAGTGGGATAATTGAGTGAGTTTAACTCACCTTGATTTAATTCCGTTGTCAACAGCTCATTTTAATTAAATTAAACGGTCGTTTAATTAAAAATCCCAGTTGATTCCAATTGCGTCCAGACATGTTCCATAACGTAGCACTCAACAATGTAGTCCCAACGTTGTTTATTTGGCTCAATTCTGTTAGCATAGGTAATAGTTATATCATTTTCTAGATATACAATTATAAATAAACAATTATTTCTTAATTAAATTATTAAACTTAATTACATCGTTAAGGCCGATTTAGTTACTTCGCTTTAAATCTCAATAGGCCAACCCTTCAGAATTTCCAAACGTTCAGCTCGACTTATTCTCCGTTCAGTCCGATTCCAGCTCCTGTGCATAATCACGATTTAGTCAATATGATTATATTGCTACTTTATTTCTTTAATAACTAATTACTAAACTAATTAACTAAAATTAATTATGTTTTTAACACATTTGCCGACCCGATTCGTTTCTCGTCGTTCTGTCTTCAAGACATCAAAGACGCCTGCAAACAAAAATAGGCTTTAGTTTACTAATTTAACTAAACTAAATATTGCTTGATTATATAACTAATATCTATTTATTACTTTGATAAAAATGAACAGGTCGATACACCTTTCTGTTATTCTTGCTTCTTGTTTTCTCGTGTCTTCTTCTACTTTGCATAACTGCTCTTTATCTCCTTCTTTTGTAACTCTAGAAACCTATTCAAAATTTCCCACCCAAGAACTTTTTGTTCCCCACTGCTGCCTTCAGAAACTCGGCTTGCAAACACGTTCCAATTTCCTTTGATTTGATATTGGGTTTCACAACATGAAGCAGGTCTTCAACATGCACATTCACTTCCATACTATTCTTCAGCTCCATTCTAATTTGCCCGCCCTTAACACTGCTCTATTTCCCTTTGTTGTTTTCTCCGTCATGCACTACTTCAACAACCCAAGCCCACCGCCACACGTGGTTGCTCCACTGGAACTCCATCGACCCTGACCGACGACAGCGCCTCATCCCCCTCCGTCATCAACCAGAGCCGTGACATGCCAGGCATAGGCATTCATCTCGAATTTCCCCACAACCGTACTCCACTTCGAATGAAAATCCGACCACTATGTTGAATCATATCCAATCTTAGCCGTTGAGTTCGAAGAACTCATCTAGCTCCACATTTTTGTTGTTGAACAATTCTTGAAACAATCACCAGATCGGAATGAATTTTAGGAAGAAAACGGAAGATTTAGACCGTTCAATATTGTTGTGGCGGCTCAGGGAGGCTTTGACCACGAAGAGAAAAGGGTAACACGCAGAATAGGTTGAATATATATAGTGTTGGTATAATTTTATTATTATTTTAATAATTGAAACTTAACCTTGAAGTATCGCCTCCAAACACTCACATACGACCTCTATTTTTGATAGAAAAATGTAATCCTGGCATAGAAAAATATTCCGAACCTGATGGGATAGGTTTCGTCGAATTCTGAGGTCGTTTGTGAAAAGTCCTTTATAAATCACAGGCTAAAAATCATGCGTTTAAATTTCTCACAGTCACAAAATAAATCCAATCAACTTGAAACTTTAACATTCTGCTAGACCTCTTCATTACGGATCCAATGAAATTTATTTCGTTAAAAACGGAGTTCGTTTGGCTTTCCGTATATTCCTTTAAAGTTACCCGTGTCGAAAATGGTCAAAATAATATAATTGATTAAGGCATTTATCGTTGCCACGATCAAACGGTAAGTCCGATTGGTATGAAAATTGAAATCTTATAATAATTGGTTAATACGAATCCAGTGGCGCAAGTTTCATCGCATTCCGAGACCGTTTCCCGCTACGCTATATTTATACACCGAACAACACTATTTTGGACACCAATTTACCTGGTCTCCAAAAATAATAAACTATATGCATATCCCGCCTCTAAACGTCGATACAAATTCAAAGGAACTAGTTTCACGGCTTAATTCGATCGACTGCTCAAGTTACATTCAAATATCCCTCTATTAATTTAATTATGCGCTATAGAAAATGACTGGGCGTTTTCCACTACCATTGTCACATACGACATAGGTTTTCCATGAAATTTAATACTGCACAATAATTTGATGATACGGTTCCAATGAAACAAATTTCATCGAAAATGGAGACCATGAGCAAAATCGCAATTTTAAAGGCCAATATAATATCAATAAAATATTATATAAATTTCAAAATAATTAAATTAAATAATAATAAATCATTATTATCGTAAACATCCAAACAGAATATATCCATAGCTTCAAATATAAAATATACAACTCAGTACCATCAATTTCGAGTTAAAACCGTATTGAAACTACATTAAAACCCTTTTTAAACGTTATATTTTAATAACGATTTCCATAGCGACTATTTTAAAATTTGATTTGGACATAACTAATAATAAATAACATGAAATCTGGAATTTTCTCTTTCATTAGAAAATTATAATCAACAAGATTCCAACGTTTCTTGTTTCACAGAATTCCGACTTAAAACGGATTTTGTATATTCAATTGAAGTTCAAAACCCAATATTATGAACTGCAGCGCCATTTCGAGCTCGTTTTAAATTATATATAAATTTAACATTATAACTTCGTTTTAATAACAAATTAAATATAATAAATCCATTAATATCTCAAGTATAATATTTAAAATAATAAATTAAATTAAATACTTGGCTACCAAAGTTACTGGACATTACATTCTTCCCCCCTTAAAAGAATTTCGTCCTCGAAATTACTAAGGTAAGAAAAATGTTTCAAATCCATAACTTTAAAATCCAATTTATTTTAAATCGAAAACCAATTTATTATTGTAAATAAAAATTTCAAAAAACATTAAAAAATTCCTAACACTTTAAATTCCTGGAAAAATTCGGTAGAGTATCCTTTGTATGGAGTGACATCTGCGATATCGTAGGAACAAATAATACATATACATCGACCCATACAGTCGGAAAACAAAAACCAAAAACCCAAAATTTATATTTTCGTGTAGGCGTACCTTTTACGAGTGCAATTGAGCATACTACTCAATTTACATGCAATCCATGCAACCTAAAATCAATACTCTAGTCGTTTGGCACCTGTACTTACTCAATTCAACATATAAGTAACAGATGAAATTTTAATTAATATTTCAATATTCAACAAGTATAACTTCGCAAATTCCAAGAATTAAACATGAGTTATCAATTCAGTTTATACAATATAAGGTTATATCACTCAGTTTTAACTCATATGTGGTTTCATTTCAAATTATAACTCTGGAATTTAGTTTCCAGTTCATTCAACTCTATTATTAAACTGTTGATTTATTTATTCGACTATTCTAACAAACAATCAACCACTAGTACAAAACTATTTATTTGCGACGGTTTAGCTAAAAACAGTAGCACATGTGGTTATGTGCGACTGTTTTAGTTACAAACCATAGCAAATTGTCAGGGAAATGATGTAGAAGACAAATTTACGATGGTTTTACTTAAAAAAAGTAGCAAATATTTACAGTTTGCAACTGTTACATATAAATCCGTGGCAAATAAAATAGGTTAGAATAGATGAAGTTTCAATTTGCTACTGTTAAATATAAAACAGTCGCACATCCATACAAAGTTTCATTTCAAGAGAACCAGGCCACTTGCTGATCGCTCAAAATTGCCCTCTTTCCTATTTTTTGATTCCCCTTTCCATTCTCAAAATGTTCTTCGCTTTGCCCTAATCCTACAGCCGACTCGAGAACCTGCTAGCCATTATCCCTTCTCGTGTTCCACAGCTGCACACCAGCCTCTTAACCCTGTCTTAGCCCATCGAATCACCTTCAGTTTATGTCATTTCTTCAGCTTCCTCACAAATTGTCGAAAACTGCCAGCATCGTGGTTTCTTTGGAAGCATTGACGATATTGATTTCCTTGAAAGCATAGCGATTTCCTCTGTTAGGTTTGAAGTACCTTATGTGAACTTTATTTATTTTTTATCTGTTTCAGCTTTTAAGCGATCTTAAGTGCATCTACTGCAATTCAATTAGCAGTCTGTTTTTATAGCAAATTTTGCAGTCGTTGACTATTCTTTATAGACACGCAGTTATTTCGGTTAATGGAATTTACCATCTTAATATCGAAGCCAGCTTATTTGATTTTAAGATATTAGCTCTTAGGCAAGTATTGGTTTTATTTTAGGTGTTTGCAGTAACCTAATAATATTATGAGACTTATTTTGCTAAATAAGATAAGATTATATAGGGGCTTTGAACATATCGAGTTTTTGTTTAATTGGTTTAATTATTGATGACTTCATTATAAATGGTTGCTGTTGTGTGTCAAAAGGCTACTTCGTAGTTTTTTCTGAAATGGCTGACGTAAGCCAAATATTTTTAACTTTCTACTGCCTATAATGATGGTAAATGATGTGCTTATTTTAAAGTGTTGGAAGTAAGCTAATCAATTTGAGAATTATGTGCAGAAGACGTTTGTATAGTAAGTGGCAAAGGATAGTAGCTAATGTTTCAAATATTGGGGAATCAGTTTGTCAGCGTTCTCTTTTTAAATCTTGGTCATTGTTCTCATATTCTTAGAACAATGATATTGTCAAGTTATTCAGTATGAAAAGCCAACGGTTTTTAATATGAAACATTGGTCTCATATAAGGTCTTCACTTTTATTAAATTAAACTTAAATTACTTTTCAAATCTCATCATTTGCTGCGTTTTGAAAATAAGAATAATTCATATAACAATTTACCTTATTAATCATGAATATCATGATTAGTTAACTTCTCCCAACAAGTGGGTAGAATTTGGTAATAGTGATAGCAGCTGCTCAATGCTGAGAGTCAGAGAAAAATAGCTTGTAGTTGATTTTTTTTTTCATTGCATAACTTTATTTTCGTGGCTTTCTTGTAGATAGAGGAATCCTTGGAGGAGCTTGCACCTGCTTGTACTCTGGAAATTTTACGTTTACCTCATACATCAGATAATGTAGAATGTAGAAGAGGTGTTATACTAGCTCTAAGAGAGATGATTAAACAAGGTCTTGATGCAGAAAATACTTGTCGAGTTCAAGACTGGCCTCTCTTTCTGAGTTAAGCAATGAAAAATCTAGCATCTCATGAAATAGTTGATTTAATCTCTTGGGATTCCTTTGCCATTTCTTGCACAGAATAAAACATCTCTTGAATCACAAAATCTGAGAATTGTGATCAATTTTGATTGCATTTATATAGCTATGATTGCTTATATTGCTCTTGGATTTTCTACTAGACAAACTGGTTTGGTAATGATTTCTCCTTTATAACGATGTTAGCAGATATGTTTATCCTTCCTTCTAAATTTACATCTGCAGAGCTTTTGCCCATAACAATCTGTTATACACCTAGTTTCTCTATTATATATATTTGTTAGCACTTGCACCTTTGTTAGCACATATCCTCTCTCTACTTTAGTTATTTTGAGGTTATGTGACAGGTTAAATATCCTATTGTTTCATGTTAGCATATTTTATCTTAAAACTAATCCAAATTTACTGCTGTTCTAACTAGTTTGCGTTCTGTTACAATATGCAGATCAGTAAAGCCAAGTCTATCTGCGAGAGCATGATGCATTATATGGCTCACCATCTTATTGGTTTACTGTCGTAAGGTTTTCGAATGATAATATATGCAAAAACATTACCGGTTTACTGTCATTAGAATTTGGTTGATAAAGTAAGATGATCTCTGCTTCCTTTTTTGTTTACCATTACTTTGGAATGTAAAGTTTACAGTTCCTTTTTCTTTGTAGTTTTTTTATATGAAGAGACATGAAGCCCTCAGGGCTGCTGAAATCTATTGTAAGGCGGAACATCAGGTAGATACATTTGTGCTAGTCTTTTTTTCCTTCTGAACTCTTCAGATGCTAATAGTAACAATTGAAAAACTCTTTTCTGATTGCAGGCTCTGAGGCTTTTTGCCTTCTACAGTCTCTACTGGTATCTTGATCTTGGGTATGGGATTAAATATATATATCAAACTTGAGCAGGTCTAATGTTATGTTTTATTTTCGTAAAACACCTATTTGTTGTTTAATTTCTGTAACTGATTTTCTTTTAATATTTTTTATATCAGCCACCTGTATCCTTCCTTGATGCCATGAAAGAGTTTATCAAAGATAAATCACAGAAACAAATAGTATGTTAGAATGTCCTATCTGATCTACCTTTTTCCCCTTTATTTCCACAACTGTTTCTGCCAACCTTTTCAACCTGAATGTAGTATAATTAGGCTTAAGTTGCGATAGTATACTTAATACAAATTTTACTTTTCCGTGGCCATAATCTACACAAAAACTTCAAAACATCAGGTATTAAATAAGCAAATATTTGAATTTTCTGTAGGCATTTAAGTTCTAAGCATTTGTCCAAAATATTAATGGCTATCGCAGTCCAAAGTAATTGTTATTGTTGGCTTTCCCCTGGTTTCGACTTGTTAGTTATTTATGATTTGTTAATCTATTTGTTGAAAAGAAGTATTACTCTCGTGAAATGTAACTGCATTTGCGTTAGCATGAAACTAATAATCTGATGTACTATTTTAGTGAACAGTGCACTAATGGATGGCACTTTATATTGCAGCATATAATATGGATAACCTCTTCGGTTGAATTAAATTATCATCAAAGAATTATGTAACTAATCATTCCTTCATTTATACACCATTTAATGTCCACCCGTGAAGTACTTATGATTAACGGATCTTTGATGTTCTATTGGCAATAGTTTTATGAAGTGAAAAGTCCCACCTCTCCAGTATTAGCTATGGAAGATAATAAAGTAATCTCTGAGCATGAAAAGGAAGAGATAGAATCAATTGATTCAATTCAGTCAAGTGATGACGACAGAGCTGCCCAAGCTCTTGGTCCAGTACAATCTCCATTTCCGGATCTGGATCTCATAGTAAGATTTCAAGTTTAGTTTACCACAACTTTGTTCATTTTGACAAAATAAATAATATTTAACAGCTTTTGGAAAGCATCTGCATCTTCCGCAATTAAAAAAACAAAACAAAACAAAATCTGCTCTATGCAAGTACGATTATTCTGCAGTCAGGCATAAAATTTATTTTCTGAGCATTTGCGAGAAGGTTTGAACTACGATAAGCATTTTAAAATTACTACTGCTTCTGTTGAAAGTGCTGCAAATTTCTAGAGAATTCTAAAGAATGAAGATGCAACAAATTTCTAAAGAATTCCAAAGATATTAATAAGTTGCCTTATGTATTGTTATTAAATATGTTACAAGATAAATCTAGAATGTTGTATCTAGAAAACTCTATTGATAAAAAATTGTAATAAGGTGCCTATAAATATGAGAATGAGTACATTGTAATGTTGGTGCCTATAAATATGAGAATGGGTGCATTGTAATGTTGTACTACAACAAGTACTACAACTATGTACTTGTAGCAAAACTTCTAAGCAATAAAATTCTTGCATTACAAAAAAACTTTGAAGTCATTTCTCCATTTCAACTATTTCAACTATTTCCACTACTACAACTACTAACAAGTGGTATCAGAGCTGCAACTATTAACAAGTGGTATCGGAGCCTTGTTCGTTCGCATACTGGGCGGAAGAAAAAAATTCCAACCATTACAAGCTATGGCAATTCTACTTTTTTCATCGTTGTTTGTTCTCACAAAAGAAAACTTTGAAGAATGGAGTAACAAAAAGAAAGAAGAATTGATCTCCAAAGGGCTATAAGAAATCGTTGAAAGTGGCTATGAATGGTCAAAAAATATCAAAGATATGACCGAGGAAGAAAAAGAATCATTTACAAGTTTGAGACGGAAAGATCTTCAAGCTCGTGTTGTGATGAGTCAGAACGTCGATGAAGTAGCATGGAATCATATTATTGGAGAATATACTGCAAATGATTCATGGAATGTATTAAAATAAATATATGGAAAGAATGACACAACTATAATATAAGAAAACAAGAAGAATAGTGAACTAGAGACTGATATTGGAGCTGAAAAGTTGGGAGTAGATGAGGAGAAGAAATTCAATGAAAAAGAAAGTATATTTGCAAAAGCTACGGATCCTGTTGAAAAAAGAACAGTGAAAAACAACGAAGAAAAAGAAGCATTTGCTGAAGGAAAAGTAACTGCTGAAGAAATGCAAGTGACTACTATGAAGAATATTGCAGGTTATGTTCATGAGACGATAATGGAGATCAAAGAAGAAATTAACTTCAAAAGTGGACAAGAGAGTCCTAAAACTGTAACGGAGGAAATAAGTCTTTCAATTGGTGCAAAACGCAATACAACGTCATGGAAAACAATGGATACGTGGAAAAAAGAAAAAAGAAATTGGGAAGACATAGTAAGATCTTCGATGTATAGTTCTACCCGGTTCTCATATGCATCAGGTATAGCTAGAAAATGTACAGTGTGTAGGCGTGGATTGCATAGTAAGCTAATGTTCCCACAAAAGAAGAAGGCAAAAAAGAAAATCCGGATAATATCTCTACTTTTACCGAAACATGTGAAATATAAAGATTGTATAGCAACATGAAAGTGCACAAGTACTGCACGACAAAAGTTCAAGTTGCAGACATCTTGACAAAGCATTGCCAAGAGCAAAATTGGAGCAACTTCGAACTATGCTTGGAGTATCCGAAATTTGCATCAAGGAGAAGTGTTGAAAGTGCTGCAAATTTCTGGTGAATTCTAAAGAATGAAGATGCAACAAATTTCTAGAGAATTCTAAAGAATGAAGATGCAACAAATTTCTAGAGAATTCCAAAGATATTAATAAGTTGCCTTATGTATTGTTATTAAATATGTTACAAGATAAATCTAGAATGTTATATATAGAAAACTCTATTGATAAAAAATTGTAATAAGGTGCATATAAATATGAGAATGGGCACATTGTAATGTTGTACTACAACAAGCACTACAACTATGTACTAAAACTTCAAAGCAATAAAATTTTTGCATTACAAAAAAAACCTTGAAGCCATTTCTCCATTTCAACTATTTCAACTATTAATATATATATATATATATATATATGCGTGTGTGTGTTTGTATGTGTGTGTTTGTCTATATATGTATGCACGGTTAATAGAATTTATACAGATAAAAATACAGCACCTTTGATAAAATCGTGATGTTCTGGTTTTGATAATTTCTGTAATGTACACAGCTTTGATGATTTCAGTCAGAACACTGCAGCGTTAGAAGATGACAATACCCTTTCTCTTACTATAGTTTATAATGGTAATGATTTGATTTGGTTTCTCCACTTTTGAATCATTTTAGTAAATTTACAAGATTATAATCATACCATCCGCCAACATTCACCAATTTATCTTCTTTTGCAGGTGATTCCGTAGATAACACTAATAACAGTGACCTTATAAGTGGATCAATCGGAAGGGAACTCGCTTTGGACGATGCACTGAGTTCTAATGAAAGTGTTCCTGATAGTAAACTGGTTATGTTTTTACATATATTATCTTTCTTACTAGTTGCTTCACTTATGTTTCGATCAAGCTATTTTCTATGCGACTTTCACAGTCTAAAATCATTCCTCCAAAATGGATACCGAATAACTCAAGAATTTCAAGTATGAAAAATATAACTATGGATAAGAACTTAATCTTGAGAAGCTGCTGCAAAAGTTCAGGTGAAATCTTAAATCTGAAATCAAAAGTGTTGCCGCTAACTTTCCATCTTTAAACAAAGCATTAGAATTTCGCGGCACCTTTGTGAATGCAGTACAAATGAAAGTGGGAGAAGCAGAAGCTCTAGTGAAGCAATGGTAACAAATCAAGGCAGAGGAATTAGGTCCAGACTATCAGATAGAGAATCTTCCAGAGATCCGTGATGGTTCTATGCTTTCTAAGGCATGGCTTCTTTTTTAGCATATGTACTAAATTTTGTTAGAATATCTTCACGTAATAAGTACTCCAAAATTTTCAATATATAAATAAGATTATGTGATTTTATACTGCCATAGAAGATTATAATTTCCAAGGTTATTTTTCTGAGTTTCGTACATAACAATTCTTATTTTCTACTCACATTACTTCTAGTTGTTCTAACTTAGTCGTTGTTTGGTTGTTTTTTTGCTTTTCGAAAGCCAAAATGAATTGGTTTTGGATTTCAAGAAGCGGCTTATATAAGTCGATCCAAATGAGTGAATGACTTGTGAACTACATACATGAGTAACATTCTCTGTTACCCTTTTGAAATAGTATGTACTGTTTTTATGTTACTGCAGTGATAGGAATTATCATATTCAGCAAAAGAAAAATCATGCTTTTGGAGATTTGTGTTATTACAAATGTCTAACTTGAGAGCTGATATAGGATTCGATGAAAATGGCAATGAAATGGCAGAAATTGAAGCTCTGCTGGGGGAAGCTGCGGAGCTTGTTGATGGTTCTCAGCCAAGAAAGCCAAGCTATTATAGGTAATCCTATTTGTATTTTCTGCTAAGCTGTATAATTGTAACTGATATATCATTGAAAATGATATTATGCCTTTTATTTTTAGCAATAAATATAGGGATAAATACATCTTGAGAAGACATGACAATGATTTCTCATGGAGAATTTATGGAGGTGGCATATAGGTGTTAACTCATGTTGAATTATTCCATATAAATGGAAATATAAATGCTGGGTAGAATGTTCATTTTTTAGTTGACAACAATGTGAATTCAGCTCGATTATTTCTTCAGATACAATATTTTGTATATGGATACTCTTTAGATGCATGAATGGTAGGAAAAATCTAAAATTATAATAAGTCACTAAAATTTACAGAGATTCAGTAGATGACTCATTTTGTGTTGATTTACTTTCTTTTGAAACAGGTACCTGGAGTTGGCACATAGAGTAGACGAGGCTCTAGGATTCATGTCTGCAGCTGGTCTCACAGTTGACCACCCTATAATGACTACCACTAATTTCTGAACATCTCATGAATGTCTGCTTCTTCCATATGAACAAGCCCTTACTCATGAGGATTCCACCTCAGGACTCTTCTATGATTGCTCTGCGCACATGCTTTGGGTTGGTGAGAAAACTCGCCAGCTTAATGGAGCTCATGTTGAGTTCCTTAAAGGTGTTTCCAATCCACTTGGCATCAAGGTATGCTTCCATATAAGTTTGGCTATTCTTGTTACCGATGGACACTAGTGAAATTTTATTTTATTTTATTTCACGTACTAACTTGATCCCTAGAGTTTAGGTGTAACGCTAAACCTATGAAACCTTCTCCACTACTAGTAGGTTTGTAGGCATGCAGGAATTATTCGATAACCAATTGTATCACCACCGGACCGTTCCTAGTTTATAAATATTCCAAAGAAATGTTAATTTCATGAATTATATAGAAAAGCAGAATTATTGATGTCGAACTTGTACCAAAATTTAGATTGATATACTTACGCTGTTGAAATTCATAATTGGATCTTCTCAAATGAACATCTAAGTTGAAGTAGATAGTGAATGAAGTTTCATATGTCAGTATTGTAGTTGGCAGAGCTAACCTACTTATTATATTTGAAATTACATATGGTACATGATAGCCCATTAAAACCGATTATTAGACGCTTCATCAGTAAATATTTTTAATTTGGTTATCCAGACTATTGACTTGTAAAGTTACAATGATTGCAGTTGAAAATCTAGTATTCAAACTGGTAATCTGGATTAAGCTCGAACTGTTCCGTTATTGTATGTTGTCACTCTTCACAATTTAGACCAAATCGTCAACTTGATTTTTTATATCAAAATAAAAATCATTCCCAGAAAAAGTTTCTTTGATTTTTTGGAACACCACATACCAATGCTGTGTATGATTTCCCCGTATGTTTAATATTAGTAAATTATTTTATTTTTATTATTCTTGCAGTAACCACATGTGCTTTAACCAATTAGTAACAATAGAAGTGAATATACACTACAGTTATTTTAGGTAAGCAATAACTTTTTCCTTGAGAAATAATTTTTCCTTCTGTCTTTGTAGGTGGTTGAAACATAATTCCCTATCACAGCCTCTGTTCCTTCGTTTTTAGTAACAGTAGAACAAGCACTTGGTCTTGACGAAGTTATACAATAAAATATGAATAAAGAAGATAATATCAACAGATATAAGGAACTGAAATATCATGTAAAAGTTGAATGATATATTGCAGCATAGTTTCCTAGGTAACATTGTTCACTTTTTTGGATCTTGCCTGTTGGTGAAGTAGGTAGAAAAAATAGGAGAAATTATTATCACCATCCTTGCTTTTTGTTGTAACCGTTGTGATTAATCCGATTCAAGACCACTCGAATCCGATATCCAAATCACAAAGCGCTAGCGGAAGACTAGATCATTGTTAGACTTGCAAAAACAACCAAAGCAATAACTCTAGTCACAAAACCAAGATTAACCACTCACGAACAATCCAATTCTCAATCACAAGCAAGAAACTAATGACAAAGTAGCAAAAATAAATCACACAAGGATTTATAGTGGTTCCACTAACATCTTGTTAGTGTACATCCACTTTGGAGAGAGTATTTTATTACCATGATGAAAGGAATACAAGAGATTGATCCAATAATCACTATATTTCAATATAGAAAAGAGTTTGAGGAGAATAGAATTGAAAATTTGGAATTAGGCTATAAACCATAATTCTCCTTCGAGAATAAACCCTTGATCCCAAATCAAGTCTTTAAGCTCCTTCTAATTCACTTCAGAAAATAGCTTATATAAAGGTTGGCCAATTACCTAAATTGCCCCCGAATTAGTCACAAATCAGTTGCTAATTTCCAGCCCGAAAATGGTCCATAACCCGCTCAGACGTCTGTCGAACCTCTTGACAGACGTCTGTCCACTTCCAGAAATTTATTGGGCTCCTGCACTCAGCACAGATGTCTGTCCCCAATATGACAGGCGTCTGTCTGAGCTCTCGAAAAAATGCAACCCTGACAACAGGCATCTGTCATCTCATACGACAAACGTATGTTGCACCTGCACACAAAAAACCTTCACCTTACAGCTTATAACTTCCACATGCGAACTCCGATTTGCGGTCGGTCACCTCCAACTTGAAGCTATCTTCATCCTCTTCAATCCAACACATATAAAATCGCATATCACAACACTCCACCTCGATACTATAACCATCTCAACTCCAAACTCTAATGCACCATGCACTTCCTTCTACCTTCGACCAAGCAACTTGAATGTTTCCTCAATGAGCTCCGGCATGGCCACCGCCCATTGCACTACACCAACGAGTTCAGGCAAAGCTTTGATCCGTCGATGTAGTGTTGAAAACATTGAAACCAAAAATCGTCTCACCAAAAGACAATGTACTCAGGAGTGTAACGAGTACTTACCTTTAAGATAGATTTCCAATCTCTCACCGCTATTCCTTTTCCATCAAACACAAAATCACTCTCTCTACCTCGTGCCACCCTGTGGCACCTAGCAACTCAACAAGCGAATTAAGTTCGAGCAATGCTCGAACTTCCCATACGGCAATGCCTTCGTAAACATATCCATCGCATTATCCTTTGTGTGCACTTTCCGAAGGTATACTAGCTTACCCTCATCCATGGCTACAAGAAATGACTCCCTCACCTCAATATGCTTGGTCCATGAGCTAAACGCCAAATTATCCGCCAAATGGATAGCACTTTGGCTATCACATTGAACATCAACACACTCATGTTCGAAACCCAAGTCACACAATAATCGCTTCAAGTAGAGTGCCTCCTTGGCCGCTTCCGCAGTGGCAATCAACTCCGCCTCCGTAGTGGATAAAACAACTACGGTTTGCAATCATGATCTCCAACTATTGGTTGTCCCGCCAAGTGTGAAGACATACCCGGAAGTTGATTTCTTCCGATCCCTACCACCGGCATAGTCCGAGTCACAATAACCAACTAACTTGCAACTCCGATCATCACTACCGCCAAAGACAAGTCCATGAGATGCTGTGCCTTTCAAGTATCTCATAATAGCCTTCACGGCTTCCCAATGCGATTTCCCCGGATTAGCCATATACCGACTAACCACCCCAACGACATTTGCAATATCGGGCCTTGTACACACCATTGCGTACATCAAACTACCAACCGCACTTGCATATGGCCCCTTTGCCATATAAGCCTTGTCTTTATCCCCGATAGGTGATCCCTTATCCGAAAGCTTCATATGCAAAGGTAAAGGTGTATTTAACGCCTTTTCATCCTCCATGCTAAACCGGCAAAGCACTTTCTTAATTTAATCCTTTTGAGTCAATCTTAACTCAAAATGCTTTCGGTCCCTTTCAATTTCCATGCTCCAGATTTTTCTTGCTTCTCCAATATCTTTCATTTCGAATTCCGATTTCAAAAGCATCTTCAACTTGTTGATTTCATTTTGATCCTTGGAAGCAATGAGCATATCATCCACATACAAGAGTAAATACACCCAACAATCATTTTCCAACCTCTTGAAATATACGCAAGCATCCTTGATGCTTCGGTGGATGCCACTTTCAAGCATGAAATGATCAAATCTATTGTACAGTTGTCTAGGTGATTGCTTCAACCCACATAGTGATTTCTTCAACTTGCAAACCAATTTAGCCTTACCATCTACAACAAACCCTTCCGGTTGCTCCATGTAGATGTCCTCATCCAAGTATCCATGCAAGAAGGCGGTTTTCACATCAATTTGCTCCAACTCCAAGTCATGGATAGCAACTATGGCCAGTAAAACCCGGATAGATGTATGACGAACCACCGGTGCAAAAATTTCATCATACCCCTTTCCTTTCCTTTTGTGATAACCCCTTGCCACTAACCTTGCTTTGTACCTTCCATCATCCTTCACCTTGTAAATCCATTTGCACCCTATAGCACGATTTCCTTGAGGAAGTGGAACCAACTCCCAAGTTCGGTTCTTCATAATCGATTGCATCTCTTCCTCCATGGCGGAAATCCACTTCGAGCTCTCTCTCGACTCCATGACGTCATCAAGGTCCATCGGCTCATCTTGGACTCCATTGAGAGCATAGTCCAAATGATCACAAAAGCTAAGGTAGTTCCAATCACCATATCTTTCGGGAGGCCTTATTGCACGTCGACCAACCCGAGTAGCAACACTATCACCCAAACCCCTTTCGGCTCCACCTTGAGTCGAAACTTCTCTAGTATCATGTACAACACCAACATCATCACTAGAGGAACCATGTGGACTATGTGATGTTTCATCAACCGATTCAACCCCACGAGCTTCTTCAACTCTACTACCACTTGGTAGGAATGTGGGAATGACTTCCTTCTCTTTTGATTCACCATGAACCAAATCTGGAACGTCCGATGAGCTCTCATTCACCTTGAATAAAGCCAACTCATCAAAAGTGACATGACGAGAATTAACAACCTTCTTCGTTTCCGGATTCCAAATCCGATAGCCTTTCACGCCATCCGTGAAACCAAGCAAGACCCCTTTGAATGCTCTAGCTCCAAGCTTATCATTCCCCGGATTACCAAAGACCATTACTAAATCATTTATCCAATTCAATTACAAATCCCTTTTAATCGTTCCTTTTTGAAAACCTCATTCATATTCCATTCCATTCATTTCTCTTCATTCCATTATTTAATAACATTAATTTAAATTTAAAGCTTTAACTTCATATCTCTTTTGTAAACGTAGTTTATAAAACTCAGGTTTAATATAAAACCCCCTTTACCTTTATTTTCTCTACTTAATTCAACTATTAAGTAAACATGTGATGCCCCGCCTCTATACCCACTATCGTCCAGTTTATTTCAGAGAAATGTCATAGACCATAATGGAGAATGAGGTTTGTGAAGAGCGACTGATTGTATGATTACTCCATGTGAGGAATACACATCGAAATATGATACCGATTAAAATTTTGACATGACCATTCGACACATAGGGCAACTACACAACAACTATATGCAATCCGGAAAGCAGTATAAAATAGACAACAACAATAATATAAACATGGTATATCTCAAAGCCAGACACAGAATAATCATATCACAAAGGCGGAATAGATATGAATGAACCAAGAATGTGTACAACTAGTGGTCAACAAAGATCCACTAATACATGTACCATGATCTAACTAAAAGAATATGTACACAACAGTAGATAATGTCATAGGTACAAAAGTACATAAAACTACAGAGGCAGAGTAGTAAGCTGAAAGCGGAAGATTAGTCCTGCGAGGAGTCCCAGAGGAGTACCAAAAATGACTCGGCCTGACCCGAGTAGTATATATAAGAAAATAAACAATAAACGGATCAGTCTAGCTGTACTTATCAAACAAACCGAGATAACAAGAGATATAACACAGGATGACATGAACATGGCATATCGACACAATCAGGAAATGACAATGGAATGTCAACACACAAATATATCTAAATAATCTCCTAGCTAATATAGAATGCAACATTCAAATAATAGCACACAACAGGAAATGACAGCGGAATGCTAAATACACATCAAATTGATGACCATCGTATCAAAGTAAATCATGAATCATAAATCATTTCTCAAATTGACGCGCTTCACGTCAAAGTAATCATAAATCATCAAAGTCATCAAGACATCATAAATCATCAAAGTCATCATAAATTATCAAGACATCATAAATCATCAAAGTCATCATAAATCATCAAGACATCATAAAGGGGCAGACTTGTTCATAGATGAGATACGATCTCTAGGTAGCGAACTCATTTGTTTGAGCCGAAGCTCCCCACGAAGCCGGGTCGTGACCCCGGAAGAGAGAAAACACATAATCGTGAAATCCCTAGAAAATATCATAAAGAGTGGGCAGGTCTGTTCACAGATGAGATACGATCTCTAGGTAGCGAACCCATAAGTTTGAGCCGAAGCTCCCCACGAGGCCGGGTCGTGACCCCGGAAGAGAGAAAACACATAATCGTGAAATCCCTAGTAAACATCATAAATCATAGAAAATCATAGAAAGTTGGATCGAAGTCCCATAGGTGAAATCCAAGAATCGTAAATCCCGCTCGGGCGATCGAGGACCACAAAACACAAGTCATAAAGGATCACATCAATCCAGGTGAATAGAAATTACTCCGAGCTAGTTAATATAAGGAAGTAGCGACATGTCCCATAACCACATGCTATTCTCGAATATTTACGAACCCGTAATTGGTTTCTATTCAAAACAGAGAAACCACACATGCTTGAACGCACGAGTCCAAGAGTTATTCGCCGAAGTAAACGTATAAGGGGTCATAGTCCTCAGTTTTACTAAGGTAAATAAACTAAATTTCTCGTTCGATCGATAGGATAAGGAATCGTATATAAATCAATAGAATCAGAAGCGGGTTTAGAAACCGAATTTGTTTTAAAAGGATTTGAATTTAAAAACTGATTAAATGTTGGTTCGATGCCCATTGACAATATAAAACCCTATTATCCATTGTGGTTCAATTATTCATAAAAACCGTTGCCGTAGCGAAGGGAACACAAAAATCATAAACCCACATTACAACAACACACAGGAAATCAAAGGGATAACGGTTGTAATTTCGGTCAACGAACAAATCGAAATCCCAAATTAGCACCCGAAGGTTTTAAACTACAACGGAATAGACTCAAAGGATATCGAGTTGATAATTCACGTTTTAGAGGCGTGAATCATCATAACAAGAGTATAGAATAAATTCGATATACAAAATAGAGCGCACGGGCTTTAGAATGATCACTTATTCAATTCACATCTTAAACAAATGTGAATCGGCCAAGAAGGATCAACATTGGAAGAATCAAATGAGAATCAAAGTCGATGAATCGAGCTGCTGGAATCTGTTAATTCGTAAAGCTGAAGTTCACAAACGAAGTCCGAACGGCCGAGCTCCGACCGAGAAAGAGCCTGGATGGGCCTAAACTGTTGACCGTGGTCTCCACTGGTCAACAGCAGATTTTCAGTGACAGACGTATGTCACCCCAAGGACAGACGTCTATTGTCAGGAAAACTATTTCCCGAGAGTTTGGACAGACGTCTGTCCATTTTTGGACAGACGTCTGAGTTGAAGCAATTATTTATTTTGCTTCCTAAACAATGACAGACGTCTGTCCCCTCTCGGACAGACATCTGAGCTGAAGTGTGGTCATTTTTGCTTAGGAAATGAGGTGCAAACGGCTCTCGGACAAAGCAGGATCAATGGTGATGGCTTATAACATTTTCTAAGTGAAAATGAAGCATCAAAAACATGCCGAAGCAACTCATAACACCAAACAAATATGCACAAACATATATATAAGAGATTAGCGATGGTTTTGATTATAATTTCCAAAACGGGCAAATTTTCTAACCAAACCAATCAAATACGATTCAAGCAACTTGTGAAGGCTTAGAACTATATCGGGGGATAACGGAGCTTCACAACATCACCAAATCAACTTTTAGCATATGCGTTAGGTCGTATGAATAACATATGTCATAATTTATACCTCAGTGAAATTCAAACTAATAAACCGGAAAGTGTAAACTCTCCTAACCAATTCAACAATCAAATGCAACATGAAATGGTCCTAAATTACACTTGTGCAAGCCATAGACTTGTGGCATAGATGTGAGTTTAATAAAGAACTCACCTTTAGCTCTTGAATATCAAGAACAAGCTCCAACAAGGAAGAACAAGCACACAAACGAGCGAAGCTCCTCTCTTTCATCAATTGCTTTTCCGAAATCACCTCATACATTCACGTGAAGGCACATGAGTGTTAGGGCACACTAAAAATCCGAAATTGAGAGGAGTATAGGGCAGAGAGGGAGAGTAGTGAGCTTACCCATGCCTTAGAATTGGATTTGCACAAGAATTGAGCTTGGATTTGCAAACCCTTGCTTAGGAATTTTAATTTTCCATTCCCCATTACTATCTTTCTAAGTGTTTGGAGGATGAATAAAGAGAAGGAGGATGATTTGGGGTTATATGGTGAGCTAGGCTAGCTCAACCAAGACCCAACCCAAAGTGCCAAATTTCCGAAGCTCGGAATATATCGATGCTTATAGTCAAAAAGGTCGCAAACGATGATACGAACTCAATGGAAGTGGTCCCGAGTCCTAATTTTATCATTTGTGAAAACGACTTTTTGAGTGACATATCGGACACGATGATATATTTAAATAAAATATTTAAATCTGTTATCATCGAATGAGCGGGTTGTTACAGACTTCCCCCTTAAAAGAATTGTGTCCCCGCAATTCCTTAAGAATGAAGTAATAAGTAACAACAAAAAACAATACCACAGAGTGGAACCACAAGAACCGACACAAAATGAAAAGATCACACCAATGTGAGATCCCCATTTCATCTCGCAATATCATAAAAGCTAGAGTTCAATCTCGAACTTAATTACGCATGAAGGTAGTCATCCCAAACGGGTAAAATAATTCCAGAAAAATTCATAACCGCTATGAGTTCGTATTGATTTGCCTACCTTATTACAATTCTCAAAGGAATGAGAATTTGTATAATACATAAGAATCTTACAAATCAAATTTGGAATTTTCAACAAGCAACAAGACTACGTCCTACAAACGCGAGACATCAATAGCAGATATTTCTCTTAGGATATGAGATGGGAAATTACGGTGGTTGACTAATTCATTCCTAAACTCAATCACGACGATGTAGTGAGCATCAAACCCGAGCACTTTAGTCTTGCGACAAGGTGGCTGACACCAACAAAAGCACAACACAGAGATTCCAACGAATTTAGCTAAGGAAAGCAATTTTCGAAGGAATAATCAATTTTCCCAGGTTGGTATGGAATACCAACGAGCTAGAAACCGATAACAAATATTGGTAACGGAATACCAATGAACTACAAATCGATAATCAGATATTGGTAATGGAATACCAATGAACTACTCAGTGATATCGATTTCTAACCAGGTACTAAATCTCATTTAGTAACCCTAAAGATGAATCATTAGGAATTATACGAAATTCACAATATTCAAAAACTCGAGTATCGATTTTAGAAAATCAGAAACATCGAGAAGATGATGGATAAGTAGTGCACAACTTACCACTTCGGAACAACATGATTTAAGATAATTTTCCGCCAAAAATATCAAATCGCAAAAACATTGGTAATTAATCAAAGAAGCAATAGACAATTTCTCTAACAAGATGAGATTAAACCAAAGAGGTCATAATCCCCAAAGATTTGATTGACAAGGGTTAACAAACGTGCGGAGACAATTGTCAATCCAAATGATTCAAAAACAAAGGAGGAATATCAAAAGAGCTCATCCTTTCGATATTCATTTCTACGGACAATGCAAGGCTAAGTCCATAAGTGAATTGACTATAGCACTTCCAGATGATCGACTAGATCATAGATTCGAAGAAAGGAGTTATTGAGTTTTTCGTGGATCGCAAAAACTCAAATTTTCCCTCCCCAACGGGAAACTCCCTTTCTCTCGAGTGATCGTTCACTAGAGAAAATAAGAAGACCTATGGAATCATAAGAATACTAAATTCTCTTTAGCAAATCGAAACAAGGATTAAGAATTAGGCGAGATTCTCAATCACTAAGAATTCTCAAAAATCAAAGATCTGAAATCCAGAAACAAGAGACATAAATAAATAATTTTTTGGGTTGTTTCTGGAGTTATTTAATTTACTCAAAGAAAAGATTCAAGATACTTTCTAATTGAAAATCTTGAACCACTCAAATTCTTGGAATTGCTCCAAGGATATCTAAAAATAAATTATCTAGAAAAATAACAACCAACTATGAAAAATTGCAAAAACCCAAAATATTATTATTTTGATTTACTTGTTAGGAGTGAATTTAAATTTTAGGAATCATTTTGAATGTCGGATTGTCACATAATGGTGTTTACGAATTTCGAACTATAACATGGCGTCCCATATCTTGTTCGAGATCCTTAACGCACCCGATGGACAAGTAAACACAAGAAAGTCCTTAAAATTTCTAACGTTCACGCAAATCTCGTGAAAACATAAAAACTCAATAAATCGTTCGGGATGGCATAAAGGAAATAAAATTCCTTTATCAACTTACGAATAAAACACAAATATATCTTTTGATAACGAAGAACACGATTGATGTATATCAAAAGAACATAAATAAAATAATCTCTAAACATGGTAAATGACATTAAGGGATTAATGACACGTACCCTGACTCAAGAAGAGGGATCACAAGAAGCGGGATGCTTTCCCTCATTCTTGATCTTGAGTTTCGAACACAGCAAGGTAAAACAAATATATCGTAGCGCATTTGTTGAGTTAATTTAGCAAAAATGCTCGGTAACTCACACCGGCACAACGAGGTAACAAATGAGTTGTTTCAGCCCGAAGGCTTGGTGATATCACACCGAACTAAAACTATATAGCTGACAACAAGGGATTAGATTTAGTCATAAAGACATGGTATCTTCATACCGAACGACAAGTTATCAATAGACCATACTAGGTACGTAACAACGTACGAAATAATCTTAACTAGAAATCAAGAAATATCAGGATCAAAGGCGCTTACAACATGCGTAACACCGCACGGGCAAGATATCCAATGATCAATCAACTTCAAGGATCATAAATGATCAACAAGATAAGTGTGATACACAATAGGGCAAACAGACGTCGATTAGCAACTCGAGTCAAAGAATGAATCAGAAGCACCACTAGAGCACACGAGCCCTATATGGACTATAGAAATCAACTCGAAGGAGACGAGTCAATAACTATTCTAAGAGGCTAAAAATAGGTCACTAGATACTCAAACACCCCTCCGTAGGAGGTACACTGGGTGAACCGGCACTTGCACGGCTACGACCAACTATTTCACTTCTTTAAGGAAAAAGAAGGAGGAAAAAGTTAGTCTCAAGTTAAATTCAAATGACGCGAATTCAATTGAAATGGAATCGTATAGGAAGATAAGCTATGACGGGTATTAAGACTCTAACTATAACCCTAAAGAACGATTCCCGAGAGAGGCTTAAGACAATACCATCGTCATACTATCTTACACTGTTCCGGAAAGTGGCTCCGATACAAAACGGTGACGCCCCACCACTATACCCACTATCGTCCAGTTCATTTCAGAGAAATGTCATAGACCATAACGGAGAATGAGGTTTGTGAAGAGCGACTGATTGTATGATTACTCTATGTGAGGAATGCACATCGAATTCTGATACCGATTAAAATTTCGACATGACCATTCGGCACATAGGGCAACTACATAATGACTCTATGCAATCCGGAAAGCAGTATAAAATAGACAACAACAATAATATAAACATGGTATATCTCAAAGTCAAACACAGAATAATCATATCACAAAGGCGGAATAGATATGAATAAACCAAGAATGTGTACAATAAGCTAGTGGTCAACAAAGATCCACTAATACATGTACCATGATCTAACTAAAAGAATATGTACACAACAGTAGATAATGTCATAGGTACAAAAGTACATAAAACTACAGAGGCAGAGTAGTAAGCTGAAAGCGGAAGATCAGCCCTGCGAGGAGTCCCAGAGGAGTACCTAAAATGTCTCGGCTTGACCCGAGTATTATTTATAAGAAAAAAAACAATAAACGGACCAGTCTAGCTGTACTTATCAAACAAACCGAGATAACAAGAGATATAACATAGGATGAAATGAACATGGCATGTCGACACAATCAGGAAATGACAATGGAATGCCAACATACAAATATCTCTAAATAATCTCCTAGCTAATATAGAATGCAACATTCAAATAATAGCACACAACAGGAAATGACAGCGGAATGCCAAATACACAACAAATTGATAACCGTCGTTTCAAAGTAAATCATGAATCATAAATCATTTCTCAAATTGACGCGCTTCACGTCAAAGTAATCATAAATCATCAAAGTCATCATAAATCATCAAGATATCATAAATCATCAAAGTCATCATAAATCATCAAGATATCATAAATCATCAAGACATCATAAAGGGGCAGACCTGTTCATAGATGAGATACGATCTCTAGGTAGCGAACCCATTTGTTTGAGCCGAAGCTCCCCACGAAGCCGGGTCGTGGTCCCGAAAGAGTGAAAACACATAATCGTGAAATCCCTAGAAAACTTCATAAAGAGGGGGCAGGTCTGTTCACAGATGAGATACGATCTCTAGGTAGCGAACCCATAAGTTTGAGCCGAAGCTCCCCACGAAGCCGGGTCGTGACCCTGGAAGAGAGAAAACACATAATCGTGAAATCCCTAGTAAACATCATAAATCGTAGAAAAGCATAGAAAGTTGGATCGAAGTCCCATAGGTGAAATCCAAGAATCGTAAATCCTGCTTGGGCGATCGAGGACCACAAAACACAAGTCATAAAGGATCACATCGATCCAGGTGAATAGAAATTACCCCGAGCTAGTTAATATAAGGAAATAGCGACATGTCCCATAACCACATGCTATTCTCGAATATTTATGAACTCGTAATTGGTTTCTATTCAAAACAGAGAAAATCACCACACATGCTCAAACGCACGAGTCCAGGAGTTATTCGCCGAAGTAAACGTATAAGGGGTCATAGTCCTCAGTTTTACTAAGGTAAATAAACTAAATTTCTCATCCGATCGATAGGATAAGGAATCGTATATAAATCAATAGAATCCGACCGGGTTTAGAAACCGAATTTGTTTTAAAAGGATTTGAATTTAAAAACTGATTAAATGTTGGTTCGATGCCCATTGACAATATAAAACCCCATTATCCATTGTGGTTCAATTATTCATAAAAACCATCGCCATAGCGAAGGGAACACTAAAATCATAAACCCACATTACAACAACACACAGGAAATCAAAGGGATAACGGTTGTAATTTCGGTCAACGAACGAACGAAATCCCAAACTAGCACCTGAAGGTTTTAAACTACAACGGAATATATAGAGTTGATAATTCACGTTTTAGAGGCGTGAATCATCATAACAAGAGTATAGAATAAATTCGATATACAAAATAGAGCGCACGGGCTTTAGAATGATCACTTATTCAATTCACATCATAAACAAATGTGAATCGGCCAAGAAGGATCAACATTGGAATAATCAAATGAGAATCAAAGTCGATGAATCGAGCTGCTGGAATCTGTGAATTCATAAAGCTGAAGTTCACAAACGAAGTCCGAACGGCCTAAGCTCCGACCGAGAAAGAGCCTGGATGGGCATAAACTGTTGACCGTGGTCTCCACTGGTCAACAGCAGATTTTCAGTGATAGACGTCTGTCACCCCAAGAAGAGACGTCTATTGTCAGGAAAACTATTTCCCGAGAGTTTGGATAGACGTTTGAGCTGAAGCAATTATTTATTTTGCTTCCTAAACAATGACATACGTCTGTCCCCCTCTCGGACAGACGTTTGAGCTGAAGTGTGGTCGTTTTTGCTTAGGAAATGAGGTGCAAACGGCTCTTGGACGAAGCCGGATCAATGGTGATGGCTTATAACATTTTCTAAGTGAAAATAAAGCATCAAATACATGCCGAAGCAACTCATAACACCAAACAAACATGCACAAACATATATATGAGAGATTAGCGATGGTTTTGATTATAAATTCCAAAACGGGCAAATTTTCTAACCAAACCAATCAAATACGATTCAGGCGACTTGTGAAAGCTTAGAACTATGTCCGGGGACAACGGAGCTTCACAACATCACCAAATCAACTCTTAGCATATGCATTAGGTCGTATGAACAACATATGTCATAATTTATACCTCAATGAAATTCAAACTAATAAACCGGAAAGTGTAAACTCTCCTAACCAATTCAACAAGCAAATGCAACATGAAATGGTCCTAAATTACACTTGTGCAAGCCATAGACTTGCAGCATAGGTGTGAGTTCAATAAAGAACTCACCTTTGGCTCTTGAATATCAAGAACAAGCTCCAACAAGGAAGAACAAGAACACAAACGAGCAAAGCTCCTCTCTTTCATCAATTGCTCCTCCGAAATCACGTCATACATTCACATGAAGGCACATGAGTGTTAGGGCACACTAAAAATCCGAAATCGAGAGGAGTATAAGGTAGAGAGGGAGAGTAGAGAGCTTACCCACGCCTTAGAATTGGATTTGCACAAGAATTGAGCTTAGATTTGGAAACCCTTACTTTGGAATTTTAATTTCCCATTCCCCTTCCCCATTTCTATCTTTCTAAGTGTTTGGAGGATGAATGAAGAGAAGGAGGATGATTTGGGGTTATATGGTGAGCTAGGCTAGCTCAACCAAGACCCAACCTAAAGTGCCAAATTTCCGAAACTCGGAATATATCGATGCTTGTAGTCAAAAAGGTTGTAAACGATGATCCGAACTCAATGGAAGTGGTCCCGAGTCCTAATTTTATCGCTTGTGAAAAATGACTTTTTGAGTGACACATCGGACACGACGATATATTTAAATAAAATATTTAAATTATCATCAAATGAGCGGGCTGTTACAAAACATTTATTTAAGCTATCGTATTCCCTTAAAATCCCCCTTTATAACTTTGTTGTAAAAACTCGGGTTTTTAATGAAAACCGTTCATAGCGCCTTTCATGATTCAATTAGATTTCATTGAACCTTCGATCACTTTTTAAATGAATTTCAAATAAAAAGTAATCTCCTAAATTATTATTAATTAAAATAATAATTTACTTCAATCATTAACTACATGAGTGGTAGTTTACTTCTTAATTAACTAAAATAAATAGTAAATTCCTTTTTAAAATCTTATTAAAATTAAAAACAAACGTTCATAAAATTATTTCATTAGATTAATCCAATAGCCAATTCCAGTTAATTTATTTGACTTGGTCAACTCAAACCATGGTTAATTCGTTAACCATGGCCAATTATAGCCCTTCATTTAAATTAATTAATAATATAATTGATTTAAATAATTTCATTAATTGTTTCTCAAAACAATTATTCAAATCTTATCCATTTGGTTAATTTCTGCTCATTTGTTTATAAATCTGATTAACATCAGAAATTTACTTTATAAATCATTTAATCCTTAATCATTAATTATAACTTAAATAAGAAATAATAAATATTTATTTTCTTTTAATAAACTTTTATTCAAAATAATATATTTCAAAAATCTATCTCGAGTTATAAAATAAATTTTATAACTCCAGTTTTATCGATTCACCTAACGGTAAATCAATATTTATAAATGTTTGATATATAGGCCATATACTGCCACATACTCAACCAATATCACTCATTGGTTTAAACAAAAAAAATGTTGAATTTTAGGTCAACGATCAATAACCAAACCAATCGTCCAATCAGAACAGTTCAAATGATGATGATATAAGAATAATTAACATCTAATATATTTGAGGAATCCAATTGGATCCCTCCAACTTGTTCTTCCCTGCATTCACATAGATTATTTCAAATAATATTATTAAATTCAATGTAACTGATAATTTCAATAACAGTAAATAACGACGAATTTAACATCACCCAAACAATTCAAACAATTCATTAAATTTAACACGTTTCTTTTATAAACATGACCAACAAGGTAAGTTACATTCATTGGGTCCAATCGTTAAAATAACGATTTGATTTTTCACTGAAATTAAACAACGTTTAATTTCATGGGTTCAATTAACATATGAATACATACATACATACATATATATATAACAAACAGTTAACCATTAGCAACCTAGCACACAAAATAAAAACCCGACTTATATAAAATATGAGTGGGATAACCGAGTGAGTTTAACTCACCTTGATTTGATTCCGTTGTCAACAGACGATCGTTTAATTTAATTAAAAATCCCGGTTGATTCCAATTGCATCCAGTTATGTTCCATAACGTAGCGCTCAGTAATGCAATCCCAACGTTGTTTATTTGGATCAATTCTATTAGCGTAGGTAATAGTTATATCATTTTCTAGATATACGATTATAAATAAACAATTATTGCTTAATTTAAAGGGTGTGTTTTTTATCGGTCCCTATTAAGTTTCAAAATTAGGCTCACATCCGGTCATAAACTTATTATAAATTTAGTCCCTATTTTTCGAAAATACACTAAAAAAATAAAAATAAAGTACAAAAAAATCACGTAAATTCGTAATTAATTAAAACAATTAATCGTGAAAAAATTCAGGTGAAAAAAACATCAAAAACAACGTCAAAATGATGAATTACAGAATAACAACGAAATGCAGTAAAATGCATCAAAAGATGCATATAATTCAATTAGTTGCACACATGTATGCATTTATTTCAATTTTGCGTCAAAACTGCAGTATAACTGCATACATGTATGCACATATTGTAAATACATGCATCTTTTCATGCATTTATTAAAAAACTGCACATATGTACAATTTTTTCGCTTTTAGAAATATTTTCGCATATATGCACATATGTATGCAGTTATACAGAAAAACTTTATATATGTATGCAGTTATTCAAGAGGCGTGCGTAAATATGTGCATATGTATTCAAATACTTGCAGATATGTATGAAACTATTTGCAATAGTTGCATACATATATGCAACTTTTTTTTGCGTGGACTTTCGGGATTATTTCCAAATTTTAGAATTTCTTTTAGTTAGAAGCGCATTTTTTTTTGCATGAAATACGTAGAAGGCGGAAGTATTTAAAGTAGGAGGCGGAAGTTCCAGGCGGTACCTAAAATAGGGGGCGGGTTTGAAGATGAAAAGTAGGAGGGATGTGGCGTGTATTAAGTTTGAAAATAGGGATGTATGCCTAATTTTCACTAATTAAATTATTAACTTAATTACATCGTTAAGGACGATTTATTTACTTCACTTTAAATCTCAATAGGCCAACCCTTCTGAATTTCCAAACGTTCAACTCGATTTATTCTCCATTCAGTCCGATTCCAGCTCCTGTGCACAATCCCGATTTAGTCAATATGATTATAATGCTAAATTTTTCTTTAATAACAAATTACTAAATTAATTAACTAAAATTAATTATGTTTTTAACACATTTTTTGACCCGATTCATTTCTCGTCCTTCTGTCTTCAAGGCATCAAAGACGCCTGCAAACAAAAATAGGCTTTAGTTTAAGAATTTAATTAAATTAAATATTGCTTGATTATATAACTTAAATATGTTTATTACTTTGATAAAAATGAACAGGTCGAGACACCTTTCTGTTATTCGTGCTTCCTGTTTTCTCATGTCTTCTTCTGCTTTGCATAACTCCACTTCATCTCCTTCTTTTGTAACTCCGGAAACCCGTTCAAAATTTGCCACCCAAGAACTTTTTGTTCCCCATTGCTGCCTTCAGAAACTCAGCATGCAAACACGTTCCAATTTCCTTTGATTTGATAGTGGTTTCACTGCATGAAGTAGGACTTTAACACGCACGTTCCCTTCCACACTGTTCATCAACTCTATTCTAATTTTCCCTCCCTTAACATTGCTCTATTTCTCTTTGTTGTTTCCTCCATCACGCACTACTTCAACAACCCAAGCCCACCGCTGCACGTTGGTTGCTCCACCGAAACTCCATCGATCATAACCGGCTAAAGCTCCTCATCCCCCTCCGTCATCAACTAGAGCTGTTACATGCCAGCGCAGCCATTCATCTCGAACTGCCCCACAACCGTACTCCACTTCGAATGAAAATCCGGCCACTATGTTGAATCATATCCAATCATGGCCGTTGAGCTCAAAGAACTCATCTAGCTCCATATTTTTGTTGTTGAACAATTCTTGAAACAATCACCAGATCGAAAGGAAATCCAGGAAGAAAAGTGGAAGAATTAGACAGTTCAATATTATAGTGGCAGCTCAGGGAGGCTTTAACCACGAAGAGAATAGGGTTACGCGCATAATAGGTTGAATATATATAGTGTTGGTATAATTTTATTATTATTTTAAAAATTGAAACTTAACCGTGAAGTATCACCTCAAAACACTCACATACGACCTCCGTTTTTGACAGAAAAATGTAATAATAGCATAAAAAAATATTCCGAACCTGATGGGACAAGTTTCTTCGAATTCCGAGATCGTTTGTGAAAATTCCTATATAAATCACAAGCTAAAAATCATGCATTTAAATTTCCCACGGTGACAAAATAAATCCAATCAACTTGAAACTTTGACATTCTACTAGACCTCTTCCTTACGGATCCAATGAAATTTATTTCGTTAAAACCAGAGTTCGTTTGGCTATCCGTTTATTCCTATAAAGTTACCCCTATCGAAAATGGTCAAAATAATATAATTGATTAAGGCGTTTATCGTTGCCACGATCAAACGGTAAGTTCGATTGGCACGAAAATTGAAATCTTATAACAATTAATTAATACGAATCCAATGTCAAAAGTTTCGTCACATTCCGAGACTGTATCCCGGTACGCTATTTTTATACGCTAAACAATGCTATTTTGAACACAAATTTACCTAGTCTCTAAAAATAACAAACTATATACATACCCCGTCTCCAAACGTCGATACGAATTCAACGAAACTGGTTTCATGGATTAATTGGATTGTCTACTCAAGTTACACTCAAATATCCCTATATTAAATTAATTTAATTATGCACTATATAAAATGACTAGGCGTTTACGGCTACAATTGTCACATACGACACTGGTTTGCCATGAAATTTAATACCATACAATAATTTGATAATACGGTTCCAATGAAACAAATTTCATCGAAATGGAGACCATTTACAAAATCACTATTTTAAAGGCCAATATAATATCAATAAAATATACAAATTCCAAAATAATTAAATTAGATAATAATAAATCATTATTATCATAAACATCCAAACAGAAGATATCTATAACTTCAAATATAAAATATACAACTCAATACCATCAATTTCGAGTTAAAACCACATTGAAACTACATTAAAACCCTTTTTAAACGTTATATTTTAATAACAATTTCCATAGCGACTATTTTAAAATTTGGTTTAGGCATAACTTATAACACGAAATCTAAATTTTTCTCTTTCATTAGAAAATTATAATCAATAAGATTCCAACGTTTCTTGTTTCACAGAATTCCGACTTGAAACGGATTCTGTATATTCAATTGATGTTCAAAATCCAATATTACAAACTACAGCGCCATTTCGAGCTCGTTTTAAATTATATATAAATTTAACGTTATAAATTCATTCTGATAATAAATTAAATACAATAAATCCATTAATATCTCATATATAATATTTAAATAATAAATTAAATTAAATATTTGGATACCAAAAATACGGGACATTACATGACCTATCTTTTCATTAACTCAAAATAGCATAGATCGAGTAATTCCAAAATAGCTCAGAACTGGGTACTATCAATAGTATATGACATTCCCTTGACCAAAAGTCAATACTCAAGAGTCGTGTTTACCATCTGAACACAATCCCTTACCAATTTTCAGCTATTTCTGAAGTACTCGAACTGGTCGTTATTAAATTCATCTAAAAGTACTTATGTAACGACCCGAACTTCCCCATAAAGGAAAGCCCAGATTGAATTGAGAACACGACAAATCGAAACACAAACAGAAGAACATTTCATTGCTTATTACAACAATTTACATCAGAGTACAGAATATACAGAGTATGAACAAACAATATACATTTGATAAATATCAGAGATTTTCAAATTCATTACATAGCAGCGGAAAATAATTCAAAACACAACTGAAAGGAATACACGGATACAGAGCTTTCCGAATGTCGCTTCAGCTATAAATCAAGATCCTGTAAAGATAAATCTGCAAAAACCCAACTATTAGCTGCCCGTGTGGAAAATAAGGGCACCCAGAGTTTAGGTTAAAACAATAAACTCCAGGTCAGTCATGTGACTGGTGTGAGAACAAAAACAGTTATTGATCTTTATTTTAAAGTAAGGTAAATCAAGGGACCACGCCGTATAACACGGAACGAGCTTCCTCCCAAGAATACCAGTGCATAAACAAACAGCGCAATGCTAAATAAAGAACAATGAAGCTATTATAAGACCCAGGTCCCATCACACAAAGCAACGCAAGCAGGAGGATAGGGTTTTACCTTATAATAGCCAAATAATGCTTGGTACGCAAAATTTAATCTTTTATTATTAATATAAGTGAAGAAAACAACTTCAAATATAAATGTATCAATCATAAACGACATGAGCGCCTCATCCCACTATGTCGCCATAAATAGGATTACAACTAAAATCGAAATGTCACGTATTGGAAGTTGGATTTCCATCATGAACCAAGGCTAGGGATCGTCCTTACCGCTTCGAGACTCTCTAGCCCGAGCCTCAGGACATGTATTCTGTCAAGCCTTTAGGAGCCATAGGGCCGATCGACATTTTAAGTGGATTAATAATTCCCTGAACATGCGTTTCCCTGCCCTATGGGGTGTAAACTGGTCATATATCGACCAAACCATCCATCGGCACCGTAGTGACCGATAAAACCGAGGCGCCTCTCTATCCATCATCCACATAAGTATAACATCTTGGCGTGCAAAACCTGGACACCGCTCCTAGCTAGAAGGAAACGCATTGTCCTCCCTTGATCCTTCTCTCGTTTCTGGTTCACACCTGGGTGTGAGGCTCGCGAATTAACGCTATACACAAAGCGATGCTATATTAAAGCTATGCTTTGATTATCAATCACAAGACTTTGTTTTTCAACAAAAGCCTTGATCCATGCAACTCAGCATGCCACACAGGAAATTCATGCCATGCGACTGATATCCATCAATATACAACCTCTGAGCTCGTACATCTAAGAGAAAGGCGTTAAGCAAGAGAATAAATTCTCCGTCGCCAAACAGATATATATTTAATAGAAATCAATCAACACTGAATAAAATCAAATGTCAGACATACAGTCCATTTACAATTTCGTTCTGGCTCTGAACGAAATTGGAGGCACCTTATTCCTCGTTTCATATGTCCAATGCAGGAGAGCGTCCCTCGCATATCCGTCGATCTCCAAGCACGTATGGACGATCACCACTTATTACCTTTTCTTGGGTGTACAGCCCAATCAAGACATCAGTAATCATCCAAACGATGTGAAGACCTCCGGTCTTCAACCACCGTCGTCATCGTTGTCTCATTGCCAATTCAGTTATTCAGAATAGGATAAACCCGGTCTTTCCAAATAACTCGCGTATATTATAAACAAGTGCTATAAAAACACAACATACGCCTCATTCCAATCCAGAATATTCCTTTATTCAAATATTCTTATACTTTGGGAAAGGTTCCCATTAATTTTATCAAAGATAAATTCTTTAAATTTATTCTTTAATCTTCCTTTGGATATCAATTCAAACCAAATTAAGGTTTATCCAAAATAGTCGGGTTAGCGAACCTTACCGAAGTAATCATTTGTTAAATTTCCCAATCCCAACCTGTTCATCCCATGAAGCAAAACTGGTAATACTTCATATTTAACACCACGATGTTATCGGTAAATTCAATTACCATTTCATGTTCAAGTCTAATTAAAGATTTAACCATCGCATGGAGTAAAACTGGTGGTACTGTATCTCGATCATTTCCCAAATTTGCTAATTTAAATTATCATATTCATCTATTAATCTAATTAAAGATTCATTAAAACTCCACTTGGTTTTATTTTTCCTAAAAATCAATATTAATGATTATTTAACTTTAGGAAATCATATCTTGTCTTTAATTGGGTTAAAAAACCAATGTCATTTAAAAACACAGTTCACGATAAACCCAAATTCACATTCATCAGTCACTAACTGAAAATTAGTAAGAGAACAATTCCCTAAGTATTAATCCCGAAGGCCGAAACCAACATCAGATCAATACCCAGGAAACCATTCAATTTATCTAATCTCCAGTTAGTTTTTAATTTTCTTAACTCCATTGGGTTTAAGAACAGTATTTTTAAAGATACCATTCACGACAAACACAAAATCACATTCCATTGTTAATCAGGCTAAAGAAAAAGTGTTATTTAAAACACCGTTCACGACAAACCCAAAATCCAATTTGATATTAAATACAAGGATCTGAATAGAAAATATATCGGTTTATATTCAATATCAAATTCTCAAATCAACGAATATCGTATTGGAATAACGATATATATCTTCCTAATTCCTCCACAATATCTGTATAATCACGGAATCCAATCTCAAAATATTCCGAAGATAATTTCGATTCAAATCCATTCCAATTCATATATTGGAAATTCCGGTTGTTTTTAAAACCATTTCAAATCCAATTTATTTATTTAAAAATATTGGATTATAATTCTAGTTCATAACTAGTTCATTTCAATAAAAATATATTTTTATCTTTTTAAATATGGAATTTTTCACCCTAATTCTTTCCAAATCATTTATTATGATTTTACACAAATTATTAATAATTTTAATAATTTTATCAAGGCCCGTAAAGTCGATTTCCATAAACGGTCATCGAACTGCACTTACAGCGAACTTTTCCAAATTTAATTTGGTCATAATTCCATATCCAACCGTTAGATTTCAAATTCTCTCATATTCATTAGAAAGCTCTTTTCGATACGAACCCAACATTTCCGGTTTTAGGAGAATCCGACGGTCGGATCTCCCATAATGTCAATTCAATGTCAATGGTCGAAATTCGCGAACTACCGCGGCGCGGTGCGTTCTATTCAGGCCATTAAATATATATAATTTACATATTATATATATTTCTTCGCTTTCATTTAAAACATATTTTATAAATCGTTTTAAATTTGTTTTCAAAACGATTTCAACTTCATATTCAATTTAAATCAGAATTGAATATTCTATATCATTAATATATAAATGATAATATTTTCAAAACATTAGATTTTGAAATCACTTCCTTTTCGATATTCATTATAAAAATGAATAAGATGGATATAAATATCGTTCGCGTCAAAATGACGCATATCTAATCAACATGGCTTTATATATTTAAATATTCCTGTGTCCATCCAAAATTGGACATAAAAATCATATTTTGATCTTTTACTGAATATTATTTGAAAACATTCATTATTCTATTTTATTTTATTCAACACATGAATATATTTTATTCAACACATGAATATTTTTAATCCTTTCGTTATTTTATTTTATTCAACACATGAATATATTTTATTCACAACATGAATATATTTTATAATATTCGTTATTTTCCAAACTGGAATGAGAACCAATCAATTACCATATAATGTTATTTATACGGATTCTATACAACACATGTATATAATAGCAATGACAAACAATCATCCATCATTCAAAGTGCATCACACAACTGCATAAGCAATAAATATAAATAATTAACACTTACACAATCTGTCAATCCATCGATTGACATACAACTAAACAATTGGGATTAGTATACGTCAATTATCATCCCAATACCCGTGTTGGGTTTCAATCAACAAACACATATTTTATTTGTGCAGTTGGGCGATGTGTAAAATTTATCGTCCCAATTCATATTAGTAAAATAAGTGTACATAAACAAATCGTACGATTTGTAAATGAATATTTATTTTATTTTAATGCATGAATATTTTATTTTATTCAACACATGAATATATTATTTTATTCAACACATGAATATTTTATATAGTTCATTTCACATCACAACCAACTTTCACAACACAATCAAACAAACAAGTCGTCCATGGTCTGTGGACGACGGGGAACAGTTCATATATGCAGTTATGAAATAAATAACTGTATAAAAATAATTTTGGTGAGAAGTTCTCAACGTTGGTTCCCACTCCGTCCGTCTTTAATTGACAGTTTTGGTACCGTTTGGATTTAAATTTTATCCAAATTCAAACAAGCTTCAATTTGGGCCAAGTTAGTTTTGTTGCGAAGCTCTCGACTCTACGGTCGCAACGGATCCTGTTTCATGCGATTTGGAGTTCGTATCAAAATGATATTAATATATACGAACATGGAATATTATTTAAATAATAAGATCACTATTCACCTCCTTCTCCAAACGACACCCTCAACTTAAAATGCTCGCCACGGCCAAACCGTAAGTCGGAATTGCACGAAACCAGCGCCATTCTCTCCGGCTTCTCCTCCTCTTTCCACGCCTGGGGGTCTCCCCCTCCAGTTCTCCACGTGGGCCCCACGATCTGTAGTTGAATGAAAAACTGTAGTTTCCGTTCATCTCAGTGCTGCGGCTGCCTCGGTACTCTAAATGCCCCCAATTTTTACCAGTTGCTTTGTGTCGACCTCCCGAAAAATTTTCCCTTTGGTCCTTTTGCCTGGAAATGCATGAATCGACGAGAAATTGCTCATCTTTGCTACTATCCTGTTTTCAGCACCCCTCTAATAAAATTGATGTTCCGGCCAATTCCGGCCACCTATGACCATGCCACCACCGACAAAATCTTCGTATGCTTCCACTCTACCTCCCCTCCAATCCGCTCAACCTAATTCTCTACGTGGGGGCCCGCAAAAACCAAAATACGAAAAACGACCTTTTGCACGTCGAACCTAATTCCGACCAAACCACCAATCCAATCACCACCAAATTTTTATAGTAGATAGTACTAATCATGCTCTACAATCTCACAAAATTTCATGGCCTAAATCTTTACGGCTTGGGAGATATAAATTATTTAGTTTCAGGGGTTTTTTGTAATGTTTTTGAGGGAGGAAAGGGGCTGCCGATTTCGAAAGAAGAAGAGGGAGAGAAGTGAGGGTTTTGTGGAGGAAAAGATATTATATAATGGAAAATTTTAATTTTTTTATTATTTTCTTTAGTTGGAACTGTCTCCAATCGACAGTTATCGATGCCACGGCCACACACAAACTCCGCTGGTGATGAAAATTGGCATGCTGCTATGTCTTGACGATACGGTTCTAATAAAACTAGCTTCGTCGAATTCCGAGTCCGTTTGCTCAGAACACTCTATTTCTGGCTTAAATGGCTGTTCAATTCACAATTTATCCCGTACGACCACATATGGACTCCAAAAATTATGAAAATTGGAATCTAGCAATAATTTAACATTCCGGATCCAATAAAAGTGGTTTCATCAAAAATGGAGGTCGTTTGCAAAATGGCTATTTTTAAGGGCTTTTTTCTATAACAACTATTCTGAATTTTCAACTGGACATAACTTTTTATTCCCGCTATGAAATTTCAATTTTTCGGATTCGTTGGAAAGATATTTTCAAATAGATTCAAATATTTTTGGTTTGACTAAAATCCGGTTTATTTTGAATCTTATACATTCATTTGAAATTTGAAATCGAATTTTCTAACTATCGCGCCATTTTCAATTCCTTTTATAATTAAAATAAATATTTATATTCTAATTTTGATTTAAATAAATTTATAAGTTCTAATTCTATTCAAAATAAATTTCTTATCATTATTATTTAAAATAAATCATTTTAAATATCCTAAATTCATTAAAATTGCCGAAATAAATTTTTTAAATTGGTTCTGATTTTCCGGTTGTTACAATCTCCCCTACTTAAATCTTTTCGTCCTTGAAAAGGAACGGAGCTGAAAGTTATTTTACTAACCAACTCAACTTTCGTTCTGACTTTCATTCTTCAACTTTTCAGTTTCTAAGAATTTTCAAATTTTTCAAAAATTTGGCTAACACCCTAAATTTTGCCATAACCTCCTTTGTACAGGGAGGGGTTTGGAAATTTATCGAGCCGTATTAGGCACCCAATAAATCCTAAAAAGCATACACATATTTATAGTGATATAATTTTGTGTCCACAGGGGAGTGTGTATAGATCATAACTCCAGAGAATAAATTCTCGTCACCCTATAAATAGTTTTTGTGCCTTAATGACTAGAGAGACGTGATTATTGTCAACTCCAGACCCATATGTTTTTTTTTATTAAACTGGCAATTTACCACTACATTTTATATAGTCCATATCAGTCTTCGGTTCAACCTGAAATATGGTCATCGACATAGAAGCCTCTCGCTTGTATGGTAAATCTTCAACCTTGTCACACAAGCTCCAAGGGCTTATGTGGCATATGATAGATTATGCTATCTTCACGCAGTATGCCATGTAGTGTAGTTCAAAATCAATTGTTACTATCCTATGACGATGTCTATAATCTCACATAGAACAACCAGTACTCCGCATCCAGTGGCATTCACAGGAGTTGATATATAAATAAAATTACGCATCAACTCATTAAGGCTTACCTATTTATCGAGCATGAAAATAAATTCTTTACTCAACAGCAAATCCATTTACCTGTTCAACGTATATGCATGTATACATATGCAATTTCTATCAAATTTCAATTCAGTTCAATATTTGACACAATTTAGCTAAATTTGCCCTTCATTCGCATGTTGGTTTAATGAATAATCAAACAACACAATCAACAATCAGCAATCAGTTAGTTGATTAAATTTTAAAATTCATAACTTTGATACATAGTCAAAAATTATACTTTTTATGCCAATTTACAAACAATAAACCCTATCTAGTTTTGGTTCTCACACCAGTCAATTGGAAATATATTGAAATCCCACTTTCGAAATTCGAACATAAATACTGATGATGTCTGGACATCACCAGAATTATCCCCGAGCGACTAGAGTGTGACCCTATATCTACCCAGTATATTTGAGATTTCGAATACACGCTAGCTAGGCATATATGCAAAATCTTCATATACTTGATTGTCCAAAAATCGATATAAAATAAATATTCAAATACTTAGAATATGGTTTAACTTTACAAAACAAAATTCGTGTTCATTTTTATTTTAAAAATATCACTCTTCCTACTCATTCTAGGATATTACTGATCACATCTCTAACGAGTCATTCTCGTTGGATATTACTGATCCAATCCCTGATGATTTCTTTCATTTGGTTCTAATGTGTCTTGTTCTCGAGCTCTGTAAATCAAAGCTCTGATACCAACTGTAACGACCCAAACTTCCTTGTAAAGGAAAGTCCAGATAGAATTGAGAACACGACAATCTGGAACATAAACAGAAGAACATTTCATAACTTACTATAACAATTTACATCAGAGTACAGAATATACAGAGTACGAACAAATAATATACATTTGATAAATATCAGAGATTTAAAAATTCATTACATAACAGCGGAAAATAATTCAAAACACAACTGAAAGGAATACACGGATACAGAGCTTTCCGAATATCACTTCAGCTATAAATCAGGATCCTGTAAAGATAAATCTGCAAAAACCCAACTACTAGCTGCCGTGTGGAAAATAAGGGCACCAGAGTTTAGGTTAAAACAATAAACTCCAGGTCAGTCATGTGACTGGTGTGAGAACTAAAACAGTTATTGATCTTTATTTTAAAGTAAGGTAAATCAAGGGACCACGCCGTATAACACGGAACGGGCTTCCTCCTAAGAATACCAGTGCACAAACAAACAGTGCGATGCTAAATAAAGAACAATGAAGCTATTATAAGACCTAGGTCCCATCACACAATGAAATGCAAGCCGGAGGATAGGGTTTTACCTTATAATAGCCAAATAATGTTTGGTACGCAAAAGTTAATCTTTTATTATTACTATAAGTGAATAAAACA
Source organism: Allium sativum (assembly GCA_030737875.1). Classification (NCBI taxonomy): domain Eukaryota; kingdom Viridiplantae; phylum Streptophyta; class Magnoliopsida; order Asparagales; family Amaryllidaceae; genus Allium; species Allium sativum. Next base: position 161,973,168 of record CM060925.1, read on the forward strand.
ACTTCAAATATAAATGTATCAACCATAGACGCCATGAGCGCCCTATCCCGCTATGTCGCCATAAATATGATTACAACTAAAATCGAAATGTCACGTATTGAAAGTTGGATTTCCATCATGAACCAAGACAAGGGATCGTCCTTACCGCTTCGAGACTCTCTAGCCTGAGCCTCAGGACAAGTACTCTGTCAAGCCCTTAGGAGCCACAGGGTTGGTCCACATTTTAAGTGGATTAATAATTCCCTGAACATGTGTTTCCCCGCCCTATGGGGCGTAAACTGGTCATATATCGACCAAACCATCCATCGGCACCGTAGTGACCGATATAACTGAGGCGCCTCGCTATCCATTATCCAAATAAGTAAAACTTCTGGGTGTGCCAAACCCAGACACCACTCCTAGCTTGAAGGAAACGCATCGTCCACCCTAGATCCTTCTCCCATTTCCGGTTCACTCCGGGGTGTGAGGCTCGGGAATTAACACTATACACAAAGCGGCGCTATATTAAAGCTATGCTTTGATCATCAACCACAAGACTTTGCTTTGCAACAAAAGCCTTGATCCATGCAACTCAGCATGCCATACAGGCAATTCATGCCATGCGACTGATATCCATCAATATATAACCTCTGAGCTCGTACGTCTCAGAGAAGGGCGTTAAGCAAGAGAATAAATTATCCGCCGCCAAACAGATATATATTTAATAGAAATAAATCAACATAGAATAAAATCCATTGTCAGACACACTATCCATTTAAAAGTTCGTTCTGGGTCTGAACGAAACCGGAGGCACCTTATTCCTCGTCCAATATGTCCAATACAGGAGAGAGACCCTCGCATATCCGTCCATCTCCAAGTACGTCTGGACGATCGCCACTTATTACCTTGTCTTGGGTGTACAGCCCAATCAAGACATCATTAATCATCCAAACGATGTGAAGACCTCCGGTCTTCAACCACCGTCTTCATCGTTGACTCATCGGCGATTCAGTTATTCAAAATGGGATAAACCCGGTCTTTTCGAATAAATCGCGTATATTATGGACAAGTGCTATAAAAACACAACATACGCCTCATTCCAATCTAGAATATTCCTTTATTCAAATATTCTTATACTTTGGGAAAGGTTCTCATTAATTTTATCAAAGATAAATTCTTTAAATTTATTCTTTAATCTTCCTTTGGAAAGTGTTATTTTAAACACTGTTCACGACAAACCCAAAATCTAATTTGATATTAAATACAAGGCTATGAATAGAAAATATATCGGCTTATATTCAATATCAAATTCTCAAATCAACAAATATCGTATTGGAATAACGATATATATCTTCCAAATTCCTCCACAATATCCGTATAATCACGGAATCCAATCTCGAAATATTCCGAAGATAATTTCGATTCAAATCCATTCCAATCCATATACTGGAAATTCTGGTTATTTTTAAAACCATTTCAAATCCAATTTATTTATTTAAAAATATTGGATTATAATTCTAGTTCATAACTAGTTCATTTCGATAAAATATATTTTTATCTTTTTAAATATGGAATTTTTTTCACCCTAAGTCTTTCCAAATCATTTATTATGATTTTACACAAATTATTAATATTTTTAATAATTTTATCAAGGCCCGTACAGTCGATTTCCATAAACGATCATCGAACTGCACTTACAACGACCTTTTTCAAATTTGATTTGGACATAATTCCAAATCCAACCATTAGATTTGAAATCTCTCATATTCGTTAGAAAGCTCTTTTTGATACAAACCCAACGGTTTCGGTTTTAGAGAATCCGACGGTCGGATCTTCCGTAATGTCAATTCGAAGTCAATGGCCGAAATTCGCGAACTGCCGCGGCGTGGCGCATTCTATTCAGGCAATTAAATGTATATAATATATATATTATGTATATTTCGTTGATTTCCATTTAAAACATATCTTATAAATTGTTTTAAATTCGTTTTCAAAATGATTTCAACTTCATATTCAATTTTAAATCAAAACTGAATATTCTGTATCACTAATATATAAATGATAATATTTTCAAAACATTAGATTTTGAAATCACTTCCTTTTCGATATTCAGTATAAAAACGAATAAAATCGATATAAATATCGTTCACATCTAAATGGCGCATATCTAATCAACACGGCTTCATACATTTAAATATTCCTGTGTCCATCCAAAATCGGACATAAAAAATCATATTTTGATCTTTTACTGAATATTATTTGAAAATATTCGTTATTTTATTTTATTTTATTCAACACATGAATATTTTTAATCATTTCGTTATTTTATTTTATTCAACACATGAATATATTTTATTCAACACATGAATATATTTTATAATATTCGTTATTTTCGAAACTGGAATGAAACCCATTCAATTACCATATAATGTTATTTATATGGATTCTATACAACACATGTATATAATAGCAATGACAAACAATCATCCATCATCCAAAGTGCATCACATAATTGCATAAGCATTAAATATAAATAATTAACCCTTACATAATCTGTCAACCCATCGATTGACATACAACTAAACAATTGGGATTAGTGTACGTCAATTATCATCCCAATACCCGTGTGGGGTTTCAATCAACAAACACATATTTTATTTGTGCAGTTGGGCAATGTGTAAAATTTATCGTCCCAATTCATATCAGTAAAATGAGTGTACATAAACAAATCGTTCGATTTGTAAATGAATATTTATTTTATTTCAACACATGAATATTTTATTTTATTCAACACATGAATATATTATTTTATTCAACACATGAATATTTTATACAGTTCATTTCACATCACAACAACCTTTCACAACACAATCAAACAAACAAGCCGTCCATGGTCTGTGCACGACGGGGAACAGTTCATATATGTAATTATGAAATAAATAACTATATAAAAATAATTTTGGTGAGAAGTTCTCACCTTTGGTTTCCACTCCGTCAGTCTTTAATTGACGGTTTTGGTACCGTTTGGATTTAAACTTGCTCCAAATTCAAACAAGCTCCAACTTGGACCTAGTCAGTTTTTTTGCGAAGCTCTCGACTCCACGGTCGCAAAGGATCCTGTTTCATGCGATTTGAAGTTCGTGGAAAGATATTAATATACGAACATGGAATATTATTTAAATAATAAGATCACTATTCACCTCCTTTTCCAAACAACACCCTCAACCTAAAATGCTTGCCACGGCCAAACCGTAAGTCAGAATTGCACGAAACCAGCGCCATTCTCTCCGGCTTCTGCTCCTCTTTCCATGTCTAGTTGTATGCCCCTCCAGTTCGCCACGTGGGCCCCACGATATGCAGTTGAATGGAAAACTGCAGTTTTTGTTCATCTCAGTGCTGCGGCCGCCTCGGTGCTCCAAATGCCCACAATTTTTACCAGTAGCTTGGTCTCGACTCTCCCGGACAATTTTCCCTTTGGTCCCTTTGGTTGGAAATGCACCGATCGACGAGAAATTGCTCATCTTTGTGACTGTCCTGTTTTCAGCACCCCTTTAATAAAATTGACATTCCGGCCAACTCCGGCCATCTAGGACCATGCCGCCACCGCCAAAATCTTCTTATGCTTCCACTCTACCTTCCCTCCAAACCGCTCGATCTAATTCTCTACGTGGGGCCTGCAGCAACCAAAATACGAAAACCGACCTGCTGCACGTCGAGCTTAATTCCGACCAAACCACCAGTCCAATCACCAGCAAATTTTTACAGTAGCTAGTACCATCATGCTCTACAATCTCACAAAATTTCATGGCCTAACTCTTTACGGTTTGGGAGATATAAATTATTTAATTTCAGGGGCTTTTTTGCAAAATATTTTTGAGGGAGGAAAGGGGCTGCCGATTTCCGAAGAAGAAGAGGGAGAGAAGTGAGGGTTTTGTAAAGGAAAAGATATTATATAGTGGAAATTTTTATTTTTTCATAATTTTCTTTAGTTGGCGCTGTCTCCAATCGACAATTATCGATGCCACGACCACACACGAACTCCGTTGGCGATGAAAATTGACATGCTGCTATGTCTTAACGATACGGTTCTAATAAAACTAGTTTCATCGAATTCCGAGTCCGTTTGCTCAGAAAACTCTATTTCTAGCTTAAATGGCTGTTCAATTAACAATTTATCCCGTACGGCCACATATGGACTCCAAAAATTTAGAAAATTGGAATCTAGCAATAATTTAATATTCCGAATCCAACAAAAGTGGTTTCGTCGAAAACAGAGGTCGTTTGCAAAATGGCTATTTTTAGGGGCTATTTTTCCATAGCGACTATTCTAAATTTTCAACTGGACATAACTTTTTATTCCCGCAATGAAATTTCAATTTTTCGGATTCGTTGGAAAGATATTTTCAAATGGATTCAAATATTTTTGGTTTCACTAAAATCCGGTTTGTTTTGAATCTTGTACATTCATTTGAAATTTGAAATCGAATTTTCAAACTACCGCGCCATTTTCAATTCCTTTTATAATTAAAATAAATATTTATATTCTAATTTCGATTTAAATAAATTTATATGTTCTAATTCTATTCAAAATAAATTTCTAATCATTATTATTTAAAATAAATCATTTTAAATATCCAAAATTCATTAAAATTGCCGAAATAAAAATTTTAAATTGGTTATGATTTTCCGGGTTGTTACAACTTATTTGAATTTTCTTATCTTTATAACTTTAAACAAGTTATTTTTTACTCTTGGGATCTTCTGTATTTGAACTCATTCTGGTCGCACATTGATAAAGATGATAACCAACTAAGTATATTATTCTGTTTGCCAGAATAACATCAGCTTGACACTTAGAACATTATACTAATCGTCACAAAACACATCAGAACTTATCCATCGAACTTTGTACAAAACGATTTCTTCCCAAAATAATCGTTCTCGAAAATTTTATCAAAGAAACCCTCTTGTTAGGTTTTATATTTACAAAACCCATTTTGTAAATTAAATTACCAAATTACTTTATTAGAAAATTTATTACTTTCTTTCTAATACACAACCAAAAGAGATTCCTTTCATTACTTAACTGTTTTCAATACATAGTCACAAAAAGACAACTAATTGTACTATGTGTACACATACGCAATAAATCAATTTTCAAAATTCATTTATTTTAGTTGATATTAATTAACAAACTCCTTCTAGTTAAATCATGAAACTTAATTCACAAGGTGATTGTCAATTAATCGTTTATCTAAATAGTAAATGATGATAAATCATTTATTAAATAAGGTTAAGGTTATTCCTCTCTTAAGCATATACAGATTTATTTTTATTTCGAACTTGTATAACCTTCATACATTACCTTACTTAACCTTTAAAACAGGATTATCAATCTTATCTAGTTTCATTAGTATCCCTAATCAACCTAGCGCTATTAGCTAAACAACTTATAGTCAAACTGTGTGATTCAGATTTAGATTAAACATTCTTATTTAATTGAATATGTTCTACTAAAGCAACTATGAAAATTAAATCAAACAAAGAATGATAGTTTTATCATTCCTTAATCACTGACTATAATCTATCTCTTTTGAAAACTTTTCTATTATATCCAAATATAGTCCAAATGGTAAAATTATTTCATTTACCATAATTTTGAAACAAAAATAATTTTTATATATCAAAATAAAAAAATATGCTCTCATATATATATATATATATATATATATATATATATATATATATATATCACGTGCTCAAACTCATTCTGGAGTAATACTAACTCAATCTCTAATGAGTTGCTTATCCTAGGATATTACTAATCCTATATTTATGAGGTATTCACCCAACAAAACCTCAGTGTTCGCTCAACCAAAGCAATGATACTAAAATGTGAGGACCTGAAAATCCACCTCACGAAAACTCGCACTGATGCCCTCAGCCCTGAATTCCCAAGCGGCGAAAAGTCGAAAACTCGTTGGTGAAGTAAAAAAGAACAAGAACAAAACAAAAAACAGTGGAATACAACAAAATTTCACATCGAATGGATAATATATAATAATCAATTAAACTTTACAGCGAAAAACAATTTCAATATAATCAGAGTCTAATCCTAGATCAGCCTGGACAGTAATAAAACCCGTCCTTACAAATGCTAAAGTAGTAAACAAATATAAATAACACAGATGAACAATATAACTACATCATATGTAGATGAAGATCTTCAGCTGCTCTAGAAAGCCTTAAATGATCTCTATCCAAGAAATCTTACTCAATCCCTTAGAAATGATACTCAACTCCGAACGTCCTCAGCAAAAACCTAGAAACCACTTGAAACTGGCCCAAGTGTTAAAAATACTCGGATTAGGCTTGGTAAATCACGAGCGTAAGAAACACAAACCAGAATACTATGGTGAAATCATAAATTGGTAAACAAACAATGACTTTTGAAAATGAGAGTATCTTATTAAAACCCCGCCACAAATAAAAACCAACGGCAAAATGATGGAATTCAAAAAACCTCTGTTGGAAAGAATAGCGCCTCATAAAACCATGCCCATAAATAAATCGATAAACGGGTTTTACCTTATAATAGCCAAAACCTTTGATATGCACAATCATTTGATATTATTATTAATGTCTATTCTTTGAAAACACTTTAAACTTATTCAAATACAGCCGAACATACGTCCATTACTAACCTTCGGCTTATATAATAGAAATCCCCAATGGAACGTATCTAGAAAAGGATTTCCATAATTGCTAGGGTAAGGGACAACCCTACCGTACGGTGGACCTCTAAAAGAGTGTTCCCGAGCTACTCGACTGATGCGCTTACAAGGTCGGCTCTAATCAGATTTACAAACTGGTCGGATATAACGTTTGAAACAGTAGTCACCGACCTATCCTAGGATCCCACATCACTTACTCAACATTTAGTGTTTAATCTAGAAGGGTGATGACCATACCCTTACTGTGACGTCCCCGAAACTTCCACAAGTGAAAGCAAGGAGAAATCATATGGAATACAACATAAATATAGTACAACAAATCACAGAAAACAACATAGCACAGGAAATCCATATAACAACAACATTATAGCAGCGGATATATAATGTCATCAGCAAATAGAAAATCCACAGTCACAGAATCTAAATTATTACAGCAGGTTTTCAGAGAATTGCATAAGTTCCAACTCCAAATAAAACAACGTGGAATGGAAATAAGTCTGAAAATAAAAGGAAAGAAAAATGCGATAAACGAAAAGATAGGTCTTCAAAGCTCCATCACCTTATCTTCACCAAAAGCAACTCCAAGCGAAAAGGTAAAAGTAGCTCCAAAGAAACTCCAAGCAGAAAAAGAACCTGTCTACTTGGCTGCCCGTGTAGAAGAGAGGGCACCCAAGTTTGCAAAAAGGTGAAACAAACAGTGGGTCAGTCGTGGGACTGGTGTGAGAGTTCTTAACTAAAATTACTCATACTAATAAGGCAAATCCAAGAACCATGCCGCTAAAGCGGAACGGGTTGTACCAATGGATTGCCGTGCATAACTACAGTGTCAGTACAAATAAATAAAACGTAACACAGCGCAATGTCTTTTAAAAAATGAAACCACCATAAGACTCAGGTCCCATCACACAATGCAACGCACACCAAGAGGATAGAGTTTTACCTTATGGTGGTTAAACATGCTAAATACGCCAAATACGAAACTAATATTATTATTAGGGTGTATATGTTTTAAAACAATTCAAAGCAATGTATTAATCCTAGGAAGCATAGGTACCATATATTATGCCTCCAATACTAGTAATACAAATCAAATCCGTCGGGGTCGTATTGGAAATTTGGGTTTCCATCATGAGTCCAGGCTAGGGAGGACTCCTTACCGATTCGAGACACTCTAGTTAATGCCCCAGGATTACCCGCAGTTAACCCTTGGAAATGGCAGGGCCGGTCCTCACATACAGCTTAGAGGATTAGTTATTCCTAAGCACACGTTTCCCGGTCCTATAGGACCTATCCGAGGCGCCTCAATTCATCATCCTCCAAAAAGTAAAATGACTACTAACTAGAAAGAAACGTGCTACTTTCCCTGCGTTCCCTTCCCCCTTTTTAGACTCTACCGGTTTGTGAGGCTCGTGAGGTCGTGTATACCATACCACAGAATTTTGCTTTTCAACAAGAAACCCTGATCATTTCATCTTAGCACGCCACACCATCATTCCATACCGTACCATCGACCGTCTGCCAATCTATAAACGGGTGTTAAGTAGAGAATGAATTCTCTACCACCAACATTTTTACATTAGCAGAAAATCGACAACATGATATTTAATGGAATACGGTGTCAGACATACTCTCCATTTACACCCATGCTCTAGGTCTGAACTAGGGTCAAACCCGTGAAATCAACACGTACGTTTGGCCAATTACCCCGACTCGTAAATCGGGAGCTACCCAATTTAGAGTCTTGGTCGTTGTCCATTCGAGGGAAGATTTTACGGTCTTCATACGCCGTCTTCATATTTAGATTCTTGAAATCGTAAAACCGTTTGGAATGGGATGAACCCGGACTTCCCAAACAATCTCGCATTCATAATTTAGAGAAAAACACATTTCATGTCGTTATGTTGTCTTATAACAATAAGTCCTTGCCTTAATTATTTAATATAATTAATTTCTTTAATTAACGACGCTTCAGGTCAGAGGCGACTTTGTCGCCGTTTTCCATCCATTTTGATTTTTACTTTTCCCCTTTACATTTTGAACAATGGACATTTTCTATGGTGTAACCCTTATACGTCATAAATAATGTAAATCTTCTCCTATGTTTCATTTCCCCCTTTTTTTTTTTTTTTTTTTTTTTTTTTTGACAAAATATCATTTTATACAATGCAACCTCCTATTTTTCTATTTTGACAAAATGTCGTTTTATGCGATGCAAGTTTCTACTTTTCTATTTCGACAAAATGTCGTTTTATGCAATGCAAGTTTCTACTTTTCTATTTTGACAAAATGTCGTTTTATGCAATGCAAGTTTCTACTTTTCTATTTTGACAAAATGTCGTTTTATGCAATGCAAGTTTCTACTTTTCTATTTTGACAAAATGTCGTTTTATGCAATGCAAGTTTCTACTTTTCTATTTTGACAAAATGTCGTTTTATGCAATGCAAGTTTCTACTTTTCTATTTTGACAAAATGTCGTTTTATGCGATGCAAGTTTCTACTTTTCTATTTTGACAAAATGTCGTTTTATGCAATGCAAGTTTCTACTTTTCTATTTTGACAAAATGTCGTTTTATGCGATGCAAGTTTCTACTTTTCTATTTTGACAAAATGTCGTTTTATGCGATGCAAGTTTCTACTTTTCTATTTTGACAAAATGTCGTTTTATGCGATGCAAGTTTCTACTTTTCTATTTTGACAAAATGTCGTTTTATGCGATGCAAGTTTCTACTTTTCTATTTTGACAAAATGTCGTTTTATGCAATGCAAGTTTCTACTTTTCTATTTTGACAAAATGTCGTTTTATGCGATGCAAGTTTCTACTTTTCTATTTTGACAAAATGTCGTTTTATGCGATGCAAGTTTCTACTTTTCTATTTTGACAAAATGTCGTTTTATGCGATGCAAGTTTCTACTTTTCTATTTTGACAAAATGTCGTTTTATGCAATGCAAGTTTCTACTTTTCTATTTTGACAAAATGTCGTTTTATGCGATGCAAGTTTCTACTTTTCTATTTTGACAAAATGTCGTTTTATGCGATGCAAGTTTCTACTTTTCTATTTTGACAAAATGTCGTTTTATGCGATGCAAGTTTCTACTTTTCTATTTTGACATACGGTGTTGATTTTCTAGTTTTTATATTGACAAAAATGTCAATAACATACGGTGCTCATGTTCTAATTTTAATATTGACAAAAATGTCAATTAAAATTACATTGCCAATTTGTTCCCAAAACTTACTGTCAAAACACTATGCTACATACAACGTCAATTTTCACATGTCATAACATCGCAAAATAAATGGTATCAATTTCTTGTGTCATAACATCCAACAATTTATGGTGACAATTTCTACCACGTCATAACATCACCAATATAATGGTGTCAATTCATCGTTATAGCATGGCAAATAAAATGGTATCAAATCCCGTTATAGCATAGCAAATATAATGGTATCAAATCCATCGTTATAGCATGGCAAATAAAATGGTGTCAGATCCATCGTTATAGCATAGCAAATATAATGGTATCAAATCCATCGTTATAGCATAGCAAATAAAATGGTGTCAGATCCATCGTTATAGCATGGCAAATAAAATGGTGTCAAATCCATCGTTATAGCATAGCAAATAAAATGGTGTCAAATCCATCGTTATAGCATAGCAAATATAATGTGATGTCAAATTTCTAACCACATATACACTTAACAATTTGTTTATTCAAAAATAAATTTTTGTGGTTTAGATCTCTCACCTTGATTGGATAATAAATATAATAAATCCAATTAAATTTTCAGAATGCTCCAATTGATTTCAGCAGCATCCACTCGTAGTCACGGTCCTATTGGTTCTGAAAATTTCAGAATCCGAATTCATACGAGTAAGTTATCAACGTTTTACTGAATCTGACTTTTAACAACTGTTTCTGTCACGCTTAAAAGCGTAGCGAAATCTGAAATAAAACATTACCCTTATAGTTCAGAATTGTTCAGAATTTCAAAATCAGTTTTCTCTTGATTCGCTGACCGGATTGGAGCGCCGTTTGTTGGACAGCGACCGGGGAGGGGAGGTCTTTGCACGGCTCGAAGGGGGTGGGGCGCGATGGGCTGCTGGCGGCGCGGCGGGAGCTCGACCGGCGGCGGTTCGGGGGGATGCAGGCGGCGGCACAGGCGACGGTTCGGGTTGAGGGTGGTACCAAATCGAAGATCTCGGATTCCTCTTCGAAACGGTATATGGTACGATAAATATCGTTGAGTATTGGAGGAGAAATCGATGGTCAAAGTTTTGATGGTAAATGGGTTCGGCGGCGGTAAAAGAACGAAGAGGAAGAAGACTGTAGCAACATACGGTCCGTATTTATACATGTATTTTAGGGTTTTCTAATTATTAATTAATAAATTAATTAATTAATTTATCCGAGAAATTACCATTCTCTCATATGGACTCTGATTCGCGCTCAACGACTGTCGATCTTACCATTTTCATGCCTTCTGAACGTGATGGTGCTATCCCCATGGTCCAATTCTGAAGTTACAGACTGGTTTTATTTTATTTTCAAATTAAATTGTTTAATTTAAATTCGAACGTACATAATTTCCTGAGGCCACATACGGACTCAGAAAAATCCGGAAAAATTATTTTTGGCTTTCTTATGACGATACGATCACAACAAAATTCGTTTCGTTCAATTCTGAGCACTTTTGAAAAATGGCTATTTTCACGTCGTTCAATTTCAACTGTATTTGACCAAACACAGTTTCTTACGCCACGCTCACATATTAAATCGAAAAATTCTAAAAATTGAAACTTAGCCATATTATGACATTCCGGATCCAATGAAAGTGGTTTCGTCGGATTCCGAGATCGTTTGCAAAAAGGTCATTTTCAACTGCTTCAAAGTTATTTAAAATTTGAAATTTTAAATTTTGACTCAAAAACCCAACAAAATTTCTTAAAATAAAATTTTCAAACTGGTTCAGATTTTCGGGTCATTACAATCTCCCCTCCTTAAGAACTTTTCGTCCTCGAAAAGGAAAAAGGAAAACAGAAGAGTAGGATTCAGCACAGAAAATACTGAAATGATTAAGCGTACCTCAAAATAAAATCTAATCTGAGATATCCACTCTGCATTTGGGATAAGCCTTTTTGAAACTCTCCTCAGTCTCCCAAGTGCAGTCCCTAGGATCGCCACTCCACTGCACTTTGACTAGGTTGATTCTTTTATTCCTCAGAGCTCGGGTTTCTTTGCCAATAATCTTTATCGGCTCTTTCCTCACTGTTAGGCTTGGAGTAATACCCATGACTTGCTGATTTAGCTCATCCTCAATCAAATCTGGGTCATGCACATGCTGGCGGAGTTGGGACACATGAAACACATCATGCACTCCTGGCAGCCAGTCGGGCAGTTGCACTCGATAAGCCAGAGTACCAATCCTTTCGAGGATAGGGAATGGACCAATGAATCTTGGCGCCAATTTCCCAAACTTCCCAAATCGAATCACACCCCTTAGAGGAGAAACTTTCAAGTACACATGGTCACCAACAGAGAATTGCAAATCTCTTCTACGCTTGTCTGCATAGCTTTTCTGTCGGCTTTGGGCAGCCAGCAACCGCTTCTTAATTTTATCAACTTTGTCTGAAGCTTCTCGGACCATGTCTGGACCTAAAACAAGGCGATCTCCTTTTTCAATCCAACAGGCTGGCGATCTACATGGCTTATCATATAAGGCTTCGAACGGAGCCATCTTCAAACTTGCCTGATAGCTATTGTTATATGAGAATTCAACTAAATGCAAGTGATCCTCCCAAGAACCTCCATAATCGAGTATGCAAGCTCGCAACAAATCTTCAAGAATGCGATTCACCCTCTCAGTTTGGCCGTCTGTCTGAGGGTGGTATGCGGTGCTGAGATTTAATTTTGTTCCCAATTCATTTTGGAGTGCCTCCCAAAACTTGCTAGTGAAGATAGGGTCACGGTCACTAACAATGCTGCTAGGAACACTATTTAAAACAAAAGGTTTTCTTTGGTTAGACATGAAAAGTTTCATTTAGAAAATGATGGAAAAAGGAAAGATTTAGTCTTATTACCCATATAGCCTGACTATTTCCTTGAGATAAATTTGTGCCAGACTTTGAGCAGTTCTGGTGGACTTGACAGGTATGAAATGAGCGACCTTGGTGAAGCGGTCCACGATCACCCAAATGCTGTCATTCCCTTTCTTAGAACGGGGCAAACCATCTATAAAATCCATGGAGACTTGGTCCCACTTCCCTTCGGGTACTGGCAATGGCTGCAACAATCCTGCAGGCTTTTGTTGATCGCTCTTCACTCGTTGACATGTAGGACATCTACTCACGTAAATGGATATATCCCTCTTCATATCTTTCCACCAAAACGTGCGCTTTAGATCGTGATACATCTTGCTAACGCCTGGGTGGATGGAAAGCTTTGATTTGTGCCCTTCATTTAAAACTTCCCTGATGAGCTCCGGGATTTTTGGAACACAGATCCTCCCTTGCAACCTAAGGGCTCCCCTTTGATCTATTTGAAAGCTCGTGCTCTCTCCTTCTTGAATACTCTTAATCATTCTTTGAATAAACTTATCTTCCTTTTGAAGGGTAGAAATTTTATCAATCAAAGAAGGGGTAACTATAAAGTTTGCGACCATGGCAGCTTTTCTACTGAGTGCGTCTGCCACAACATTGGCTTTCCCTGGCGTATACAAGATGTCGAGGTCATACGCCGCAAGAAATTCCAGCCACCTTAGCTGCCTTTAATTCAAGTCCTTTTGATCGAAGAGATATTTCAAAGATTGATGGTCTGTGAATAAGTCGAATTTTTCGCCCAAGAGGTAATGCCTCCAAATTTTTAAAGCAAAAACTATGGCTAAAAGTTCTAGGTCATGGACGCGATAATTTTTCTCATGCGGCTTTAATTGACGGCTTGCATATGCAACCACTTTGCCCCTTTGCATCAATACAGCGCCAAGACCCCCACTTTGAGAAGCATCGGTATAGACAGCTAAATCTTGGTTGCCATCGATGATGGTTAACACGGGGGCAGTGGTCAAACTCTCCTTTAGCTTTTGGAAGGACTCCTCACACTCTGCTGTCCAAATGAACTTGGTGTTTTTCTTAGTGAGTTGCGTTAAAGGGCCAGATAGCTTGGCAAAGTTTTGGACGAACTTTCTGTAATATCCAGCCAGCCCTAGGAAACTTCTTACTTCAGTGGGTGTAGTGGGCTGCTTCCAATCTTGAATGGCGGAAATTTTGCTTGGGTCCACAGCAATTCCTTCTTTTGACACAACATGGCCCAAGAATTTTACCTCCTCTTGCCAAAATGTGCATTTTGAAAATTTTGCTTTTAGAACATTTCTTTGCAGAATCTCTAGCACTTCTTTTAGATGCTCTTCATGCTCCTCCTTGGTTTTAGAAAAGATCAAGATATCATCAATGAAGACTAGTACGAATTTATTCAAGACCTCTCTGAAGACCCTATTCATCAAGTCAACAAAATAGGCTGGAGCATTGCACAGACCGAACGGCATTACCAACCATTCGTAGAATAAGTCAGGCCCTCTGAAAGCGGTCAAAGGGATGCATTCTTCCGCTATGCGAAGTTGGTGGAAACCTGTGGCTAGGTCCATCTTCGAAAACACCTTGGCTCCATTTAAATTGTCCATCAAATCATCTATACGAGGCAAGGGGTATTTGTTCTTTAAGGTTTGCTTATTGAGATCGCGGTAATCCACACAGAGCCTCAAAGTGCCGTCTGATTTGGGGACAAACACCACAGCTGCACCCCAATTGGAAAAGCTAGGCCGTATTAATCCCTTCTTTAGGAGCTGTTTGGTTTGGGCACTCAACTCTTCTTTTTCTTTAGGAGTCATTCTTCGAACAGCATGAACTACCGGCCTTGCATTAGGGACCAGATCGATTCTAAAATCGATTTCCCTTCGCGGTGGTAAACTATCTACTTCTTCAAATACGTCCGCATAATCCTTGACAATGGGAATATTCTCTGAAGATATGGGCGTGACTTCTAAGGAAGACCAAAAAGCTTTCCTGTCTGGCTTTAAGCCCTGGCAAGGTATAGCAACGGTGCTTCCGAAACCTGGTTTTGCCTTCACTACTCTTTCAGAACATAGTACTTCAGCGTCATATTTTGTTAGCCAATCAAGACCGAGGATGATATCAAATTCGGAAAAATCCATTATGATCAAGTTAAATGGAAATTTGAAACGAGAGTAGGATACTGGCACTTTACAGAATAGGCCTAGAGAGATGGAATCTCCTACAGGATTATGAACATTAATTGGCTCTTTAAGGCTTCGTTGTTTTATTCTCAACTTTTTAACTGCGTTGCTAGAAATAAAACTCCTTGACGCACCCGTGTCAAATAAAGCAGTCACAGGAATATTTTTAATAGAAACAGTACCATCCAGAACATCAGACTTACCTCCCTCAGTAGGTGCAGAGGAAGATGGTGTACCCGCTCCCTCATAAACATGTGCAATCTGAGCTCCTTTCAACAGTGGGCAATTGGCCTTAATATGGCCCTTTTTATGGCAGTTGTAGCAATCTTTGCTATCATCACCCCTGGCCCTCTTCGGACCTCTGCAGTCTTTGCTATAATGCCCGAACTTCTGACAGTTGTAACACTGGACCTTGGATTTGTCAAATGTCTTAGCAGCTCCAGAATTACTGCCTTCAGCTTTCTTTTCTGGTTGTTTCCTTTTGTTGCTGTTGGCTAAGCTCCTCTCTCTGTCCTGCTGAGAAACCTTCTTGTCATTCTCTTCATAACGGCAAGCGAACTCCACCATCTTATTGAAGGAAAGGTCGATGTGGGCAGTGACTCTGTCAATATATTTTCTTGCAAGGCCATTTATGAATCTCTTATTCTTCTGAAAGTCATCACGAATCAGTTCAGGTGCGTAACGGGAAAGGTCCTCAAACCTACGAACATACTCTGAAATGGACTTGTCGCCTTGCCTCAGATTGGAGAATTCGTCGTGTAGCCTTTCTACTT
This sequence comes from Allium sativum, assembly GCA_030737875.1. NCBI lineage: Eukaryota > Viridiplantae > Streptophyta > Magnoliopsida > Asparagales > Amaryllidaceae > Allium > Allium sativum. The sequence continues at coordinate 161,988,907 of CM060925.1, forward strand.
CCTGCCTCGGAATGTATTTGTCGTTGAAGAGCTCTTTAAATCTGTCCCAAGACATATTATCTTCGTCGCCTCCAATGTTGACTACCTCCCACCAGTTTTGCGCTTCACCTTGAAGATGCCATGCTGCAGTGAACCTCTTTCTTTGATCATCAAGTCCCAGTCCTCCAAATATCTTTTCACAATTTTTCAGCCACGCCTGAGCTTGTACCACGGTCTCAGAACCGGTGAATGGAACTCCACCCAAATTCTTGAACTTCTTTGCCACCTTGTCCAAGTCAAAGGGTGGCGGCGGCGGTGGTGGTTGTTGTTGGACAGTGGGCTCCTCGGTTTCAGTGGTATTCTGCCTCCTCCTAGCGGCTCTAGCAGCTCTTGCAGCAGCGGTACTCATTTTAAGTTAGTTCTGTACAATCAAGGGAAGAGTCAGAACAACCTTAATGACGACGATTTTTAAGAAGTGATAAGGAAAAGGGATAGATGAAAGATGATGATAAAGTGACCGACTACTATGTATTCTTATGAAATGTTCGCCGTAGAATAATGTGATTCTACGTAAACGAGTTACTATAAATATGTTACATTCCGCTTTGTAAACCAAAGCTCTGATACCAACTGTGACGTCCCCGAAACTTCCACAAGTGAAAGCAAGGAGAAATCATATGGAATACAACATAAATATAGTACAACAAATCACAGAAAACAACATAGCACAGGAAATCCATATAACAACAACATTATAGCAGCGGATATATAATGTCATCAGCAAATAGAAAATCCACAGTCATAGAATCTAAATTATTACAGCAGGTTTTCAGAGAATTGCATAAGTTCCAACTCCAAATAAAACAACGTGGAATGGAAATAAGTCTGAAAATAAAAGGAAAGAAAAATGCGATAAACGAAAAGATAGGTCTTCAAAGCTCCATCACCTTATCTTCACCAAAAGCAACTCCAAGCGAAAAGGTAAAAGTAGCTCCAAAGAAACTCCAAGCAGAAAAAGAACCTGTCTACTTGGCTGCCCGTGTAGAAGAGAGGGCACCCAAGTTTGCAAAAAGGTGAAACAAACAGTGGGTCAGTCGTGGGACTGGTGTGAGAGTTCTTAACTAAAATTACTCATACTAATAAGGCAAATCCAAGAACCATGCCGCTAAAGCGGAACGGGTTGTACCAATGGATTGCCGTGCATAACTACAGTGTCAGTACAAATAAATAAAACGTAACACAGCGCAATGTCTTTTAAAAAATGAAACCACCATAAGACTCAGGTCCCATCACACAATGCAACGCACACCAAGAGGATAGAGTTTTACCTTATGGTGGTTAAACATGCTAAATACGCCAAATACGAAACTAATATTATTATTAGGGTGTATATGTTTTAAAACAATTCAAAGCAATGTATTAATCCTAGGAAGCATAGGTACCATATATTATGCCTCCAATACTAGTAATACAAATCAAATCCGTCGGGGTCGTATTGGAAATTTGGGTTTCCATCATGAGTCCAGGCTAGGGAGGACTCCTTACCGATTCGAGACACTCTAGTTAATGCCCCAGGATTACCCGCAGTTAACCCTTGGAAATGGCAGGGCCGGTCCTCACATACAGCTTAGAGGATTAGTTATTCCTAAGCACACGTTTCCCGGTCCTATAGGACCTATCCGAGGCACCTCAATTCATCATCCTCCAAAAAGTAAAATGACTACTAACTAGAAAGAAACGTGCTACTTTCCCTGCGTTCCCTTCCCCCTTTTTAGACTCTACCGGTTTGTGAGGCTCGTGAGGTCGTGTATACCATACCACAGAATTTTGCTTTTCAACAAGAAACCCTGATCATTTCATCTTAGCACGCCACACCGTCATTCCATACCGTACCATCGACCGTCTGCCAATCTATAAACGGGTGTTAAGTAGAGAATGAATTCTCTACCACCAACATTTTTACATTAGCAGAAAATCGACAACATGATATTTAATGGAATACGGTGTCAGACATACTCTCCATTTACACCCATGCTCTAGGTCTGAACTAGGGTCAAACCCGTGAAATCAACACGTACGTTTGGCCAATTACCCCGACTCGTAAATCGGGAGCTACCCAATTTAGAGTCTTGGTCGTTGTCCATTCGAGGGAAGATTTTACGGTCTTCATACGCCGTCTTCATATTTAGATTCTTGAAATCGTAAAACCGTTTGGAATGGGATGAACCCGGACTTCCCAAACAATCTCGCATTCATAATTTAGAGAAAAACACATTTCATGTCGTTATGTTGTCTTATAACAATAAGTCCTTGCCTTAATTATTTAATATAATTAATTTCTTTAATTAACGACGCTTCAGGTCAGAGGCGACTTTGTCGCCGTTTTCCATCCATTTTGATTTTTACTTTTCCCCTTTACATTTTGAACAATGGACATTTTCTATGGTGTAACCCTTATACGTCATAAATAATGTAAATCTTCTCCTATGTTTCATTTCCCCCTTTTTTTTTTTTTTTTTTTTTTTTTTTGACAAAATATCATTTTATGCAATGCTTCTATTTTGACAAAATGTCGTTTTATGCGATGCAAGTTTCTACTTTTCTATTTCGACAAAATGTCGTTTTATGCAATGCAAGTTTCTACTTTTCTATTTTGACAAAATGTCGTTTTATGCAATGCAAGTTTCTACTTTTCTATTTTGACAAAATGTCGTTTTATGCAATGCAAGTTTCTACTTTTCTATTTTGACAAAATGTCGTTTTATGCAATGCAAGTTTCTACTTTTCTATTTTGACAAAATGTCGTTTTATGCGATGCAAGTTTCTACTTTTCTATTTTGACAAAATGTCGTTTTATGCAATGCAAGTTTCTACTTTTCTATTTTGACAAAATGTCGTTTTATGCGATGCAAGTTTCTACTTTTCTATTTTGACAAAATGTCGTTTTATGCGATGCAAGTTTCTACTTTTCTATTTTGACAAAATGTCGTTTTATGCGATGCAAGTTTCTACTTTTCTATTTTGACAAAATGTCGTTTTATGCAATGCAAGTTTCTACTTTTCTATTTTGACAAAATGTCGTTTTATGCGATGCAAGTTTCTACTTTTCTATTTTGACAAAATGTCGTTTTATGCGATGCAAGTTTCTACTTTTCTATTTTGACAAAATGTCGTTTTATGCGATGCAAGTTTCTACTTTTCTATTTTGACAAAATGTCGTTTTATGCAATGCAAGTTTCTACTTTTCTATTTTGACAAAATGTCGTTTTATGCGATGCAAGTTTCTACTTTTCTATTTTGACAAAATGTCGTTTTATGCGATGCAAGTTTCTACTTTTCTATTTTGACAAAATGTCGTTTTATGCGATGCAAGTTTCTACTTTTCTATTTTGACATACGGTGTTGATTTTCTAGTTTTTATATTGACAAAAATGTCAATAACATACGGTGCTCATGTTCTAATTTTAATATTGACAAAAATGTCAATTAAAATTACATTGCCAATTTGTTCCCAAAACTTACTGTCAAAACACTATGCTACATACAACGTCAATTTTCACATGTCATAACATCGCAAAATAAATGGTATCAATTTCTTGTGTCATAACATCCAACAATTTATGGTGACAATTTCTACCACGTCATAACATCACCAATATAATGGTGTCAATTCATCGTTATAGCATGGCAAATAAAATGGTATCAAATCCCGTTATAGCATAGCAAATATAATGGTATCAAATCCATCGTTATAGCATGGCAAATAAAATGGTGTCAGATCCATCGTTATAGCATAGCAAATATAATGGTATCAAATCCATCGTTATAGCATAGCAAATAAAATGGTGTCAGATCCATCGTTATAGCATGGCAAATAAAATGGTGTCAAATCCATCGTTATAGCATAGCAAATAAAATGGTGTCAAATCCATCGTTATAGCATAGCAAATATAATGTGATGTCAAATTTCTAACCACATATACACTTAACAATTTGTTTATTCAAAAATAAATTTTTGTGGTTTAGATCTCTCACCTTGATTGGATAATAAATATAATAAATCCAATTAAATTTTCAGAATGCTCCAATTGATTTCAGCAGCATCCACTCGTAGTCACGGTCCTATTGGTTCTGAAAATTTCAGAATCCGAATTCATACGAGTAAGTTATCAACGTTTTACTGAATCTGACTTTTAACAACTGTTTCTGTCACGCTTAAAAGCGTAGCGAAATCTGAAATAAAACATTACCCTTATAGTTCAGAATTGTTCAGAATTTCAAAATCAGTTTTCTCTTGATTCGCTGACCGGATTGGAGCGCCGTTTGTTGGACAGCGACCGGGGAGGGGAGGTCTTTGCACGGCTCGAAGGGGGTGGGGCGCGATGGGCTGCTGGCGGCGCGGCGGGAGCTCGACCGGCGGCGGTTCGGGGGGATGCAGGCGGCGGCACAGGCGACGGTTCGGGTTGAGGGTGGTACCAAATCGAAGATCTCGGATTCCTCTTCGAAACGGTATATGGTACGATAAATATCGTTGAGTATTGGAGGAGAAATCGATGGTCAAAGTTTTGATGGTAAATGGGTTCGGCGGCGGTAAAAGAACGAAGAGGAAGAAGACTGTAGCAACATACGGTCCGTATTTATACATGTATTTTAGGGTTTTCTAATTATTAATTAATAAATTAATTAATTAATTTATCCGAGAAATTACCATTCTCTCATATGGACTCTGATTCGCGCTCAACGACTGTCGATCTTACCATTTTCATGCCTTCTGAACGCGATGGTGCTATCCCCATGGTCCAATTCTGAAGTTACAGACTGGTTTTATTTTATTTTCAAATTAAATTGTTTAATTTAAATTCGAACGTACATAATTTCCTGAGGCCACATACGGACTCAGAAAAATCCGGAAAAATTATTTTTGGCTTTCTTATGACGATACGATCACAACAAAATTCGTTTCGTTCAATTCTGAGCACTTTTGAAAAATGGCTATTTTCACGTCGTTCAATTTCAACTGTATTTGACCAAACACAGTTTCTTACGCCACGCTCACATATTAAATCGAAAAATTCTAAAAATTGAAACTTAGCCATATTATGACATTCCGGATCCAATGAAAGTGGTTTCGTCGGATTCCGAGATCGTTTGCAAAAAGGTCATTTTCAACTGCTTCAAAGTTATTTAAAATTTGAAATTTTAAATTTTGACTCAAAAACCCAACAAAATTTCTTAAAATAAAATTTTCAAACTGGTTCAGATTTTCGGGTCATTACACTTACTAGATCACATTCAACCCCAGAACCTTGCCTCATGCCCTGTTTCAACCATTCTGGGTGTGAGGTTTTGATAAGGTAACGTCTTTACCTTTTTCTCTTTAACGCACTTCATATCTTCAAATACACATCGCCAGATCCGCCAATCACTAACTGACTTCCACAAAAGTACTTTGAGTGTTAAGCTAAGGGTCAAATCTCCGCCACCAAACAAATGTACATTTGTAAAAGTCAACGTTCGTGATTATTGGAAATGCTATGTCGGACATTCATCTACTGCAAGTCATCCAGGAACAAGATGAACCGAAGGCACCATCCCATTACTTCCCTAATTTACGGTGGCTACATCTCTTGCATCATCGAAGATCCCATAACAAGCAATCACTGCTATTCATTTACCTCGAGAGCAACTTCGAAGCTATCAGCAAGCAATCCTCTTATCATGAAGACCTTTGGACTTCAATTCAATGGAGAGTTCACTTGTCTTCAATAGCTTCCAAGTTCGAACTCGTAAGTCGATTTGAAGTGGTTTTCGGATCTGGAGGATCCAAACTTGACCCCAGTTTTCTTCTAAACCAACCATCAATAAAAGATTTTCCTTCTGTGTTTATCATATGATTAGATCTCCTCTTTTTTAATAATTTGACTTTATGTCAAATACAATCTTTATTGTTACAATATCTCAAATCAAATCTGTATTATTATAAAAAGTCAAATGTAATCTTGTTCATGATAATATGTCAAATCAAATCTTATTTATGACAACATATCAAATCAAATATTATTAGTATAATAGGTCAAATCGAATCTTATTTATGACAACATCTCAAATCTTATTATTATAACAAATCAAATCTTATTTATGACAACATGTCAAATCAAATTTATTAGTATAACTAGTCAATCAAATCTTATTTATGACAACATATCAAATCAAATCTTATTTATCTCTAGAAAGCTTTATCCAATCTTAGTCAAATATCCGATTTTTCTTTTCGGTTTTTCCCACCCCTATCTTAATAGGAAAATTTTCTGGTTAAATCTCATAGGTGGTACTAGACTGTACTCTTAGTAATCACCGCATACTTCTTTTTGGTGTTTACTTAGTTACTGCTAAAATGAATTTTAACTTAATCACTTATTCGCGGGTTTTGGGCGGATTTTCAAAGTCCTCGAAAAATTCCCAAATAAATCTTGAAAATCATATTTAATTATTGCAAAACATTTGCCAGAAGGATCAGTTCAGAAAACTTTATTTATAACGTTTTATTTAGAAATCTCAGATTTTGGGTTGCTTCAAAACCTTAATTTTGGTAAACTTTGGAAACAAAAATTTTTGCTAAGTAAAAAAACATTTTTTTTCTTTGAATTTACTTCACTATATTTATAATGAATTAACCAATTGTTTTCATAACTTTCCGGCTCAATTTATGGAGTGCGAATTAGTTTTATGAAAAGTTAAATGTTCCCTTTTTCAAACCCGAGTTTTTTTCTCCAAAAGTTTATCTAATGATCTCTCAACACATGATCTTATATTCTTATCAAATTTTGATGAAAATTAGTTGTCCGATAGTCAAACTACACAAGCAAAAATATCCAGAATAACTCTTTCGAAAATTATGTACAAATCCCCATAGTATACACTTTTTAGCTTTTCGGAGATTTTGTTAAATAATAAACACCTTTTTAGATCGAAGAGAGAGTGTCTCGTTCTTGTGTTTAACGACGTGAATTATTCATGACATACATATAAAATATTATTAAAATAATATCCATGTCATACAAATCATCAAACAACGTTATCATAACTTTACAACATATAACTTATATGTTCGATAACCTGGTTAATTTAATAATTAATTCTAGTTCAATTTTTTTTAATAATTAGTTATCCTTTTAGTGTATAATATTTTATACTCTTGTCCAAACCAATCACGACTTCAACCATCAAGAAAACATCCATATTAACATGTGACTATGTAGATCTAAACCTAGCAATGGTTTCTTACATATTCGTCTTTCTAAATCAAACTATATTAATTAATTTGCTTTCTAACTTTACTAATTAACCACCAAACTTCACAAACACCAACTAAACTAGTAAATTATCTTTATCACCTTTAAATTAGCACTATAAACAAGTATGAACAAGCATTGACCAAACATTAACTCTAAAGTTAACCAAAACTGTCATTTTTCATCCAAACTTTCCTCTCCTCCGAGCAAACTAGCTCCACCGGAGTAGAACACCGCATACAACCTCCTCTTCGTTCTTTCATCACCACAACCCCTACCTAGCACCCCATAACCAATGGCCTCCCTTCTAATCCACGGCCAAGGCCCTTCCAAGCCTCCTCCTTGGTTGCGCAAGTAGGTGTGGTGGAAGGAGAGTCATCTACCATTACCCCTTTATGTTTTAACATTTTCCTTCTTTGTTTTGGTTTGTTTTCTTTTATCCAAGGCTCCATTGAAGAGTTTCTAGAGTAGGTAGGAATAAAATAGAGAATGAAAAGGAAATGGAAAGAACAAAAGAGATGGGGTATATATAGAAGTGGAGAGGATGGAAAATATCTTAGATATTTTTATAAATGCCATCATTAAACATCATTTCCTTCCTTACAAAACCTAATGCCTCAAGTACCCTCCTCACTCTCCCCCACCCCCCTCATCACGTCATTTTTGCAGCACACATGGGTTAAACAAGCCCATGTGACACTAAAGATAGGTCGACCTTATAGCAGGGTTTTGTGGATCGGTTTCCAGTACTTTGTGTGCTTCTATGTACGTGTTTTAGTATATATTTTTGTATATTTCATTATCACAATATCCATTATATTTTAATCTTTAATAATGTTGTAAATAAATTTTATAAACCATATTTTAATTATTTAGTATTAATTAAGACCCGTTGGATTGATCATTCAAAAGTGTTGCAAACTTATGCTGCCAAACGCTGAATAATGTAACAATTGTTATTACTTCTTTAAACATGATTATAAGTCCTTATAAATCATCATAAACTATTTCTTATCATTTTATAATATATAAAATGTATTATTAAATTATTAAATCCTGATTTAAGTTAATAATTTAATTATTACATATTACGACCACACAGATGATGTCATAATTACTTTTTATTTTTCCAAAAATAAAATAAATTATTTTATTTCATATTCATGCTTATTTGGATAGATAAGTGTCCCTATCCAAAACCATTCGCGATTATTTAGAAATTTACCAAAAACTGATTTCTTATCTTTTTTTTTATGAAAATCATATTTGTTCCAATCTTGTTTAAAATCGTTTGAAAAAATGTTATTAATGTATTAAAATCCATTAATTGTATATTTAACATAATTAAAAATTCTATTATATTATCATAAAATTTTGGATCATTACATGAAGCAAGTAATAAATGAACTTTGTAGTCAAACTGTGCTAAGTAAAATGTTGGGGACATATTGGGTTATAGATTCAATAATTGGAAGAGAATAGATTTGAAAAATGAGAAATATGGTCTTTTAGAAAATTTCGTAATATGTAAAAGTGTGATAAAATAGTTGTTTATAAAATTTTTGTGTCATATTACATTAGGATGTAGTATAAGTGAAAATGGTGAATTTAGAGCAAAATAGTGTATTTTTGAATACAATTGCGTGGAAAATAAATGTTAAACATGTAAATATTACTTGAAACATATTTATATGTGTGTTAGAATAATTTTTATGTATTATTTATGTCAAAATAATATGCTTCGAATAATTTTAATATTTAGAATTGTAAAATTTGGTCAAAAGAAGTGAAAAATGGGTGTTTGTGTAAAAATTATAAATTTTTGAATAAACTAGACCAAAATAACATTTAAAGTTGTTAAAATATTTTAAAACATGTTCATATGTTTTTTTGGTAGAGCCGACCGGTTTTTATAGTGCTTCATAACACTCGTATTCATATGTTTTAGTAAAGTGGTTAAGTGTTAAAATCACAAACTACAGGCTTAAAACAGTGAAATTAGTGAATAATAGCCTAAAACTAATGTAAATAGCGTCATTTAACTAGCATAAGCCTTAATTATTCACTAATTTCCCTAATTAGGCTTAATGAGGCCCATTAATGCATGGATTGAAGGAAGAAAAGTCTAGACCATGTGTACTCTTCTTCCTGCAAGCATATGTTCATCCTTAATCTATACAGTAAAAAAAAAACAGTTCCCTTGATAATATCCAATTCCCAACTCCAACTCAATAAAAATATATAAATAAAGAGATAAATCAAAGCTAATATACGTAACCTCTTTAAAACTATATATTTCTCTCAATTTTTTCTAGTTTTATCACTGTATGTTGAGATTTTTTTTTCATGTCAATGTAAATGCTTCTACAGGTGTTGAAACTTCAATTTAGGCCTTCAAGCTTCAATTTTGCATCAAATTTTTTACTGTAAAGTATTGAATTTCTTGGTACAAATCAAAGGTGAGATTTTCTCGCACTATCTAACTCGACCAAACTCTGTAAGTAGATATATGTGATAGTTTCGATGAAAACTTCGCTATTTATAGTGGATGTTTTCTGAGATGCTGTAAACAAGCTTTGTGTCCATGTTTGAGGGATTCTAGCTTCTATATACTATCATGAAATCATGTCAAATTTATTTTATTCTATTATGAAAATGTTATTATGTGTATTTGCTCTAAATTGAGCCAAAATCTCTTTAGTAAGCCATTGGAATGTTACAAGAAAGTTCGATATGGGAGAGGAAAGACTCCCCAGAACATGTGCGTTCCAAGAGTCGAACCAAGGGTTGACCCATCCCCACTATATGTCGATCCTAGCAAACAAAATTGTTGTTGAGGTTGTACCATGTTATGTTGAGTTCTGGTGCTTTTTCGTGACCTTAATGCAAAATTCAAGTGTGTTTTCTTAGTGTTATCATGTCGCTTCGGAGTGATTTTAAAGCCATGATTCTTGTGTTCTATTTCGGCTTACTTCTACAATGAAAAAATGCAAATTATCACTAATCTGTAATTTGAATTTGGTGAATTCGTGGGTAAATATGATGTGTTATTTTGTGAGTTTTTCTGAGATTTCTTTGTACATATCCACGTGTTTTAGAAACTGATTTTTCAGTATATATAAGTACTGTTTAGGAAAATAGTTCTCTATATTATAAATATTTTTAGACCATTAAACTAGAAATATTTCCTATTATAAAAGAGACCAAAATTTTTCTAAAATTGATTTAAACCGATATTTCTAAAGTATATTTTCTTTTATTAAAATTACGTTTTTGCACCCTTCGAGAAGACGAGGTTGTGATTTAAACGATTTAGTAAACCGCGTGTTTTGAGACACATTGTTTTTTTATATCGGTTAATTTCTGACTCACTGATTGAGGTTATTTCTGTGTATTTAGTGCGAAGTAGACCGACTTGTAGTGAATCAATTAGTGAAACATACGGAATATGATGTTTTTTTTTTCAATTTTCGAGTTACCATTTGGATGCCTATGACACATGTTGGAGATTGGGGTGCGAGTGGACTGGAGGGGGTCTTATATGTGTATTTGCTTGGGAAGGGGCCAATACACACTCGACGAGGGCCATAGTGTTTGGCACTCGTATTCACTTTGTCACGGACCAAGTTACACTTGGTTGGGGGTCTTAGTGTTGCCCGCCTGAATATGTTAATAGTACTAGGAAAAGCTCTAGGAGTTATATATTATTTATGCATGTGCAATTTACTGCTTTGGATCCAGTCTGAGTTTTCCTAGATTTCACTACTTATGATTCTAGAATTATGAGGTTTCCTTGAAATTTCACTCTCCTGATCTTGTCATCACTTATATATATAACTGGAGGCTATTAGTGGATTAATTATGTATAGTGATTTCATTTCTGTATATTAAACACTTAACTAAGTTCCATGGGTTCTGTAATTTCCAAGATTTATGTAACCTCCATCTTGAGTTTTATGCGATTCTAAATTTTATTAACCTTAATATTTGAGTTTCGGTAATATGATTTCATGGAGATATCCGAGTCTATGTTTGTTGACCAGCCTTTTTGCAAGGTCGCTACACTTCGAATTTATTGCTACTGGATCTCTCAAGATATGAGCATGACCTCACACAACTCTGAAATCACTTAATTAGGGATACAAAGTTTGCAGAAACTTCGATCATTGGATGGTGAAAGCCTGGTTCAACAATTCTTTGGATTAACCCAGATGTGTACTTTCTTAGATCGGTGCACATGCTTCATAAAATGGATTGACCTACCATGATTTCCCAGATCAGCCTTTAAAGTTTGACTTCGGTCCGACCACTTTTCCTTCTCTATGTCAGATCAGCATACTGATCCAATCGGGTCGGTATGCTCCATGCCGATCCGATCCTGTCGGTGTGTGCTATACAAATTTGGAAGGTTTGGTGTGGGCTGATGTATCCCACTAACTCCACACCGCTCTCTCATGTTCACCACTCCAACCGTTCCTTCTTAGGTGTGTATCGGCCCAGAAGTTCCCATCACCTATAAATACCTCTGGAGAAGGCCATTGGAATGGATCAATTCTTCAATGCCTAAAGGCTGCTAATTTGGAGACTAATTTCTCTTCTCTTCATATTTCATAAACTAAATTGAACTGTAATGACAATCGACAACATAAAGAAGAAATTGTATCGAGTGGACATAGGTATGATTGCCAAACCACTATGTCTTGCTACTTCTCAGTGATTTGATATTATTTTGATTTTGTGATTATCCTTGAGATTTGGGTGTTTGACTTGAGAGTACCATTTTTCAAATCAACGATGTTCGTGCCTCTCACGAATAATCTAAATATTCAATTCATGAATTCGTCTTTTGAGAAATATATTGTTTCGAGTTCCTTTCTGATAGAAAGGAATCATCTCTTCCATGTCCTAAGTTAATATGTGATTATGAGATTCATTTTTTATGAAAAGGAATTATTGTCTTAAATGACGTTATATTTCACCTATCATATTATTACTAGTATGTTTAAACTAGACTAGCCCATGCATTTATACTCGGGACAGACCGAGTTGCTTCAGATATATCAATAGATTATTGCTTGCTCTACTTCCACTTTGGCATTATCCTCTTGGAGTTATTACTTGAGTCATGTTGTTGTGAATCTGAGTCATATGATGTATATTCATTTTTCAGACTCATTTTTATAAATGTTTTTTTGAACCATTTGATTGTGTAACACCCCACGTCCATTAATGTCACTCACAAAGGGAATGCATTAACTTCAATGGAGCGTTTTAAGTAAGTATACAACAGAAAATCACAACAAGACAGATATTATGCAGTACTTGAAACTTCAAAACTTTATTTATTGCAGCAGAAGGTAAATATGTTTGGTTACATCATCAAAACCATAAACCAAAGTCAAGTACATCATATCCATCTTGATAAAACAAAGTACATAATATGAAAGACATAATCCCCAACATTAAAATAGCCATAATTAAAGAGAAGCTGAACTTTACTTCAGCGGCCCAAGAAATCTTCTAAAAGCAGTCCAAAATCAAGCTCCACTGGTGCTAGTTCCAACTTGGGCACCTGGAGGGGAAGGAAAGAGATGGAAAAAGGGGGGTTAGACATAAAGTCTGGTGAGTGCGATAATTCTAACAATATAATTAACAAAGTAACTAGGCTAAGGCATAAGTTGGAAAATAAGGAAATGACCATGAACCATTGAGTATGGCAGAGTAAACAAGGAAACAAGATGAACAACGGTATCGTTTAAGCGCATCTAACCCACTAAGATAATTACTAAACTACACCAACACTATAGGATAATTGCTATATTGCACTGCCACTAGTATACTGCACCACCACTAGTCACCCTAAAGTTGATCCCGCCTACAGACTTAATAATGATATTGGTAGTTTCGTGCACCCCTAGCTGCCTTCATAGGTGCCATCTGCCCCTATCTCCACTAGGTGTACCCACTACCCCCAAACGATCGGCTCCCTAACTCGTAGATACCCGTGCTGGCCCCACAGTGGGGTGTATCACTCCCCAAAGTGGCAACCCGATACCACCAAGAATGCACGGCTTATACCTACACGATGCAACAACGTCTTACCTACCAGCCCGGGTCCACACACGCATATGAACCCATTTGACTTGCGTTGCCACCGCTAACCCGGTTTGGCCTCTTACAGTCAAGCCCAGTATGTGTGTCCCGTCCTCGACTTGGGTCGAGCCCACAAAGATACGTATGGGTTACTGGTTGAAACGGTCCCCCATTACTTGACACAAGCTATCCACCTAAGCTTGGTCCCCTCTAGTATATCCCACTTAACCCACTTCTTATTCATGTTTCAATTACATGTTTCAATTTTGGTTAAGTGTTTCTAATCGTATTTCCAAATGCCACCAAAGGCACCCACTAGATTCCACATGCCACCCCAAGGCACCCACTTAACCCCCTCATGTCCCACTACATGTTTATCTGGTTAAGTGTTTCTTAATTCATTAAGACCGTAACCTCATAAAGACCTCTCACATTAGACTTGCATTTGTGGCAGCTGGATTTGCCGGGCGGGTCCGGGTTGTCTTACACCACAAAAGAGCCTAACCTCGTGTCTTTACAATTGTTACGTATTTATTTTATTCCTAAGACCTCTCACATTAGACTCGCATTTGTGGCAGTTGGATTTGTCGGGCGGGTCCGGGCAGTCTTACACCACAAAAGAGTCTAACCTCGTGTCTTAGACGATTAATTATTACTAATTAATCATTCCCCAATTTGAATTACTTTCCCTATTCAAATTATCAATCAATTCCAAATTTAACGATGTCCATAATTGACTCAATTATGTCCATCCATTTATGGTATGTAAAATCATACCAATTTTTACCACAATTATATTTTATGCCTTTTATGGCATTTATGCCAATTAAATCTTTTTAATATTATCCCCTTTTACCCCACGTTGTACGTTTGTTCGTTGAATGTAAAATATACGTTAGACTCGAATAGTCTAACTCATGAAATAAAAGAAAACATCACAATATATACACATAATTAAAACATAGATCTAACATAGGGGTGAACTTGCATATGTGAATGATATTCTACATCTAAAACTTGCATAGACCAAAGTTACAACTTGCATAAACAACATATGTCATGGATCCAAATCTAAATGTGTGAGCTTGATGAGATAATGGCCACAAACTTGCATAAACATCATATGTTATGGATCCAAATCTAAAGGTGTGAACTTGATGAAATAATGGCCACAAACTTGCATAAACATCATATGTCATGGATCCAAATCTAAAGGTGTGAACTTGATGAAATAATGGCCACAAACTTGCATAAACAACATATGTCATAGATCTATATCTAAAGGGGGGGGGGGTAAACTTGCATAGGTAATAACATAACATGATCCATATCCGACTCATAAACTCACATATGTGATGTATACATCGCAACAATGGTGTAAACTAGTATCTAACATGTAAAGTATCATGTAGAATTTAGCATATTTCATAGCCTAACTTTCAATTAAATTTTCACATAAACTAGGTGTCATAACCATGTAAGTTCACATAAAATTCTACCCAACTTGTATGCGATTCATGTTTAAAACAAAATCCAAACTTGCATACATATGATTTATCATATGAATCAATATAACTACTAGCATATGAAACATGATGATTCAACTAGACCTAATCCAATCATAGGATTATAACATGGGTGATAACATCATAACTTTACATCGTAAATGATAGCATCATAACATAATATCATAGAAATTACAACACAATTCTACAACATAATTACAACATGCAATCAACAATTCATATCACATCCAAATTATCCACATTATAACTCAATCCAATTTATTTATTAATTATTTTGTTAAGACTATCAAACTCACAACTCAGAAGCAATCTTGAGTTCTGATTTCTGGAGTTGAATTAGCGCTCCTTTGATGAAGATTCACTGTTAAGGTTGAATAGTTCTGATTTGGTTGCTGTTCTTCCTCTTAATTTTTGGTGGCGGCTGCTCTAGGGTTCAAGACAACAGCATGACGGCCATAGTTTCAATTTTAATTCTGAATTAGGGTTTGAGTCTATGGGTCTTTTTATAGAGTTATGAATTAATTTAAGCCGTCGGATGATCTTAGGGTTAATCAAAACCATTCAATCATGAAAGAGTGATGAGTCAGCCCTAATGACTCAGCAAGGTGTCAGAAAGGACTCAACAACATGGGTCAGCCTGAACCAGAAAGCTGTGCAGGCTTTTGCCTCGGCCTGGGCGCACTTGCAGGTGCGCCAGTGTTAATTTGTACTGGCGCACTTCCCAAGTGCGCCAGTGCAATCTTTTTTTTCCTTCTTTTAGCCACCAAACTTTGTTCGTCCATAACTCTTTCATCCGCTACCCGTTTCCCGCAAACTCGGACTCTATTTCAACCAGAATTCCGAGACGAACACAATGGCGCAACCCTATTCCTTTAATTCTCACGTCTGAGATTAATTATTATTTATTTTAGTTAATTCGATTATTCAAAAATCCAGGGTGTTACAGATTGGGTACACCATGATAGTGCCATGCGTCCATTATGTATGCGAAAGAATCCTATCGATACATATTATCTCTACATGCGTGCACAACCATTCACCAAAATGCAACATCCATATGATGGTACAACCATTATACATCCATTACTTAAATATGTACACACATTTATATGCAATATGCTATATGAAGTGACTGAGCCGGTCTAGTGCCTAAGGTGTGTGTATATGCATCCACGAGCAACCACGAGAAAACACTTGCATCCACATGCGTCCATCATACATAACATGTCTCAAACACATGTTTCAACCATAGGACTATCCTATCTAAAGGTCAAAGATACTAGCGAGAGGACATACTAAAGATAAGATAAGTACAAGGTAAGCGATAAAGGAGAAATTTAAAAGACATACCCTCGAAAAGAAAAGGGTGTAATGAACACATCTTCGCTTCTGTCTCCCAAGTAGCGTCGCTCTCATCATCTCCCCATTGCACTTTGACTAGCTTGACCTCTCGATTCCTTAACTTCCTAATCTCCGACCCAAGAATGCGCATAGGAGCTCGTCGCATCACGCTCGATCTCCACCTCTCTAAGCAAGCTCGGCTCTACCACTTCCATGGTCTCGTGCAAGCACTTCCTCAAATGTGATACATGGAATACATCGTGTACACCACTAAGTCTCTCGGGCAACTCCACTCTATACGCCATCTTCCCAATCCTTTCCTTAATAGGAAACGGCCCTACGAACCTTGGTGCTAACTTCCCAACGGACCCAAAGCGAACGACGTTCTGTAATGGAGACACCTTGACAAAGACCATGTCCCCAACATCAAACTCAAGATCTGACCTTCTCTTGTCCACATAAGATTTCTGCCTATCTTGTGCCATCTTCATCCTCCTTCGAATCAGATCGATCTTCTTTGAAGTCTCTCTAATCATATCGGGCCCAAGCAAGATCTTATCTGTAGACTCCCACCAACATGTAGGCGAACGACACAGCCGTCCATAAAGAGCCTCGAACGGTGTCATGCCAATGCTAGACTGAAGCTATTATTATATGCGAACTCCACCAATGGAAGATGTTCCTCCCATGTACCTCTGAAGTCTAAGACACATAACCTCAATAAGTCCTCTAGAATATGATTCACCCTCTCGGTCTGGCCATCCGTCTGAGGATGATATGCGGTGCTCAAACATAACTGAGTCCCTACCGCCTCTTGTAAGCTTTTCCAAAATTCGCTAGTGAAAATAGGATCGCGGTCGCTCACTATGCTAGAAGGAACACCGTGCAAACGAACTATCTCTCGAATGTATACGGAGGCTAACCATGGAGAAGTCCTCTTACTCTTTACGAGAATGAAATGGGCGCTCTTAGTAAGTCTGTCTACCACGACCCAAATCCCCATATTACCCTTCCTCGATCTCGGTAATCCGTCAACAAAGTCCATCGAAACACTTTCCCACTTCCATTGTGGGACCTCCAATGGGTGTAGCAATCCACCGGGCTTCTTTTGCTCTGCTTTTACTTGTTCGCACACAAAACATCTAGCGACATATTCGGCCACGTCCTTCTTCATACCGGCCCAAAAGTAAACTCGTCTCATGTCCATGTACATCTTGTCCCCGCCGGGATGGATAGTCATCTTCGAACGATGTGCATCATCAAGAATGGTCTTCCTTAGGTCATCGTCTTTTGGTACACAAAGCCTACCTTCCCTACGTAACCAACCCTTATCATCTAGGGTATACCTACGGAGATGGCTCGATGACTCCCCTCCTTTGAGCTTCTCTACTAACTCAACCAACTGTGGGTCGTCTCGCTGTGCCTCGCCAATCCGTCCCAAAAGCATAGGTCTGACCTCTAAGGATGCTAGCAAACCGGGTACAAAGTCAATGGAAGGTTTAAAGTCAAACGTAGAGATGAACTCTAAACTTCGCCGCTCAACAAACAATGGACTTAAAGACAACCTTTTTCTACTTAAGGCGTCTGCCACCACGTTACCCTTGCCAGGGGTATATGCTATCTCGAAGTCGTAGGGTGCTAAGAATTCCATCCACCTTTGCTGCCTTAAGTTCAAGTCCTTCTGAGAGAATAAGTATTTTAGCGATTTGTGGTCAGTGAATAATTCGAATTTTTTGCCAAGAAGATAATGATGCCAAGACTTAAGCGCAAAGACAATAGCGGCTAACTCAAGGTCATGTGTAGGGTAATTTCTCTCATGTACTCTCAATTGCCTTCCACCATAGGCTATTACCCTTCCCTCTTGCATTAAGACTGCGCCTAGTCTTGTCCCACAAGCATCGGTATAAACGGTAAATGACTGGTGCTGGGGTTAAAGCTCTCTTTAAACGTTGGAACACATCATCATAATCTATGTCCCACGTGAAAACTAAGTTCTTCTTCGTCAAGCGTGTTAATGGAGCTGATATTTTTGCGAAGTCTTTAATGAACTTCCTATAGTAGCCAGCCAACCCTAAGAAACTCCTCACCTTGGTCGCATTTTTAGGTACCTTCCAATCTTGGATGGCCACTGTCTTCGCGGGATCCACGGCTATCCCTTCTTTGGAAACCACGTGCCCTAAGAATCGCACTTCTTTCCTCCAAAAGTGACATTTAGAAAATTTTGCTTTAAGGCTATGTGCTCGAAGAGTCTCCAACACTTCCCTAAGATGTAGGGCATGCTCTTCTTCGCTTTTAGAAAAGATCAAGATATCGTCCACAAAGACTACCACGAATTTATTAAGGTACTCCCTAAACACCCTACTCATCAAGTCAACAAAGTATGCGGGGGCGTTTGTCAAACCAAAGGGCATCACAAGCCACTCAAAGAAACCGTTTGGAGTCCTAAAGGAAGTCTTGCCTATGCTATCCTCAGCCACTCTCAACTGATGGAAACCAGTGGCTAAGTCCAACTGCGAAAACACTGAGGCGCCAACTAACTGATCGAAGAGATCGTCAATCCTCAGCAGTGGGTGCCTATTCTTCTTAGTAAGCTTATTAATTTCTCTATAGTCCACACAAAGTCTAAGGGACCCATCTGCCTTCGTGGCAAACACTACTGGAGCACCCCACTCCGATATACTACGTCTGATGAACCCCTTCTCAAGCAATTCTTTCACTTGCTTACTGAGTTTTCTTCTCTCTCTTGGAGCCATGTGGCGCACTAGTAATGCAACCGGCTTTGCATTATCTACTAGATATATTCGAAAGTCGATTTCATGTTTTGGGGGCAAACCCCTCACCTCATCAACGACATCAGCATATTCACGGACTATGGAAACATAATGTTAATCATCATTGGATGCGTCAAGGGATTCTAGGTAACTAAGCATTACTAGACCTCTAGGGTCACAAGAAATATCAAGGGTCTATCCCGAACGAGTCAACAATCTAAGTACCCTTCTTTCACAATCTAGGATGGCCCCATATCTAGTTAGCCAATCCATACCTAGAATTAAACCGTAGCCCATGAAGCCAAGAACAAAAGCGTTGCACTCAAACTCAACGCCCAAGATAAACACTCTCAAATCCCGACAAATCATAGAAAGATGAGCCGAACCACCAATAGGATTTGAGACTACTAAGGGATCAGTATCTAGACTAGTATCAAGGTGCAGTGTTTCAACTAATGATGTAGAAATAAACGAATGGGATGCGCCAGAATCGAATAAAGTACGGACAAGATGATCAAACAGAAAAACTAAACTTTCAACGAAAATTGCTCTACCTCGTTCTTGCAGTGGTGGGACCACGAGAGCCTGAACTTGTCCCCTTGCCTGCCCTGGTGCCATAAGAGCTTGCACCTGTCCTCCTGAGGTAGACCCTGCCCTCTGCCCTTTCTTTGGGCAGTCCTTAATAAGATGTCCCACTTCACCACAGTGGAAACAACCAGTCTTCTTTTTCTTCCTACAATCTTTGCTTAGATGGCCAGGTGTCCCACAGTTAAAGCATTTCTTCTTCCCCTTAACATTGTTGCCTTTGCCACCTTTCTTGTTCTGTTGTTGCTGTTGCGGCTTCTTTTGATCCCCTTTCTTCTCGGGTGCCTTATTAGCATTGGCGCCCTTCTCCTCTTCATGCATGAGCGCCATGTCAACTAACCTCTCAAAGGTAGCCCCCATGGGGATGTGGGTCATAGCTAACCCATGAAGCGGCTCGTTTAAACCCTTAACAAATCTAAGAGCCTTCTTTTCTGGAGTGTTTACCAAGTCTAAGCCAAACCTTGCCAATTGGTTGAATTTGTTAACGTACTCTTTCACCGATAAATTCCCTTGCTTCAGTGATAAAAACCTTTCCATGTATAGATTCTCTTCAGCCCGTGAGAGAAACTTTGCCTTAAACCTCTGTCGAAAATCTAGCCATGTATCGACTGGACGTCCCCCATTAGTGACCTCCCACCAAAACGAGGCCTCATCCTTTATTAGCCAAGCAGCTAGCTGGACTTTTCTTCCATCATCCACTTCAAAGATTCCAAACAATTCTTCCACCTCCTTTAGCCTGTTACGAGCTTCAACAAATGTCTCCGTCCCGTGAAAAGGTTTTACATACATTGCTCTAAAGTCCCTACATATCTTTGCGAAATTATCGACACGAGGAGGAGGAGGAGGATTTGCTGGACCAGCGGTGGCGGCCCTAGCCTCAAGATATTGACGAAACCAACCGGGCACATGAACACCCTCTGGTATCTCAGATGCTTCAGACATGCTGAAACGAAAAAGGAAAGATTCAATACAAAAAGGACTGAAGGAAAGATATATGGCTCTTGGGGTTATGCTTTCTGAAATATACTTTTCTCCTGAAAATACTTTCCTTAAAACATACTTTTGAAAGTACTTCTTTATAAAAAATTGTTTTGAAAAATAGTTTTTCAAAAATTCATATCTGTTCTGGTAACCTTCAGCTCTGATACCACGTGTAACACCCCACGTCCATTAATGTCACTCACAAAGGGAATGCATTAACTTCAATGGAGCGTTTTAAGTAAGTATACAACAGAAAATCACAACATGACATATATTAAGCAGTACTTGAAACTTCAAAACATTATTTATTGCAGCAGAAGGTAAATATGTTTGGTTACATCATCAAAACCATAAACCAAAGTCAAGTACATCATATCCATCTTGATAAAACAAAGTACATAATCTGAAAGACATAATCCCCAACATTAAAATAGCCATAATTAAAGAGAAGCTGAACTTTACTTCAGCGGTCCAAGAAATCTTCTAAAAGCAGTCCAAAATCAAACTCCACGGGTGCTAGTTCCAAATTGGGCACCTGGGGGAGGGGGGGGGGAAGGAAAGAGATGGAAAAGGGGGGGGGTCAGACATAAATTCTGGCGAGTGCGATAATTCTAACAATATAATTAACAAAGTAACTAGGCTAAGGCATAAGTTGGAAAATAAGGAAATGACCATGAACCATTGAGTATGGCAGAGTAAACAAGGAAACAAGATGAACAACGGTATCGTTTAAGCGCACCTAACCCACTAAGATAATTACTAAACTACACCAACACTATAGGATAATTGCTATACTGCACCGCCACTAGTATACTGCACCACCACTAGTCACCCTAAGGTTTATCCTGCCTACAGACTTAATAATGATATTGGTAGTTTCGTGCACCCCTAGCTGCCTTCATAGGTGCCGTCTACCCCTATCTCCACAAGGTGTACCCACTACCCCCTAACGATCGGCTCCCTAACTCGTAGATACCCGTGCTGGCCCCACAGTGGGGTGTATCACTCCCCAAAGTGGCAACCCGATACCACCAAGAATGCACGGCTTATACCTACCCGATGCAACAACATCTTACCTACCAGCTCGGGTCTACACACGCATATGAACCCATTGGACTTGCGTTGCCACCGCTAACCCGGTTTGGCCTCTTACAGTCAAGCCCAGTATGCGTGTCCCGTCCTCGACTTGGGTCGAGCCCACAAAGATACGTATGGGTTACTTGTTGAAACGGGCCCTCATTACTTGACACAAGCTATCCACCTAAGCTTGGTCCCCTCTAGTATATCCCACTTAACCCACTTCTTATTCATGTTTCAATTACATGTTTCAATTTTGGTTAAGTGTTTCTAATCGTATTTCCAAATGCCACCCAAGGCACCCACTAGATTCCACATGCCACCCAAGGCACCCACTTAACCCCCTCATGTCCCACTACATGTTTATCTGGTTAAGTGTTTTTTAATTCATTAAGACCGTAACCTCATAAAGACCTCTCACATTAGACTGGCATTTGTGGTAGCTGGATTTGCCGGGCGGGTCCGGGCAGTCTTACACCACAAAAGAGCCTAACCTCGTGTCTTTACAATTGTTACGTATTTAGTTTATGCCTAAGACCTCACACATTAGACTCGCATTTGTGGCAGCAGGATTTGTCGGGCGGGTCCGGGCAGTCTTACACCACAAAAGAGTCTAACCTCGTGTCTTAGAAGATTAATTATTACTAATTAATCATTCCCCAATTTGAATTACTTTCCCTATTCAAATTATCAATCAATTCCAAATTTAACGATGTCCATAATTGACTCAATTATGTCCATCCATTTATGGTATGTAAAATCATACCAATTTTCACCACAATTATATTTTATGCCTTTTAAGGCATTTATGCCAATTAAATCTTTTTAATATTATCCCCTTTTACCCCACGTTGTACGTTTGTTCGTTGAACGTAAAATATATGTTAGACTCGAATAGTCTAACTCATGAAATAAAAGAAAACATCACAATATATACACATAATTAAAACATAGATCTAACATAGGGGTGAACTTGCATATGTGAATGATGTTCTACATCTAAAACTTGCATAGGCCTAAGTTACAACTTGCATAAACAACAAATGTCATGGATCCAAATCTAAAGGTGTGAATTTGATGAGATAATGGCCACAAACTTGCATAAACATCATATGTCATGGATCCAAATCTAAAGGTGTGAGCTTGATGAAATAATGGCCACAAACTTGCATAAACATCATATGTCATGATCCAAATATATAGGTGTGAACTTGATGAAATAATGGCCACAAACTTGCATAAACAACATATGTCATAGATATATATCTAGAAGGGGGGTGGTAAACTTGAATAGGTAATAACATAACATGATTCATATCCAACTCATAAACTCACATATGTGATGTATACTTCGCAACAATGGTGTAAACTAGTATCTAACATGTAAAGTATCATGTAGAATTTAGCATATGTCATAGCCTAACTTTCAATCAAATTTTCGCATAAACTAGGTGTCATAACCATGTAAGTTCACATAAAATTCTACCCAACTTGTATGTGATTCATGTTTAAAATAAAATCCAAACTTGCATACATATGATTTATCATATGAATCAATATAACTACTAGCATATGAAACATGATGATTCAACTAGACCTAAGCCAATCATAGGATTATAATATGGGTGATAACATCATAACTTTACATCGTAAATGATAGCATCATAACATAATATCATAGAAATTACAACACAATTCTACAACATAATTACAACATGCAATCAACAATTCATATCACATCCAAATTATCTGCATTATAACTCAATCCAATTTATTTATTAATTATTTTGTTAAGACTATCGAACTCACAACTCAAAAGCAGTCTTGAGTTCTGAATTCTAATTTCTGGAGTTGAATTAGCGCTCCTTTGATGAAGATTCGCTGTTAAGGTTGAATAGTTCTGATTTGGTTGTTGTTCTTCCTCATAATTTTTGGTGGCGGATGCTCTAGGGTTCAAGACAACAGCATGACGGCCATAGTTTCAATTTTAATTCTGATTTAGGGTTTGAGTCTATGGGTCTTTTTATAGAGTTATGAATTAATTTAAGTTGTCGGATGATCTTAGGGTTAATCAAAACCATTCAATCATGATAGGGTGATGAGTCAGCTCTAATGACTCAGCAAGGAGTCAGAAAGGACTCAAAAACATGGGTCAGCCTGAACCAGAAAGCTGTGCAGGCTTTTGCCTCAACCTGGGCGCACTTGGCAGGTGCGCCAGTGTTAATTTGTACTAGCGCACTTCCCAAGTGCGCCAGTGCAATCTTTTTTTTTTTCTTCTTTTAGCCACCGAACTTTGTTCGTCCATAACTCTTTCATCCGGTACCCGTTTCCCGCAAACTCGGACTCTATTTCAACCAGAATTCCGAGACGAACACAATGGCGCAACCTCATTCCTTTAATTCTCATGTCTGAGATTAATTATTCTTTATTTTAGTTAATTCGATTATTCAAAAATCTGGGGTGTTACAGATTGTGTACACATGTATTGTTATGATTCTGCTGTCTATAACTATACACGATTTGTTGTTTGATCGATAATATGTGTTTGTATTTGTACGATCTATTCTGAATATGATCCTTAGCCATCGTATATCAATATTAGGTATGAATTGAGTACGTCGATCCACTTCAGGTAAGTAAGAAAAAAATTATGTGCCTAATCGACGTATTCATACTCGTCTAATGTAAGATTACAAACAGTCATCCTCAACCAGCCATATTCTCTATTCTAATAAGTAGTATTACTTAGTAATGCACTTTATTGGTGTGGGTATCAGGATGGGATGTTACAAGCCCCAAACTACACTAGGTAAAAATATAAGTCACTTATGTCTCGTGTCGAGGAATGCCAAGTTCGTCATTGGACGGGCCTTAACTATGTTGTTTCTATTATTATGATATTCTAACCTTTTTAGGCTTTTTATTATTTCATGATATCATTACTTGAAAATTTTGTACTAACTATCATAAGCTAATACCATAATAATTTTATTTTGTATAACAGACATTATAATTCAGCTACAAGTTTTAAAAACTTGTTTCTTTACTTCTATTAACTTTTAGAATAGTTCATTTTTCTATTTACGAATTTACATAAATTACATGTACGTTTGTTCTTTTCTGTAAATTTTGCATTTTTTATTTAAATTCATGTTACATGAAGTTTCTCTCTTTTCTGTTATTTCACATAAATTAAATGGATCTAAAATAAATTTGAAAATTATAGAATTACAAACTACTTAACACACGTAAAAGAAATGCACTTGTAAATAAACTGCGAATTTACCATAATTAACTATAAATGAAATAAACTATACAAAACTACAAACTAAAATGTAATCTAGAACTACTTTTAAGCCTAAATATTTAATCATTATGATTATAAAATTTGTAGTCTTTCCACTCACCTAAAGTCCTAAGCTGACATCCTCTGGCCTCCCTCGATCCACTTTCTCTAGATCTTATAATATTTCGTTATTATCTTCTTCCTCAGAGAAAGTATTAAATTTTGGTCTCAACCTTTAAAAATGAAAAGGGAAATCTGGGCATAGAGGAAGAAGAATGTCTGAGATGAAAAGGTACGGTTAGGCTTATTTATAGGTTTATTAGAAGAATTTGGGCTATTGGATCAGGTATATATAATCTGGGGTCGTAATGTTACAAACGAAAATTTGACCACACACCAAAGGTAAGATTGGAACTCCATACGCCAAAATTATAAAGTCTCGGATCTATTTACTCCAATCGTACCTGGCCATGTTTAAATGCTAGGTACATCACGCATGGATCGACCTCACTCCATGGGTGGTCCATGGTCGATCGATCTATGTCACATAATTTTTTAAAGTTTCAATCTCATTTTTGTATTCTTAATTCTCTCATAACTCGTAAGTTTTAGCTCGAATTAAAACAAGTTATATTTGAAAATTATTTATAAAAAAATGGCCACAGGCTTAATGGTGAAACTTCTATAGCCAATTTCGGACGTTTATACAAGTTTATTTTCTTATTTAATTATTTTATTAATTAGTCTTATATATAAAATCTTGAGGTGTTACATTCTCCCCTTCTTAAAGGATTTCATTCTCGAAATCTCCAAGGACAAAACATGTGATTAATAGCAACAACCAAAATCTACAACCATATACACAAAGCACCATCATTTCATCCATTATCTCTAAGATTTCTAATGCAAATTACGTTGTTATGCAATGGTGTAGCATAATTTTCCCTAACTAATGCAAAAGATTAGGCATTCTATTAATTCAGTCGACCTCTTGTTTATGCAAATAAACTCATACCATGCGTCCAAATATATGCAAAAATCCTCTTAATGACTGATAGTTTTATATGCATGTTTCAACCATCATTCATATGTTATTCATCCGTTTATGGTTTAACACCCCGTATTTTTTCGAGCCTGGATTTCAACAAAAATCGAAACTCAAACCCATCCAAGCACGAAGTGTATAAATCTAGTACCTGCAATTAATCAGCATGAGCATAATGAGAATAAAATAAAACTAACTCACAACGAAAATGAAATAAGACTGCTAAGACTCGTCTTCCCTGAGATAAACCTGAGAGTTTTTATGAGGATGGAGGTCAAAATAGCAAGTCCTGGTGAGTAGAAAATGTATAACACTGCCTACAATACACAAATGTATTTCATTTGGTCAAAATCAGAACATATGTCTTAAAGGACTAGTAATGCTAACCTAACCCATTTAGAGTTTACGCACAACGACTAACCTCTAAACACAAGGTAGTATCCTACATCTAACGATGTCGCAAAACTGAGATAGAATGTTTATGCATAAGTATGAAGCCTTTAAACCACCATTAACTAATTAAGAGGCGGGCAACTGTCTTCTTGTTATCGCATAAGGAGAGTACTCATTTTATATATAGCCACTTAATACCTCACTACCAATATAAGCTAAGAGAGGATACTTTCGATCTCATAATACCCAAGACGGACCTATTTGTCACTTAATACCTTATACGATGGTTTATCCTACTCTAATACAAATTAGAGGACACTAGCTACTAAGTCCTACTAATTCAAGGCTTCCATCATTCGCGCATATAACCATGCCCCTAAGACAAGAGATAATAAGCAGTCATTTATTACCTACAAGATAGGTAGATGACATCTCTCCATTTATGACCTTCCCTCGGCGGAACACCTCGTTACTCTCGAGCTAGCCTTATTAGATAATCTCCGTAGTCACTAAATACTTCCCCTAAGATAGGCAGACCTTTGGTACCTTCGGAGAAGTCATTTAATACCTAATCCAGAGGCAGACCCGCAACCTAATCACTTACTACCTAGAGGAAGAGGACTAACGTGGGAATTACCAAGTTCATACCCGATATTCATTTAATGCTTCTTGATTAGTAGGAGGTGAGCTACGCGATCACTTAATACCCTTTAAAGGCTGGATATAACTACTTTAAGACCTTTACCCCTAAACAGGCCACATTGTGAATTATTTCCTTTTCAAGGTTTCCTCTTTTGGGATGGGAGGAGGGAACCTCACACTTGAGATAAACCTTGTTTTAAGAAATAACCCTCGTTGCGTAATTAACTATTGTCATGGGTTCTTATGGTTAATGATACCTCACATAAGTTGAACATATATCCAAATGCTGGATATTGCAGACTTGTGTCGAATAAGGCAACTGACCTCGCATCATTAACCTATTAAGTCCAATTCCGACTTCAAATTATAATAATTCTAGATTAACTAGGAATTTATAACTTCATATCCTTGGATATTTATTAATTCCCATATTAGAATTAGTATTTATTACACTAATCAATCCTCATTAGTTCCCCTTTCTATTCCTTTTATTATTATTGATTAGGGTACCTGCCACTAATGACCCTAACGGTCATATTTCCTGAGGCACCAGTTAACCTATTAAATGCCATTTATGACACTTACAATTATATTTTCCCTAATGCATTTATTATCCTATTTATATCAATCTCATTTTAATTCTATAATATATATTGTAATCCATTTGTTACTATATTTTAAGTACCACTTATTTATTGTTTGTATGTATATATTAATTATTAGATTTCCTGATAGGTGCAACGACCCGTATTCTACGCATCATAGGATCATAGAATATTTATTTCTTTCCCGTATGAAGTCGTATGGTCATGTAACTTTGGGAAACATCCATTAGAGTCATTTCCCATGTTCGTGATTTTTGTCGATTTTTAAATGACCATTTTACCCCTAGTTGGTACTGTTTTGGCCATAACTTTTGATTGGAAAGGAATTTTGACCTGAAACCAATTCCATTAGATTCGTTAGATGGTTTACCTTTCCGTAGAGTGGTAATAATAGCCAAACGGACTTACCGTTTGGGAGATATGGCTGAAATAAGGTTTGGAGGGTGAAAAACTGCTTAACCGGGCCAAATCGGGTGATTAGTGAGTAGGCCCATTACCCATTTCGGGATTAGGGTTATGGGGAGGCTGAAATGAAGTAGAGAATCATTCATTTCAGTTTTCTAGCCTCCACTTATCACCAAGGAACCCTAAAAATGGCCTCCAACCTCTAAATCACCTCCAAATCATCTTTTGGTCAAGGATTTGGCTTAACAACCTCTAATCAAGGAAGATCTACACCAAAGCAACACTGGAGCTGCTGTTTAGCATTGAGATTCACATCAAATCAGAGACTTATTTCAGATCTTAGTTTATTTGTGGCTAAGGTGAGTGATTTGCATAGTTTTGCACTAATTATGGCTAATTAGGGGTGATTAGTGTTAATTAGCGAATTTAAACAGGATAAAATTCTGGAAAAATGTTTATAAAATTCGGAATGATGTTTTAGACCTCTGATATGAATTTGGGTTAATTTGGTTAAGTTTTGCTAATCCTATCATTAGTTTCACCTAAACATGCTTAAGGGGAAATGAGGGATTTTGGGTATGTTTGATCCATTTTAACCTATCATATTGATGTTTTGATGCTTGTGGTTGATTATGCATGTTGCTATGACTGTATGAAATGCTTTGTGATTGGTTTCAATAGTTAGAATGGTCGAAAACATCGCCGAATGGCGTAAACACTTGCTGGAACAGTTTCAGAAAGACAGTGCAGGTTTCGGATCGGATCGGATGTAGGGCTCGGATCGGATAGGTTGAACTGGGCAAGGGATTCGATCGGATCGGAACCTGGCACTTGGGAAAATTGGCAAAAAGGAAGGCCACACTAACTGAACTGGGATCGGATCGGATTAAGGAGGACGGATCGGAGCGGAAGCATGAAGACGGATCGGAGCAGAAGCATGAAGACGGATCGGATAGGAGCATGTGAAGGAAGCATGGAGACGGATCGGAGCGGAAGCACGAACTGGAGGGGGATGGCACCCGACCCGACCCGAGGAGAAATACCCGACCCGAACCAGAAGAGGACCCGACCCGAACCGATGGAGGATACCCGACCCGAACCGATGGCTTGAGGAGGAACCCGACCCGACCCAGTATTGACCAATAACCCGAGATGCAAAGGTAGTCCAATATGGGAAGTTAGAGCTCAGGATCCAGTTGGGAACCGATGAGTTCACTTCATGGTTGGACTTTGCTGCGGGACGTGTGCTAAGGAGTTGTCGACATTCATAACTTCGATTCACCACTAAAAATGGATGATGACTACTTATCAGTGCAGTAGGGTCATTACGACCTGAGAGGCGAGGTGATGGTAGCAAGACTACGTTATCAGTGCAGTAGGGTCATTATGACCTGAGGGGGCAAGGTGATGCGTAGTAAGACTATGAGCCAGCGCAGATGGGGTGAACAACTCCATGGGGCAAGTGGACATAGTAAGGATTGGTAAGGCTATGAGCCAGCGCAGATGGGGTGAATAACTCCATGGGGCAAGTGGACATAGCGAGGAATTAGTGTCTACGTTATCAGTGCAGTGAAGCCATTTATGGCTTCATGGGGCAAAGTGATCGTAGCAAGGATGGGTGATCGAAGTGGTGAATATCGTATGCTTTACGCACTGAGTGAGAGATGTGAGGATGTATGCTATGTTCGATTGTTTGCCATCACTATGACATGCACACCTCCCCCACCTCCGTATCTTTATACTGTTTGATATGGTACCTTAGAGTGTTGTACAGTATGTAGTGCTAACTCTTTGGTTGCAGGTCCAGGTTCAGGTATGTTTTAGTCTACCTGTTATTGTTCACCTTAGATGCTTATCGCTCATACCAGGCTTTATGTCTGACCCAGAGTTTTGTCTCCTCTTATTACTCTGGGTGCTCACACGAGCAGACATGAGACAGGTTAGCTGGTGATGCGCGAGTAGCTGATTCGGAGGCGGGCATGAGGCTTCCACGTATGATATATATACACATTCTCCCTGTGTCGTTGGTGGTCGCTACTTGGGCATTAGTAGTGTACCTCCTTTATCTTACTTTTGCTTTGAGACAGTTTGAAAAATTGTAATAAGCTGTATTTTGGATTTCCGCTGCTATGATGTTTAGTTCTGGTTTTTAGCTTATGCACTGTCTCACCTGTTTTATGTCAAGTATGTTATTATTATATTTTATTCTATGCGCTGTGAGACATTCTACAGGTTCTTTGTAAATTCATTCCCTTCTTCTTTTTCCTTTTGACGACCCGTTCCGTGCTAACTGTACATGTGTACATCGCACTTTTGGAGTAAATGTCGGTTGTGCGGGGCGGGCCGTCACACTTGGTATCAGAGCTCTAGGTTGCGTAGTTTACCTAGGGAAAGACACTAGGGGGAGTTAGTACGTATATGAGAGTGCGTATTTGTGATTACTTTGGTTTTCAAAAGCTATATATATATATACTATTAGTAGTATAAGAATGAAGTCGCACTGCACTAGCACCACTATGGGGTCGTTAATCATTTCCCTTTTTCAGATTGACGATGAGCCGAGATACGAGGGGTGCTGGTAGAGGGACCAACCATGGGGATGCCGCTGATATGAGGGCAATGTTTACTAACCTCATGAGAGACATGCTTAGAGAAGTGCAAGGGGCAGTTCCCTATCCCGGAGTTGGTGATGGCCCAGTAGTGCAGGCGCCTAGGGTCGATTTCGCCAAGTTGTGCAAGGATTATACTAACCTTGGTGGAAAGCCGTTCCACAGGACGGAGTCGGCCACAGATGTTCAAGACTAGATGGATAGCTGTGACCATATCTTCGATGACTTGGGTCTTGAGGATGCGATGAAGAGAAGGCTAGCGTCTCGTCGGCTGCAAAGGCGAGCGATGAATTGGTGGAATGCCATTAGAACAGCTACTCCAGAGAATCAGGTTACTTGGGATCAGTTCAAGGATCGCTTTAGCGAGAAGTTCATTCCAGCTGCCCAGAAGTCAGTGTTGTTTAAGAGGTTCTTGGAACTCAAGCAGAACGGAAGGGCAGTTTCTGATTATATTGCTGAGTTCGACACCTTGTCGAAGTATGGACTGTCTCTTATCGATACTCCTGAGAAGAAGAATGAGAAGTTCATTACTGGTTTGGATGGATACTTGGGGGAAAGGCTTATCAATCACATCGATGAGACTTTTGAATCGATTGTGGGGAAGGCTTTGAGATCAGAGAGTCTTTACCCTAAGTCAAAGACTGAGGCTGCATCTGCAGAAGGGCCAAAGCCGCAAGAAGGCGGTGGAGGCAAGAATAACTCTCAGAATAAGAGGAAGCAGGACCAATCTAAAGGTGGTCAGAAAAAGAGCAAGAAGGATGTTGAGTGCTTCAGCTGTGGTAAGAAGGGCCATTATGCTAAAGATTGTCGGGCCAAGCTAGCGGATAAGAAGTGCTTCAACTGTGGTCAAGTGGGACACTTCAAGGATAAGTGTCCGCAACCTCTTAAGGAGAAGCAGATTGTGAAAGCATATGCTATTGATGTCGTTCCTTCTTCGTCGAATGCCCCAACTGCGGCGGAGAAAGGAAAAAATGTTGTTATTCAAGGTATGCTTTCTATTTATGATATACCCGTTCGAGTTTGGTTTGATACTGGGGCTTTCCGTTCCTTCATATCTAGTGACCTGGTAGATAGGTTGGGACTGGAACCCGAGATAGTCGATAGACCATTGGTTGTGACGAACCCGATTGGTGGTTCGACTAGCCTTAGTATGATTTGCAGGAATTTGGTCTTCTCGAGTCATGGATGTATGTTTGTTTGTGATTGCTTTGTTTTGGGCTTTACTGGGTATGGCATTATATTGGGAGTCGATTGGCTCCAAAGATATGGGGTGGTGGTAGACTGTGAGGGCTTTTTGGTGACAGTGAGGGCGGATGATTGACGGAGGGTAGTGTTTGGTAGTCTACCTAGTGATGGGGTTATGGCTAGTTTTGTAAATTCCCTCGACATCCCCCAGGATGAGTTGTCAGATGTGCCCGTGGTTGGCCAGTATCTGGACATCTTCGAGGAGGTGACCGGGCTTCCACCACACCGAGAGATTGAGTTCCGTATTGATTTAGTGAAAGATGCCAGACCTATAGTGATGCCACTTCGTCGTATGGCACCAAGGGAGCAGCGAGAGCTCGGGGTGCAAGTCAGCAATCTTTTGAAGAAGGGATTTATTAGAAGGAGTGTCTTCGAGTGGGGAGCACCAGTTGTGTTTGCCACTAAGGCAGATGGTTCCCTTCGTTTGTGTGTGGACTATCGCGAGTTGAATAAGGTGACGAGGAAGAATAAGTATCCTCTACCGCGGATAGATGATTTGTTTTATCAACTGGAAGGAGCAAGAGTGTTCTCCCAGTTGGACCTCGCGACAAGATTTCATCAGCTTCGAGTAGCAGATGATAGTGTTCCGAAAACGGCATTTAGGACGCCGTCTGGATTTTATGAGTGGTTGGTCATGCCATTTGGGTTGACCAATGCACCAGCCTATTTTGTGGATCTTATGAATCGAGTATTCAGAGATAGTTGAATAAGTTTGTTCTTGTGTTCGTGGATGATATCCTTGTTTATTCAAGGACAGAGGAGGAACACAATGGACACTTGAGGATAGTAATGGAGGTGTTGAGGAAACACCAATTGAAAGCGAAATTCTCTAAGTGTCATTTCTGGAGAAGGGAATTGAGATTCTTGGGTCATGTTGTTTTCGAGAGTGGTATTGCCGTGGACCCTGCGATGGTGGCTACGGTACAGGATTGGCCTACGCCCAAGAATGCAACAAATGTGAGAAGTTTCTTAGGATTAGCTGGATATTATCGTAAGTTTATCCAGGACTTCTCCAAGATAGCAGCACCATTGACTCAGTTGACCAAGAAGAATCAGTCCTTCATCTGGGACGGAGTGTGTGAGGATGCCTTCAAGAGTCTAAAGGAAAAGTTGACGCGTGCGCCAGTGTTAGTCATTCCTAAAGGGAATGAAGAGATGACGGTATACACGGATGCTTGTGGTACCGGACTAGGTGCTGTATTGATGCAAGGAGGTAGGGTTGTAGCTTATGCTAGTCGACAGCTAAAGCCGCATGAGAAGAAGTATCCTA
The DNA here is from genome assembly GCA_030737875.1 of Allium sativum. Lineage (NCBI taxonomy): Eukaryota > Viridiplantae > Streptophyta > Magnoliopsida > Asparagales > Amaryllidaceae > Allium > Allium sativum. The sequence continues at coordinate 162,022,052 of CM060925.1, forward strand.
CTCATGATTTGGAATTAGCAGCGATCGTGTTTGCGCTGAAGATGTGGAGACATTATCTCTTGGGAGAAAGATTTGAGTTGTTTACCGATCATAAATCGTTAAAGTATCTCTTCTCCCAGAAGGATCTGAATCTCCGACAGCAGAGATGGTTAGAGTTCTTGGCTTCGTATGATTTTGATATCGCATACACACCTGGGAAAGGTAATGCGGTAGCCGATGCCTTGAGTAGGAGACATGCCAGCTTAGGGGCAATGTTTCTTGAGTGGAAGCAACTGGAGTATATCGCGGGGTTTGATTTCAGACCAAAGTGCGAATTGGATCCAGTTATGCTAGCTAGTTTGGCGATCAGACCCACTTTGATAGAGCGGATTGGTTCCAGCCAGAGGGACGATCCTAACCTATTGAAAATCATCTCCAAGTTAGAGATGGGTATCGATGAGGAGATGAATGTGTATGGGCTTGATCGAGATGGATGGCTTCGGAAGAATGGAAGACTAGTTATGCCCAACGTGAACGGTTTGAGAGATGAAGTGCTTAGAGAATGTCATCACTCAAAGCTGACTATACATCCCGGTGGTAATAAGATGTATCGAGACATGAGACAGACTTACTATTGGGAAGGGATGAAAAGGGACGTTGGGAAGTTTATATCCAAATGCATGAATTGCCAGTTAGTTAAAGCCGAGCAAAAGAAGCCTAGTGGTTTGTTGCAACCATTAGAAATTCCCGAATGGAAATGGGAGCAAGTCTCGATGGATTTCATCGATGGCTTACCAAGGACTAGATCGGGATATGATAGCATTTGGGTGATTGTGGATCGATTGACTAAGAGCATAAGATTTATACCAGTCAAATCGACCAGGACGGCAGCCAAGTTGGCAGAATTGTATATGAAGTGGGTAGTGAGATTTCATGGAGTACCCAAAAGCATTGTGAGTGACTGAGACCCGTTGTTCACTAGTGGGTTTTGGAAGAGCTTACAAGAGGCTCTAGGGTCAGGATTACATCTCAGTACCGCATATCATCCTCAGACCGATGATCAGACGGAGAGGGTGAATCGTATATTGGAAGACCTCTTGAGAGCTTGTATATTGGATTTTGGTGGATCATGGGATGACCATTTGCATCTAATAGAGTTTGCATATAATAATAGCTACCAATCCAGTATCGGTATGGCTCCATATGAAGCTTTGTACGGAAGACCATGCAACTCACCATCATGTTGGATAGAGACTGGCGAGAAGTTTGTGCTTGGACCAGATGTGGTGAGAGAAACTTTGGATAAGATTACGATCATTCAGCAACGAATGAAAGCTGCCCAAGATAGGCAGAAGAGTTATGCTGATAAGAGGAGGAGAGACTTGAAATTCTCCGTTGGTGACTTGGTGTTTGTCAAGATCTCTCTGTTGAAGAGCGTGATACGATTTGGCAGGAGAGGCAAGTTGGCACCAAGATTTGTTGGCCCATTCCCTGTTCTTGAACTAGTCGGGAATTTGGCATATAGAATTGGCTTACCAGAGAAAATGGCGGGAGTTCACAATGTGTTTCATGTTTCCCAATTAAGGAAGTTCGTTCACGACTCAGATATGACTATTTCACCTGATCAGTTAGAGGACTTCGAAGTAGAACCTGAGGCGGTTGGGAACCGCAAGCCGATTCGTATTGTGGGGCACGATACGAAGCAACTTCGAAGGAAGTCGGTGAAGCTAGTCAAGATTCAGTGGGGCAAGGACGAGAATGATTGTACTTGGGAGACAGAGGAGAGCATTAGGAAGGCATATCCAGAACTCTTTGCCTGGTAAGATTTACTTTGCAATTTAGTTTTCCGCATGCTAGGGTAGATTTGTTTTGCTTGTTTGCATGTTTGATTGTTGTTTTATGATTGATAGGCATGCGGGACCTTTGTGTGTGTTTTGATTAGGGAATTTCGGGGGCGAAATTTCTTAAGGGGGGAGAGTGTAATGACCCGTATTCTACGCATTATAGGATCGTAGAATATTTATTTCTTTCCCGTATGAAGTCGTATGGTCATGTAACTTTGGGAAACATCCACTAGAGTCATTTCCCATGTTCATAATTTTTGTCGATTTTTAAATGACCATTTTACCCCTAATTGGTACTGTTTTGGCCATAACTTTTGATTGGAAAGGAATTTTGACATGAAACCACTTCCATTGGATTCGTTTGATGGTTTACCTTTCCGTAGAGTGGTCATAATAGCCAAACGGACTTACTGTTTGGGAGATATGGCTGAAATAAGGTTTGGAGGGTGAAAAACTGCTTAATCGGACCAAATCGGGTGATTGGTGAGTAGGCCCATAACCCATTTCAGGATTAGGGTTATGGGGAGGCTGAAATGAAGTAGAGAATCATTCCATTTTAGTTTTCTAGCCTCCACTTATCACCAAGGAACCCTAAAAATGGCCTCCAACCTCTAAATCACCTCCCAATCATTTTTTGGTCAAGGATTTGGCTTAGCGACCTCTAATCAAGGAAGATCTACACCAAAGCAACATTGGAGCTGCTGTTTAGCATTGAGATTCACATCAAATCAGAGACTTATTTCAGATCTTAGTTTATTTGTGGCTAAGGTGAGTGATTTGCATAGTTTTGCACTAATTGTGGCTAATTAGGGGTGATTAGTGTTAATTAGCGAATTTAAACAGGATAAAATTCTGGAAAAATGTTTATAAAATTCGGAATGATGTTTTAGACCTCTGATATGAATTTGGGTTAATTTGGTTAAGTTTTGCTAATCCTATCATTAGTTTCACCTAAACATGCTTAAGGGGAAATGAGGGATTTTGGGTATGTTTGATCCATTTTAACCTATCATATTGATGTTTTGATGCTTGTGGTTGATTATGCATGTTGCTATGACTGTATGAAATGCTTTGTGATTGGTTTCAATTGTTAGAATGGTCGAAAACGTCGTCGAATGGCGTAAACACTTGCTGGAACAGTTTCAGAAAGACAGTGCAGGTTTCGGATCGGATCGGATGTAGGGCTCGGATCAGATAGGTTGAACTGGGAAAGGGATTCGATCGGATCAGAACCTGACACTTGGGAAAATTGGCAAAAAGGAAGGCGCCGCTAACTGAACTGGGATCGGATCGGATTAAGGAGGACGGATCAAAGCGGAAGCATGAAGACGGATCGAAGCGGAAACATGAAGACGTATCGGATAGGAGCATGTGAAGGAAGCATGGAGACGGATCGGAGCGGAAGCACGAACTGGAGGGGGATGCTACCCGACCCGACCCGAGGAGAAATACCCGACCCGAACCGGAAGAGGACCCGACCTGAACCGATGGAGGATACCCGACCCGAACCGATGGCTTGAGGAGGAACCCGACCCGACCCAGTATTGACCAATAACCCGAGATGCAAAGGTAGTCCAATATGGGAAGTTAGAGCTCAGGATCCAGTTGGGAACCGATGAGTTCACTTCATGGTTGGACTTTGCTGCGGGACGTGTGCTAAGGAGTTGTCGACATTCATAACTTCGATTCACCACTAAAAATGGAAGATAGCTACTTATCAGTGCAGTAGGGTCATTACGACCTGAGAGGCAAGGTGATGGTAGCAAGGCTATGTTATCAGTGCAGTAGGGTCATTATGACCTGAGGGGCAAGGTGATGCGTAGTAAGACTATGAGCCAGCACAGATGGGGTGAACAACTCCATGGGGCATGTGGACGTAGTAAGGATTGGTAAGGCTATGAGCCAGCGCCGATGGGGTGAATAACTCCATGGGGCAAGTGGACATAGCGAGGAATTAGTGGCTACGTTATCAGTGCAGTGAAGCCATTTATGGCTTCATGGGGCAAAGTGACCATAGCAAGGATGGGTGATCGAAGTGGTGAATATCGTATGCTTTACGCACTGAGTGAGAGATGTGAGGATGGATGCTATGTTTGAGTGTTTGCCATCACTATGACATGCATACCTCCCCCACCTCCGTATCTTTATACTGTTTGATATGGTACCTTAGAGTGTTGTACAGTATGTAGTGCTAACTCTTTGGTTGCAGGTCCAGGTTCAGGTATGTTTTAGTCTACCTGTTATTGTTCACCTTAGATGCTTATCGCTCATACCAGGCTTTATGTCTGACCCAGAGTTTTATGTCTACTCTTATTACTCTGGGTGCTCACACGAGAAGACTAGAGACAGGTTAGCTGGTGATGCACGAGTAGCTGATTCGGAGGCGGGCAGGAGGCTTCCACGTATGATATATATACACATTCTCCCTATGTCGTTGGTGGTCGCTACTTGGGCATTAGTAGTGTACCTCCTTTATCTTACTTTTGCTTTGAGACGGTTTGAAAAGTTGCAATAAGCTGTATTTTGGATTTCCGCTGCTATGATGTTTAGTTCTGGTTTTCAGCTTATGCACTGTCTCACCTGTTTTATGTCAAGTATGTTATTATTATATTTTATTCTATGTGCTGTGAGACATTCTACAGGTTCTTTGTAAGTTCATTCCCTTCTTCTTTTTCCTTTTGACGACCCGTTCCGTGCTAACTGTACATGTGTACAACGCACTTTTGGAGTAAATGTCGGTTGTGCGGGGTGGGCCGTCACAATAGGAGTCACAATTCATATTCCTATCACAATTCAAATTGTAACCATTTGGCAAGTTTATCCTATTTAATTCCAAGGATGGTTACAACATTCCTTGTTTTATTTATGATCTTATTTATAGTAATTAAAATCCATTTATTGCTACAACGGTCATAATACCTTTTTCCATTTAATGTGGGTTATATTTCCATATACATTTCCATAGAAATGAAAACTATTCAATAATATAACAATAACAGACATTTATTATAATAATATATTTGCGTTATTTACGTAGATTTAGATAGATATGAATATATATACATATACATATATGAGGAGCGTTCAATGGCACCCCAAATAGTGAGCACCCCAATTGCCCCCCTCTCTCCACCTCTCATTTATTATAAATTACGCTAGTGGAAGGAGAAAGAAGTAGTGGAGGGAGAGAGAAATAGAATTTGTGGTGGAAATCAGGGGGTATTTAGGGATGCTGCACTATTTGGGGTGCCATTGAACGCTCACATATATATATATATATATATATATATATATATTATTTAGGCGCATTGAACATAGTGACTATATTTTATTTTATTATTATTAAACATTTATGTTTTGGTCTAAACTAGTGACCAAAACACACCTTTTTATGTTTAATATTGTTTAAGATTCAAAATCTTATACATAGCTTAATAACTGTAGTTATTGTAAATTTGCCCAAAAGAATTAAAAAGTGAGTATATACATAATTCAAATCACAAGAATTAATAAATATATGTTTTTGGAATGATTGTTGTAAATACGTACAAATATACGTAAATTTACACATCCTTTCCTATTTTTTTTGTATGTATTTCTTGTTGATTTGAAACAATGTCTTTTTTATTAAAAAGGCCAAAAAAGGCATTTCTACAATAACCAAGTAAACCCCTAAACACTTCAAACATAAACAGGCATAATCCTTTAATTTAAATTTACATAAACCTCATATCAACACAAAAACTAAGGATCTAGAATAAAACTACAATTTTTAAAATTATTTCGGGAATGATTTCCCAATCAAATGTAATGATCTGGATTTTTATCGTAATATGTAAATGAGAAACGGTTGAACCCTGAGTTAAAAATGAATCGAAATGATCCTAATGGTCAATATAAATTCTATTTGAATTAGAACGATAATAATAATTTATTATCGATAAATTGATTATTTTGGAATTGATTTATATTTTATAAATATAAATTAACAAATGAAAATAGCAAATTTTCAAATTACCTCGGATTTCAAAGAAATCAATTTTATTAAATCCGTAAGGGTTATTTATTGCTAGATTTCAAGTTTCGTGTCAACCAAGGTTGTTACATGAGCATGCAGAATTTAAATGCATAGACTAATGATTTGGAATAAAAAATAGTGTTTTGGTTTCAAACGGCATCGGAATTTGACGAAATCAGTTCCATTGGGTCTGAAATGTTAAACTATAGCAGGATTTCAATTTTCATCGTGATAGAATAATATATGTAATCGTACGGAGTAATAATGTCAAACGACATATAGCACATGAATATAATCGAATACTATAATAAAATATCTTAATATTCCTTCCTTCCTTCCTTAGGAATCCTATTCACCCTGTTTATTCCTCTACTCCATTCGAAGAAAGCACACGAAACCGTGATTTACCCTCTTTAAAAATTTCTATAAAATCAAATCCTTAATGGAATCAAACAATTTTTGATTCATTGGCTTCCTATTCTTGAGTACTTCAATCCCTATACACAGTTTTTGTTGCGATGGAGTCTTGGGTTATTCGACAATACGGCAGTGAAGCTATGGATCGCTTTTGGCTTTATGTGGTAATTGGAAATTGATGGCCAGAGGCGTACCGAGGGAGGTGAGTTACATCTCATGTGCGATTTTGGTGGACTTTGGTGACCAAAGAGGTCACACCTTCTGTGCTTGTGTGGCTATAGGGAGCTCAAAATCATGGAATATGCGGAGGTTGCGAGTTCGAAGAGAATGGGTTCAAGTCGACTTTGAGAAATAATAAGGGAGAGAAGAAGAGCATTGGGCCCGATTTCTTACTGTAAGCCAGTTTGAATAGTTAGAGAAGAGAAAGGAGTTAGACGTGTTAAAGGGCAATTATATTATTATTAAGGACATTTAATTATACATAAAATTTTATAAACTTGTAAAAATCACAACTTATTTATGTGATTTTAGATTCGAGCGAGACGATGCATGCTGGAACCTGAGCGTTGAATACTTCGCAATGAACTTGGTTTAAAATCGATTGGAGCTAGCTAGAATTTTTGGTTAAATTAAAGGTATGTTTAATTTAATCGAAAATAAATCGTTCATGAATAAAAATCAATATGAGTAAATCTCACTCAAAATTTATATTTAAAATTATTTTCATCATAAAAATAATAATTCTGGGTTATTTGGATGAATTGATTAGAATATAATCAATTATTTATTATATATATAGTAAATATAGGCTTGATAATAGGATATTCCCGCACATTTTAGCAGAAGAGACCCTATGCAGCCCGCATAATAGTGGATGACCCTCTATACCGTGATATCCCACCTTGAAGCGGGATTGGTATTATTTGTGTTGACTAACATCTATGGATGCAGGGAAACAGGTTGGAGGGATCCAACTGGATTCCTGAACATTTATATTATTGTTTGTTTCATTTTTACTGTGATATATGATGTGATAAATAATCTGTAATAGATTATTGTTTGATTAAAAGCTTATATAGGATTGCCCCTTAATTTTGGTATTCAGATACTATATAATGTTTTTGAATATAAAAAGGAATTTTTTAAAAGCAAAATTTGAATTTAGAAAGATTTGTATTAAATCAAGGGATTTTTAAAGGAAGATTTGGAATTTAATAAGAAATCGATCTTTATAATTTGTTAGCTATTTATATAAAATTGGGAAACGATTTTGTAAAATATTGTATATGAGAAATTTAAAATAAATACAATATCATATTAATAAATACGAATTATTTTGGAAATAGAAATTGAGTCGAAAGAGGAAATTGATATGTAAAAGAATTTAAAGGGAAATTTATTTTTTCAAATAAGAAGTTGAATTAAGAACGGGCTTAGGAATATGAACTTGATTTTAATAAATAAAACAAGGAGTTTAATTTATAAACAATGTTTATAAATGAGGTGAACAATTATCATTCCAAAGTTCAGGATGTAAATCGAATTGAAAATAAATCCAAAGGGATTTATAACTAGAAATCGACTATGTTGAATTTTTTAATAAAATATTTCTAAAAATTATATTTGAATTTTATTTCGTGTAAACTATAATTTAAATTTTAAATATTTTAAGAAGCTAATATTTCAATATTTAAAGTATGAAATTTAATTCTAAGTTCTTTATATATATATATATATATATATATAAGTTTTATAATAAAATAATAATATCTTAAAAGTAGAAGTAATAAATGAGTACGGTTTTGTCAAAATAAAATAAAAGTTACATTTAAGTATTATAAAAATTTAGGATTTTGAAATATTTCTAAAAGGGAAATGTTGAACATATTTTTTTGGCAAAGCCAACCGATTGTTAAAGTGACTGCAAACACTTAATTATAACCAATAATAAATACAAATTTTACAGGTGGTTGGCAATGACCAATCGATTACGTTCGGTTTTAAAGTTGGACCGTCCACCATCATCCTATCTTGGTTACAGCTCAGAGCTAGACACTTCTTCTAGAATATAATATCTCACACTCCACGCAGGGAGATAACAAGAACATTACATACTTCAAATGAAGTGAAATTACATTTCAATACAAACGCCACTATGCAGACTTACACAAAACTAGTTACCATTACTCTGCTAGCAAACAGTATCACCACAATGCCTAGGAAAGCACATGTACACTGTGAAACTAGTGCAAACATTGTACTTTGACATTGATAGGTCACAAGAACTCAACCCGTACCGAGACTTTCACGTATTCTTCTGACATACAACTAGCTGGAATGGCACTGAAGTGCACGTCTTAAAATATGCGAATGACATGAGCTGGAATGACTTGTAGGCCTGCACGGTAGTGTGTGCGAGGAAGGTGGTATAACATCTAGACAGTCGAGAGATAAGCTTCACCATGTTTCCTAAGATGGAAAGACAATGACCAACTCACCTACAACACAAACTACCAAAACAGTACATAGTTTCCACTTTCTAAGTCTAGAAATTATTTTCCTCAAGCTCCTAACACCTAGTTTCGAACCCAAACACACGCAGAAATCCATAATCAGAAAAAACTATACACTACAAAATATATCAACAAGATGACATTCACATTGACATTGAATATTAAGTACCCATTCTGGCCCATCATAACCACAACACCAACATGAAAACTCCCACATGCACTCACCAAGCAGAGACTATAAATACACTTGGTAGATAAAAGAGATGCATACCAGAAGCTGGGCGAGATGCAAAACCAACACAGTGGCACTAGTAGTTACTGCCTCCGCGAAAGCTCCGCGAAGATGCCAACTTCCAGATCTGAGCAAGTCGAGTCCATTCCAAGGTCGAGTAGAACTAGAAAGCCACCATGCAAAAGATCTGGAAGGTAGTTATAGTATGATAGGGTTATGGGATCTAAGGTAAAAAGACCTTGAAAAGGTTTGATGAGGAGTGTAGGGTTCAATTTTAAAATTGAAATCTAGGGTTATATTAAGCAACATGAAGGAGAAAGCATAGGATAGGAAAAAAGAGTAAGAGTGGATCATAGACGGACTTGTTTAGAAGTTGTAGTGAATCAAAGAAGAAGAGTGAAGAAAGAGAGTGAAGAAAAGATAACCCTTTGTCACCATTAATGTTACTTAACAGAACCTGAACCCTGTTTGTAAACCTTATGTTAAATAGTGTTCGATAAATGATATGCGGGGTTACTTGAAATGTTGAGTATTTAATTAAATGGAAAGTGTAAACAAACAAATAGTTTTATAAATAAACTTACAATTGGAATTAGACAAGTAAATTTATATTACCTTTTAAACCAATATTTTATATATGGATTTGAGGTCAAACGGAATTATAAACCAATTTCTAAGTGAGTTTGGGAAATTGATTCAAGGTGGACATATAATGAAATTTCATTAGTAAAAGAATTCTATAATTAGAAATTTTATAAAATTGAATGGAAATCGGTAACATTCTTAGAAATGTTAAAAAAAATTGCTTTGCAAAAAAAATATGGATTTTACAAGTAAAGGAAATTTATAAGAAATAAACTTATAAATTTGGTTAACCAAGCCAAAAATGGAAAAAATTATTTGAAGGATTTTAGAATAGAATTTTATTAAATATTTAGTGATTATATACAAGATTTATAAATATGGAACCAAAATTTATTTTGATAATTTACCTTGGATCTTAGAAAATAAAACATATACACATTTAAAAATGAATAATTGGTTAGCTGTTTTTCTTAAAATGATATTTCAAATTTAAGTTGAAATTTTTTCGTAAAGTATTTTGAAATGAATTCAGCATTAGAAATGTAGATTTCAACATTTATTTTTGTAATAGACATTTTTCATAAAAATAGGAAAGCGTGGGCTATAACACTATTGTTATAGTAAATGATTTCCGAAAGAAAATGGTTTAAGTTGAATATTAGATTTTAACATATATGTTATATTTGATATTAAAGATGGGTAATCTTTATCCATTTTAAAGTTAAGAATGTTATTTAGTCATGGTCTGGGAGGAAATTATACTCAACTCAATTGATTTCTCTATTAACTAAGAAATAGAAAAGATTCGATATCAAAGATCAATGTTAATTATATCTTGTTAAAAATATAGTATTTTGTGTTGTTGTGACACCTCACGTCTGTTAATGTCACTCATAAGAGAATGCATTAAATTTCGTGACGCGCAATAGGTAACAGTAACAGAATTTAATAGGACATATATAAATAAGCAGTGGAAAATTCAACTTTTATTATTGAAAATAAAGCGTTGTTTTAAACTAGGTTACTTTATCAAACCAGTTACATCAAAAACCAAGAACCTCAATTCTGTATCATAATGCAAAATAACAGAGTGCAATAATGTAAAACTATATCCCTTATACCAAGCCATAACATAGTAGAAAGCAAGTCAAAGTGGTATATCTCAAAGGGTCCATATCCAAGGTGAAAGAGAAAGTCCTAATCACTGAGTAGTGCTACCACTCTTAAGGACCTTGGGGGGGGGGGGAGGAAGAGAAAGAAGCGAAACAAAATTAGGTCAAATATAAAGCCTGACGAGTTCCAGTGATTTTCAGTATATGCATAAAATAAAGACATCAAGACATATAAACAAGACTAGATAAGAAAGTACAGTAGCATATAAGGCAACAGGTAAATTAGATAAACTAAACAGCAGGATAAAACAGTGATTGAGTAATGCTTCTCAATTATATCACTTAAACAGAATGCATCTGCACCAACACTAATATAACAAGATCAGGTGTTAACCTAATTACTTAACATGAATAGCGGTATTAAACAGCAGGATTAAACAACATGATTAGTTGTACCCTAATTACATAACAAGATTAGGTGTTACCCTAATTACATAACAGCAGGATTAGGTATACCCTAATTACTACCCATGCGATCGACTCCCTAATACGTAAGTACCCTGTGTCAGCCCTGGCAGTAGGGTGTATCACTCCCTAACCCAACAATTTATATAACACAAACCTATTTACTGGTGTTACAGCGACTTAATTTCCCTAATCAGACCCATGCACACTCATGACTCCGCCAGAACGCTCCCCTACCCACCTTCCTCATTTGAACCTCTTACTATCCAGTTCAGTAAAGCGTGTCGTGGCCCCTACATAGTTCAAGTCCCTCTAACAAAATACCAACAGGGATACTAACTGATATGGGTTCCACACAGCAAGATTGACACAAGCCAAACCCCCTAAACTTGTGCCCCAAGTGACTAGGATTTAAGAGTTCCCTAAACCCGATACAACAACATAACGATGAACCTCTTAGCTTATTAATAATCAGGTTTAACCTAGCAAATTTAGGTTCATTAATAAGCATGATTGTAATATTACGTGTTATTATGTATGTACAACTCTTTCCCAAAACAAACACCTTCCCAAATGTAAAAAGTTACTACAGTAATTCAGTTTACCCATCCTACATTATTTTAACATATCATTTACTTAATGTCTGTATTAAGTCAAATCTAACATGTTCACACCTATGCTTACTATTCCTTTCAATTATATTCCCAAATTACAGCACGTATAAGTTTATGCATATTATCCCTTAACATTATATTCCCAAATTACAACATGTATAAGTTTATGCATATTATCCCTTTCCCAAATTACAAACAGTCCTCAATTTAACAATATGCCCACATTTCCCTTTTTCATTTTCACTTCATATTATCCCAAACTTAGTTATATGCAATCTTAAATCGGATATGGCCTAGGCTTAGTGTAAATAAAAGGAAAAAACAAAAGGAGGAGAATAGAATCAAATCAAACAGCATCGGCATATAGGCAATACTGGAAACAAGATAAAACAGTATAAATAGGGAAAGGAAGATAGACACGCATAACTAATTAATCAACTGATAGTAAAAGAACATGCATTATTATAACAATGGCATAGGTGAATAATAGGTATAACTTATAGGTACTTTACGTCCTAAATCTAATTTTATTTACTTTCATGATACAGTTCTAGGTATTAGATCTGAAAATAACGTGAAACTCAAAGAGGGTCTTGGTGAAGAAGAGATTTTCTCTTTTTGTATGTATATATGCCATTGCAGAAAAGGTTGTAATGTTGTATGTATAGTTGTGTATTGATTGCAGGGTTGGAGGTTGATTACAGATCTTGAATCCTCTTTGTTAATCTAAATTTCAACAGCATCTCGCCATTTTATTATTTAATTTAGAATATGTCATGGAGGCATGAGAGAGAGATCCACTTTTTATAGATTAACAGAGCCAATTCTTAACTGTCATACATTAGGGTTTTAATCTAAGCCATACACGTAGCGCTGTGTCAGCGAATGAACCTAGCAAACAAAACAGTCCAGGTGCACAACTCAGAACCAGCCCTGTATATGGGTGGATCGACCCACCGACCAATTGGGTCGACCCATGGGTCGAACCACTTAGTGTTGGTTCGACCTGTGGGTCGACCCAGATAGGGCTTGGGTCGCCCCATGACCATTGCTTCCTGCGCAAATGTAACAACCCGAAAATCTGGGCCAGTTTAAAATTTTTGTTTTGGCAATTTTGGCGAATTTTGATTATTTAAAATGAATTATTTTAAATAATATCGACGAGAAATTTATTTTGAATATAATTCGAACGTATATATTTATACGCGTCGTCGTTTGAATATAAATATTTATATATAATTATAAAAGGAATTGAAAATGGCGCGGTAGTTCGATAATTCGATTTCAAACTTCAATTGAATATACCGGGTGCAAAACAATCCGGATTTTAGTGAAACCAAAAACATTAGGATCAATTTGATAATATCTTTCCAACGAATCCGACTAATCTCAAAAGATATGTCCAGTTGAAAATTCTGAATAGTCGCTATGGAATTCAGGCCCTTAAAAATGGACATTTTGCAAACGACCTCGGATTTCAACGAAACCAGTTTTGTTGGGTCCGTGGTGTCAAGTTATTGCTAGGTTTCAAATTCCATAATTTTTCGATTCAATATGTGAGCGTGGCAAAGGAAAACGCGTTTGACCAGTTTCAGTTGATTTTAATCGACTGGAAAATGGCCATTTTTCAAACGCTCTCAGAATTCGACGAAACTAGTTTTGTTAGGACCGTATCGTCAATACGAAGCTAGAAAATATTTTTCGGGAATTTTTCTGGTTAGTATGTGACCCCGGTAATTTGAAATGTACGTTTAAAATTCAATATAGTGAATTAAATGTAAATTTAACGGAAATTGATTGTAACAGTCGAATCAGCCTACGACACATATCCCATTGTGTTCGGAATGGGGGTGAAACGCTATGGACGACAGGCGGTGAGCCTCGTTTTGAGGTCGAAATAAAAAGTCAACTTTTTGAAATTAAATTAATTAAAATAATAATAAAAAAATAATATTCTCCCCCCTTTTCTCTCCTATATCTCCTCTGCCCCCCCCCCCCCCCGTTCGTTCATTTCGAATCAGATCGAAGAAAAGAAAAAGAAAAAAAAACGAAAACGACGTAGCAGCCGATGGAAGCACGCCGCCCGACGCCGCCAGGACCTCGCCCCCCTCTTCTTCCTCCGGTCGGCGCCTCCACTGACGAACCCTTCCCCTTCCTCCTTCCAGTTCGGGAGGACCCAAACCCCACCTCCCCAATCCGCCGCTCCAGCGGATGCGAGACCCCCCGGCGCCACCAATAGACCGGCGCCACCCCTACTACCTCAGCGAGCCTTCTCCATCTCCATGTGAGTTTGTAACTGAATTTTATTTACTTTAAAAACTGAATTTTATTTACTTTTAAAACTGATTTTTATTTACCTTAAAAACTGGTTTTTATTTATGTTGTAAAGTTATAAAAATATAATCTTTTATATTGTGGAAGTAAACATATGATTTATATATTTTTAAAGTGTTAAAAATATGATTTTTATATTTTTAAAGTATTAAAAATATAATCTTTACTATATAGAAGATGTAAAAATATGATTTTTGGTTAGGTAGAGAATTAAAAATATAATTTTTACATGATAGGAATATTAAAAATATCATCTTTATATGTGTAGAAAAATAAAAATGAGATTTTTATAAAGATGAAATCTTTAAATTTGAAAAGGCGAAAACTTCATATTTGAGAAGGCGGAATCTTTATGTAAGGTATAGCGAAGTAAAATTCGATTTTTAAAGGTACGAAGCAAAATAAAAATATGGTTTTTATATATTGAACTTCGAAAGAAAAATTCGATTTTTATATGTTGAACTTCGAAATAAAAATAGGATTTTTATATGTTGAACTTCGAAATAAAAATAGGATTTTTATATGTTGAACTTCGAAATAAAAATATGATTTTTATATATTGAATAGCGAAGTAAAAATTCGATTTTTACATAGGTAGTGAAAGCGGGCAACGAAGGTAACAAAAAGGCGAGAACGAAGAAGATTTATATCAAAGAAGAGTCAAGATGATTGGATAGCTATCGGTGAGAGTTTCTCACCTTTCAATTTCTTTTCTCTAGTTATATATATATATACTAGGATGCAGACGGTGCTTAGTAGCACCCGACACAATCGTCCACAGACCATGGACTTGTTTGTTTGATTGCAAAATTAGTTAGATTATTTGATTGAAATTGAATTGTGTGGTGAAATAAATTGATTTGATGATGTGTGAATGGCGTGGGCCTTCACTAGACCGGGGATAAGGCTAGGCCTTGTCCCGTTTCTAGTATCGTGCCGTTATGCCGCCGAAATTTTCTAAAATATGTTAGAAAAATAAAAATATCAATTTATTTAAAGAATGAACTGAATAGAAATTCATATGTTGGAATAAAATGTTTTATCGTTAAAAATATAATTTTTAACGTGAATGTGAATAAATAAATATTCATTTACAAACCAGACGGTTTGTTTATGTACACCTATTTGAAGGACATTGATTGGGACGATAAATTTTACACATCGCCCAACTGCACGAATAAAATATTTGTTTGATTGTTTGAAACCCCACACGGGTGTTGGGATGAAATTTGAAGTTCACTCATCCTGATTGATTAAATATGTCGATCGATTGATTGACAGGCTGTTATAAGCGTTAGATATCTATATTTGATGCTTATACAGTGTAGGGCACTTTGGTTGATGGTTGATTATTTGTCGTTGCTATTATATACATGTGTTGTATGAAAATCCATATAATTAACATTATATGGTGATTGATTGGGCCTCATTCCAATTTAGAAAATAAAGAATATTATAACATAAAGGTTCATGTGTGGACAGTACTCATCCATTGAGATTGGTCATGTGTTGAACGAAATATTTTGATAATAACAACTATTTTGAAAAAGAAATATTTGAAATAGAATATTTGAAAATAGAAATTTATGAAGCCGTGTTGATTAGATTGACGCCATTTTGACGTAAACGATATTTATATCGATTTCGAAATGAATTGAATTGAAAACGATTTCGAAATGAATTGAAACCGAATTCAAATTGAATTGAAAGCGAATTGAAATGAATTCAAATTGAATTGAAATTTCAAATGAATAGAAATGAATTTTAAAACGAATTTAAAAGGAAGAATTCAATTTTTCTTTGAATTGAAATGGAGGTTGAAATTGTTTTTGAAATAGATTCAAAACTATTTATATAATTCGTTTTAAATAGAAATCGATGAAATATATATTATATATATAATATATATAATATAATGGCCTGAATAGAATGCGCCGCACCGCGGCAGTTCGCGAATTTCGACCATTTATTACAAACGGACATTACGGGAGATCCGACCGTCGGATTCTCCTAAAACTGGAACCGTTGGGTTCGTATCGAAAAGAGCTTTCTAATGAATGTTAGAAATTTGAAATCTAACGGTTGGATTTGGAGATACGTCCAAATCAAATTCGAAAAACGTCGCTGTAAGTGCAGTTCGATGACCGTTGATGGAAATCGACTGTACAGGCCTTGATAAAATTATTAAAAATAGTAATAATTTGTGTAAAATCATAAGAAATGATTTGTGAAGATTTGGGATGAAAAACTCCATATTTGAAAAGATAAAAATAGATTTCTATCGAAATGAACTAGTTTTGAACTAGAATTATAATTCTATTTATTTTTAAATAAATAAATTGAATTGAAAAGGGTTTTAAAAATAACCAGAATTTCCAATGATTGCATTGGAGTGGATTTGAATCGAAATTGTCTTCGGAATATTTCGATGTTGGAATTCGTGATTATACGGATGTTGTTATGGAAATTTGAAAGATATATATTTATATCGTTATTTCCAATACGACATTTGTTAATCGTAGAATTGGATATTGAATATAAGCCGATATATTTTCTATTCAGGGCCTTGTATTGAATATCAAATATGATTTGGGGTTTGTCGTGAATGGTGTTTTCATTAACACCGTTCTTGAACCCAGTTAAAGATTAAAACTAAGTGGAGTTTTAATGAATCTTTAATTAGATTGAAAAGATCGAAAATGGAGTACCACCAGTTTTGCTCCAGGCGATAGTTAAATCTTTAATTAGATTTGAACGTGAAATGGTAATTGAATTTACCGATAACACCGTGGTGTTAGATATGAAGTATTACCAGTTTTACTTCATGGGATTAATAGGTTGGGATTGGGAAATTAAAACAAATGATTACTTCGGTAAGTTTCGTTAATCCCGACTAGTTGAATCGAAATTCAAAAGAAGATTTGAGAATAAATTTTAATGATTTATCTTGGATAAAATTAATGGGAACCTTTCCCTATGAATGTGAAATTCAGAAACTAACTGTCGGTTAGCCAAGCAGAATGGTTTTCTGGATATTGATCTGATGTTGGTTTCGGCCTTCGGGGTTAATATTTAGGGAATTATTCTCTTGATTAATTTACGGTTAGTGACTAATGAATTGGAATGAGGCGTATGTTGTGTTTGTGTAACACTTATGTAAAATATACGCGAGTTATTCGGAAAGACCGGGTTTATCCCATTCTGAATAACTGATACGACGATAAGTCGAAGATGAAGACGATGGTCGAAGACCGGAGGTTTTCACGTCGTTTGGGTGATTACTGATGATCTTGATTGGGCTGTACACCCAAGAAGATGGAAACAGTTAGTGATCGTCCAGACGTACTTGGAGATCGATGGATATGCGGGGTACTAGGTGCCTCCGGTTTCGTTCAGACCCAGAACGGACTTGTAAATGGACTGTGTGTCTGACATTGGATTTTAGTCCGTGTGATTGATCTCTATTAAATATATATCTGTTTGGCGGCGGAGAATTTATTCTCTTGCTTAACGCCCTTCTCTGAGACGTACGAGCTTAGGGGTTATATATTGATGGATATCAAACGCATGGAGTGAATTGCCTGTGTGGCATGCCTAAGTGGCAATTGATCGAGGCTTCTGTTGAAAAGCAAAGTCTTGTGGTGATGATCAAAGCAAGGCCTTTGTGGCGTAGCTTTGTGTAACGTTTACTTCGCGTGTTTCACACCCGGTATGAACCAAAAACGGGAGACGGACCTCAGGGAGGGCATGTGTTTCCTTCTAGCTAAAAAGTGGCGTCAGTGGTTTTACACGCCCTGACGAGTTTGACTTATGTGGTTGTTGCTGTTGCGAGGCGCCTCGGTTTGATCGGACGATCCAGGTCCGATGGAGTCATTTAGTTGGCTCACCTACGCCCCAAAGGGCGGGGAAACGCATGTTCAGGCATTTTAATCCACATCGGTGGACCGGCCCTGACGATCCAAGGGCCCACCTGAGTCTGGGTCCTGAGGGGCGGGCTAGAGCGTCTCGAATCGGTTGAGGACTATCTTTTGCCTCGGTTCATAGACGGAAATCCAATTTCCAAATACGTGACATTTGCGGTTTTATTTGTAAACCTATATATGGCGACATAGTGGCATGGGACGCTCATGTCGCCTATGATTGATACTTATGATTTGAAGTGGTTTTATACACTATGCACTTATAATAGTATCAAATGATTTGTTTTAAACGTATCAAACATTCTTTGGCTGTTATAAGGGAAAACCCTATCCCCCGGCTTGCGTTGCATTGTGTGATAGGACCTGGGTCTTATAACAGCTTCATTTTTCTTTACTTAGCATTGCGCTGTTTGTGTTATGCACTGGTATTCTTGGGAGGAAACCCGTTCCGTGTTATACGGCGTGGTCCCTTGATTTACCTAACTTTAAAATAAAGATTTATAACTGTTTTAGTTCTCACACCAGTCACATGACTGACCTGGAGTTTATTGTTTTAACCTAAACTCTGGGTGCCCCTATTTTGACACGGGCAGCTAGTAGTTTTGGTTCTGCAGATTTATATTCACAGGATCCTGGTTTGCAGCTGGAACGATATCCGGAAAGCTTTGTATCCGTATATCTCTTCTAGTTGTGTATTGTATTTCTTTCCGTTGCGTTGTATTTAAATGTAATTTAAACCTCTGATATTTCTGTGTAATATTCATTTATACTCTGTATATTCTTGTAATCTGATGCATTGTTGTAATATACAGTGAAATGTTCTTCTGTATGCGTTCTGTTTTGTCCTGTTCTCAAACGATAGGGCGTTTCGAACGGTCTGGGTCGGTTTAGCGACTGGTCCGGACCGAGCGAAATTCTTTGCCGTCACAGTTGGTATCAGAGCTTTGGTTTACAAAGCTCAGAGAACAAGACACATTAGAACCATACGAAAGAATTCATCAGATATTGGATTAGTAATATCCAATGAGAATGGCTCGTTAGAGATAGGATCAGTAGTGTCCTAGAACGAGTGTGAAGAGTATATTTTTAAAATGAAAGCCAATTTTGTTTTGAAAATTTAAAATCAATTATTCGTATTTGATTATTTATTTATATTGATTTGGACAGTCCAGTATATAAAGATTTTGCATATACGCCTTGCAAACGTGTGTTTGAAGTTTTAATATACTGGATAGATATAGAATTACACTCTAGTCGCCCGGGGGTGATTCTGATGATTGATCGATCATCATCCGAATTTATGTTCGAGTGACGAAAGTGGACTTTCTATATATTTCCTATTGATTGGTGTGAGAACCAAAATTAGATAGGGCTTATTGTTGTGACTTGGCATCAAAACATGATTTTTGACTATATAACAAAATTATGAATTTGAAATGATAATTCACTAATCGATTGATGTTTGTGTTGTTTGATTATTGTTTGTTAGTTGAAATTTTAACCATTAAGCCAAATTGGATCAAATATTGAATTATATTGAAAGTTGGTCGCATTTGCTTGCATACATATATATCTTTTGAACAGGTCATAGCAAGGAGGCTAGAGCAGAGAATAAAATTTGTTTGCCCGACAAATAGGTACATGTTTACTACATAATTTACTGTTTTGTTTGGGTGATGATGATTTTATGAGCCTATTGGCTAGCCGCTTGGCTTTTTCTTTTTCTTTTTGAGATCTGAAGGACCGGGGAAGCTATTTGAAATTTCCCGATGCTCCCATTGCAGGGGAGGTTATGGCGAAATTTTTCGAAAATTAAGGGTGTTAGCCAAATTTTTGAAATTTTGAAATTTCTCAGAAACCAAAGAGTTGGAGAATGGAAGCCAGATCGAGCGTAGAGCTGATTAATCAAACCACTTTCGACTTTGTTCCTTTTCGGGGACGAAAAGTTTTAAGTGGGGGAGATTGTAACAACCCGAAAATCTGGGCCAGTTTAAAATTTTTGTTTTGGCAATTTTGGCGAATTTTGATTATTTAAAATGAATAATTTTAAATAATATCGACGAGAAATTTATTTTGAATATAATTCGAACGTATATATTTATACGCGTCGTCGTTTGAATATAAATATTTATATATAATTATAAAAGGAATTGAAAATGGCGCGGTAGTTCGATAATTCGATTTCAAACTTCAATTGAATATACCGGGTGCAAAACAATCCGGATTTTAGTGAAACCAAAAACATTAGGATCAATTTGATAATATCTTTCCAACGAATCCGACTAATCGAAATTTCATAGCGGGAATCAAAAGATATGTCCAGTTGAAAATTCTGAATAGTCGCTATGGAATTCAGGCCCTTAAAAATGGACATTTTGCAAACGACCTCGGATTTCAACGAAACCAGTTTTGTTGGGTCCGTGGTGTCAAGTTATTGCTAGGTTTCAAATTCCATAATTTTTCGATTCAATATGTGAGTGTGGCAAAGGAAAACGCGTTTGACCAGTTTCAGTTGATTTTAATCGACTGGAAAATGGCCATTTTTCAAACGCTCTCAGAATTCGACGAAACTAGTTTTGTTAGGACCGTATCGTCAATACGAAGCTAGAAAATATTTTTCGGGAATTTTTCTGGTTAGTATGTGACCCCGGTAATTTGAAATGTACGTTCAAAATTCAATATAGTGATTTAAATGTAAATTTAACGGAAATTGATTGTAACAGTCGAATCAACCTACGACACATATCCCATTGTGTTCGGAATGGGGTGAAACGCTATGGACGACAGGCGGTGGGCCTCGTTTTGAGGTCGAAATAAAAAGTCAACTTTTTGAAATTAAATTAATTAAAATAATAAAAAAAATATTCTCCCCCCTTTTCTCTCCTATATCTCCTCTACCCCCCCCCCCCCCCCGTCCGTTCATTTCGAATCAGATCGAAGAAAAGAAAAAGAAAAAAAAACGAAAACGACGTAGCAGCCGATGGAAGCACGCCGCCCGCCGCCGCCAGGACCTCGCCCCCCTCTTCTTCCTCCGGTCGGCGCCTCCACTGAAGAACCCTTCCCCTTCCTCCTTCCAGTTCGGGAGGACCCGAACCCCACCTCCCCAATCCGCCGCTCCAGCGGATGCGAGACCCCCCGGCGCCACCAATAGACCGGCGCCACCCCTACTACCTCAGCGAGCCTTCTCCATCTCCATGTGAGTTTGTAACTGAATTTTATTTACTTTAAAAACTGAATTTTATTTACTTTAAAAACTGATTTTTATTTACCTTAAAAACTGGTTTTTATTTATGTTGTAAAGTTATAAAAATATAATCTTTTATATTGTGGAAGTAAACATATGATTTATATATTTTTAAAGTGTTAAAAATATGGTTTTTATATTTTTAAAGTATTAAAAATATAATCTTTACTATATAGAAGATGTAAAAATATGATTTTTGGTTAGGTAGAGAATTAAAAATATAATTTTTACATGATAGGAATATTAAAAATATCATCTTTATATGTGTAGAAAAATAAAAATGAGATTTTTATAAAGATGAAATCTTTAAATTTGAAAAGGCGAAAACTTCATATTTGAGAAGGCGGAATCTTTATGTAAGGTATAGCGAAGTAAAATTCGATTTTTAAAGGTACGAAGCGAAATAAAAATATGGTTTTTATATATTGAACTTCGAAAGAAAAATTCGATTTTTATATGTTGAACTTCGAAATAAAAATAGGATTTTTATATGTTGAACTTCGAAATAAAAATAGGATTTTTATATGTTGAACTTCGAAATAAAAATAGGATTTTTATATGTTGAACTTCGAAATAAAAATATGATTTTTATATATTGAATAGCGAAGTAAAAATTCGATTTTTACATAGGTAGTGAAAGCGGGCAACGAAGGTAACAAAAAGGCGAGAACGAAGAAGATTTATATCAAAGAAGAGTCAAGATGATTGGATAGCTATCGGTGAGAATTTCTCACCTTTCAATTTCTTTTCTCTAGTTATATATATACTAGGATGCAGACGGTGCTTAGTAGCACCCGACACAATCGTCCACAGACCATGGACTTGTTTGTTTGATTGCAAAAATTAGTTAGATTATTTGATTGAAATTGAATTGTGTGGTGAAATAAATTGATTTGATGATGTGTGAATGGCGTGGGCCTTCACTAGACCGGGGATAAGGCTAGGCCTTGTTCCGTTTCTAGTATCGTGCCGTTATGCCACCGAAATTTTCTAAAATATGTTAGAAAAATAAAAATATCAATTTATTTAAAGAATGAACTGAATAGAAATTCATATGTTGGAATAAAATGTTTTATCGTTAAAAATATATTTTTTAACGTGAATGTGAATAAATAAATATTCATTTACAAACCAGACGGTTTGTTTATGTACACCTATTTGAAGGACATTGATTGGGACGATAAATTTTACACATCGCCCAACTGCACGAATAAAATATTTGTTTGATTGTTTGAAACACCACACGGGTGTTGGGATGAAATTTGAAGTTCACTCATTCTGATTGATTAAATATGTCGATCGATTGATTGACAGGCTGTTATAAGCGTTAGATATCTATATTTGATGCTTATACAGTGTAGTGCACTTTGGTTGATGGTTGATTATTTGTTGTTGCTATTATATACATGTGTTGTATGAAAATCCATATAATTAACATTATATGGTGATTGATTGGGCCTCATTCCAATTTAGAAAATAAAGAATATTATAACATAAAGGTTCATGTGTGGACAGTACTCATCCATTGAGATTGGTCATGTGTTGAACGAAATATTTTGATAATAACAACTATTTTGAAAAAGAAATATTTGAAATAGAATATTTGAAAATAGAAATTTATGAAGCCGTGTTGATTAGATTGACGCCATTTTGACGTAAACGATATTTATATCGATTTCGAAATGAATTGAATTGAAAACGATTTCGAAATGAATTGAAACCGAATTCAAATTGAATTGAAAGCGAATTGAAATGAATTCAAATTGAATTAAAATTTGAAATGAATAGAAATGAATTTTAAAACGAATTTAAAAGGAAGAATTCAATTTTTCTTTGAATTGAAATGGAGGTTGAAATTGTTTTTGTAATAGATTCAAAACTATTTATATAATTCGTTTTAAATAGAAATCGACGAAATATATATTATATATATAATATATATAATATAATGGCCTGAATAGAACGCGCCGCGCAGCGGCAGTTCGCGAATTTCGACCATTTATTACAAACGGACATTACGGGAGATCCGACCGTCGGATTCTCCTAAAACCGGAACCGTTGGGTTCGTATCGAAAAGAGCTTTCTAATGAATGTTAGAAATTTGAAATCTAATGGTTGGATTTGGAGATACATCCAAATCAAATTCGAAAAAGGTCGCTGTAAGTGCAGTTCGATGACCGTTGATGGAAATCGACTGTACAGGCCTTGATAAAATTATTAAAAATAGTAATAATTTGTGTAAAATCATAAGAAATGATTTGTGAAGATTTGGGATGAAAAACTCCATATTTGAAAAGATAAAAATAGATTTCTATCGAAATGAACTAGTTTTGAACTAGAATTATAATTCTATTTATTTTTAAATAAATAAATTGAATTGAAAAGGGTTTTAAAAATAACCAGAATTTCCAATGATTGCATTGGAGTGGATTTGAATCGAAATTGTCTTCGGAATATTTCGATGTTGGAATTCGTGATTATACGGATGTTGTTATGGAAATTTGAAAGATATATATTTATATCGTTATTTCCAATACGACATTTGTTAATCGTAGAATTGGATATTGAATATAAGCCGATATATTTTCTATTCAGGGCCTTGTATTGAATATCAAATATGATTTGGGGTTTGTCGTGAATGGTGTCTTCATTAACACCGTTCTTGAACCCAGTTAAAGATTAAAACTAAGTGGAGTTTTAATGAATCTTTAATTAGATTGAAAAGATCGAAAATGGAGTACCACCAGTTTTGCTCCAGGCGATAGTTAAATCTTTAATTAGATTTGAACGTGAAATGGTAATTGAATTTACCGATAACACCGTGGTGTTAGATATGAAGTATTACCAGTTTTACTTCATGGGATTAATAGGTTGGGATTGGGAAATTAAAACAAATGATTACTTCGGTAAGTTTCGTTAATCCCGACTAGTTGAATCGAAATTCAAAAGAAGATTTGAGAATAAATTTTAATGATTTATCTTGGATAAAATTAATGGGAACCTTTCCCTATGAATGTGAAATTCAGAAACTAACTGTCGGTTAGCCAAGCAGAATGGTTTTCTGGATATTGATCTGATGTTGGTTTCGGCCTTCGGGGTTAATATTTAGGGAATTATTCTCTTGATTAATTTACGGTTAGTGACTAATGAATTGGAATGAGGCGTATGTTGTGTTTGTGTAACACTTACGTAAAATATACGCGAGTTATTCGGAAAGACCGGGTTTATCCCATTCTGAATAACTGATACGACGATAAGTCGAAGATGAAGACGATGGTCGAAGACCGGAGGTTTTCACGTCGTTTGGGTGATTACTGATGATCTTGATTGGGCTGTACACCCAAGAAGATGGAAACAGTTAGTGATCGTCCAGACGTACTTGGAGATCGATGGATATGCGGGGTACTAGGTGCCTCCGGTTTCGTTCAGACCCAGAACGGACTTGTAAATGGACTGTGTGTCTGACATTGGATTTTAGTCCGTGTGATTGATCTCTATTAAATATATATCTGTTTGGCGACGGAGAATTTATTCTCTTGCTTAACGCCCTTCTCTGAGACGTACGAGCTCAGGGGTTATATATTGATGGATATCAAACGCATGGAGTGAATTGCCTGTGTGGCATGCCTAAGTGGCAATTGATCGAGGCTTCTGTTGAAAAGCAAAGTCTTGTGGTGATGATCAAAGCAAGGCCTTTGTGGCGTAGCTTTGTGTAACGTTTACTTCGCGTGTTTCACACCCGGTATGAACCAAAAACGGGAGACGGACCTCAGGGAGGGCATGTGTTTCCTTCTAGCTAAAAAGTGGCGTCAGTGGTTTTACACGCCCTGACGAGTTTGACTTATGTGGTTGTTGCTGTTGCGAGGCGCCTCGGTTTGATCGGACGATCCGGGTCCGATGGAGTCATTTAGTTGGCTCACCTACGCCCCCAAAGGGCGGGGAAACGCATGTTCAGGCATTTTAATCCACATCGGTGGACCGGCCCTGACGATCCAAGGGCCCACCTGAGTCTGGGTCCTGAGGGGCGGGCTAGAGCGTCTCGAATCGGTTGAGGACTATCTTTTGCCTCGGTTCATAGACGGAAATCCAATTTCCAAATACGTGACATTTGCGGTTTTATTTGTAAACCTATATATGGCGACATAGTGGCATGGGACGCTCATGTCGCCTATGATTGATACTTATGATTTGAAGTGGTTTTATACACTATGCACTTATAATAGTATCAAATGATTTGTTTTAAACGTATCAAGCATTCTTTGGCTGTTATAAGGGAAAACCCTATCCCCCGGCTTGCGTTGCATTGTGTGATAGGACCTGGGTCTTATAACAGCTTCATTTTTCTTTACTTAGCATTGCGCTGTTTGTGTTATGCACTGGTATTCTTGGGAGGAAACCCGTTCCGTGTTATACGGCGTGGTCCCTTGATTTACCTAACTTTAAAATAAAGATTTATAACTGTTTTAGTTCTCACACCAGTCACATGACTGACCTGGAGTTTATTGTTTTAACCTAAACTCTGGGTGCCCCTATTTTGACACGGGCAGCTAGTAGTTTTGGTTCTGCAGATTTATATTCACAGGATCCTGGTTTGCAGCTGGAACGATATCCGGAAAGCTTTGTATCCGTATATCTCTTCTAGTTGTGTATTGTATTTCTTTCCGCTGCGTTGTATTTAAATGTAATTTAAACCTCTGATATTTCTGTGTAATATTCATTTATACTCTGTATATTCTTGTAATCTGATGCATTGTTGTAATATACAGTGAAATGTTCTTCTGTATGCGTTCTGTTTTGTCCTGTTCTCAAACGATAGGGCGTTTCGAACGGTCTGGGTCGGTTTAGCGACTGGTCCGGACCGAGCGAAATTCTTTGCCGTCACAGCAAATTTCTCAGTTTGGATTTTATCTGAATTTATTCTTATATAATCTTCTTATATATATACAAACATCTTAGGTTCACAACTTCTTCGTACGTTATCCGGTTTATGCAAACTTGGGGCCTAACTGAACCAGAATTCCAAGATGAACGCAACGGTAAAGATGATTTTACTTAATTCTAAATAATTAAAGTTTATCATCTTTATAGTATGGTTATAGTGTATTAAATTTTGGGGTGTTACAGTTGTTGTAACAATGTTTTACACAATATTCATTTTAACCCAGGTTAGTATGGTTTGGAAATATAAGAAGGAATATTTTCTAGGTATACAAAATGAATGGTTTCGTGAAAGGGATAAGTATAAAGAAATGTTTTCCAAATGTAATAACAGATATTTTCTAAGTCCTAGGTATAAGGAGATGATTTCCAAATGAATGGTTTCATGAAAGGGATAGATGAGGAAGGAAAAATGAAAGAAGGAGGTTTAAGGAGGGAAATTTGGATGCAACTTTTACAACCAGGTTCAAGTTGTACCAAAACTCGTCAATAAGTAGATCAATCTAGGTACAATGCTAAACACTTAACTATTAAACAGGCTTTGGGTAAAGTTTGAATATTAACCCTATACGGGTTGGATTAAAACATTAATCGTCCCGTGTCATCTTTTAAGATTTGACACAAATCCGAAAAATACATGTCCTCATTACGGCAATATCATAGACCATAGTCAAACTCCGAACGGTCTCCAAGGATTCAAGGTAGTATCAAAAAAGGTTGCGACCACACCATAACGATTTCTCGGAAAGAACACTGAGCCAGAAATCCAGAACAAATTAACTGGATTTTCCCCTTACCTAGCTGACAAACAACACGAATGATTTACGAAATTAAATAACCAAATATGAATAGAAATTTCCTTAGTCTTTTCCAAGAGAAATTTTTGAAAACTTGTCGATATTATTATTTTAACTACGGGTCTCACAATATTAAAATATATTTAAAATTTTAAACTCAAGTTTATTCTACTGACTGGAATGACCTTTTCATGTTTTAGACTATCGAGATTTTAAATCTCTAAAAAGGTTAATTGTGGATAATTTCTATAAATCATCCAAAATATTTGAAAAAAGGAATATTACAAATCACAAGGAACATGTTATTATAGTTTCTGAATTTCAAGGCTTATTCCTTGTTGTTTAACATTCCTTCTTTTACCAATATCGATTATTTACTAAAATTACACAAAACCCAATGATCTGAATCATGGTTAGATTTAAATTTCTAAGACTATATTTTGTTTTACTCAAATCTTTATTTATAAATCAATTTGTTGAAAACCATAATTTAAATTTCTGAAAACCCTCTTTAATCTCAAAAACAGCTCCTAAAACTGGAATTCCTTTGAATATAAGATAAGGGATTCAAATGAATAATTCTATCAAAAAATTATCCAGGTTCATACGATGAATTATCCAATAAGTGTATCTCGTAATTATACTTCCGGGCTATGATGACACATTTACGTGAATCTTCCTTTTAAGACCAGGAAAAGGTCATCGACTGGAACTCCCAAACGAAACAAAAACAAGAAATCGTGATTATCTCAATTGTAGCCAACTTCATTTCCAGTCATCGAGCTCAAATCCAAGGAATCCACCAGATGTTTCCCTCATTCTCTTTAAACAAAAGTCGCTAAGCACAACGTGGGGTAAATTGGGGCTGGCCAAATACTCGAACTTGAAATATTTATAACACTTAGTGGTTTTGAAACCTATAAATAGGCCCACGACAAACTCAATGTCAAAATAATTTAAAGTCGAGTTAAGAAAGATGAATAAAATAGAAAAGAAAATCGAATATGCCCTTTTACGAATCCTAATTTGTTTATTACTCTGATCATCTAAACTTAAGCTCTAATACCGAATGTAACACCCTACACTTTTCCGAGCGTGAATTTCGACAAAAATATAAACTCAAACCTATCCAAGCACGAAGAGCACAAATCTGGTACCTGCAATTAATGTGCATGAGCATAATCAGAGTAAAATAAAACTAACTCACAGTAGAAATGAAATATGATAACAAATATAGATTAAGGCGACTACCTTAAGGCATATCACCACATCGATATCGAGCACGAGAGAACGAGAACTGAAACCAAACTTGAACACTTTCTAAGACCTGTCTTCCCCGAGATAAACCTGAGAGTTGTTATCAAGAGGGGCGGGTCAGAATAATAAGTCCTGGTGAGTAGAAAATGTTTAACACTATCTACAATACACAAATGTATTCCATTTGATCAAAACCAAAACATATGCCTAAAAGGGAAAGTAATGCAAACCTAACCCATTTAGAATTTACGCACGACGACTAACCTCTAAACCCAAGATAGTATCCCATACCTAACGATATCGCAAAGCTGAATTAGAATGTTTACGCATAAGTATGAAGTTTTTGAACCACCATTAACTAATTAAGAGGCGAGTAACTATCTTCTTGCTATCACATAAGGAGGGTACTTATTTTATATATAGCCACTTAAGACCTCGCTACCAATGT
Source organism: Allium sativum (assembly GCA_030737875.1). Lineage (NCBI taxonomy): Eukaryota > Viridiplantae > Streptophyta > Magnoliopsida > Asparagales > Amaryllidaceae > Allium > Allium sativum. Next base: position 162,050,769 of record CM060925.1, read on the forward strand.
AAGGTAAGAGCGGATACTTTCGATTTCTTAATACCCAAGGTGGACCTATTGGTCACTTAGTACCTTATACGGTGGTTTATCCTACTATAATACAAATTAGAGAACACTAGCTACTAAGTCCTACTAATTCAAGGCTTCCATCATTCATACGTATAACCATGCCCCGCAAAAGACAAGATATAGTAAGCAGTCACTTATTACCTATAGGATAGGTAGACAACATCTCACCATTTATGACCTTCCCCCGATGGACCACCTCGCTACTATCTAGCTAGCCTTATTAGATAATCTCTTTATCATTCAATACTTCCCCCGGGATAGGCGGACCTTTGGTATCTATGGAATGGTCATTTAATACTTAATCTCAAGGAAGACCCGCAACCCACTCACTTACTACATAGAGGAGGCGGACTAACGTAGGATTTACCAAATCCGCACCCAATATCCATTTAATGCTTCTTGTTTAGGGGAATGTGAGCTACGCGATCATTTAATATGCCTTAAAGGGTGGATATAACTACTTTAAGACCTTTACCCTGAAACAGTCCATGCTATGAAGTATTTCCTTTCAAGGTTTCCTCTTTTGGGATGGAAGGCGGGAACCTCACACTTGAGATAAACCTTGTTTTAAGAAATAACCCTCGTTACGTAATTAACTATCATGACGGGTCCTATGGTTAATGATACCTCACATCAATTGAACATACGTCTGACTGTTGGAATGTGTAAACTTATGTCGAATAATGCAACTAACCTCGCATCATTAACCTACTAAGTCCAATTCCTATTTCAAATTATAATAATTTTATATTAACTAGGAATTTATAACTTCCTATCCTAGGATATTTATTTATTAATTTCCTTATTTGACTTAGTATTTGATGCGCTAATCAATCTCCAATAATTCCCCTTTCTAATCCTTTTATTATTATTAAATAGGTTACCTGCCACTAATGACCCTAACTGTCATATTTCCTAAGCCATCAGTTAACCTGTTAAAATGTCATTTATGACACTAACAGTTATGTTTTTCCCTAAGGCATTTATTATCCTATTTATACTAGTCTCATTTTAACTCTACTATATATTCTAATCCATTTGTTACTATATTTTAAATTCCACTTATTTATTGTTTGTGTGTGCATACATATATATATATATATATATATATATATATATATATGTATCAATTATTAAATTTCCTAATTGGAGTCACAATTCATATTCCTAATACAATTCAAATTGTAACCATTTGGCATGTTTATCCTATTCAATTAATTTTCCCCAATCAGGGATGGTTACAACATTCCTTGTTTGGTTTGTGACTTTATTTATAGAAATTAAAATCCATTTATTGCTACAACAGTCATAATATCTATTTCTGTTTATTGTGGGTAATATTTCCATATACATTTCCATAGAAACGGAAACCATTCAAACATATAACAACAACAAACATTTATTATAATAATTTGTTTGCTTATTTATGTAGATCCAAACATATATGATTTATTTTATTTAAGCGCATTGAACGTAGTTACTATATTTTATTTTATCATTATTAACCATTTATGTTTTGGTCTAAACTAGCGACCAAAACATACCTTTTTATGTTTAATATTGTTTAAGAGTCATAATCTTATAAAAAGGTTAATAATTATAGTTATTGTAAATTTACCCAAACTAATTAAAAAGAGAATATAGCCATATTTCTTACCATAAGAAATAAGAAATATATGTTTTTGGAACGGTTGTTGTAAACTATGTACAAATATAAGTAAATTTACACATCCGTTCCTAATTGTTTTGTACATATTTCTTGTTGATATGAAACAATGTCTTTTTTATTAAAAAAGAACAAAAAAGCCATTTCTACAATAACCAAGTAAAACCCTAACAACATCAAACATAAACAGCCATAATCTTTTAATCTAAATTTACATAAACACCAAAATTAAGGATCTGGAATAAAACTATAGTATTGACAATGATTTTGGGATTGATTTCCAGATCCAAGGTGTATACAATAACCACAAACAAATCTATGAAAAATTATAGGAAATATAATTTAATTAACCAAAAAGGTCTACAAACTCAATATTCATACCACAACATATTATTTCAGATTTGACAAAAATAGTAAACAAATCTGATAATCTTTTAGGCATATAATTCAGGTCGACACAAAATCATTAAATAAGTTATTATAAACAATGTATATAATTTCTCATTCACCTGAAAGCTATCCAAATCTGAATAAAAATAAACCTTTAGGCCTACAATTCAAAAAATCTTACATATCTACAATTATTCCAAAAAGAGGATTCTTTTGTTAGGGATGCAGAATAAGGAATAAGGCAGAACTACCAATAGAGAGGGGGTGAATAGTGTTTATAAGAATTTTATGGAAATCTTTAACAATCTTGAATTACTATATGAATCACACAATGATTATCACAAAAAAATGCCCACAAACATAGAAACAACCACATATGCAAATATGAGTAAATATAAAATGCAGAAAAGGAAAGAGCAGACCAGATTTTATACTGGTTCGGATTACTCCTACGTCCAGTCCTACACAACACCAGATTGCGCAGAGTTTTATTAATATTAGAATCCAATTACAACATCCTTGATTTCATGGCTACAAGTTAACACTGATTCCACCACCCTTGATTTCACAGCTACGAGGTTAACACCGATTCCACCACCCTTGATTTCACGGCTACAAGGTTAACATCGCTCCCTTTCCTTGATTTACGGGTTTCAAGGAACACGTCCTTTCCCAAACCATTCCAAATGATTATAATAGCCCAAGAACTCTTGAATAGCGCTTCCAATCAGAGAGTATTTGATAGAGATTGAGAATAAAAGAAGAATGATATAATTTGTGTTGAAATCGGCAGGGTATAAGTGTAGAAATCAAGAAATTAAAGTATAATAATGGCGATAAGAGAAGGGATGAAGAAGGAGAAGATAAAGTAATAAAAAATTAGAAGTTAACCCCTATTTATAGAGTTTGAAAGGTTGCAATGTTTCTGAAGCATTTCAAAATATGAAAAGACACTTCCTTTGAAATTTAAATTTGTGATAGTTATATGTCGACATGTGCAATATTGTATGTCAACATATGTATGTTATTTTTGAATTTGAAATCATTTTTCAAGTGTTAAAAGCAATATATATATATATATATCCTGGAAATTCTTGAATAAAAAAATAGTGTTTTAAATGAATTTTCTAAAGTGTAAAAACATATAAAAACATAGTAATGCATAATATATACATATTTATAAAATTATATTATATAAAACTATAAAACATATATATATATATTGTAACAGCCCGCGTTTTACGTATCGAAGGATCTAAAATATTTTTATTTTATTCCCCATTGGTTGGATCATTCTCATATTTTGATATGATGGTTATGGGAATGTGAGACATATCCATAATTTTTACCAATTTTATTTGTGACCATTTTCCCCCTATCAGTCTTGTACTGAGAATAACTTTTGACTAGGATTGAATCAGGTGTTGAGATCGGTCAATTTGGCAAGGAAGTGGGGTTGCCAATTCCGTAGAGTGGTCACATTAAAGATTTTGTTCAGCGGTTTGGGAGGAATCGCTATTTTTGAGTTTCACAGTTTGTTGTTTAGGTGTTTGAACCATTAATGGGCTGATTTTTGGAGAGGCCTATTAGTGGGCTGGTGGAAGGCTATAAATAGGGGGTTAAAGGCATGGAGAATGGTTTACTTTCTTCATTCTCTCATTTGATTGAGCATGTGATCCTCCTTGCTCAATCAATAACACCTTTCGACCATTAAAATTTTATATCTACATAAGAGAATCGAAGATCTACATCGTTTGAAGTTAGACCTACATCAATCGAAGAGAGATTTCATCAAATCGAAGAGTTTAAAGCTAATTCTTCGCTGTTTGGATTTAGGTCCAAGTGTTTTTGTGTTGTTTTGAAGATTTGGTGAGTGATATGCATCTCTCACTCGGATTCAATCAAATATATGAGTTTTTGATCATTATTTCATCATTTCAAGTTGTTTTCACCTAGATTTACATCATGGTAAGTCTATTTTCATAAAGATCGCCATAGGATCTAATCTAGCAACTTAAAACCGGTAATTTCCATATAATTTCATAGGTTTATGCAAGTTGGATCCAATGTTTTGATCACTTATTCATTTATCATGATTTTGGTGAATTTTGTATGATTATTGATGGAAATTGTCATTTTGACGTTATTGACGATTTCATAGCATGTTAAATGTTTAATCGTTGTTTTAAACGTAAGAGATTTGAATCGTATTGGTTTTAAGCATGGATCAATGTGTTTTGTGATGGACCAGACATGCCAAAGACATGGATCAGCATGTTTTCCCCCATGGATCGGTCGTTGCATGGCTTGGAGAGCAAGACAGGATGGATCGGGCACGATTATGGGATATGTCAGGAAACATGAAGTAGTATGGATCGGTAGCATTACCATATTATGAACCGGTAGCATTTCCATACTATGGATCGGTAGCATTTCCATGCTATGGATCGTTTAAGTATCTTGATGGATCGGTCGAATTCCTGATAATGGATCAGGCAATGTATGTAGTAGATGGATCGATCACAGTTTGATGGACTGGGAAGAAATTCTTGGCATGGATGGGTCACAATTTGATGGACCGGGCAAAATTCTGGGTATGGGTCAGACATTTATGGATCAGACTTGTTTTCTGGTGGTGGACCGGGCAGTTTTCTTGAAGCATGGACTGGGCGGAATTGATGGACCGGTCATTACCATGGATCGGGTGTTTCTATGATGGACCGGGCATAAAAGTGACAGCGTTTCTGAAATGCTATGGATTGAATATCAACCAAATGACGTATGTTTTTGGGTCGACGTTGATCATGGCTTTGAGGTGAATTCAGGAGGAATGCCTGAAATGTTGTGATGTGTTCGTTGATCGGTGTAAAGCAACTAACGTGAAGTCGACTCAAGGGTGTTTTGAGTTTGTGGACAATGGTTGGTTGAGGGGGACTTGAGTTTGTGAATGGTCATTGGGGTTGATGGCTAGAGATGTGAAGGCTGAGTGATTATCGTTGCCGTAAGTTCTAGCGGACTCAACGCGTGGGTACTTTGGGTAGTCGTGAAGGGCCTCGTACCTTGGGAAGTCATGAAGGGCCTAGTTGTCGAGATTTGAGAAGACAAACATACCGTCGTGAAGGCATGTGGAGTTTTTGCTAGAACTGGGGTTTACCATTAGCCTTGACATATGGCATGTAGCCGTCAAATGAATAACGATGGTTTCGAAGTAGGAAAGACAGTGGTAGCCAGGGTCATGAATGTTTGGTTGTTTTACTTGTACTGTCTCACGTAGATTGTCCGACGTCGAAGGATATATTTCTTGGGTGCTTGTCTGTTATTGGTTTAGGCCACTGGGGATTGTGCTTGAGGGATGTTGATCTTGATTAGGATGGCTTACGTGAGATATAACTAATTGCTATGGATGTTATTGTCTTGTTACTTCTGATTGCCATAGATGTATAGTTGTTGATTGTTCTCCAATTTCCATGGATGAATGGTTGTTTCCAATTTTTTTTGTAAAGGTTATCACTGTCAGATGTAGGGAAGGCATGTTTGGGTTCTTCTCTGGTGTTTGGTAGATTGGTTTGTTAATCTACCTATTCTCATATCCTTTGTTGATGATGTTAGATAGCTGTTTTATCGCTCACTAAGACTATTGTCTGACTCAAGGTTTTATGTTTCCCTCTTATTACCTTGGGTTATTCATCCGGTTTTGGATGGGTAGATTAGGTGGCAGGTGATCAGTGATTAGTGAGGATGATGTTGCTGTGCGATGGCGAGAAGGAGGCTGGCGTATTATCTTGCAATTATATAATATCTTTGTTTCCACTATTTGATGAGTGTTGTAGTGAGGCTTCATATACAAACTTTGATATTATATACAATTGATGTATGGATGATCTTTTAGGATGTTGTGAAAGTTTGAAAGTTTGATATATGATGCTTCACTATTTCTGCCTATTATATATGTTCTGTTATACTTTATCCTTGCGCTGTGAGTTATACGATATATTCCGCTTGTGTTTACCTACTTTGATGATCGTCCATAGCTGTCTGGCACACCTTTCAATGCATTATTCCTCTTGTTTGGTGCAGAGGTTATGTGCGGTCACCACATTTGGTATCAGAGATCTGGTTATCAATTTTAACCAAAGTTCGAAGACGTAATTGCGTATGAGAGACGTATTTGTAGATTTCTGTTGGATGTATACTATATATTAGTGTTATATTATATTAGCATTTGAACTCCATTAGCAGTTTTTCTCGTAACTAGATAATCATTCTATTTTGCAGATTTAGAATGAGTCGACGTACCTTAAGACATACTGCTAGGGAGGAGGCTGTACCTTGAGAGGGAAATGGCGGTACACCAGATTACCCAGCCATGTTTGAGGCTACAATGAAAGCATTCATGAGAAGGGAACCCAATCCTGCGGCAGCCACGGTAGATGTAGGTGTGCAGATGGCTAGGGTTGTGGACTTTGTGAAACCGTGTAAAGATTTCACATCTCTAGTGGGAAAGCTGTTAAAAGGGACAGAGCAGACTGGAGATGTTCAAAGATGGTTAGATGCTTGTATTCACATTTTTGTAGACCTAGGTATAGATGATGCAACTAAGAGAAAGCTTGCGTCAAGGCAGCTGCAGGGCAGGGCCATGGAATGGTGGAATTTTGTTACACTTGAGACTCCGGAAGAAGAAATAACTTGGGAATAGTTCCAAGTTAAGTTCGAGATGAAGTTTATTTCTATCGGTCAGAAGTTTATTCGATTCAAGAAATTTGTAGAGATGAAAAAGAATGGTCGGCCAGTGCTTGATTATGTTTCCAATTTTGAGGCCTTATCGAAGTATGCTCGTTCGTATATAGACACTCCTTATCAGAAGAACGAGAAATTTGTTATGGGTTTGGATACCTACATAGGCAGACCATTGGTGGATCATCTTGATGATCCATATGAGAAGATTGTAGAAAAAGATGTGAGACATGAAAGCTTGTTTCCAAAGGAAGGAACCATTGTTGTTGCAACCAAGGAAGCTCCAAAACCATAGCAGGGTGGTAATAATAATAAGAAGTGGAAGCATCAATAGCTGAAAGGAAAGGATGGCAAGAAGAAACCTAAGAGTGAGGTGGTTTGCTTTAACTACCAACAGAAAGGTCATTTTGCTAATGAGTGCAAGAATCCAACAGTTGAGAGGAAGTGTCACAACTATGGCAAGACTGGGCATCTCAAGAAGGACTGTCCGGAACCGGCTAAGGGAAAATAGATAGTGAAGGCTTATGCTTTGGAAGGTGTATCGTCTTCTTCAAGAGCTCCTACTGCAGAGGAAAAGGGAAAGGGTGTCGTCGTTCAAGGTACTCTTTTAATTAAAGGTGTTTCAGTTCATGTGTTGTTTGATACTGGAGCATCAGATTAATTAATTTGTAATGAGATTGTGTGCCGCTTGGTTTTGGAACCCAGATTTGTGATAGACCTTTGGTTGTGATTAATCCAGTTGGGGGTTTGTCCAGCATTTGTATGCTTTGTCGTGGTCCTATGTTATCGATTCATGGTTGTTCTTTTTTGTGTGATTGCATTGTTTTGAACTTCGCTGGATTTGGGATCATCTTGGGCATGGATTGGCTCAAGGGGTATGCAGAACAATGAATTGCGAGAAACTTGAGTTGAGAGTCAGCAAAGTGGAAGGGCGAAAGGTTTTGATTTGATGTAAGCCCAAAGATGGTGTCTTCGTGAGCTTTTTATATTCACTTGTGATTCCACAGGAAGACTTGTCATCTGTGCTGATCGCTAATGAGTTTGAGGACGTCTTTGAAGAAGTCAAAGGTTTGCTACCGCATCGTGAGATTGAGTTCACTACATTAGAAAATGTCTTTATAGCGGCCTAAAACCGCTATTAATGAAAACTATAGCGGTTTGATAACTACTATATATCGTCATGTTATAAAAAACACTGAAATATTTATAACACCAAAATTGCCGCTATAAAAGAGCATAATTTTATAACGCATATTTGTCGTTATGTTACCTAAATACAGTAGCTCATCATTACCGCTGTAAAACATATAAATTTCAATGGAAATAACAAAATCTTTATAACAAAATATAGCCGCTATAACATGTTTATTCAATAATGGCTATATCATGCTATATATCAACATGTTATAATATATTTATCATGCTTTTCAGGAGCTATATCAATATATTATATTTTAAAAATAACAATCAAAATGAATCTTCATAACAATTTGAAAAGCAATGTATGAATGAAAAAAGTAATAATTGGTAACACAAAAAAGTATAAATTAACAAAAATTAAGTTTAATTCATGAGTTATTCAATACATATGTTTTTTAAATAACATAAGAAAAAAATAATTACAAATTGGTCTTCTTTTTAGCAGTTGTTTTGTTTTGTGCACCACACATCTCAACACTCAATTCACGCTTGGTCTAATCAGCACTTTCTTCTAATTTGCCTTCCACCTGAAATCAAACAACCTTTCACAACCCGTAAGCATTGTCACCTTCTAATCCTCAACTTGTCATCATCCAAACCGCACCTGGGAGTAGACACTAAAACCAACACATAAACACCTAACATGACATAAATTCCAAGACAAAATAATTAATTTAATAATCACAACACTGTAGACATAGGTTGGAGAGTGTTTACACACCTGAGAGTTCCACCCTCCTTATCACGCACTTAGCAGATTTCAAGCTTTGAAGAGCTCAAATTCCTTTGCATACGTGAGATCAGCTTGACTGCCCAAGAGGCATGTATCTTCGACCCAGAACAACAAAAGCCAAAAATACACTGCCCAAGAGGCATGTACTATGAGAATCCAAAAGGCTAATCATGATACCATGAATTTTGAATGATGCTCACAGATATCCTTTGACGTACTTAAAATGAAAGCATACCCAGTACGAGAAACCATGTTCAGAACCATTTCCACCAAGAATATTGCACCATGCAACGATCGATCCATCTCATCGAGCAAATAGTCATTCGCACCTCGCAAAATGATTCACTTGAAGAGCAGTGTTTAGCATCAAATACAATTTTGATAAGGATAAGGGACTCAAGGTGAAAATGTCAGAATATGTATTTCAAATAGAGTGCTAACAACATTTGTATTTTTTTTGTCCCCTTAATCATCATGACTTTGTCATCAGAAATGCGTTCTTCCACTACTTCATCGGCGTAACCCAGAGCTGATGAATCAAATGTTTCGTCCACTTCCATGTCAGCAAAGGTAGAAATGTACCGCAGATATAATAATTAGAACACACAATGTACGTTCACAACTTATTAAATAGAGGGGCAAATGACATAAAACTGCAAATATATAAGTTTAACTAATATACACAAGACATTATAATCATGAACACTGATCGTTTAATGGAGTAGGACAAGTTCTATGAGCATATTCAATATGTTGAGGATGAAATACCGTAGTTGCACGAGAGGCCTTTGCAACATGACGCATATCCTCCTTGACTCGCCTTGCAGCGATGTCCCCAACCTCAACAAAACACTGTAACAAGAACACATAACATATATTATCACTGAAAAGGGGAATAAAAATGGAAATGAAAAAAATTAAAATGCACAAGTGATATCATAAACAACAAAATAATAGGAGGTTGGCTTTTACTGGGCCAATTTTGAAATGGTAATGAAATACTAAAATAGAAATTATTTTATTGGCAGGAGAATCTGGCTTGAGTTCAGTACAATTACCTTATTGTATTCTTAATATAAAATATTTAAGTGCATGACTGTTTAGTATTTGTAGTGTAAAATGTAGTGTAAAATGTTTATGAACCTTGCAACTAGAACAAATAAAAAGCCGGTTCAACAATGTCTTCGGTTGTCTGCATATGTCACAGAATAAAGTATTTTCTTCAGTTTGTTTATCTGGTGATATTTTAATGATGCATGACCTAGATGTTTCCTTCAATCGTGGACCCACTGAAATGAGAAGAGATACCCTTTTTGGTGGTCCACAATGAACATTACTGATTTGAGGGTTCTGCAAATTGCAAAAATAAAAATAAAACCATTATGCATTGCGTTTACTAGTTGAGAACTTATCTCAAAAAGAGGGTAGAACCTCAGAATCAGGATGGTTAATGTCAGAGTTTCCATCTTTTCTCAAAAATATATAGGAGGCCGCAGCAGCAGCAGTAGCTGTGGGAAGTACAACTTGGGCTTCTCGGTGCTTTCTTTCTTTCCTCTCTTGTTTTTTTCTCTTCCTTAACCTCATCGAGATAGTTGTTGATAGAAACCAAGTCCCACTGTCGCTTCTTCAATGCGAACAGCTCTTGAGGAAGCTTTTTAGCTACCTTAACTAACAAATATTCTGCTTTACACGAGTAATATAGAAATATAGATAACTTGTAAACTAACTTCATATAAAGGAAAATCAGGTGCAATTTTTTCCCTAACCAGAACCATGATGACTAGAAATCGTGGTATCAAGTAACTTGTTATGTAAGTATATTATTTCGCCTTCTATTTCATCTTTGGGAGAAGACTTCAAGTTTCCCATCTCTCTTGCTTTAGTCAACCGATCTATTCTTTTGGAATCCAGTTTATAACTGAGATCATTGTAACAGGGAGAAGAATTTTGGCTACGTGAGCCACCTTTGTTGTCAGAGATTGTAACCCCTTCTCTTTGACCTGTCAAAAGAGTTGAAAATTGAGCAATGATAATTTTAGGACCAAAACCAAAATGTGAATTCTCTTCCAATTGCTATTAAAAAAATTTGGAGAAACAAGAAATGACCATTGGAATTTAGTTCTCTTCCTTCCTTTGCAAATATAACCAGTGGAAGCTACAACATTTTTTTCTGGATGATTGGTTGAACACAAGAACGAGAGGTTCCATTGATTCTGAATTGGAGAAAATTGTCTAACATCAACATAAGACAAGGATATATAAATAACATGCATAGTTCACTATAATTCCTCAAAGCAGTGTTACATAATTCATGCTAAGATTTTTTTTTTTTTTTTTTGCAAAGCCGACCGGTTTTTATAGTGATCCGTTACACTTTTTATTATAACAACTAATAAAGTACAATGAGGTTCAGGTGGCTGTTGTTAGCAGTCAGCTAATTTCGGTTTTTAGGTGGACCGTCAACCACATTATCGCTTTCTCATGCAGGAGAAGACTTACATATGCTCAAGGCATAACATACATAGGAAATTACATGATAAATAACATTTTATTCAACTACATGCCATCCTGCATGTCAAAAAGTCTATTCTTTCCGCTCTTACCCGTTGTCAAAAACCGCATTCTTCAAGGCTCTCATCATACTCCTAGTGCCCGGAGACTTCCCAGTTTTGCTTATAGCAGATGAAGATGAAGTAGCAGCCGCCAAGTCAACTCCAACATCAGGTGGAGGTGCCTTGAAGCCAGGCGGTGGTGGAATATTGTCATATGGACCACACGGCCTACTAAGATTATCTTTGTTATTTCTCATTATACTTGCTATGACTTGCCTCTTCCCTTCACATGCCTCTTCACTGAGATTGCCACTTTCAATTTCTGTTCTCATAGTTTCAGTCAGCTCAAGCATGGTTTTAGCCTTGCGTACCTTCTTTGCTTTCACCGAATCAGGCGTTGTTTTAACCTTAGGCACATCAGGACTTTTGGAATGGTCATGTTGTTGTTCTGCAGGTAATGGGTCACTAGTGTTTTCAATTCCATCATTTAGATTAGCACTTTGCACACATTGCTCCATCCGCTTATTAAGAAAGCCATCCAAGTTATCAACTATATGCTGAGTATCAACAGACAGTTTCGACTCTCTGTTACTCTGTGAATTGTCATTCTCATTCTCGAGAACGGTCACCAGGTTAGAATGGCTTGTAGAAGTTCGAACCAAAGGCACACTGCTTCTTTCACCGTTGTGCTGATTGGCATAATTTATAACATTTTCAAGAAGTTTCTGCATCGGGTTTAGGTTGTCACCAACGTCGAGAGTCTTAGAAGAAGGACTCACAGGGTTAAGAAACCCCGGTCGGAAGTTGTATTCAGTTTTCGAAATTGGAAGGTTGACATCACCTGCATTAACAACATTAACTAATCCTGTATCTTCTCTGGTCATTGACTGCATATGATCTTCCGTTGCGCTCATGTCAAGACAATCATCACTCCTCTCAATCACTTCCTTAGAAGCTTCACATATTTCACCGTCCTCAATCTCTAGCAAGATCGTCTGTGCTTCTTTAGCAGTACACTGATCTCCCAAAGAAGCAAAACTATTTCCAGTCTGAATAATTGCAGTATCGTTGTGTGCTACATCTTTGCCTTTGGTAGCTTTCAACATACCCTTGTTAATATTAACACTGAACCATTCAGACTTCTTAGTTGCCGCCATTCCATCATTCAACTTTGCTTGATTGGGTCTACTGTAATTGCCACTTTGATTCTTGTTAAGGCTAACTACTTTTTCCACAGTCCGTTGCCCATTTCCATAAGAACTGTGTGTTCCGAGAGTGCAGTTCGATAGTAAGTGACCAAACACTTTACAACTTGTACATACTTCAGGTTTCCACAAGTATACGACCTTTACAATATACTCAGTCCCATCTGGATGCTGCACCGGGAATTCAGAAGGCATTTCGCACTCCGGCGAGACCTCAACCATACATTTTGCATATTCTAGTCTCTCTAGTCTTTCGGTGGAAGTATCAAGGCAAAGGCACTTGCCGATACGTGTAGCAAGCCAACATACCCCCGGTAACGACCAAGCGAACGGTGGAACGTTGTATAGTTTAATCCAAACCGACACTTCAGAAATGCTATTGCCTGTTGGATTAAAAGTTGCTGTCCATGGTTTAATAATAAAAAATTTACCATGAATTAGGACAGGGTCTGCTTCCACTATTCTCTTCCTATCCTCGCTGTCGGAAAGAAGGAAGTAGAATACTTTTCCATCAGACTTGATCTTAATTGATCCCTTCGGCTTCCAGAGTTGCTTTAATCGATTCATGACCACCGTATAGCATAGCGGCTTGTCGAGAAAGAAGCCAACCAAATATTCACTCCATACCTCCTCTCCCGCTGAGACAATATCGTCAGTGGGCACAAGTCGCTTGCCATTGAATTTCAGCACAAACGTAGGTGGGGTGAAACCACCAGCATTCCTTGGTTTTGTTGCGAAAAGGGCGGACCATCGACGGAGGGGAACTGGAGGAGAGGTTCGCAAAGGCGGAGGCGGTTCAGGTAAAGGCGGAATCTGGATCGGAGGAGTGTCAACGATTTGAGAATGAGGTGGGTTTGAGATTAAGTCGGCTGGGAAATGAGCAGAAAGGGTTTCCGCCATTTATGGATCTGAGTATATATTTCCTGAAGAAAAAAAAAATCATGCTAAGATTGAAGGCCGGTATGAATACCTATCTTTCTCCTCTGCAATTTCATCAAAACATGCACTTTCTCTAATGCATTCTGATTGATACCTTGGCTCTAAAAGCTCTCTTTGTCCTATAAAGTTTGAATTTTCATTCATATACATGATAATGACAGGTTTGAATGAAATAAGAGCAGTTGTATTTGGATGAGATAGATATATGTATCGGTTCAAAGAATTATTAAGCACCCTAGCACAGTTAACCGTATTAGCACTAATGACCAGAATGATTAGGCGTGTGACAGCATTTGTGTGCGTAGTAAACATATTCCAAAAATAACAATGATGATGATGATGACAATAGCTGTAGCAGCAACAACAATGAATAGTTGCTCTAAAGTAAACTGCAGCGATAACGCTCAACACAACAAAGGAATGAGTGACATAAATTATGTTGATCTTAATGCTTTGGTTTACAAATTAAACGAAAAGCGAGCATGAATTAATGTGAAAATGGTGCCGAGTTCAAAGGTCGGTTATAATGCATAAACCTCTTGGTTTATCTGATAATACTTTAGGGGAAAACATAAACCTGAGTTTATGAGCAAAGCTTATTCTTAGGTCTTCACGTATCTCTGACATTGTTCTCTTGGTTTTCACACTGAGATTTTTAGTAATTAGGGATATGTTACTTGGATATTGAAAAATAATATCTGATAATGTATATAAAAGAAAATGAATGCTTGATAAAGCACAATGTGACGAATGTCATTTAAAGTGTAATACAAGATCCATGTGCACTGTTGTTTCATTTTCTTTAGTTAACATATACGATAATGTACATAAGGAATGGTTAGGAATGCTTGACAAAGCACAGTGTGACGAATGTTGCATGTTAAGTGTAATACAACATCCATGTGCATTGTTGTTTCATTTCTTTTTTTACTTCAGAATTGCATGCTGTAAATTTATATAACAGAATATGATGTCATCCCATGATTCTAAGAAAAAAACTAAAGTAAACATGTTGGTAGTAAAAATCAGCAAGCATAAGCATATAATAAATGTCCTCTAAAAAGCTTATCAGTTTCACTACACAATTATTGTTCATTTCAGAAGACTGGACCTGATCAAGATTAAAACTTAGAGATGTATGTGTATACCTGCTATCTTTGGTTGCCTGTCATTTAGACAAATGAAAAGTTCAAAATTCTTTAACTATCAGTAGAACAAAAATATTGGGATGCAATCAGACAATGCTAACAATTATTGTCTAACATACAGAGAATACAAAAAACTCCCTCAACAGTTAAATATAATGAATTAACATGAGGAAAAAAAAAAATCAAACTAGGTTTCCTTTAAAGCCAATTATAACTTCAACCATTTTAATAACTTATCAAAAAGTACAGACCAGTTTTTTGATCCTCGACCATACAGGTGAGTGTACTAGCACTTGCTCCAATTTTCCTTTCAGTTCAAAAAAACTTAAGGCGACAACAGTAACTTTTGTAACCAACTTAATTATGCAACAGAAAAGGACACGGATGTAACACTGTCCTAAACAAAGATGATAATAAAAAAAACATGCAGCGATGCACAGTTGCACCCTACGCATTTATAACTCGATTCTGAGAACTGCACCCAACATAACAAAGTTATTTAGGAACAACATTGGACATGACCAAAACATTTTGCATTGATTACATGTACCAAAGCACAAACACGTATAAAACCAAATAAATATATTCAAACCTGGGATAGATTCTTGGTTTAAAGGGTTCACTAATACAACAAATAGAAATGCAAATTTGTGCGTTTGTGTAATTTAAAGATCCTAAGCATCATCATACATCACTCTCTACCCAGTACACAAAGGACGTCGAAATACTTCGAAACAATGAGACATAGTTGCAACTTTTTTAAATCATTTAATTACACAACAAATAAGGAATCGGTTTTCACAGCATTCAGAAAAGGTAAGAAATACAAGAAATGTAGCTTGTCTGCAATAACATTTTTTCTACAAAAAATGATTATTATTTTTACGCAATTTATCCAACATTTTTAAACATACAACAAATATAGACTCATATCAAGACATATTAGAAATGCATGCCTATTTTTGTCATGCTGATTTCGATTCAACAATTTATAGAGGAGCATTCTAAAATAAACCAATATATTTAATTTTATTTTGGGAAAAAAGTATCGGGGCACTTTTGGGAATGCTTTCCCATTCTCAATGTTCACCAATACAAAATTCTAAATCGGTACCAACATGGCAAAATAAGCTTACACCTGTATTACGTTTTGAAATGGGTCTAAGTTTGTTATATATTTTGAAGAGTGGGCTGAAATGATTTAACTTTTTAAAAAAACTTACTTGTTGACTTGATATAATTACTTCGTGGAGTTTTCAATCACCGAAACTGACACCCTTTAGGCACTAATTATCCATGTTAATAAAAAATGTGCAGTCCACATATGTGAAAACTAGAAAATGCAATTATATTTTATTAATCAATCTGACAGTTTCCTAACCAGAAAACATTGAGATGATGATTGTCATAAACTTGACATATTTTTTTAAGTTCGTCCATAAAATATGAAGTGGTTGTCATAATGAATATAATTACACAGTAGATAGAAAATTCACATTACCATTATCTTTGGGGTTTTATCCTTACTTTTAGTTGAAGCAAGAATATGAGGCATTTTACCAACAACCAACTTTTTTTATCTCACTGTAGAGGGAAACTTTACCAATATCATGTGATGATTCACCTTTCAAACTTTGAAGAACATTTTCTCCTAAGGGATATATTTTACTGTCTTCGGTTAAAGCCACGGGTTCATTGTTCATTTTGTCAAATGATGGTAACTGTTCAACAAAACAAGAAGCAACGTTCAAAGTATTTGAAACTTCGACAACATTTGAGCAATCAACTGCCGCTGCTCCTAATGGTATTACAGAGCCATTGCTAGAATCTTGAAGCAATTTGATCATCTTAAATCTTAGTTCAGGCAAAAAGGATGGGCTTTCACCCTAACAATGAACTTAAAGGGTTTAACACTTTTTTCATACAGCAGACTAGACATAAATAAAAAGAAAAATAGTCCCAATCATACTTTGAATAAAAGCCGGAGATATGACTACTTCAGATGCAATATCACTAACAGTGTATTTATCTTGACTAACTAACTGAAAATTTAAAATTAAATATTTTAATCCCATGGATTTTCATAATTACCTATATAGAAACTCAAATGATAGGGAAATGCAAACAAAACAAAGATCACCTTATTCAAAACTAAAATCAAATTTGGTGTATCCGTTATTTGCCCATTCTCACGTACTTAGACATTGCTATTAACATTTGATGGCATATCAGCATTTTTTAGACTCTCAAGAGAGGCATCTATTTTGGTCTTTTCTTTGAAACATGTTTGCTTTATTGAATCATATATTATATCTTTACCCTAGTGCTTAATCTTTAGCTTTGATGGTTTGCTTGGGAGTGGCATAGGAAATTCCCGAGAAGTGGAATGATTTGAGCAATAAGCTCGCAGCTCAACCTACATACGAGATTTGTACAAGGAACTTTAATTTCATAGAACAAGTGCAAAGATCATACATAAACCTTACGCAAAAAATTACTTATGTGTCCAAATAATAAAAATTCAAAGCTGATGTGCTGCACCCTAGATAACATTATTTTTTTCTTCTCTCTTTAATTTCCTAGCATTTACCATTTCATTCTTCAATACTCCACAATAAATAAAAATAAATAAATGACTGATTTGTATTATTAGTCTTAGAATGAATTTTATTTTGCTTCATTACAAAACTTTAATAAATATAATGAGACACGGGTCATCTCTTTCTTCGGCTGAAAACAAACCGTTGCATCAATATTTATTTCATCTTTTATTTTCCATAATTTATTCAACTAACATTTCTTTGATTTTTTAGCGTTGAAAGATTAGTTGCTACGTTTTTATTAAGCACTGCAGTTATTATTATTTTGTACAATTCGTTTAATTTTGGAATTCAGATTCTAATGCACTGCTTTCAAATTTATTTATACATCAAATTTCACAATTGTTTAGCTTATATGACAGTATATTTTATCATCAATCGAAGTACAAGTTTTTTACATGATTCCTTTCCACGATTTTTTTAATATTTGGAATTCACATATCAAACTTAATGCAAATGAAGATGAAAACATGTTCACTCAAATCTAATGCAAATGCAAATGAAAACATCTACATGATTCCAACTAAAAGGCCAACACTGATGAACCATACTAAAATAACCAAAATACTGTAACTGAAACACAAGCATCTAATCATCTAAATCAAGAACCCTAGATGAATCCATACAAATCAAGAAACCCAAACCTCAAGCAGTCTCCTTGGAGACCTCCCCCTTCGTTCCTTAGCAGAACAACCATTTTCTCCGGTTTCTGCTTTGGAACCCCCGTCATCCTTCTCCGGCGTCTGCGTTTCTTAGCAGTCTCCTTTAGAACCTGCCCTAGCTTCAACATATCAATTGAGGAGCTTGGAGATAGAAGAGTTTGATTTCTTCGATTGGGTGAGGAGATAGAGAGAAACGACCTAGTTTTTGTGAGGCAAAATAGTTTTGGAGGGAGGTGAAATGATTTTGGAGGGGGAGAGACAATAATTTGGAATTTTGGAGGGAGACCGTGAAAAATTTGGTGAGTTGGAGCATTACACGTGAAGTTAAGGGAGACGTGAATAATTTTTAGAAGGGAGCCGTATAAATGATAATTGTTCAAACTAATGTGTTATTAAATAGCATTATAAATAATATATTTTGTTGTAGTGTTAGAATCGATTTGGTTGAGGGTGTTAGACCTATCATTATGCCTCTTAGGCGGATGACACCAAAGGAACCTCGAGAGTTAGAAGTGCAAGTTCGTGACCTTTTGGGAAAAGGATTCATTCGGAGGAGTGTATCCAAATGGGGTGCACCAATTGTGTTTGCAACCAAGGCTAATGGATCTTTGAGGTTATGTGTAGACTATCATGAGCTAAACAAGGTGACCAAGAAGAACAAGTTTCCATTGCCGAGGATCAATGACTTGTTCGACCAACTTCACGAAGCCAAGGTGTTTTCTCAGATGGATTTGGCAACGGGATTTCACCAGTTGAGAGTAGCAAAGGATAGTGTACCGAAGACTACTTTTAGGACACCATCCGGTTTCTTTGAATTGTTGGTGATGCCTTTCGGGCTGACTAACACACCAGCGTACTTTGTGGAACTTATGAATAGGGTTTTTAGAGATCAATTGTACAAGTTCGTACTTGTGTTCGTAAATGATATTCTGGTTTACTCTCAGAATGAGGAAGACATAGGACGCATTTGCGAGTTGTTTTTGGAAATCTTGCGAAAGCATCAACTGAGAGTTAAGTTTTCGAAGTGTCACTTCTGGAAGAGCGAAGTGAGGTTCTTAGGCCATGTAGTTTTTGGAAATGGAGTAGCAGTTGACCCCGCTAAGGTGGCAACAATCTAGGACTGGGATAGACCTAAGAATGCAACGGACATGAGAAGTTTCCTTGGATTAACATGATATTACCAACGATTTATCAAGGATTTCTCCAAGATACTGCTCCATTAAAAGGATTGACAAAGAAGAATCAAGTGTTGACACGGGATGCAAAGTGTGAGCAAGTTCCAAGTGGGAATGAAGAAAAGGTGGTATACACTGATGCATGTGATACTAGACTTAGAGCAGTACTGATGCAGAAGGATAAGGTTGTGCCATACGCGAGCCAATAGCTGAAGCCGCATGAAAGGAATTATATAACTCATAATTTGGAGTTGGCAATAATCGTGTTTTCTTTGAAGATGTGGAGACATTACCTGTTGAGGGTTCGATTCGAGTTGTTTATAGATCACAAGTCATTAAAGTATCTTTTCTCCTAAAAGGATTTGAATCTTTGGCATCAACAGTGGTTAGAGTTTTGGCATCATATGATTTTGGTATAGCCTATATTCCAGGAAAAGGTTACGCAGTTGCAGATGCGTTGAGTCAAAGACATGCATGATTGAGAGCAATGTTTTTGGAATGGAAGAGCCACAAGTTTTTGGCAGGGTTTTGATTTCAGGCAAAGGTGTGAATTAGAATCTGCAATGTTGGCAAGCTTATCTGTAACGACCCGCATTTTTCAACAATATAATTTATTTATTTAATTATTCGAATAATGGTTTGGTTATTTAAAATGACCAGAATTAAATAATATTGGGTATTTAATTAAAATAAATAATATAATAGAATAATATATTTAATTTCTGAAATAGTCAGAAATGGTAGAATTCACAAAATTGTGTGAATTGGATCATCAGTGATATTTAATTCAGTTTAGAATTGAATTAGAATAACGAATATATTATTTTAACGACAGTTTGAACGTATAATTATAATATAATTATAATCGAGCTTGAAATGGTGCGGTAGTTCGCTATTTGGCGATTTGAACTTCAACTGAATGTACAGGGTTCGTTTTAAATCGGATTTCTGTGAAACAAGAAACGTTAGGAGCTGGTGAAGTATATCTTTCTAATGGAAGAGAAAATTCGAGATTTCGTTGTGTAGATTTTTAGTTAAGTCCAAATCAAATTTAGAAAAGTCGCTATGGAATTCCTTTATAATTTATATCGATTTATTTATATTTTAAAATGGGTTTTTAAATATAAATCGAATATCGATGTAACACTGGATTTGAAATATCGAGTTATAAATCCCAGTGTAACAGTATGATATTCTGTTGTGAATATATACGATAATATTTATTTTTAAATATTAAATTTAAATGTTTTTAAATATATTTATATATTTAATTTGTTTATTTTGAGCTTTAAAAATAGTCACTTTTGCAAACGAACTCAGTTTTCGACGAAACTAATTTTGTTGGATCCGCAATATTAAATTATTGCTAGATTTCAATTTCCATGATTTTTGAAGTCAGTGTGTGGTCGTACGGGATTTTAATGTGAAAAACAAACGTTAACTTTAAAAATACCCGGTGTGAGCATACGAAGTCGGAATTCGACGAAACCAATTTCGTTGGGACCGTAATGTAGAAGGGTAGCTGTATGTCCAGTTTGGTGATTTCTGGGTGTCGTATGTGATCACAGGAATTTTTAAACAGCGTATACAAGTAGCGATTGATTAAAATAAAATAATCGAATTAAAAATTATTAAACCTCACTATAAATACCCTACCACCATCTAAACCCTAAATTTACGTTCTTCCTGGTCAAACTCGAGAGCGCTGCCACCCATTTCTTTCTCAACCCAAAACCGCAACTTCAAAATTCAAAGATAAATAGAAATACAATTCTATAAATCCTTGTACACATATATTTGCACTCCTGAATCAAAGCTCTTCATTTCTATGTAAGTATTTTGGGGTTCGACGTCCATTTCTGAGGATCGAAAGTTAAGCGTGAAACCTAGGGTTCCGGTTTTGTAGAAATTTAAGCATCGAATCATGAATTGGTGGTTAGTTTTGAATTCAGGGGGTGTTTAGCATCAATAGTGAGTTTTTGGGAGGTTTCGGTGGTAATCGAGTTCGGTACTTCACTGAACCGTGACTAGGAAAGCTAAACGACGCACTGACATCGAGCAGGCCGAGTTGATCCATAGCGATGTGGTGTTGTTGAGATTTGAACGAGAGGAATTTCGGTATTTTTTTTGTGATTTATAGTGGAGGAGAGGAGGGGCGGTGATGGAAGTTGTAAGTTGAAATGGGTGCGGGTTTGCCTACTGGAGGATACGGAGAAACGTTGTCGGGGAAGAAGAAGTAGGGGGCAGGCCAGATTTTGAATGGACCGTTGAGTAAAAGGAGGGGTAAAGCCCAATAACCTTATAATTAGTTAAATTTTAATTTAAATTTTGTATGTTTACTTGTAAATTAAATATCTTTATCATACGATATCAGATTGACGAACCGTAAGTTGCGTTGGGATCGAATGGACGAGCACTCCATAATGAAACTGACTGGAAGTCCATTGGAGCTCGTTTGAATTTATGGCGAAATAAATTGTCTGATCAGAATCAACTAACGCAAATCGTTATTTAACAGTTAACGGGGAAGGTGAGTAATCTCACTAACTCTACTCAGTATATATTTTTATAGAATTTATAAATAATGGTTGTTTGCTGTGTGTTGGTTGTTTGGTCGAACTGCTAGTCAGTTGATTGAAATATAGATAACGATATAAGTATAAATCGTTAATCAAATATTGGTTATGTTTAGCAGAATATTTCATAGTGAGATGAAATTGATGTTAATTTTATTGTTTAACATCTGTGGATGCAGGAAAACAGGTCGGAGGGACCCAACTAGGTTCCTCAACATTTATTTTACTGTTTTTTTTTCATATATTGTGTTATATGATGTGATATGAAATCTGTTGTTGATTTTGTATGATTGAATGATACTGATCATTGTTATATGGTATGTTAAATACCATAAGGAATACTAGAATGTTAAAAAGGAAATTTTCGATGTTGAATTGAAAAAGAAATATTTATAAAATCAAAAGATTTTATAAGAAGAGAATATTTATTTAGAAAATAAATAGATATAAAAGGAATATTTATTTGTTAATCAAATAGATAAAATTGAAGAGAAATATTGGTAAACTATTTACAAATAGAATTGAAAAGGAATATTTATTTGGAAAATAAATAGAATAGAAAGAGGAAATATGTGTAAAATAAATAGAAAGAAAATATTTAGATTATCAAAGAAATTACTTATAAAATCAATTGATTTATAAATAGAAAATATTTTATAGAATAAACAGAATTATCAAAAAAGGGAATTATTTAGTAAATGAATTGATTTAAAAAGAAATACTTGAAAAGTGACTAGTATTGAAGGAAAGGAGAATTTTGCATTTGAAGGATTTAGACCCGTGCTTCGCACATGGGTATAACGTGTTATGGATTTAAAGCAAAGTTTTAAAATAGAATCTATTCCGACAGATAGATTGAGAAGATAAATTTATAAATAATATTTTATAAATTAAATAAGATATTTATCATTGGATAAATAGAATATATAAGTTGGGACTTATACAGAGTAGTAAGAATCGATTTCAACATCGATATTTGAAACTGAATAATCAGTAGAGTTAATCAGTAGAGTCTATCAGTAGAGTTAATCAGTAAAGTTAATCAGTTAGAGTTAATCAGATAGAGTTAATCAAATTAGAATTTATTGAATATTTGTTATTCAATTAGAGTTGATCAAATATAGTTATTAGAGATAGAGTTAGTCAAATATAGTTATTCAGGAAGAGTTGCCATCTCGCACGACTGCTAGCGTAATTCGCGGGGCTGCAGATAGCCTACGGCGGTCGGATGTATCCTGAGGGAATCAGGCATAACCATTGTGATCGCTGCGATCTAGAGTCGAGCGAATGGTGTTAAATTGAATATTAGCCATTCAAAATAAAGTTAAAACCGACATAGTTATTCGAATATAAATTAATCGAATATTAGTTATTAGATGAGTGAGTTAAATAATTTGAGTTAAATAAATTAAGTTAATCAAGTAAGTTAATCAAGTTGAGTTAATCGAGTTGAGTTAGTCAAAATGAGTTAATTCAAAGGAGTTAATCGAATATAGTCTATTCGAAAAGGAGTTATCGAATAGAGAGTATTCGAAAAGGAGAATTATATGTTGAATTCGATTATATCGAATTCAGGGAAAGTAATATTTACTTTCCGGTTTAATCAAGATTTACTTAATTATTAATAAATTAGTGGTTTAGTTATTTAATTAAATTATGGAATAAAAGATATATTTTGAAGTGGATATTTAGGAAGAAGGGATTATAACGCTTTAGTTATAATCAATGTTTTAAAATAAAGAAGTGGGTTCTGAATAGAATCCGAGAGTTACGTAAGGAAGGTTGTTAAAGTTTTGAAAGGTGAACTTTTTCTATTTCGAAGTTAGAAATGTTGTTCAGTTAAGGTCTGAGAGGTAGTTATACCCAACTTGATTGACTTCGTTTTTAACTAAGGAATAGTTAAGGTTCGATAGTGAAGATTGATTAAGTGAATTTATTTAATGAGTGTAATGGTTTAAATTGGCTTAGTGATGTTTTATTTTAACATCTGATGAAAAAAATTTGGAAACATTTTCCAAATATAACCAGAGATATTTTCTAATCATAGAAAATGAAATGTTGATGAGAAAGAATACTGGAATGACAGGGATACGTGAATCCGAGATGGAAATGTTTTCCAATGATTGATGATGTATATTTTCTAAATTTAGAAAATAAGAATTTACAAATACATAGAAATGGGAAAATGGATAAATTAAAGATGATTTTATAGAAAGAGATAAAGGTGGATTGATCGATAGAGTTTCCATCTGGAAATAATATCGTTGGTTGCACACCTGTTTTTCTTTGATAGTTAAATCACCAACTATCGAAGTTTTTGACCATTTTTCCGTCGTCAATACAGAGAGACCGGGATTAGAATCATTATCTGAAAACCACTCTGTATGGACGTTAGCGTTGCGATCAAATATTGAAGATGGAGTTATGCAAGGGCTATCCTGTTTATAGAATATTGCCTTCGGTTTGTCCAGTCCCAAGACAAACGTGAAGGGACGAATGTCCGATAGAGTATATCTAACGGATCGCGTAAGTTGATCTCTTCAAACGTACTTACGTTTGGTGGCGGAGGAATTCGTTTCTCTTAGCTTTATACCCGTGGTATTTTTGAGGAAATCAATTTTTGATTTGGTGGGTATAACGATGTGGCATTCAAAGTAAATGAATGTATGATCTGTCAAAACATACGTTATGACCTCAAGCCTCATCAACCGGGAAATGACAGAAATCGGGAAGGCAGTATGGCTAAGTGGGTCGCTCCCATTATGGTGTATATCACCTATCTAGAGAAAATCCATTTCATTCTTTTATCTATTATCGATGTTGTCCCTTTTCGGGAAGACGGTGGGTAGCTCCCAACCATTGGTGATATACATTCGATACACTCAAGCGAAATGAGTGGTCGGTCATGTGTGGGCCGGGTTGCATGACGTTCTTGTTGAACCCAGTGTTTTTGCCTCTAGAGATACACTATCGGCAGGTGGTCCCATACCTTGTCATAGTTGGAAATCCAATCTCCAATAAGCGCCCGCGGTTTTGTTCGTATAATATATGTGGAACGTGTGATGCAAGCGTTCTGCTAGATTGTTAATTACTTATGATTAGACATTATTATAATATCAGAGAAGTATTGATTTCCAAAACTGTTTTGGGTTATCGTAAGGTAAAAACCGTCTGTGTTTATGTGTGGATCGATCTTATGATTATCTGTTCTTTTGAAAAGGATTTTGGAAAGTTAAACCAAATGATTTGAGTTTACTCACACCAGTCCCATCACTGACCCAGAGTTTATTTTGCTTTGTTTTTCCCTAAACTCTTGGGTGCCCAAATTTGTATGGGAAATCAAGTAGTTCAGGTCTTTATAGATATACTTGGAGGAGCTTGAAGCAGGAGGCTTCAGGACTATATAGCTATTGTTATTTCCGTTGTGTGTAAGTGTTGTACTCTGATAATGTTATTGTATACATATATTGTTTTATTTCAAAGTTATGTTATAATATATTTTATTCGTTCCGCTGTGAGATTCGTGTTTACTCTGATTGTGATCTTCTTCTTCTTCTATTCTAATTTTCTATCTTATCTATTCTCACCCTCTAACTTCTTTCTATTAATGATCTGGAATGTTCGATACCATAATAATTAACATGGGTTTTATGTTGATTTTCTGGGTCGAAAATCCCAGTTCGTTACAGTGGTATCAGAGCTGAAGGTTATGTGGTTACCTTGGCTCTGTGGCGTGACTCAGTAGAGATGGGGTTAGTAATACCCTAGATTGAGTTTGAGTGTATATATACGAGTGAACGTATTTGTAGATTTTATAAAAATTATTTTATATTGTGGAGATTTATTGGTTGAGTTGTTTGTAATTTCTGGTCGATCAGCTTGATCCACTGTATCGGTAGGAGTTTCTAAACACTCGAATACGATGAACCGACACAGTATGTTTTGAAAAAGGGTAAATGAAATAATTTTACCCAAATTATATTTGGATATAAAAGAAAATATTTATATTTGAAGTATGATAGTATATGTGATGTGTTGGTTGATTGTTATTGAAATGGTTATATAAATAACCAATTTGAGTTCGTATAATACAAAAGCAGATCAATTAAATCTGAATTAATTCAGAATTGGAATTAAAATTCTGAAAACTGGGGAAAAAGTGATTGTAAGTGGATTTGAGCTAAGTTTAAGAAAAATTTAAAATCCTGGGAGATTTTAAATTGTTTACAGGCATCGTGAATGATATTTTGAAAAAGATTTCAAAATGAAATTGTTTAAAAATGGTTTTTAGAGTGATATAGTATTGAACTCACTTTGATAACTGGAAAATAACTCTGATGATGTTGGCCACATCATCAGTGTTCATTTTCGAGTCCTAAGTGACGGATTACTACCAAGATTTTGTGTTGAATTGTTTTGAGGAAAACAAGTTGTTTTGATCCCGAAAGGGAATAATTTATTTTAGAGGAATTAAACTGTTTGAAAACTCCCAGGAAGATTGTTTTGAATTGAAAACAAATTTAAAGAAATTTCTGAAAGCAAATATAAATTGAGTTGAAATCAATTAACTGGAAATTGAATTGAAATAGAACGATATCGAATAAAGTTGAATTTGTGAGTTATGAATTTGTGTAAATATATTGGACGGTAAGTAAGAGTTGAAATTGGTAATGGAATTTGAGATTGAGAATGAGATTTGGTTTGAAAATAGGATGATTGGATTTGAGAACAGATAATTGGAGAATGATTAGGATGACTTTGGTATATGCTGAATTGGCAGTAGAATAAAAGGATTTAATGATATGCCCGACAAAAAGGTACACGTTTATTTTTATGGATTTGGTAATTTATAAGCCGATTTGTCAAGCCGCTTGGCTGTTTGATTTTCTTTTGGATTGGAGAAGGCCTAGAGAGGCAAGCTGGCCGATTTGGCAAGCCGCTTGGCTGTTTGATTTTCTTTTGGATTGGAGAAGGCCTAGAGAGGCGGGTACACGTTTATTTTTATGGATTTGGTGATTTATAAGCTGATTTGGCAAGCCGCTTGGCTGTTTGATTTTCTTTTGGATTGGAGAAGGCCTAGAGAGGCGAGTTGGGGTTTGAACTATTAACCGGTACAAAGGAGGTGCTGGCGAAATTTTCCGGAAATTTGGGGTGTTAGAAAATTTTCAGAATTTTTGAAAATTTTCGTTAGTAAGAATTAATTAATATTTTAAATTGAAATTAATCGGTTCAGTTGAAACTGAAAGTTAAAGAAGTAAACGAGTAATTTTTAACCCAGTTAATAGGGTCTATCTTCTACCTTAGCAATTTCGAGGACGAAATTATTTTAAGGGGGGAAGAATGTAACGACCCGCATTTTTCAGCAATATAATTTATTTATTTAATTATTCGAATAATGGTTTGGTTATTTAAAATGACCAAAATTAAATAATATTGGATATTTAACTAAAATAAATAATATAATAGAATAATATGTTTAATTTCTGAAATAGTCAGAAATGGTAGAATTCACAAAATTGTGTGAATTGGATCATTGGTGATATTTAATTCAGTTTAGAATTGAATTAGAATAACGAATATATTATTCTAACAAAAGTTTGAACGTATAATTATAATATAATTATAATCGAGCTCGAAATGGCGCGACAGTTCGCTATTTGGCGATTTGAACTTCAACTGAATGTACAGGGTTCGTTTTAAATCGGATTTCTGTGAAACAAGAAACGTTAGGAGCTGGTGAAGTATATCTTTCTAATGGAAGAGAAAAATCGAGATTTCATCGTGTAGATTTTTAGTTATGTCCAAATCAAATTTTAGAAAAGTCTCTATGGAATTCCTTTATAATTTATATCGATTTATTTATATTTTAAAATGGGTTTTTAAATATAAATCGAACATCGATGTAACACTGGATTTGAAATATCGAGTTATAAATCCCAGTGTAACAGTATGATATTCTATTGTGAATATATACGATAATATTTATTTTTAAATATTAAATTTAAATGTTTTTAAATATATTTATATATTTAATTGGTTTATTTTGAGTTTTAAAAATAGTCACTTTTGCAAATGAACTTAGTTTTCGACGAAACTAATTTTGTTGGATCCGCAATATTAAATTATTGCTAGATTTCAATTTCCGTGATTTTTGAAGTCAGTGTGTGGTCGTATGAGATTTTAATGTGAAAAACAGACGATAATTTGACTTTAAAAATACCGGGTGTGAGCATACGAAGTCGGAATTCGACGAAACCAGTTTCGTTGGGACCGTAATGTAGAAGGGTAGTTGTATGTCCAGTTTGGTGATTTTTGGGTGTCGTATGTGATCATAGGAATTTTTAAACAGCGTATACAAGTAGCGATTGATTAAAATAAAATAACCGAATAAAAAATTATTAAACCTCACTATAAATACCCTACCACCATCTAAACCATAAATTTACATTCTTCCTGGTCAAACTCGAGATCGCCGCCACCCATTTCTTACTCAACCCAAAACCGCAACTTCAAAATTCAAAGAAAAATAGAAATAAAATTCTATAAATCCTTGTACACATATATTTGCACTCCTGAATCAAAGCTCTTCATTTCTATGTAAGTATTTTGGGGTTCGACGTCCATTTCTGAGGATTGAAAGTTAACCGTGAAACCTAGGGTTCCGTTTTTGTAGAAATATAAGTAGCTAATCATGAATTGGTGGTTAGTTTTGGATTCAGGGGGGTGTGTAGCATCAACGGTGAGTTTTTGGGAGGTTTCGGTGGTAATCGAGTTTGGTACTTCACCGAACCGTGACCAGGAAAGCTGAACGACGCACTGACATCGAGGAGGCCAAGTTGATCCATAGTGATGTCGTGTTGTTGAGATTTGAACGAGAGGAATTTCGTTTTTTTTTTGTGATTTATAGTGGAGGAGAGGAGGGGCGGTGATGGAAGTTGTAAGTTGAAATGGGTGCGGGTTTGCCTACTGGAAGATACAGAGAAACGTAGTCGGGGAAGAAGAAGTAGGGGGCAGGCCAGATTTTGAATGGGCCGTTGAGTAAAAGGTGGGGTAAAGCCTAATAACCTTATAATTAGTTAAATTTAAATTTAAATTTTGTATGTTAACTTGTAAATTAAATATATTTATCTTACGATATCAGATTGACGAACCGTAAGTTGCATTGGGATCGTATGGACGAGCACTCCATAATGAAACTGACTAGAAGTCCATTGGAGCTCGTTTGAATTTATGGCGAAATAAATTGTCTGATCAAAATCAACTAACACAAATCGTTATTTAATGGTTAACGCGAAAGGTGAGTAATCTCACTAACTCTGCTCAGTTTATATTTTTATAGAATTTATAAATAATGGTTGTGTGCTGTGTGTTGGCTGTTTGTTTGAACTGCTAGTCAGTTGATTGAAATATAGATAATGATATAAGTATAAATCGTTAATCAAATATTGGTTCTGTTTAGCAGAATATTTCATAGTGAGATGAAATTGGTGTTAATTTTATTGTTTAACATATGTGGATGCAGGAAAACAGGTCGGAGGGACCCAACTGGATTCCTCAACATTTATTTTACAGTTTTTTTTCATATATTGTGTTATATGATGTGATATGAAATCTGTTGTTGATTTTGTATGATTGAATGATAATGATCATTGTTATATGGTATGTTAAATACCATAAGGAATACTGGAATGTTAAAAAGAAAATTTTCAATGTTGAATTGAAAAAGAAATATTTATAAATTCAAAAGATTTTATAAGAAGAGAATATTTATTTAGAAAATAAATAGATATAAAAGAAATATTTATTTGTTAATCAAATAGATAAAATTGAAGAGAAATATTTGTAAACTATTTACAAATAGAATTGAAAAGGAATATTTATTTGGAAAATAAATAGAATAGAAAGAGGAAATATGTGTAAAATAAATAGAAAGAAAATAGTTAGATTATCAAAGAAATTACTTATAAAATCAATAGATTTTATAAATAGAAAATATTTTATAGAATAAATAGAATTATCAAAAAAGGGAATTATTTGGTAAATGAATTGATTTAAAAAGAAATACTTGAAAAGTGACTAGTATTGTAGGAAAGGAGAATTTTGCATTTAAAGGATTTAGACCCGTGCTTCGGACATAGGTATAACGTGTTATGGATTTAAAGCAAAGTTTTAAAATAGAATCTATTCCGATAGATAGATTGAGAAGATAAATTTATAAATAATATTTTATAAATTAAATAAGATATTTATCATTGGATAAATAGTATATATAAGTCGGGACTTATATAGAGAAGTAAGAATCGATTTCAACATCGATATTTGAAACTGAATAATCAGTAGATTTAATCAGTAGAGTCAATCAGTAGAGTTAATCAGTAAAGTTAATCAGTTAGAGTTAACCGGTTAGAGTTAATCAGATATAGTTAATCGAATTAGAATTTATTGAATATTTGTTATTCAATTTGAGTTGATCAAATATAGTTATTAGAGATAGAGTTAGTCAAATATAGTTATTCAGGAAGAGTTGCCATCTCGCACGACTGCTAGCGTAATTCGCAGGGCTGCAGATAGCCTACGGCGGTCGGATGTTTCCTGAGGGAATCAGGCGTAACCATTGTGATCGCTGCGATCTAGAGTCGAGCGAATGGTGTCAAATTGAATATTAGCCATTCGAAATAAAGTTAAAACCGACATAGTTATTCGAATATAAATTAATCGAATATTAGTTATTAGATGAGTGAGTTAAATAAATTGAGTTAAATAAATTGAGTTAATCAAGTACGTTAATCGAGTTGAGTTAGTCAAAATGAGTTAATTCAAAGGAGTTAATCAAATATAGTTTATTCGAAAAGGAGTTATCGAATAGAGAGTATTTGAAAAGGAGAATTATATGTTGAATTCGATTATATCGAATTCAGGGAAAGTAATATTTACTTTCCGGTTTAATCAAGATTTACTTAATTATTAATAAATTAGTGGTTTAGTTATTTAATTAAATTAAGGAATAAAAGATATATTTTGAAGTGGATATTTAGGAAGAAGGGATTATAACGCTTTAGTTATAATCAATGTTTTAAAATAAAGAAGTGGGTTCTAAATAGAATCCAAGAGTTACGTAAGGAAGGTTGTTAAAGTTTTGAAAGGTGTACTTTGTCTATTTCGAAGTTAGAAATGTTGTTTAGTTAAGGTCTGAGAGGTAGTTATACCCCAACTTGATTGACTTCGTTTTTAACTAAGGAATATCTAAGGTTCGATAGTGAAGATTGATTAAGTGAATTTAGTTAATGAGTGTAATGGTTTAAATTGGCTTAGTGATGTTTTATTTAAACATCTGATGAATAAATTTTGGAAACATTTTCCAAATATAACCAGAGATATTTTCTAATCATAGAAAATGAAATGTTGATGAGAAAGAATACTGGAATGACAGGTATGCGTGAATCAGAGATGGAAATGTTTTCCAATGATTGATGATGTATATTTTCTAAATTTAGAAAATAAGAATTTACAAATAGATAGAAATGGGAAAATGGATAAATTAAAGATGATTTTATAGAAAGAGATAAAGGTGGATTGATGATTGATCGATAGAGTTTCCATCTGGAAATAATATCGTTGGTTGCACACCTGTTTTTCTTTGATAGTTAAATCACCGACTATCGAAGTTTTTGACCATTTTTCCGTCGCCGATACGGAGAGACCGGGATCAGAATCATTATCTGAAAACCACTCTGTATGGACGTTAGCGTTGCGATCAAATATTGAAGATGGAGTTATGCAAGGGCTATCCTGCTTACAGAATAGTGCCTTCGGTTTGTCCAATCCCAGGGCAAACGTGAATGGACGAATGTCCGACAGAGTATATCTAACGGATCGCGTAAGTTGATCTCTTCAAATGTACTTACATTTGGTGGCGGAGGAATTCGTTTCTCTTAGCTTTATACCCGTGATATTTTTGAGGAAATCAATTTGTGATTTGGCGGGTATGACGATGTGGCATTCAAAGTAAATGAATGTATGATCTATCAAAAGATACGTTATGACCTCAAGCCTCATCAACCGGGAAATGATAGAAATCGGGCAGACAGCATGGCTAAGTGGGTTGCTCCCATTACGGTGTATATCACCTATCTAGAGAAAATCCATTTCATTCTTTTATCTATTATCGATGCTGTCCCTTTTAGGGAAGACGGTGGGTAGCTCCCAACCGTTGGTGATATACATTCGATACACTCAAGCGAAATGAGTGGTTGGTCATGTGTGGGCCGAGTTGCAAACATTCTTGTTGAACCCAGTGTTTTTGCCTCTAGAGATACACTATCGGCAGGTGGTCCCATACCTTGTCATAGTTGGAAATCCAATCTCCAATAAGCACCCGCGGTTTTGTTTGTATAATATATGTGGAACGTGAGATGCAAGCGTTCTGCTAGATTGTTAATTACTTGTGATTAGACATTATTATAATATCAGAGAAGTATTGATTTCCAAAACTGTTTTGGGTTATCGTAAGGTAAAAAACCGTCCGTGTTTATGTGTGGATCGGTCTTACGATTATCTGTTCTTTTGAAAAGGATTTTGGAAAGTTAAACCAAATGATTTGAGTTTACTCACACCAGTCCCATGACTGACCCAGAGTTTATTTTGCTTTGTTTTTACCTAAACTCTTGGGTGCCCAAATTTGTACGGGCAGTCAAGTAGTTCAGGTCTTTACAGATATACTTGGAGGAGCTTGAAGCAGGAGGCTTCAGGACTATGTAGCTATTGTTATTTCCACTGTGTGTAAGTGTTGTACTCTGATAATGTTATTGTATACATATACTGTTTTATTTCAAAGTTATGTTATAATATATTTTATTCGTTCCGCTGTGAGATTCGTGTTTACTATGATTGTGTTCTTCTTCTTCTTCTATTCTAATTTTCTATCTTATCTATTTTCACCCTCTAATTTCTTTCTATTAATGATCTAGAATGTTCGATACCTGAATAATTAACATGGGTTTTATGTTGATTTTCCGGGTCGAAAATCCCAGTTCGTTACATTATCGATAAGACCTAGTCTCATCGAAAGGATATGCGAGAGCCAAAAGTGAGATACAAAGCTTGTCGAATTTGTCCAGAAGTTGAAACCTAAGAATAAAGAGTTCGAGGTCGATCGAGAGGGTTGGCTTTGAAATCAATGACGACGGGTTGTTCCTGATATCGACGGATTGAGAGATGAGGTTCTGAGGGAATGCCATCACTCGAAGTTGACAATTCATCCTGGTGGTAATAAGATGTATCATGACATGAAGCGAGTCTACTAATGGGAAAGGATGAAAAGAGATATTTGAAAGTTCATTTCCAAGTGTATGAACTGTCAATTGGTGAAGGCTGGACAGGAGAAGACGAGTGGGTTGCTTCAGCCATTGGAAGTTCCTGCGTGGAAGTGGGAGCAGATATTGATGGATTTTATCGATGAACTACCTAGAACCAAGGTAGGAAACAAAGGAATTTGGGTCATCGTGGATCGCTTAACCAAAAGTGCAAGGTTTATTCTAGTTAAATCAACTAAGACATCATCGAAGTTGGCTGAGCTTTATATGAAATGGATAGTTCGATTCCATGGTATCCTGAAGAGCATAGTGAGTGATCGAGATCCATTGTTTACGAGTGGATTTTAGAAAAGTTTGCAAGAAACTTTAGGAACCGAGTTGTGTTTGAGTACGGCTTATCATCCCCAAACTGATGGTCAAACTAAGAGGGTTAATCGAGTTTTGGAAGATCTCCTACAAGCTTGGGTATTAGACTTCGGAGGATCATGGGAGGACCATCTACATCTAGTTGAGTTTGCATATAATAATAGGTACTAGTCAAAAATTGGAATGGCACCATATGAGGCTTTGTATAGTAGACCATGTAATTCTTCGGCATGTTGGTTAGAAACTGTGGATAAGTTGATACTTGGGCCTGAGGTGATAAGAGAATCCTCGGATGTATCGAGATCGTTCAACAATGAATGAAGGCAGCCCAAGATCGTTAGAAGAGTTATGTTGATAAGCATCGTAAGGATTTGTATTTTGACGTAGGCGATATGGTTTTCATGAAGATCTCACCGTTAAAGCATATTGTTCTATTCGGAAGAAAAGGAAAGTTATCTCCTAGATTCGTTGGACCGTTTCCGACAATCGAGCAGATTGGAAAGCTCGCGTATAGGTTGGAGTTACCGGAGAAGATGCCAAGCATGCGTAATGTTTTTCATGTGTTGTTTCTACGGAAGTGCGTGCATGATTCGAATATGGTGGTATCCCCAGAACTGTACGACTAGAAGTAGAG
Organism: Allium sativum; assembly: GCA_030737875.1. Classification (NCBI taxonomy): domain Eukaryota; kingdom Viridiplantae; phylum Streptophyta; class Magnoliopsida; order Asparagales; family Amaryllidaceae; genus Allium; species Allium sativum. The sequence goes on from CM060925.1 coordinate 162,084,721, forward strand.
ATTGTAGTTACGAGACCTCGTAAGTCGCTTCATGTTGTGGGGAATGACACGAAACAGCTTAGGAGGAATACAGTTAAGCTAGCCAAGGTACAATGGAGTAAGGATGGTGATGATTGTACATGGTAGACAGAAGAGAGCATGAAGGAGACCCATCTAGAACTCTTTGTCGGTATGACCCATTGATATCATGTCATCATTACATCATTGTAACTTGTTCCATGGATTGTTATTGTTGTTAAAATTCCGCATGCTAGGATAAGGCTATGGATGCATGGCTTGATGGCTGCTAGTTTGGGTGATAGAATTGGTTGCTCATGGATGATAGACATGCAGAATTGTTCTGGTTGCTTGTGTTGTTGGGATTTCGGGGGCGAAATCCCTAAAGGGGCGGGGGTGGAGAATGTAACAGCCATCGTTTTACGTATTGGAGGATCATAATTTTTTTGTATTCTCTGAGGGTTGAATCATTCTCATATTTTGATATGTCGGTTATCAGGATATGAGACATGTCCATAATTTTTACCAATTTTATTTGTGACCATTTCCCCCCTATCAGTCTTGTATATGGCATAACTTTTGATAGGAATCGAATCAGGTGCTGAGATCAGCCTTATTGGAAAGGAAATGGTGTTGCCAATTCCGTAGAGTGGTCACATTAAAGATTTGGTTCAGCGATTTGGGAGGAATCGCTATTTTTGTGTTTCACAGTTTGCTGTTTAGGTTTTTGAACCATTAGTGGGCTGATTTGGAGAAGCCTATTAGTGGGCTGGTGGAAGGCTATAAATTGGGGGTTAGAGGCATGGAGAATGGTTTACTTTCTTCATTCTCTCATCTGGTTGAGCTCGGTATCCTCCTTGCTCAATCAAATACACCTTTCCGCCATTAAAATTCTATATCTACATAAGAGAATCGAAGATCTACATCGTTTGAAGTTAGATCTACATCAATCAAAGAGAGATCTCATCAAATCGAAGAGTTTAAAGATAATTCTTCGCTGTTTGGATTTAGATCCAAGTGTTTTTGTGTTGTTTTGAAGATTTGGTGAGTGATATGCATCTCTCACACGGATGCAATCAAGTATATGAGTTGTTTGATCATTATTTCATCATTTCAAGTTGTTTTTTCACCTAGATTTACATCATGGTAAGTCTATTTTCATAAAGATCGCCATAGGATCTAATCTAGCAACTTAAAACTAGTAATTTCCATATAATTTCATAGGTTTATGCAAGTTGGATCCATTATTTTGATCATTTATTCATTTATCATGATTTTGGTGGATCTTGTATGATTATTGATGATTTCATAGCATATTAAATGTTGAATCGTTGTTTGAAATGTATGAGATTTGATCTGCATTGGTTTTGAGCATGGATCGGTGTGATTTGTGGTAGATCGAACATGCCAAAGCCATGGATCGACACGTTTCCCCTATGAATTAGTCGTTGCACGGCTTGGAGAGCAAGACAGGATGGATCGAGCATGATTATGGGATGGGTCGGGCAACACGAAGTAGTATGGATCGCTAGCATTCCCATACTATGGATCGGTAGCATTTCCATACTATGGATTGGTAGCATTTCCATAATATGGATCGTTCAAGTATCTTGATCGATCGGTCGAATTCTTGATGACGGATAGGGCAATGTATGCAGTAGATGGATCAGTCACAGTTTGATAGACCGGGCAGAAGTTCTGGGTATGGGTCAGACATGTATGGATCGGACTTGTCTTCTAGATGGATCAGACTTGTTTTCTGGTGATGGACAGGGCAGTTAGGGACCGAGTAGTTTTCTTGAAGCATGAACTAGACGAAATTGATGGATCGGTCATTTCCGTGGATCAGGCATTCCATGGACCAGGCATTTCTATGATGGACCGAGCAGAAAAGTGAGGGCGTTTCTAAAATACTATGCATTTAATATCGACCAAATAACGTATGTTTTTGGGTCGACGATGATCGTGGCTTCGAAGTAAATTCAGATGGAATGTTCGAAGTGTTGTGATGTATTCGTTGATTGATGTAAAGCAATGAATGTGAAGACGACTCATGGGTGTTTTGAGTTCGTGGATAATGGTTGCTCGAGGAGGACTTGAGCTTGTGGATGGTTATCGGGGTTTATGGCTAGAGATGTGAAGGCTAAGAGATTATCGTTGTCATAAGTTCTAGTGGACTCAAAGCAGGGTTACTTTGGGTAGTCATGAAAGGCCTTGTACCTTGGGCAGTCATGAAGGGCCTAGTTGTCGAGATTTGAGAAGATAAACATACGAGTCGTGAAGGCGTATGTATTTTTTTTCTTGAATTGGGTTTTACCATTAGCCCTTGACATATGGCAGGTGGCCATCGTATGATTAACGATGGTTTCAAAGCAGGAAAGACAGTGGTAGCCAGGGTCATGAATGTTTGGTTGTTTTGCTTGTACCGTCTCACGTAGATTGTTTGACGTCAAAGGAGATATTTCTTAGGTGCTTGTCTGATATTGGTTTAGGCCTCTGAGGCTTGTGCGAGAGGGATGTTGATCTTGATTACGATGGTTTATGTGAGATATAACTAATTGCTATCGATGTTATTATCTTGTTACTTCTGATTGCCATGGATATATAGTTGTTGGTTGTTCTCTGATTTCCATGTATGAACGGTTGTTTCCAATTGTTTGTTTTGTAAAGGCTGTCACTGTCAGATATAGGAAAGGCAGGTTTGGGTTCTTCTCTGGTGTTTAGTAGATTGGTTTGTTAATCTACCTATTCTCATATACTTTGTTGATGATGTTAGATAGTTGTTTTATTGCTCACTAAGACCATTGTCTGACTCAAGGTTTTATGTTTCCCACTTATTATCTTGGGTTGTTCTTTCTGTTTTGGATGGGCAGACTAGGTGGCAGGTGACAAGTGATTAGTGAGGACGATGTTGTTGTGCGGTGGTGAGTAGGAGGCTGGCGTATTATCTTGCTATTATATAATATCTTTGTTTCCGCTGTTTGATGAGTGTTGTAGTGAGGATTCATGTACAAACTTTGATGTTATATACAGTTGATATATGGATGATCTTTCAGGATATTGTGAAAGTTTGATATATGATGCTTCATTATTTCTGCCTGTTGTATATGTTCTATTATACTTTATCCTTGCGCTGTGAGTTATACGATAGGTTCCTCTTGTGTTTACCTACTCTGATGATCGTCCATAGCCGTCTGGCATATCTTTCAGTGCATTATTCCTCTTGTTTAGTGCAGGGTTTATGGGCGGTCGTCACATATATTATAAACATATACATTATAAAACTTATAAACTATAAACTTAATATAAGTAAAATCATATCATTTAGAAAAGGATTTTGAAATAATTTTGAAATCAATTTGAAAAGGAATTTAAAAACATAATTTGAAAGTGCTAATAGGAATTTTACATATAAACTAGACTCTGTTACTTTGATAACCTTGAGCTCTTGAAATCTAGATATCTTGATACTCATGAGTCTTGAGTTCCTTGATATCTTGAATCTATAAAACTGTGTCGTCTTCAATATTTATTTCTTGCATATATATCCTGCATATATATATTATGGACAAAGACGTTAGTATATATTTTATGATCAATAATGTAAATAATTGAAACAAGGTTTTGTCATTAAAATTCCATTCTCCAACAATCTCCCCTTTTTTGATGATGATAACCTTAGTTTATAAAATATTCATACCTGTTAATCCGATTCCTTGATTGCTCCCCCTTTCACCATGAATTCTTTTGAACTCCCCCTTAAACTATGCCTATATCAATTATACCCTATTTTATAATTTCTCCCCCTTTGTCATCAACAAAAAGTATATCTATTTATACTTAGAATAATCTTAATGACTAATTCTATATATAACTCTCCCTAAATCTATAACTCTTCCTAAATTTAAATCTAAAAATTTATAACTCGCCCTAAACTTATGACTATACTGTTGTAATTTTACTAAGTAAATAATCAAACAATGTATAAACTAAACAAGCAATTCAAACAAGTTTTACAAGCAATCCAACCAATCTAAACCAAATCAACCAAAGTAAAGTTATATGACAATTCAAAAAACACTTCTTGAAACTTCAACTAATTCTAGAAACTATAAAGCTCCCCCTTAATTTAATACTAGAAAAATATATGTAGTAAAATGTGAAAAAGATAGTTATATTATTTGATACCTACATGTGCATAAGTATATTTCACACACATATCAAATCAAACCAGGTCAAATAAGTCAAACTAGTCAATCAAGCCAAACAAGTCAAATAGATCAACCAAGCCAAGCAAGTCAAACAAATCAATCAAGCCAAACAAGTAAATCAAAGTAAATATGTTTTGTGTTTAATTTATTATCCTATATATTTCTAGGACAATAATTCCCAATACAACATACTTGTTATGTGTGGAGTTAACAGTTAATACATAATTCAGTGTGTGTAGTATGTTGGTTATAATGTAGTATGAAATGTATGTCATATGCAAAGAAATATGAAATGATATATTGAATGAAATGCAACTTATAATGTGAATGATTTTAATTTGAAATGCCCTTGTAATTTATAATAATGATGTATGAAATGAAATAAGATATGTAATGATAATATGAAGAATGATTTGGTGATGATATCTATTTCGGTAAAAGATGTTCAAAGAACTATCAAACTATTATGCATATACATATATATTATAAATTATTTTCGGCAAGGCATATATATTACAAATTATTTTAATCAAACAAAGGTAATGTACATTAATTTCTAGACTTAGGTTAATGATACTAATGAAAGAGATTAAAAAAATACTAAAGATAAGAGTTTAATGGTAATTAAAAATATATTCATGATAGGTAGTAAAATATTCTGAATAATTCTATGAGAAATATGTAGTTAAATAATCTTAGTAAGGTGCTTCATAAAAAAATTGAAGATCCTTTTGAAGAGAATATAAAATTGTATCATATGGAGTAAACTACTTTGATATAAACATATATTCATAATTGTATATATAAAAAATAATTTTAAAAAGAACTTAAAATTTAATTTATTATGTCTTATACATCAATCTTGTGGTACAAATCAATTTTAAGTTTAAACTTTAGAAATCAAAACATATTAATTTGCTAAAGAACCATTTATATGTTAAAACATTAAAAGAAATCTATAACAAAATTACTTTTGATGATATCTAATAATATAACTATAAACCTATAAATTCTTATATTTTAACTACAAATTTAAGACATAAAATTTATATATATATATATATACACTTTATATGAAAATATCAAGTTTAATCAATCTTGATTAGAAATCAAAATTAGTATTAAGTTACAGATAGTATTTGAGATAATGTCACCCAAAATTGTTATGAAACTATACGAAAAATATATAAGTTAAACTAGTATGTTTAAACTTCATATAAAAGATATATATAGTTTATAACAATATCAAGTGTTTGAAAATTAACATATCTATCTACTATATAGTTTTATATATATATATATATATATTTTTGAAACAAAATATATGAAACATAAGCAGATGAACAAAATTGATAACTAGAGTCTAAACTGACATTTTCATATTGAAAAGATGTCCTTTCAAAAACAAATGAAATTCTAAAATAATAAGATATTTTAATTAAATTGGTATATTGATATGTATACTATGATGTTTTGACATATGAACTAAAATATCTAGAATTATAAAAGAGATAAATTTTTATACCTAACTATGTGCATAGCTGTACATTCCTAAATTCAACGATAATTATGTAAAGCGTATCTATTTTTGCAATCCTCCTTTTTGTTGTTCTTCCATTATCATGAACCCCACATTCACATATACCGGAATTTGACAATGAGATCTGCTCTACTGCAACGGGCTCGTGTTTCTAATTAGCATAGCATATTCATTTGCTGAATTTGAAGATCGTATGAGAAAGATATTAGTATTTTAACCAACTTAGGACCAAAAATTTGAATTTGAATGAACGGGCACTTCAACTACTATAAATAGCCCAAAAGTCACGTCTCTTCCCAATTTTTTTCTCTTCTTCTTTTTCTTCATGTTTTTCCACTTTCAGTCAATCTACTTGAAGTCATAACTTCTTCGTTTCTTAACGGAGTTGGATGAAACCAGCTGCAAATCGAAGAGGAAGGCAAGGGTTGTGATATAGTAATCGTTTGGTGAAGTATTATAATTATATTATGGTGCAGTATGCAGACTCAGTGAGAGGAAAACAGAAAATCTGTATGCAATTTTCTGTTTTGGATAGTCAACTTCAAACTGCCATATCTCACTCAATTTTGATCGTTATTTGATGATCTGCCCATCAAAACAACCGCGAGAACAAGAACTACAACTTGGAAAAGGAATTGGGATCAAATAATATAAATACCTAGGCGAAATATGAGCAATACTAGTGATAGTTTTGGTTTCTTTTTCCTTTTGTGCACCAAAACTTTATTTGATCATAACTTGGCCATTTCATAATGGTTCTCATGAAACTTGTGGCATTGCGAAGTGGATGAAGAGAAGAATGGTATTGAATCAAGTTGTAGAAGAAAATCAAAAGTTTTTGTATTAATAAGGTACTTATTTCATTATTAATTGTCAGTTCATATCCATCTTTTTCTTCTTGAATGATGAATGATCATCTTGGTGTCTTTTGGCTAGTAGTCATCAGACATAACACTTCTCCTGTAAAATAACACAACTTTTCAAAGAATCAAGGGACATTTCAAAATAACTAATTGTAATTTCAAATAATAACTTCATGATAATTCTTTGACATATCCATATGAAAAATAGTGTTAAAAATTGCCATTTAAACTTTTCAAAAATCTGATTATGATAACTTTATTTTCCAAAAAATTAGAATGCAGACTCATCTAATACTGATGCAATGCATAAATTTAATAGTTTTCCATTTAATATTTCCAAAATTCAGATGATGAACTTCTGAAAACCTACGCTCTGATATGAATTGTTAGGGATGCAGAACAAGGATCTTAAGGCAGAACTAACACCAGAGAGGGAGGGGTGAATAGTGTTTATAAGAATTTTATAGAAGTCTTTAACAATCTTGAATCACTATACGAATCACACAATGATTATCACACCAGAAATAATCATAAACACAGAAACAATCACAGTCACAGATATAAGTAAATATAAAATGCAGAAAAGGAAAGAACAGAAAGTATTTTATACTGGTTCGGATTAATCCTACATCCAGTCTCATGCAATGCTGGTTTGCTCAGAGTTTTATTAATATCAGAGTCCAATCACAACATCCTTGATTTCACGGATACAAGGCTAACACCGATACCACCACCCTTGATTTCACGGCTACAAGGTTAACACCACTCCCTTTCCTTGATTTACGGGCTACAAGGAACACACCATTTCCCAAACAATTCCTAAATGATTACAATATCACTAGAACTCTTGAATAGCACTATTAATCAGAGAGTGTTTGATACAGATTGAGAATAGAAGAAGAATGATATATTTTTTGTTGAAATGGGCAGAGTATAAGTGCAGAAATCAAGAAATTAAAGTATAATAATGGTGATAAGAGAAAGGATGCTGAAGAAGAAGAAGATAAAGTAATAAAAAAATTCGAAATTAACCCCTATTTATAGAGTTTGAACGGTTGCAAAAATTTTGAAGCATTTCAAAATATAAAAAGACACTACCTTTGATATATAAAAATCTGACAGTTATATGTCGACATGTGCAATATTGCATGTCAACATATGTATGTTATTTTTAAATTTAAAATCACTTTTCAAGTGTTAAAAGCAATATATATATATATATATATATTCTGGAAATTCTTGAATCAAATAATAATGTTTCAAATGAATTTTCTAAAGTGTAAAAACATATAAAAACATAGTAATATATAATATAAACATATTTATAAAATTATATAATATAAAACTATAAAACACACACACACACATATATGTATATTATAAACATATGCATTATGAAACTTTATAAACTATAAACTTATGTATATATTATAAGTGAAATCTTATCATTTTGAAAAGGAGTTTGAAATAATTTTGAAATCAATTTGAAAAGGAATTTGAAAATAGAATTTGAAAGTGCCAACCGAAGTTTTACATATAAACTAGACTCTATTATTTTGATAATCTTGAGCTCTTGAAATCTTGATATCTTGATACTCATGAGTCTTGAATTCCTTGATATCTTGAATCTCTAAAACTCTACAGTCTTTAATATTTATTTCCTGCATATATATCCTGCATATATATATTCTAGACAAAGAAGTCAGTACATATTTTATAATCAATAATGTAAATAAAGCGAAGAAATCTGAATAGAAGAAATCCTATTCGCAACACCATCTCTTTTGCTCATTAATCCGATTCTAATCTTCTTTAATCTATGTTTGTTTAGTTTTGTATATATATTTTGATTTGGTTTAGGGGAGATTTGGAAGAATAGGGAATTGACAGAGCTTCACTACTACTTCAGAATTGTATGCAAAAGGATGGGGTCTAACCCTTTATTTGTAGGGATTACAATGACCCTAGACTGTTAGATTAGTTCTAATAAATATATGTCTGCTATTAAAAAATTACATAATAAAATACCCTCAAAAACCTAGCTGTCATTAGGGAAATTCGACCAGAGGGGTTGACCCCTAGGTCGACCGCCCGATTGACCGCTAGGGTCGACCGCTTTGGGTCGAGTTGTCCAGTGGAGGTGGGTTATAAATGGTATATATTTATTAAAAGATTCTCTTGATTTATTTCCCATCTATTTTCGTATTTTGTCCCTAACTTTTTTTTATGGCTCCGTTTGCAATCCAGACATGAAATTTCAACAAAATTCATTACGAATGCAAGAGTGCAAGTTTTGTGGTCAAATTCTATCGTTAGCGAAAATTCCATTTTCGGGTCCTAACTAAATTAACTATTGTCAAAATTTCGGGTTATTACATTCTTCCCCCCTTAAAAGAAATTTTGTCCCGAAATTTTACCAATGACTAAGTCATGGTGTCAGCGCCTCATTATCCTAAAATAAACAACCAATTAGTGTTCATCCGATTTTTCCATGAAGTGTGCACATGCACGGTGTACATAATGCATCACAATCATAAAACATGTATGCACAATGATTCTAAATCGGATCCTCCTATATCTATGCATTTTATTTTCGAAAAAACTTTTGAAAAACATCCTAAATACACTGGACGTTCTATATGAATGCAAAATTTGAAAACATTTTCATTTATAACCCTCACACACTTCTACAAGTAGGAGCGTGGAGCAACCAATTTTCCATCCAGATCCCACCATCCAATTCGTTAACGTATCTAAATTGCTTCTAATTTATTTCTCCTAAGATAGAAAAAGGAAATCAAGGCAGAGAAATTTAACGTCCCTTCCGCTTATAAATATTCTAATCCCCGTCATACAGAGGAATTTTACCTTAATAGCCCTAAAATACTCTAGAAATTTCCATCTGTAGACAGCAATGGAGGCTTGACACAAGCTCTAACATGAAACGACGTAATTATTAACTCGCGCGTATCATCGGCAAGGTATGGAAACAACATTTCCATGGCTAAACCAGTTTTTTCCTTGTTACTGTTAACATTTTTACGCATCGCCGTTCCTAATGCACTGCTAAAACACTCAAACAAACCATCGAAAACCGTCCTTACGCTTACATGTAATTGAGAAAATCAAAAAAATTCCATTAAAATAAATTTCCACTTGAAGAATTCTTTATGCAGTACTTAAAATTCCTTTTTTTTGTATTTACTTTCCCTATCGGATTCATATAAAAACAAAATTTCGGTAGCATGTGCTTTACTATGTTTAAACCATCTAATTTTATACAAAAGAAATGTTTAAACATTCATAAGCCACCATACCAAAATCCATGTTTATATACAAATTGGATTTTATAGGAAAGTAAGAATGGACAAAATCATGAAATTTTTAAAAAGAAAATGATTTGTTTCTGTTTTTGCCTTTTTTTTTTCAAATAGCATTTGAAAAAAGTTAAAAATATATTTCGTGGAAACTTAAATGATCCAAATCTCATGGTGGCGTTGAAGGAATCCAGTCATGTAAAAATGCGAAAACCGAAACCACATAAGCAAATTCAAAAATAATTTTTAGCTTAAAAGAACAGGCGACAAACACTAAATATACCCATGATGAACTAACGCAAAAACCTGTCCTTCGCTTAAATTTATCTACTACAGAATTCTATACTTTCCAGCTCGAAGACAATTGTTGGTTTGATTAGAAAACGAGATTTCATTTAAATAGGTAAGCATGAACGACACAAAATATTTCAAACATAGAATCTCATTAATCGTTATGCGATTTTGAAGATAACACTAACAGTTAAAACATACACTATGACAACAAAGAAAAATGATGGAAAGGGAAACACACGATACAAGATAAAAGATACACGCAATATAGGCTAACCACGCCTATAGACTACGAGATGGTCATGCTCCACGGCTGGAACTCAACTCATTTCCATGACCTTTGACTAGTCATATCATGGTAGCAAAATGTTCAATCTTGTGTTGCGGACACTACTGGTGTTGTTGGAGGTTTCCACATCGCTATCTTTTCTAAGGGAGAATTAACGATGACAAAAGAAGCCTACCACAAACTTCTTTTCATGGAGATTCACCTTTCATTATCCAAAGAAAAATGGATATGTGAAAATACAGCAAGCAACTCCGTGAAACAACACACAAGGACAATAAGATGAATAAAATATGTCGCGTACTAAATGATGGTTTTGCCACCGATCCAAGAAAATATTAATTCCCGCATCCTCAGACAAATCTTTTCATAACTTCCCAATTTTGGAATAATGTGCTAAATGAATCACACATCTATATGGGTAGTCCGAACATAGATTTTCGAACTCAAAAACTGACATTTAGGAAGAGGAGATCCATTGCAAAATATCTAAAGTTAGACAAATCAAGGACCATTCAAGTACGCACACAACACGAATGCCTCTAAAATCTCATCAAGATCCTCTTTCGAAAGACCACCCAAAGACAACTCAATCTTTATCTCCGAAACAACAATTGCCTTCGTCAAAAACCTATTCCAACAAGATATGGCAAAGGCAGATGCAACACAGACAACGACCCTACTCAAAAATATCGAAGCAAAGGACCGGCGCAAGCCCAGTTGCCACGATTAATTCCCTAAGCCCTAAAGTGATGAAACCTCATGCTCAATCTGATCCAACCAAATGGTCCATATCCCTAGGAATGAGTCTTAAATGGCACGAGAAAGATCAGATAGGGCAAGTAGGTGTTATGGGCTAAGAAATGATCGAAGAGAAGATATTGAGTTTAGATCTTGGAGTACTAGTGGGGCAATCTAATGCACAAATTAGCGTAGAAAAGGAGGAGACAATGTGGCAACAAAGAGAGAGAAGAAGAATAGAGATATGGTTTGGCTAGATGAGCGAGGAAGGATGAAAGAAAGAGGTTTAAGAAAAGAAATTTGGACGCAACTTTTATAGTTGAGTCCTAGGTTCAAGTTGTAGCAAAACTTGTTGACGACTTTAGGTATAACACTAAACTGTCAAATAATAAATGGGCTTTGGGCAAAGGTTGAAACTTAACCCAATATGGGTTGGATTAAAATATTAATCGTCCCACGTTATCTTTTAAGATTTGACGCGAATTTGAAAATTACCTATCCTCATCACGGTGGTACCATAGACCATAGTCAAATTACGAACCATCTCCAAAGATTCAAGGTAGTCTCAACAAAAGGCTGCGACCACAAAACAACGATTTCTAAAAAAGAAAACTCAGCTAGAAATCCAAACTAAATTAAGCGGATTTTCCCCTTACCTAGATGACAAACAACACAAATAATTTACGAAATTAAATACTCAAGCTGAATAGAAATTTCCTTAGTCTTCTCCAGGAGATTTTTTTTGAAAACTTTTCGATATTATTACTTTAACTGAGGGTCTCAAAATATAAATACATATATTTAAAATTCTATATTCAAGTTTATTCTGTTGATTGAAAAAACCTTTTCATGTTTTGTATTGTCGAGATTTTAAACCTCTAAAAGGTTGAAACAACCCAAACTCTCCCTTATGGGAAAGCTCAAATTGAGTTGAGAACATGACAAATCAGAACACAAATAGAAGAACATTTCATTGTTATTACAACAATTTATATTAGAGTACAAGAATATAACAGAGTATGAGTAAATAATATACATCAGAAAAGTATCAGAGATTTAAATTACATTTGAATAGCAGCGGAAAAATAATACAACATACAACTGAAAGAAATACACGGATACATAGCTTTACCAATATCGCTTCAACTATAAACCAGGATCTTGTGAATATAATATCTACAAAACCAAAACTACTAGCTGCCCATGTGGAAAATAGGGGCACCCAGAGTTTAGGTTAAAACAATAAACTCCAGGTCAGTCGTGGGACTGGTGTGAGAACTAAAACAGTTATTAACTTCTTTACTTTAAAAGTTGGGGAAAATCAGGGGACCACGTCGTAAACATGGAACGGGTTACTCCACATGAATATTAGGTTAAAATAAAACAACACAATGCTTTTTGGAAAAATGAAGCTATTGTAAGACTCAGGTCCCATCACACAGTGCAACGCAAGTCGGAGGATAGAGTTTTCCCTTATAATAGCCAAACATGCTTGGTACGTTTAAAACAAGTTGCTTTAATATTACTATAACTGTATAGCATCAAAAATAACTTCAAATATAAATGTATCAACCATAGACGGCATGGGTACCATATATCATGTCGCCATACTAGTTCTACAATCAAAACCACATGATGTCGTAATGGAAGTTGAATTTCCATCATGAACCAAGGCAAGGGATCGTCCTTACCGAATTCGAGACAATCTAGCCTAACATGTCTCAGGCTCAGAGCTCGAGCGAGCCTTGGATCTTCAGGGCCGGTCCACAAATATTTTAGTGGATTAGTATCCTGAACAATACGTTTCCCTGCCCTATGGGGCATAAAATCTGAGACACTTGGGACTCCATATCCGAGGCGCCTCATTCCATCATCCACATAAGTAAAATTTCTGGGCTCCATACCATGACACCACTCCTAGCTAGAAAGAAATGTATGTTCTTCCTGCAGTCCTCTCCCGTTTCTAGTCCATACCGGGGTGTGAGGCTCGCGAAACACAAATATATGCTAACTAAAGTTGTGCTTTAATCATCAACCACAAGACTCTGCTTTTCAAAAAAAGCCTTGATCATTCGCATCTTGGCATGCCACACTGACAATTCACGCCATGCAACTGATGTCTATCAATATATAACATCTAAGCTCATACATCTCAGAGAAGGGTGTTAAGCAAGAGAATAAATTCTCTGCCACCAAATAGATATATATTTAATAGAGATCAATCAACATAGAATAAATTCCAATGTCAGACACACATCCATTTACAAGTCCGTTCTGGGTTTGAACGAAACCGAAGGCACCTTATTCCTCATCCCATATGTCCAATAGAGGAGAGAGGCCCTCACATATATGTGGATCTCCAAGTACGTTTGAACGATCACCACTTATTACATTGTCTTGGATGTACAACCCAATTAAGACATCAGTAACCATCCAAATGATGTGAAGAACTTCGGTCTTCAACCACCGTCATCATCGTCGATATTTGGTCGTCGTATCAGTTATTCAAAATGGGATAAACCTGGTCTTTCCGAATAACTTGCGTATTTTATAATTAACAATCAAGTGCTATAAAAAACACATCATACGCCTTCCAATTCAGAATATTCTTTTATTCCAATATTCATATTTTTAGGGAAATGTTCCCATTAATTTGATCAAAGATAAATTCTTTTAAATTTATTCTTTAATCTTCCTTTGGATATCAATTTCAAAAGATTTTATTTACTAGTCGGGATTATCGTGCCTTACTGAAGTAATCATTCATTATTTTCCCATCCCAACCTATTCATCCCATGGAGCAAAAATGGTAGTACTCCATATCTAACACCCTCTACATTGTCGGTAAATTTAATTTCTCATTTAAATCTAATTAAACATTTAACTACCGCTTGGAGTAAAACCGGCGGTACTCCATTTTCGATCATTTCAAGAATTCGATAAATTTAATTATCTCTTTAGCAGTTTAATCTAATTAAAGATTCATTAAAACTCTAGTTTAGTTTTAATGTCAAAAATTATTTTTTAATTATTATTCAAATTTAAGAAATTAATCTTATCTTTAACTGGGTTAAAGAACGAATGTTGCTAAAAACACAGTTCACAATAAACCCAATTCACACTTCATTTTATTCCAATTACTAAATATAACTGGAAACTCTAATAATCTTAATTAAAAGATTTATTCTTTTCACACTGGGTTTAAAAATAGTGTTATTTAAGACACCATTCACGACAAACCCAAAATCCAATTTCAATCCAATTAAATATTAATTAATTAGTAAAATTCCCTAAATCTTAATTAAAAGATTTATTCTTTTCTTAACTAGGTTTAAGAACTGTGTTAATAAAGACACCATTCACGACAAACCCAAAATCCAGTTTGATATTAGATACAAGGTTCTGAATAGAAATTATATCGGCTTATATTCAATATCAAATTCTGAAAACCAACAAATACCGTATTGGGAATAACGATATATATATACATCTTCCAAAATCCTCAACAATATCTGTATAATCACGGAATCCAATATCGAAATATTCCGAAGATAATTTCCATTCTAATTCATACTTTGGAAAATTCTGGTTATATTAAAACCATTTACAAATCCAATTTATTTATTTATTTAGAAACATTGGATTATTATTCCAGTTAATAATTAGTTCATTTTGATAAAAATATTTTTTTATCTTTACAAAATTAGAATTTTTCATCCAAATTCTTTTCAAATCATTTATTATGATTTTACATAAATTTTTCGTATTTTTAATAATTTTATCAAGGGTCGTACAGTTGGTTTCCAATAATGGCCACTGAACTGCATCCATAACGACCTTTTTCAAATTTGATTTGGACATAATTCCAAATCCAACCATTAGATTTCAAATTTCTTATATTCATTTGAAAGATATTTTCGATACGAACATAACGGTTCCGGTTTTAGGAGAATCCGACGGTCGGATCTCCCGTTACATCATTTTGAAGTTAATGGTTGAAATTCGTGAATGGTCATTGCGCGGCGCGTTCTATTCAGGCCATTATATATATAATATATATATTACATATATTTCGTCGATTTCCACTCAAATCGTATTTTATAAATCGTTTATAAATTCATTTTAAAACGATTTCGACTTCATTTTCAATTTTTAATCAAAATTGAATATTCTATATCTTTATCATATTAAAATAATTATATTTTCAAAATATTAGATTTTGAAATCACTCCTTTTCGATATTCATTGTAAAATGAATAAAATCGATCGATAAACCCATTCGGGTTAAAATGGCGTTTTCTAATTAACTCGACTTCAAATTTCAATATTTTTGTATCCATCCAAACACGGACATCAAAATCATAATTTTATTCTTCACTGAATATTATTTTAAATTATTGTTTAAATATTTTATTCCATACATGAATATTTGTAATGGTTTGTATATTCAATAAAAGTGATATTTTTATTGTTTCAACTCATGAATATTTGTAATGGTTTACACATTCAATAAAAGTGATATTTTTATTGTTTCAACACATGAATATTTGTAATGGTTTATCATTCAATAAAAGTGATATTTTTATTGTTTAAATATTTATTTCAACACATGAAAATATTTGATTCGCTTCATTAACATTGTAATAACCCAGAAATTCTGAGCCAATTTAAATTTTTTATTTTGGCAATTTTAGCGAATTTTGATTATTTAAAATGAATATTTTAAATAAAAACGACGAGAAATTTATTTTGAATAGAATTCGAACGTATATATTTATATAGATCGTCGTTAGAATATAATTATTTTATTTTAATTATATAAGGAATTGAAAACGGCGCGGTAATTTGAAAATTCGATTTCAAAGTTCAAATGAATGTACAGGATTCAAAATAAACCGGATTTTAGCGAAACCAAAAATATTTGAATCCAATTGAGAGTATCATTCCAACGAATCTGAAAAATTGAAATTTCATAGCGGGAATCAAAAGATATGCCAGTTTAAAATTCAGAATAGTCGCTACGGAATTCTGGCCCTTAAAAATGGAAATTTTGCAAACTACCTCGGTTTTCGACGAAACCACTTTTGATGGATCCGGGATGTCAAGTAATTGCTAGGTTTCAAAATTCGTAATTTTTCGAATCAATATGTGAGTGTGGCAAAGGAAAACGCGTTTGACCAGTTTAAGTTGATTTTAATCGACTAGAAAATGGTCATTTTTCAAACGATCTCAGAATTCGATGAAATTAGTTTTTTTTAGGACCGTATCGTCAATACGAAGCTAGAAAATATCTTTAAGGAAATTTTAGTGTTCGTATGTAGCCCCGATAAATTAAAATGTGCGTTCAAATTCAATATATAGATTTATATTTTGATTTTGACGGAAGCTAATCGAAACAGTCGAATCAGCCTACGATACATATCCCATTGTGTTCGGAATGGGGGTAATTAGCTATGGACGACAGTCGGTGGACTTGATTTCGAGTTCAAACGGAAAGTCAACTTTAAGGAGAATAAAACAATTAAATTAATATATTATCTCTCTCCTTTATCACAACCCCCCATCAGTTATTAGGTTAGAAAGAAAGAAAAAAAATAACCCGCCGTCGCGTTTCCCATCGCGCCACCGCGCCTCCGACCAGCCGCCCCCACCTCCGATCAGGCGAGCAAGCCCCCCCTCCTTCGTTCGAATACCGCACCCGCCCCCCTTAAACCCTAATCCCCCAAATAGAGGAAGACCGCCGCAATGTGGTGCCGCCACCGCCTTCAGTGCCTTGCGCCGCCCCCCTGCGCAGCCACACCCCGACTAACGGCCCTCCGCCACCACTGGAAGCCCGGCTCCACTCCGACGAACCTAGCAACCCTCCTTTCTTTTTTAAAGGTGAGTTTTCTGATTTTATTTCAATTTATTTTATAAAAATCAGATTTTTACATTATAGAGTTAGGATTTTTAAACGTATAGAGTTTGGATTTTTATAGTTCAAAAGATATGACAATATTTTAAAAAAATAATAGGAAAAAGGTATGATTTTTAGTGATAGAAAGGATATGATTTTTCTTGACAAGAAGAATTGATTTTTTTTTACCGATAAAAGATTATATTTTTAAAGTAAAAAGATTATATTTTTAAAGTTAAAAAGATTATATTTTTATAAGTGGGAAGTTAGAATTTTTGTCAGAAGAAAGATGAGATTTTTATTTATATAAAGGCGAGATTTTTAGTGGATAAAGATATGATTTTAATTATATAAAAATTCGATTTTTATATATGAAATAGCGGAATAAAAATTCAATTTTTATTTATGTGATAGCAAGGTAAAAATATAATCTTTGTATAGGGGGTAGTGTAGTTAAAAATATAATTTTTAACATATACCGCGTGAAATAGACTGCGTTGGAAGCACGATGAAGATTTCCTACATGAGAAGAGTCGTGGCGTTTGGATTAGCTAGTCGGTGAGAAATCCTCACCTTTAATTTATTTCTAGTTTGAAATATATACTAGGATGCAGATGGTGTTTAGCAGCACCCGACACCCATCGTCCACAGACCATGGATGACTTGTTTGTTTGATTGCTGTGTTGTGAAATTTGATTGTGTGATGTGAATGAAATAAAATATTTTTATAGTGGAAAATATTTTATAGTTAAAAATATAATTTTTAACGTGTATATAAAATAAATAGTAATAAACAAATCGGAGATTTGTTTATATACACTGATTTGACTGATATTGATTGGGACGATAAATTTTACACATCACCCAACTGCACAAATAAAATATGTGCTGGATTGTTTGAAACCCCACACGGGTATTGGGATGATATATGACATACACTAGTCCCAATAATTAGTTGTATGTCGATCGATTGATTGACAGGCTGCTATAAGCGTTAAATATTTATATTTGATGCTTATACAGTGTAGAACGCACTTTGGATGATGGTTGGGTGTTTATCATCATTGTTGTATATATGAATTTGATGAAATCCATATAACTGAAATTATATGGTAATTGACTGTATCTGATTCCAGTTCAGAATTATCGAATAATTTAAAAATAATATTCTTTGAATATTGAAATGTGAAGCCATGTTAAGTAGTTACACGCCATTTTAACACGAACGGGAATTTTGTCGATTTTGTAATGAATATTGAAAGTAATTTCAAAATCGAATATTTTGAAATGAATTCGAATTGAAATTGAATAGAAATGAATTCTAATAGAAATTAAATAGAAATGAATTCGAATTGAAATTGAATAGAAATGAATTCGAATTGAAATTGAATAGAAATGAATTTGAATTGAAATTGAATTGAAATGAATTCGAATTGAAATTGAATAGAAATGAATTCGAATTGAAATTGAATAGAGATGAATTCGAATTGAAATTAAATAGAATTGAATTCGAATTGAAATTGAATAGAAATGAATTCGAATTGAAATTGAATAAATTTGAAATTCAAATTGAATTGAAAACGAACTGAAATTGAATTAAAAACCGATTTGAATTAAAATCAATTTGAAATGAATTTAAAACGAATTTATATTGGAAAGATTCATTTCTGATTGGAATTTGAGATGGAAGTTGAAATCGTTTTGAAAACGAATTTCAAACGATTTATAAAATACGTTTTAAAAGGAATGAGTTGGAATGGATTTGAATCGAAATTATCTTTGGAATATTTCGATGCTGGATTTCGTGATGAAACAGATATTGTTATGGGAATTTGAAAGATATATTAATATCGTTATTTCCAATACGATATTTGTTGGTCGTAGAATTTGATATTGAATATAAGCCGATATATTTTCTATTCAGAGCCTTGTATTTAATATCAAATGTGATTTGGGTTTGTCGTGAATGGTGTCTTCATTAACATTGTCCTTAAACCCAGTTGAGAAAAAGATTAAATCTTTTATTTAGATTTAATGAAGTGTACTAATTAAATGGTATTTAATTGGAATTGAATTTGGATTGATTTTTGGGTTTATCATGAATGGTGTTTTAAATAACACTTGTTCTTTAACCCGATAATTAATGGAATGTGATTTTGGGTTGTCGTGAACGGTATCTTCAATAATACTGTTCTTAGACCCAATGGAGTTAAGAAAATCAGAAACTAACTGGGGATCAGATAAGTTGGATGGTTTCTTGGATATTGATCTGATGTTGGTTTCGGCCTTCGGGGTTAATATTTAAGGAACTGTCCTCTTACTAATTTACGGTTAGGGACTGACTGAAATGTGATGTGATTTTGGGGTTTATCGTGAACCGTGTTTTAAATGACATCGGTTCTTTAACCCAGTTAAAGATTAAAACTAGGTGGAGTTTTAATGAATCTTTAATTAGATTGAAAAGATCGAGAATGGAGTATCACCAGTTTTGCTCCAAGCGATAGTTAAATCTTTAATTATATTTGAACGTGAAATGGTAATTGAATTTACCGATAACACCGTGGTGTTAGATATGAAGTATGACCAGTTTTACTTCATGGGATGAATAGGTTGGGATTGGGAAATAAAATAAATGATTACTTCGGTGTAGTTCGCTAATCCCGACTAGTTGAATTGATATTCAAAAGAAGATTAAAGAATAAAATTAAGGAATTTATCTTTGATAAAATTAATGGGAACCTATCCCTAAGAATGTGAAATTTAGCAACTAACTGAAGATTAGTTAAGATGAATGGTTTCCTGGGTATTGATCTGATGCTGGTTTCGGCCTTCGGGGTTAATATTTGGGGAGTTGTCTCTTACTAATTTACGGTTAGTGACCGATGAATTGGAATGAGGCGTATGTTGTGTTTGTGTAACACTTGTTTATTATATATGCGAGTTATTCAGAAAGATCGGGTTTATCCCATTCTGAATAACTGATTCGACGTGGTGTCGAAGAGGAAGACGGTGGTTGAAGACCGGAGGTCTTCACGTCGTTTGGGTGATTACTGATGATCTTGATTGGGCCGTACACCCAAGAGGAGGGAATCAGTTAGTGGTCGTCCAGACGTACTTGGAGATCGATGGATATGCGAGGTACTAGGTGCCTCCGGTTTCGTTCAGACCCAGAACGAACTTGTAAATGGACTGTGTGTCTGACATTGGATTTTATTCTGTGTGATTGATTTCTATTAAATATATATTTGTTTGGCAGCGGAGAATTTATTCTCTTGCTTAACGCCCTCCTCTGAGACGTACGAGCTCAGGGGTAATATATTGATGGATATCCATCGCATGGGGTGAATTGCCTGTGTGGCATGCCTAAGTAGCATGGATCAAGGCTTCTGTTGAAAAGCAAAGTCTTGTAGTTGATGATCAAAGCACGGTCTGTGCGGCATAACTTTGTGTAACGTTGATTCGCCAGCATCACACCCCGGTTGTGAACCAGAAATGGGAGAGGACATTAGGGAGGGCATGCGTTTACTTCTAGTTAGAAGTGGCATCAGTGATTTTACACGCCCTTACGAGTTTGACTTATGTGGTTGTTGCTGTTGCAAGGCGCCTCGCATATATCGGTGACTATGTGAAGCCGATAGAGTCATTCGTTGGCTCATTTACGCCCCAAGGGTGGGGAAACACAGTGTTCAGGCATTTTAATCCACATCGGTGGACCGGCCCTGACGATCCAAGGGCCCACCTGATTCTGGGTCCTGAGGCTCGGGCTAGAGAGTCTCGAATCGGTGAGGACTATCTTTTGCCTCGGTTCGCAGATGGAAATCCAACTTCCAATACATGACTTTGCGGTTTTGATTGTATACCTATATATGGCGACATGATATATGGTACCCATGCCGTCTATGATTGATACTTATGATTTGAAGTTGTTTTATACACTATGCACTTATAATAGTATCAAATGATTTGTTTTAAACGGACCGAGCATGTTTGGCTATTATAAGGGAATACCCTATCCCCTAGCTTGCGTTGCATTGTGTGATAGGACCTGGGTCTTATAATAGCTTCATTTTTTTCCAAAAAGCATTGCGCTGTTTTGTTATATGCACTAGTATTCTTGGGAGGAAACCCGTTCCGTGTTATATGGCGTGGTCCCTTGATATATCTGATTTAAAGTAAAGTTTTAAATAATTGTTTTTAGTTCTCACACCAGTCCCATGACTGACCTGGAGTTTATTGTTTTAACCTAAACTCTGGGTGCCCTTATTTTGACATGGGCAGCTAGTAGTTTTGGTTTTGTAAATTTATATTCACAGGAACCTGGTTTACAGCTGGAACGATACTCGGAAAGCTCTGTATCCGTGTATTACTTTCAGTTGTTTATTGTATTATTCTTCCGCTGCTATGTAATGTATTGTAATCTCTGATATTTTTCTGTCGTGTAATATATATTTATACTCTGTATATTCTTGTATTCTGATGAATTATTGTAATATACAATGAAATGTTCTTCTGTCTGCGTTCTTTTGTGTGTTGTTCTCAATCCAATCCGCTCTTTCCTTACCGGGGAAGTTCGGGTCGTAACAGCTTGGTATCAGAGCTTGGTTCACAAAGCTCAGAGAACAAGGCATATTAGAACCATACGAAAGAATTAATCAGAGATTGGATTAGTAATATCCAATAAGAATGACTCGTTAGAGATGGGATTAGTAGTATCCTAGAACGAGTGTAAAGAGTGTTGTTTTGAAAAATAAAAATGAAAACAAAATTTGTTTTGAAATTTAAATCATTTTATATGTATTTGAATATTTATTTGTATTGAATTTGGACAATCCGATATATAAAGATTTTGCATATACGCCTTCCAAACGTATATTCGAAGTTTTAATATACTGGATAGATATAGAATCACATTCTGGACACCCGAAGATGATACTGATGACTGAGATCTCATCATCAGTATTTATGTCTGAGCTTCGAAAGTGTGACATCTAAAAATTTCCATTGGACTGGTGTGAACCAAAATTAGATAGGGCTTATTGTTGTGATTTGGCATTAAAAATGTGATTTTTGACTATATAAACAAAATATATTATTTATAACGCTTTTTTATAACATACTATTCTAAACTGTTATTGATTAGACTTGATTATTTTTTTCAACCTGAATTTGCTTTGTAATTAGAGAGTAACGCTGGCTTTTTTTCACGTAACTAGAGTGTAACGCTGGCCTCTTTTCAAGGCCGCCACTTCACAAATATTTTTTCAGTCTTCCCCCCGATAATCCATTCTTCTTCCCCCAAAACTAACACCGTACCTCACAAATCATCAACTCCAATCTCCAATCTCGTCAACTCTTATACACGGTGTCCCTTCAAAACTTTTTCCATCTCCAATCTCTGTCGAATCTAGGGCGCGGCGTGATTTGGATCTAATATTCGATTGGATTTTGGTAAGCGATCCCGATTCTTTGTTTGTGTGTTCTGTAGATCTGAATTTACGATTATGCATTTACGATTTTGGATTTACGATACTGTTTTAGGGTAAACATCTTGAATAATTTTAGGGTAAGCTAGGTTTAAATTTTAGGGTTGCTGTTTGGTAAGCTAGGGTTGTTGTTTGGTAAGCTAGGGTTTCATCTACCATATTCTTGAGTTCATCCACACCTAATTTGTATATTTACACGGTTTCTCGTCCTATCGCAAAAAAGATGTTAATAGGAACTGTTAAATTAATGATTAAATTGTTATTCAAAATGCTTGTTTGAGCATAGTATGTTTGATGTATTGCTTTATTGTATGCTGAGTGTAAAAGTCAGTTTAATTAGCTATTAAATTTGGAGTGATGTTATGTAATGCTTGTAAAAATGGTGGTGCTTAACCTACGAATTTCTAAACTAAATTGGAGGTTTAATGAAGTTTGAGAGAGACCATTGATTAGTTTTTAACGTATTGTATAGACACTGAGTTTTATACCTGATATATATAATATCTTAGGTATGTATTTCAAGAAGCTTGAGAATTAGATATAAACTGAGCCTGGAAGTTTATGTATTTATAGGAGCAACACCTGAATTTCAGTAGTAAATATATAAAATAATTTGTATGAATCTGTTTGTAAGTGTTCATATATATAGAAAAAACAGATTATTGAATGACATGAAGTAATACGTAGATAAGATATAACTTGTTATTTGAGATTAGGGATAAATAATGCTTGTAAGTTTATTTGAACTTAAGTAGAATCTTTAACCTCATGATCATTGGAATTATATGTGGCATATTAACGAAATAGCCTGAGTATAAAAAGTAAGAAAACATGAGTCTTTTGGTTTTATATATATATATATATATATATGTGTGTATATATATATATGTATGTATGTATGTGTGTGTGTATGCATGTATTCGTAGTATGTGTACATCTTCATGCCAATGTACAGTGTGCTGGCCATTCTTTGAAATGCAAGACAATAAGGAGTAGTATAGAGAGAAGCAAGTGCAAATATTTTTGAGTATGTGTTCCTTTATATAAATTCCAGATGTTTAAATCTTAGAAATGTAAGTTGTAAAATGTATACCCCCTTACAAGGTAATGATGTTTGTGAGCTTGTTTTGATATAAAAGGGTTATCCTGCCGTAGAAAAAGCTTTGCTCGATCTGTCTTCGCATAAGATGTAATGTATGTTTTATATAAAGCTATTTGTGACACTGCCTTTATAATGCAAATATGATTTGGTGAAGCTCCTTGCACCATTTCAAAAGATAAAATTTCTGCTCATATATTTGAATTATATTCATGGTCACTAGGCAATGGATATAAGACATTTGTTTTAAACTGTTAAAATAATATGTTTGTTGCCTTGCTATAACTGATAGATTATAACATAAATTTTATTTACATTTGATAACATGCTATGTGTTTAATTCAAATGGTAAGCCAGTGGTGTTCATAATAATAAATGTTCTAATATGTACTATTATTTAAAAACAAGTGTGACTTACTTTATTATTTTCATGAACACACTGAATCTGGGTATTGAACATTATTATAAAAACTGAATTTGGGTATTGGACATACATATATGCACCAAGACAAGAATTGGATTTAAAAGACCAATTTTCATCTTATATCTTGCATCATATACTTGACAGATCATGTTTAGTAGATTAGGATATCAATGAGCTGTTTGTATATTTTTGTTGATAAATATACATGATCCAAATTAGATTGAAAAGTTCTGCGAATGTAACATGATATTTTCCTTTATACTGCATGTATAAACAATTATATCAAAATTGAATTGGTTTTAGATCAATTCATAAACTTCTAATTTGGTCCATATATGAACATTACTGAATGATTTTCATGTTTATATATATGCATCTCCATTACCATATATTTTAATACATATTTCATTAACATAGCAATTATTCTTGTACTTGTATATTTACAAGAATCAATTTTGAACTGATTTTTTTTTGTCTGTAACATCATACTATGTAGATAATAAATTCTGATCAGCCATCATAATTAATGACATGCATATATATATATATATATATATATATATATATTTGTATATATATATATGTGTGTGTGTGTGTGTGTGTGTATGGTTATGTTTGCACACTGATGCAACAAAATTCACTGTACTTTTATAACATGGGAAAGGGCTCTTGCACACTGATGCACCAAATTTATTATAACATGCTGGCATTTTTACAACAAAATAAAATATATGTGTACTTTTTATAACATGCAACAAAATCCTCTGTCATTGCACATATATAATTAGAAATATGCTGGCATTTTGCTATTTTTTTTTAACCTAATTCTTAATTTTATTTTGGTGGTAGGTCTACCCATTGTTTGTTGCTGTTGGCTCAGCTGTGGGTACCTGCGTGTATTCTCTTTATAGTAACATTACCGTCAATCCTGAAGTCAGGTAATTTTATGTTGTCATTATTTTTGCTTTATTGGTTAGATTAATGTTTTGGTTAGTTGGTTATGAATATTTTGTGAGTAGAACGATATTTTTTTCCAACTAATGACCTGTAGAACCCTGTTTTTAGAACATTATACCACTTGTATTTTCACTTTTATATTTTAGTACAAATAATTTCTTTTTTGAAAAGAAATCCATACCTTTTTTGAAAAGAAATCCATACCCTGTTTTTAGAACTAGTGACTGCATGTGGATTTGTTTTTAATCTTGTCAGACTCTAACAGTCAACCTTATCATATGCATACATACTAAAGTGGATATGTTACTCAATTTTTTGCAAACCTATGTGAATATTGAAAATTATGACTAGTTATAATATTTATAAACTAAACAATTACTACACACACACATAACATATATACATACATATATATATATTACTGCGATTATATTCTTTAACAAAACTTCTGGTTGTATCAAACTCACGCCCATTTGACTTTACAAGGAAGTCATTTTCCAATCTAACCAACTAGGTTGACCGATATTCTTTAAGAAAACTTCTAGTTGTATTCAAATTTCATCCATTCAAAGGAAAAAAAAGGTGGTCAAATTATATTTATCCTTATACCACATTCAGATTTAAGCAAATATTCAAATAACAAGTAAAGAAGACAGGACACTGATTAGTCTGTGTTCTAACCATCCTACTAGATCACCGAAGTTAGTTAGCTCGAATCATTGTGTTTAACTCGTGCCATGTCAGTGCATTAGGATAGGCCAATGCATACTTACTGAAAATAGCGTCAAAATTGGTTGCATCAAATCTGCGAAAGCAAAAACAGATTCAAGTAGTTACAATTTATAACCACTGTAACTGTTCGTCTGTTCGTAGTCCATTTCAAGCTAACAAAGGGACACTGACCTTCCTTCTGTATCATAACTCTCCGTATCACTACCATGCTTAGTTTTGTGGATGTTCTCGATATGAATCGATAACAGAGGCGAAGGCAGCCACCCCTGCAAACAGTTGTATTTGTCAAAACAATGTGTTCCACAGTATAGAAGTAGGCATAATTTGATATCAATATTTTTAACCTTTCGGGTTGGGTAAGTGAAGAAAATGCCAAGTCCAATAACAATAATAAACGACGCAATGACACCAATCCCTATTGCTCTAGAGCGTGCAAAAAGAAATGGAAATTTCATTAAATGGTTAACCAACGAAATCTTTTTATTTGAAAAATATAATTATTTGCGTTGGAAAGTTTCCCAGGGATAAATCTTTCCATCGTTATTCCTATCAAAGAAGGCGACGTGCTGCTGCAGAACGCTCATGTTTTTGCTGTCTCTTCCTTCTGTTCCATTTGGATGTGCACAATCCACTGCCACCAGCGCCCGCGCTAAATCTGCATTGAAATAAAATAATAACTGTTTTAGTAATAAATACATGTTTACATAAGCATTATAAATTGTATAGAACTTTCTTCGGAATGTTTTTTCAAACAATTTCAGAATTCAGCACTTAAAACTACCATATTTGCATTTCATGCTGCAAATATTTAAGGTAACCTGCAAATATTCACACTGCAAAAAATTGAAAACTAAAAATAAGCATAAAAGGGTAAAACTAAACCGTCAGTACAGAATCTAACAGCGCAGATTGATAGACTCGACTTTGTTGTGCTCTAGGTATTGCTTGATTCCAACAAATCTCATCACATTTTGATAAATTCATAACATGCATTAGACTCTAATGACATCTTAGGTAAATAAAAAAAAGTTGTAACTAATGTTTTTTGTTCGCTCGATTAGTACCAGCAAGAAAAACTTGAATGACAATCATCATTGAATTAACATTTAAACATGGAAATTATATTAAATAAAATCACTTCAATAGCAAAAGCATTTTCTACTGCCTAGGAATGAGATCTCACCAGGGTTGAATTAACGAGGTTTATTACCAACATATCATTCGCTTAAAGTAATGATAATATATATAGTAAAAAAATAAGCGTACACAAGAGAGTATGTAGACTTTTCTATTGCCTAGGAATGAGATCTCACCACGGTTGTTACCATTTGGTCTGAGATTAATAACAATAATTGAGGAGTGCAGGAATAGCAAATGAGCAGCTGAGGTTGATGACGTTGATATGAGTTTAATGTACTTTATGCTGTAGCAATCTTTTTTCTATGTAGTTTTGGAGCTTGAGCACTCTTTCTTCCCGTGTGTATCCTAAATTGTATGTCGATGGAAAAAGATTGGGTTTATTTACACAGGTAAATAGATAATTCAATATTCTCAACTGTGTTTAATTTCAGAAAATAAAAATATTTGACGTTAAAACTCAACTATTTTGTTGATTTTTTTTTTCATTATAGAACTTCCAAAGAGTACTCGCAAGGGGCAAGAAGCTTCGTAGATGCTGCAAAGAGAAATATAAGAAATGTAGAGAAACTTTTATGCCCTTGTTTAGATTGCCGAAATCTTAGTCGACAAGATGATGACGTTATTGTTGAGCATTTAATTATAAGGGGTATGGATCCTACGTACAAGAGCAGTACTAAGTGGTATCATCATGGCGAACAATTAAATGTGGGCGTAGACATGAAGTTGGACAATACATTTGATCTACTTAAAGCTATTCATTTTAAAGATGAAGATTTTATGAATCATGCTTTTTTTACTGATGTTAATGAAGACGAGGATGTTCAAAAACGTGAGGATGAATTACTTAAGAATTTGGAGGATGCAGAAACCCCCTTATATCCTGATTGTGTAGATCAAACTAAACTATCTGCCATCACTGCTTTGTATAATCTTAAATGTGAGGTTGGGTTATCCGATAATGGTTTTGATAAGCTTTTGTAGGTACTACAATTGTTGTTGCCGGTGAATAATGTACTTCCTAAGACTTTGTATGATGTAAAAAAATTTCTCAAAGTATTTGACATGGGGTTTGAAAAGATTCATGCTTGTAAGAAGGATTGTTGTCTTTTTAGAAAAGAGTTTCAACATTTAGAAAGTTGTCCAAAATGTAACTCTTCGAGGTGGAAGATAAATGAGGATACTAAGGAGATTATACGTGGTGTTCCAGCTAAAGTGTTGAGGTATTTTCCAATCATTCCAAGATTTAGGAGAATGTATAGATCGCAACAAATGGCAGAAGACCTAAGGTGGCATTTCAACAATAAAAGCAATGATGGATAACATTATGATAAATATTTATGACAGTCATTTCTTCCAGGTAAATAGTCTCAACTCAGCATAGCTGGATAACATTATGACAGTCATGATAAATATTTATTTAAGTCATACAAATATTACTCATCAAAACTACATTCATATATTGATTTGTTAAGCCAGTGGAACTTTTATTATCAACTTAGGTGGCGGAATTGTTAGATTATAACATAATTAGAGCAAGTTAATTATGTAAAGATATTAAAATTAAATAGATTCTTTCTAATCTGAATATTCTGTCCCTTGAACTTTGAACCCTTAACTATTGGCACACAGTCGCGTAAATGTTCTGGGAGACTCTTTGTGAACTGAATGTGCAATGCAGTTTGAAAATTTTCACCTAATGTGATGCAGAATCGGTGTTCTTTACAATGACAAAATTATTTTAAAATAGCTAAGCATAAGTTTCTATATATACAGGTGATCATGTGGTTTTCTTCATCTTGAATTTGGTAGAGTTAATGGGCCTCCTCCTCACATTGAAGCCATTCTTTTATATCACACAATGAAGGTGGTAAGCCATAAGTACTAAATAAGTTTTCTCTTTTTTTGCACGGAAATAGAACAAAATTCTATTTATATCACACAGTGAAGGTGGTAAGCCACAAATACAGGTTTGCGGATTGATTTACTGCGCATTATTCATCTTTCTGTACAGTCGTACTGGCCATGCCCATAACATTTATTTTTACTAAATGAATATAATGAAACTGAAACGTACGGCGGATGCCACGGGTCCTGTTTAATTAATGTAGTATAGTATAGGAGAACCTTGAGTGATATGAATGAAGGTATGAAAACTTATATCTTCTTTTGATGTACATATTGAACTGCACGTCTGCACCAAATCAATGTTAGCTTTGAAATAGTGCATCGTTTGAGCTGCATTTCATATGAATCAAATTAGGTAGGTACATATACGCATGTACGTATGTGGTGGCGATTAATTATGTGGTCCAAGACTTCTTTTCATCCACTTCATTCATGAGTCATGACGGCCTCGAGTCTACTTGGCATTTTCTTCGGATGCTTGCTAGTTCCAGAAGCATGAATGCCACTGTTATAATTTTCTTCGGTTTTATTATTATATACTATTTATTTTGATGAAAAGAAAGAATGGCTATAAGGTATATTCCTGAGATACAGCAGATAAGTCATAGCAAATTTATTCCTATATTCAAAGCAGCGACTTCAGATTATTCATTCTAAAACAATCGGCATGCATGACTTCTTTTGTTTCTCCTGTACTTTGGTTCAATTTCTAAAATATTCTGCTTACCTAAACAGTCAACCATGCATTGATCAACCATATATTACAAAGATACTAATGGACCGAAATGATACAGCCGAAATAAGAAATGATACAGCCGAAACTTACTGCCAATTTTTGCAACTTTTTAACATGTCGTGCACTTACTGCAGTGAACTTACTGCCAATTTCTATATTTGCAGGTGAGGAAAGAAGAAATGACTTTGGTGATGGTGCTGCGATTACCAATGGAAGGGTGTCTTTTGTGTGTTAACTGAACTGTAAACTATGTTATGTATTTTGTGTACTCAAGTTGACATTAGTACTGAATTAGGTGTTAACTCATGTATTGAATTTCTTTTGTTAGTTGATACTTTATTTGCTATTAGTATATTTTCTGTGTTCATCTTTTAACTTGTTAAGAATATTCATTTTGATTATTAGTATTAAAATGCATGAGCTATTATAACAGTAAACCTGCGCTATGAATAATCTCATATTTATTGAGATTTAGATGTATAATAACGGTAAATATGAGCTATTGTACTGATGTGGCATAGCGGCTAAAATGTGTTATTGTATTGATCAAGCATAGCGGCAATATTGAGCTGTCAAAGGGGTTAGTAACACTATAACACGTTTATTAATAACGCTGAATATCTGTTATTGAATACATATTTTATAACGGCAACATTGTGTTATAAATATTTTCTCTTTGAATGAGATTTCGATGTATTATAGCGGTCAGTAGGCGCTACTGTAATAATATAACATAACGGCCAAATACCGTTGTCAAGGAGTATCATTAATAACGGCATTGAAAGCGTTATAAAAGTTTAGCAGTTTTTAATAACATGTTCATATACAGCAGTTATGAAACCGCTATCTTTCTTATTAATAGCGGTTTTAGGCCGCTATAAAACAGCAGTTTTGTTGTAGTATCAAAATTATGAATTTGAAACGTTAATCAACTAATTGATTGCCGATTGTGTTGTTTGATTATTGTTTGATTAACTAAATGTTGAACCTTTAGCCAAATTGAACCAAATAATGAATTGTATTGAAAATTTGACGCATTTGCATGCATATACATGTACTTACATTGACCAGGTCATAGCAAGGAGGCTATAGAAGAGCAATAAAATTGTTTTCCCGACAAATAGGTACATGTTTATTGTATTTCTTTGGGTTTGGATGATTTTATGAGCCGATAGGCTAGCCGCTTGGCTTTTTCTTTTTCTTTTGGATTGAAGAAGGCCATGGGAGGCTATATGAAATATCCCGAAGTCCCCGGTGCAGGGGAGGTTATGGCGAAACTTTTCGAAAATTTAGGGTGTTAGCCAAATTTTTGAAAAATTTGAAAAGTTCTTAGAAACTGAAAAGTTGAAGAACTTAAGCCGTAATGAAAATAATGGAAGTTGAGTTGATTAGTTAAACAACTTTCGGTTTCGTTCCTTTTCGGGGACGAAAAGTTTTAAGTGGGGGAGATTGTAATAACCCAAAAATTCTTAGCCAATTTAAAATTTTTATTTTGGCAATTTTAGCGAATTTTGATTATTTAAAATGAATAGTTTAAATAAAAACGACGAGAAATTTATTTTGAATAGAATTCGAACGTATATATTTATATAGATCGTCGTTAGAATATAATTATTTTATTTTAATTATATAAGGAATTGAAAATGGCGCGGTAGTTTGAAAATTTGATTTCAAAGTTCAAATGAATGTACAAGATTCAAAATAAACCGGATTTTAGCGAAACCAAAAATATTTGAATCCAATTGAGAGTATCTTTCCAACGAATCTGAAAAATTGAAATTTCATAGCGGGAATCAAAAGATATGCCCAGTTGAAAATTCAGAATAGTCGCTATGGAATTCTAGCCCTTAAAAATGGAAATTTTGCAAACGACCTCAGTTTTCGACGAAACCACTTTTTTTGGATCCGGGATGTCAAGTTATTGCTAGGTTTCAAAATTCGTAATTTTTCGAATCAATATGTGAGCGTGGCAAAGGAAAAAGCATTTGACCAGTTTTAGTTGGTTTTAATCGACTGGAAAACGGTCATTTTTCAAACGATCTCAGAATTTGATGAAAATAGTTTTTTTAGGACCGTATCGTCAATACGACGCTAGAAAATATCTTTTGGGAAATTTTAGAGTTCGTATGTGGCCCTGGTAAATTAAAATGTGCGTTCAAATTCAATATATAGATTTATATTTTGATTTTGACGGAAGCTGATCGAAACAGTCGAATCAGCCTACGATACATATCTCATTGTGTTCGGAATGAGGGTAATTAGCTATGGACGACAGTCGGTGGACTTGATTTCGAGTTCAAACGGAAAGTCAACTTTAAGGAGAATAAAATAATTAAATAATTAAATTAATATATTATCTCTCTCCTTTATCACAACCCCCCCCCCCCCCCCCGTCAGTTATTAGGTTAGAAAGAAAGAAAAAAAATAACCCGTCGCTGCGTTTCCCATCGCGCCACCGCCACGCTCGCGCCACCGCGCCTCCGACCAGCCGCCCCCACCTCCGATCAGGCGAGCAAGCCCCCCCTCCTTCGTTCGAATACCGCACCCGCCCCCCTTAAACCCTAATCCCCCAAATTGAGGAAGACCGCCGTAATGCGGTGCCGCCACCGCCTTTAGCGCCTTGCGCCGCCCCCCTGCGCAGCCACACCCCGACTAACGGCCCTCCGCCACCACTGGAAGCCCGACTCCACTCCGACGAACCTAGCAACCCTCCTTCCTCTTTTAAAGGTGATTTTTCTTATTTTATTTCATTTTATTTTATAAAAATTGGATTTTTACATTACAGAGTTAGGATTTTTAAACGTATAGAGTTTGGATTTTTATACTTCAAAAGATATGATAATATTTAAAAAAAATTAGGAAAAAGGTATGATTTTTAGTGATAGAAAGGATATGATTTTTCTTGACAAGAAGAATTGATTTTTTTTTTTTTTACCGATAAAAGATTGTATTTTTAAAGTAAAAAGATTATATTTTTAAAGTTAAAAAGATTATGTTTTTATAAAAGGGAAGTTAGAATTTTTTTAAGAAGAAAGATGAGATTTTTATTTAAATAAAGGCGAGATTTTTATTGGATAAAGATATGATTTTAATTATATAAAAATTTGATTTTTTTATATGTAATAGCGGAATAAAAAATCGATTTTTATTTATGTGATAGCAAGGTAAAAATGTAATCTTTGTATGGGGGGTAGCGTAGTTAAAAATATAATTTTTAACATATACTGCGTGAAACAGACTGCGTTGGAAGCACGATGAAGATTTCCTACATGAGAAGAGTCGTGGCGTTTGGATTAGCTCGTCGGTGAGAACTCCTCACCTTTAATTTATTTCTAGTTTGAAATATATACTAGGATGCAGACGGTGCTTAGCAGCACCCGACACCCGTCGTCCACAGTCCATGGATGACTTGTTTGTTTGATTGCTGTGTTGTGAAATTTGATTGTGTGATGTGAATGAAATAAAATATTTTTATAGTGGAAAATATTTTATAGTTAAAAATATAATTTTTAACGTGTATATAAAATAAATAGTAATAAAAAATTCGGAGATTTGTTTATATACACTGATTTGACTGATATTGATTGGGACGATAAATTTTACACATCGCCCAACTGCACAAATAAAATCTGTGTTGGATTGTTTGAAACCCCACACGGGTATTGGGATGATATATGACATACACTAGTCCCAATAATTAGCTGTATGTCGATCGATTGATTGACAGGCTGTTATAAGCGTTAAATATTTATATTTGATGCTTATACAGTGTAGAACGCACTTTGGATGATGGTTGGGTGTTTATCGTCATTGTTGTATATATGAATTTGATGAAATCCATATAACTGAAATTATATGGTAATTGACTGTATCTAATTCTAGTTCAGAATTATCGAATAATTTACAAATAATATTCTTTGAATATTGAAATGTGAAGTCGTGTTAAGTAGTTACACGCCATTTAAACACGAACGGGAATTTTGTCGATTTTGTAATGAATATTGAAAGTAATTTCAAAATCGAATATTTTGAAATGAATTCGAATTGAAATTGAATAGAAATGAATTCTAATTGAAATTGAATAGAAATGAATTCGAATTGAAATTGAATAGAAATGAATTCGAATTGAAATTGAATAGAAATGAATTCGAATTGAAATTGAATAGAAATGAATCGAATTGAAATTGAATAGAAATGAATTCGAATTGAAATTGAATAGAATTGAATTCGAATTGAATAGAAATGAATTCAAATTGAAATTGAATAAACCTGAAATTCAAATTGAATTGAAAACGAACTGAAATTGAATTAAAAATCGATTTGAATTGAAATCAATTTGAAATCAATTTAAAACGAATTTATATTGGAAAGATTTAATTCTGATTTGAATTTGAGATGGAAGTTGAAATCGTTTTGAAAACGAATTTAAAATGATTTATAAAATACGTTTTAAAAGGAAATCGATGAAATATACATATTATATATATAATGGCCTGAATAGAACGCACCGCGCTGCGGCAGTTCGTGAATTTCGACCATTGACTTCGAATGGACTTTGCGGGAGATCCGACCGACGGATTCTCCTAAAACCAGAACCGTTGGGTTCGTATCGAAAAGAGCTTTCTAACGAATATTAGAGATTTGAAATCTAACGGTTGGATTTGGAATTATGTCCAAATCAAATTTGGAAAAGGTCGTTGTAAGTGCAGTTCGATGGCCGTTGATGGAAATCGACTGTACGGGCCTTGATAAAATTATTAAAAATAGTAATAATTTGTGTAAAATCATAAGAAATGATTATTGAAGAATTGGGATGAAAAACTCCATATTTGAAAAGATAAAAATAGATTTTTATTGAAATGAACTAGTTTCGAACTAGAATTATAATTCTATTTATTTTTAAAATAAATAAAGTGGATTTGAAATGGTTTCAAAGGTAACCAGAATTTCCAATAATTGAGTTGGAATGGATTTGAATCAAAATTGTCTTTGGAATATTTCGATATTGGATTTCGTGATGAAACAGATATTGTTATGGGAATTTGAAAGATATATTAATATCGTTATTTCCAATACGATATTTGTTGGTCGTAGAATTTGATATTGAATATAAGCCTATATGTTTTCTATTCAGAGCCCTGTATTTAATATCAAATGTGATTTGGGTTTGTCGTGAATGGTGTCTTCATTATCACTGTCCTTAAGCCCAGTTGAGAAAAAGATTAAATCTTTTATTTAGATGTAATGAAGTGTACCAATTAAATGGTATTTAATTGGAATTAAGTTTGAATTGATTTTTGGGTTTATCGTGAATGGTGTTTTAAATAACACTTGTTCTTTAACCCGATAATTAATGGGATGTGATTTTGGGTTGTCGTGAACGGTATCTTCAATAATACTGTTCTTAGACCCATTGGAGTTAAGAAAATCAGAAACTAACCGGGGATCAGTTAAGTTGGATGGTTTCTTGGATATTGATCTGATGTTTGTTTCGGCCTTCGGGGTTAATATTTAGGGAACTGTCCTCTTACTAATTTACGGTTAGGGACTGATTGAAATATGATGTGATTTCGGGGTTTATCGTGAACCGTGTTTTAAATGACATCGGTTTTTTAACCCAGTTAAAGATTAAAACTAAGTGGAGTTTTAATGAATATTTAATTAGATTGAAAAGATCGAGAATGGAGTATCACCAGTTTTGCTCCAGGCGATAGTTAAATCTTTAATTAGATTTGAACGTGAAATGGTAATTGAATTTACCGATAACACCGTGGTGTTAGATATGAAGTATGACCAGTTACTTCATGGGATGAATAGGTTGGGATTGGAAAATAAATAAATGATTACTTCGGTGTAGTTCGCTAATCCTGACTAGTTGAATTGATATTCAAAAGAAGATTAAAGAATAAATTTAAGGAATTTATCTTTGATAAAATTAATCGGAAACTATCCCTAAGAATGTGAAATTTAGCAACTAACTGAAGATTAGTTAAGATGAATGGTTTCCTGGGTATTGATCTGATGTTGGTTTCGGCCTTCGGGGTTAATATTTGGGGAGTTGTTCTCTTACTAATTTACGGTTAGTGACTGATGAATTGGAATGAGGCGTATGTTGTGTTTGTGTAACACTTTTTTATTATATACGCGAGTTATTCAGAAAGACCGGGTTTATCCCATTCTGAATAACTGATTCGACGTGGTGTCGAAGAGGAAGACGGTGGTTAAAGACCGGTGGTCTTCACGTCGTTTGGGTGATTACTGATGATCTTGATTGGGCCGTACACCCAAGAGGAGGGAATCAGTTAGTGGTCGTCCAGACGTACTTGGAGACCGATGGATATGCGAGGTACTAGGTGCCTCCAGTTTCGTTCAGACCCAGAACGAACTTGTAAATGGACTGTGTGTCTGTCATTGGATTTTATTCTGTGTGATTGATTTCTATTAAATATATATCTGTTTGGCGGCGGAGAATTTATTCTGTTGCTTAACGCCCTCCTCTGAGACATACGAGCTCAGGGGTTATATATTGATGGATATCCATCGCATGGGGTGAATTGCCTGTGTGGCATGCCTTAGTGGCAATGGATCAAGGCTTCTGTTGAAAAGCAAAGTCTTGTAGTTGATGATCAAAGCACGGCCTGTGTGGCATAGCTTTGTGTAACGTTGATTCGCGAGCCTCACACCCCGGTTGTGAACCATAAACGGGAGAGGACATCAGGGAGTGCATGCGTTTCCTTCTAGTTAGAAGTGGCATCAGTGGTTTTACACACCCTGATGAGTTTGACTTATGTGGTTGTTGCTGTTGCGAGGCGCCTCAGATATATCGGTGACTATGTGAAGCCGATGGAGTCATTCGTTGGCTCATTTACGCCCCAAAGGATGGGGAAACGCAGTGTTCAGGCATTTTAATCCACATCGGTGGACCGGTCCTGACGATCCAAGGGCCCACCTGAGTCTGGGTCCTGAGGCTCGAGCTAGAGAGTCTCGAATCGGTGAGGACTATCTTTTGCCTCGGTTCGCAGATGGAAATCCAACTTCCAATATGTGACTTTGCGGTTTTGATTGTATACCTATATATGGCGACATGATATATGGTACCCATGCCGTCTATGATTGATACTTATGATTTGAAGTTGTTTTATACACTGTGCACTTATAATAGTATCAAATGATTTGTTTTAAACGTACCAAGCATGTTTGGCTATTATAAGGGAAAACCCTATCACCTAGCTTGCGTTGCATTGTGTGATAGGACCTGGGTCTTATAATAGCTTCATTTTTTCCAAAAAGCATTGCGCTGTTTTGTTATATGCACTGGTATTCTTGGGAGGAAACCCGTTCCGTGTTATACGGCGTGGTCCCTTGATATATCTGATTTAAAGTAAAGTTTTAAATTACTGGTTTTAGTTCTCACACCAGTCCCATGACTGACCTGGAGTTTATTGTTTTAACCTAAACTCTGGGTGCCCTTATTTTGACACGGGCAGCTAGTAATTTTGGTTTTGCAGATTTATATTCATAGGAACCTGGTTTACAGCTGGAACGATACTCGGAAAGCTCTGTATCCGTGTATTACTTTCAGTTGTTCATTGTATTATTTTTCCGCTGCTATGTAATGTATTGTAATCTCTGATATTTTTCTGTCATGTAGTATTTATTTATACTCTGTATATTCTTGTATTCTGATGAATTGTTGTAATATACAATGAAATGTTCTTCTGTCTGTGTTCTTTTGTGTGTTGTTCTCAATCCAATCCGCTCTTTCCTTACCGGGGAAGTTCGGGTCGTAACAGCCATGTTAGAAATAATATTCTTATCTAAGAAAAATATTATTTTAACATATGTATCTTTTTCTTCCTCATTAACATGTTAAAGATGACATTCAATTGTTTTATCTAACAAAAAATGTATTTTAACATATGCTTCTTTTATTGATTTATACATGAAATAAAAATGTGATTTTTATTGTTAAAACTTTTTAATTTAAAATATTATTTATTTTAAAATGTCCTTTATTATAAAATGTCCTTTATTATAAAATGTTCCTTATTATAAAATGTCTTCTATTGTAAAATGTCCTTTATTATAAAATGTCTCTTAATATAAAATGTCTTTTATTATAAAATGTCTTTATTATAAAATGTCTTTTATTTCTGAATCGGAATGCGACTCAATCAATTACCATATAATTTCAGTTATATGGATTTCATACATCGCATGTATGCATCAATAATAACAAATAGTCATCACACAGTCCATTCACATCCAGAGTGAAATTTACAACTGTGTGAGCATTAAAATAGTAAATAACGCTCATCACAGACTGTCAATCCATCGATTGACATACAACTAAATATTGGGACTAGTGTATGTCAAATATCATCCCAATACCCATGTGGGATTTTCATCCAACACACACAGATTTTATTTGTGAAGTTGGGCGACGTGTAAAATATATCATCCCAATCAATATCAGTCAAATAAGTGTACATAAACAAATCGTTCGATTTGTAAATGAATATTTATTTTCATTCATATACACGTTAAAAATTATATTTTTAATGATAAAATGTGTAACGACCCGGATTTTTGATTGATTAATTTTAAATATTTAATATGGTTTTAAATATTTAGTTGGTAATATAAATGAATTTTTATATTGAGTTATCGATTTAATAATCGAAT
Source organism: Allium sativum (assembly GCA_030737875.1). NCBI lineage: Eukaryota > Viridiplantae > Streptophyta > Magnoliopsida > Asparagales > Amaryllidaceae > Allium > Allium sativum. The sequence goes on from CM060925.1 coordinate 162,123,024, forward strand.
ATAATTTAATTTAGAATGTATCGAGTTATTGTAATTAAAAATATAATTGAAATCGAAGTTAAAAACTGAATCAAAATGATTTAGATGATAAGAAGGAATTTTATTTGATATATAAAATAATAAATAATAATTTATTATCAAAGAATTTGTGGTTTCTGAATTTAAATTATATTATATTAATTTAATATGGTATATGTGTTGAAATTAAATTTCAGAATATTACTGTTGAGTTCAGAATAGGGTTATTACATTGAAATGTCGGTCGGTACGCTAGAATAGCGGTTCGTGATTTAAATTAATGGACCCCGAAATATTTGATTATGGATAGGTTAGAAATCAAATCGATATCCATTTAAATAAACTAAAAATCTTTTTATATCACATCGTATTTAATTTAATGTACCTTGCACAGTACTATTTCCTTAATTCCTACGTATTGCTCCTCTATAAATCGCACATGCCCATTACTTCATTTCAATTGGTTCTTCTGTAATTCGAACAAAATTTCATTAACAAAATAAATATCCCTTCTTTCCATTTCACAAATCAAGATGGAAATCGTTCCTTTTCGATTCTTCAACAAATCGAAATTAAATGAAATGGATATTTCCCTTTTTTTACTTAAGTAACTTCGATTTCCATTCCTATTTCCTCAGTTATTTTCAATGAATGAAATCAATAGCTTCGAATGGCTATTCCTTTCGAGTTAAGAAATCGAACCAACTTTAAATAAAATAAAAAGAAGTGAGCGAGAGATTCAAGATTCAGATCTGATTCGATGCCAGAAGTGAAGCATGCACGATCGTTGGAGTTTGGAGGAGGGGCTCTATTTGAACTCGGTTGAGTGAATGGAAATTCCAAAGGAGGCTATCGATTAGGTTTTGAAGCACGTGGTGAGCAATCCTTAACTTCGGCAAAAAGATTAAAAGGAACCTTCTAGGAATTTTGTGGAGTTCGCTGTTAGTTTTGTTCGTACCTTTCAGTGCTTTGCGATGTATGAGTCGGAGTTTTCATTGAGGTCGTGACCTGGAAAAAAAGGATGGTTAAGGGATGATGGAGGTCAGGACGATGAACGCTGATGGGTTTTGTTCGATGCTTTCAGCAAACAAAGGGGCGTGGTTTAAACTTGTTTAACTGGGATACAAAAAGAGAGAAGAGGGATTAAGGGGTTATGTGACTAGGTTGGAACATAAGTACCAGGGTATGTGTGAGCTTGGGGTAGCGGGGCTCGGTGGTTGGAGGAGGTGACAAAGAAAAGGGCAGAGGCAGTGGTGGATGTTCTTTATATATGCAGGAAGGACTCATGGAGGTAGAAGGCGGGGGAAGGCGCAGTTGAAGTAAAGTCATCCATGGTATACGGTGTTCGATTCGTTACGGAGATGAATTTGAATATAGGTAATTAATTTAATTTATTAATTTAATTTTAGTTATCATTTAAATTGTTCAAAAAATAATGGATATCATATTAAATGTTTACGAGATATTATCGAGTGGAATCGATCGAGAAATGCGTAGCTCCAGAATACATAATTCAGCATTTAAGAATTGAAATTGGAATGGATCGCAAATAAAACCCCGGTGAGTAAATCTCACTCAATTTATTTATTTATAATTATTTTTAGTCATTAAAAATAATTGTTTGATGGTTGGATGGTTGCATTAAAACATTATTTGACTGCTAAGAATATATTAGTTATATAGGATTTGTGTTTGTGGCTATTATATATATATTGGTGATTGGTTGGATTCCCGCAGTACCATTAGCGGATGTCCGCAGTTTCATAGCGGATGATTTCCCTATGCGCCCTACAAATATATATTAGTGGATGACCTTCATACCGCGATATCCTGCCTCGAAGCAGGATGGTATTACTATGTTGACTAACGTCTGTGGATGCAGGAAAATAGGTTGGAGGAATCCGACTGGATTCCTCAAAAATATATTATCTGTTTGTTTATTTGTTTGTATATATATTGTCATATATGATGTGTTAGAAAACCTGAAATAAATAATTGGATGTTTGGTGTTTAAATATCACTGGGCCTAAGTGTTGATTTATAAAAATATCGTGAAAGAGATTGTGAGATTTAAAAAGGAAAATTCTATTTTCTAAAATAAAATTTGAATTTAGAAAGGGGCTAAAAATATTTGCTTGTTTTGAAAATAAATAAAACAAGTATTGATTTTATAAACGATGTTTATAAATTAAACAATACAAGAAATTGAAGTGAATTTATAAATGGTGTTTATAAATAAAATAGATTTATTTTCATTGGATAATTAGATAATTGAAATGAAATTATAAACAGTGTTTATAAATAAAGTGGGAAAAATTATCATTGGATAATTTGAATATTTAAATTCAAATGTGAATTTATAGAAATAGAAATGGGGAAATCGTTTTAAAAAAATAAACGAGGGAATTTATTCTGATGTTCAAAATATAAATTGAACAAGAATAAATCCGTAAGGATTTATGATTTTGAATTCGATTAATTCGTATTTATTCAAATAGAATTTGAATAAAGAGAATTTGAATAGAATTTGAATAAAGAGAATTTGAATAAAGAGAATTTGAGTAGAATTTTAATAAAGAGAATTTGAATATGGAAAATTTGAATAGAATTTGAATAAAGAGAATTTGAATAGAATTTGAATATAGAGAATTCAAATAGAATTTGAATATAGGAAATTTAAATAGAATAGAAATAGAATTTGAATATAGAAGATCGAAGTATAAATATATTTATTTCCAAGTTAGGGAAAATCGACAATTTTAGAAAATCGAAAATATTATGTTGAATTGGGAAAACTGATTTGATATATATTAAAAACATATCAGAATGGAGTTGGATTTATTATAAATGAGGTTTAAACGTTTATATATATTAATATAATTAAAACGAACTTGCCGCAGCGCTGTAGTTCATAAATTGGGGATTTGAACTTCAATTGAGTGTACAGAACTCAATTGAAGTCGGAATTCTTTGAAACAAGAAACGTCAGGACCGATTTGATAATAGTTTTCTAATGGAGAAGAAAAATCTAGGTTTTGTCGAATAGATTTTGAGTTATGTCAAAATCAAATTTTCAGAAAAACAGCGCCAGAACCATTATAAAACCATAACGGTTTATTTAAATAAATAAAATGATTTTGAGCAAATAAAAATTCGAATTTCATTTAGGAAAAATCCAGATTTGAGTTATAAATAATATCTGAACTCGAGTGAAGTAATGAACTGATTTTTGAAACAAAATCAAACCAGATGTTTAATTGTTGAGTAGAATTAACTAATGTAAGGAAAAATTAGTTAATGGAATTTTAAATTGAAATTGGACTTTGGATCAGAAAAAAAGTTTGTAAATTCATATTCGAAATCGAATATGAAACTTGAATTAGAAATGGCATTCGATTGTTTGAAAATAATTAATTTATATTTGAACGTGATATGTTCGAATAACAAGTGGAATGGGCAAAATAGCTAATTAAAGAATAAATGGGCGAAACTGAATTCAAACGAATGGATTGAGTTGAATTGAGTTGAAAACAGGTGAGCATGTGTTAGACAGGTATGGGATGAAGTATATGAAGATTTTAATTTATGTGCCCGGCAAAAAGGTACACGTTTAAATTCCATATGAGGTTTTATGCGCCGAATCGGCAAGCCGCTTGGCTTTTTCTTTTTGATTGGAGAGGCCTGTGTGGCGGTTTGGGGATTTTCCCGATGCTCCCGGTACAAAGGAGGTTATGGCGAAATTTTCCGGAAATTTAAGGAGTTAGAATATTTTTAAGAAAATTGGGTAAGTAGAAAATCAATATATTAATATATATATTGAATTCGATTAGGAAACGAAATTAAAATAGAATATTATAAACAAATAGAAAATATATAACCAAATCTGGTAAAATTAGAAAGAGAAGCGTATACAGGTAAAAATGAATAATTAGTTTTTTGATGTTGATTATTCAAGGAGAAGTGGTTTTGTCTGTTTGAAGTTAAGGATGTTTCCAGTCAAGGTCTGAGAGGTAATTATACCCCAACTTGTTTGATTTCATTTTTACCGATAAATAGCAAGATCCAGTCTCGAAGAGAAATGTTTTAGTGGAATGCAGTATTTTGGGTTGTTTGTAATGATGTTTTACACAATAGTCGTTTAACCCAAGTAAGGGGAATTTTGGAAATATAACATAAATATTTCCTAAGTATAAAAATAACCGAGTCGGGAAAGAGATAAGTGATTGAAATGTTTTTCAATTACAAATAGAATATATTTTCGAAGTATAGAAAATAAAAGATGGCGGAATACGGAAATGTTTTCCAAACGGCGTAAGAAACCAAGGTGATTGTTGAAAATATTTGGTTAACAAATATTTGTAACGAAATGAAGAAGTGATTGAATTAATGAAATATTATTCTAAAAGGCCTAGTGATTTGTTTGATGGTTGGAATGTTTGTTTATTTTTCTTTGATAGTTAAATAACCGACTTTCAAAGTATTTGCCAATATAGTTGTCAATTTGGAGAGACCGGTTGGATTATTATCCGAGAACCACTCCGTATTGGTAGTAGCGTTGCGAATCCGATTATATGAAGATAAGCGAATACGGAGTAAAGTGCAAGGACTTTTTCTATTAATAGAAATTGTGCCTTCGGTTTCGTTCAATCCCAGAACGAACGTAAATGGACGAATGTCTGACAGAGTATTTCCAATGATCGCATATGTTGGTCTGTATAGATATATATGGTGGCAACGGATTTATTCCCTTATCATAATATCCAGAATATATTTGTGCAAATCAATTAGTGATTAACGGATCTGACAATGTGGCATTCAAAGTGATTGTGCTATTAATGAATGGAAAGAAATCGTAGCCTCAGGCCTCAACAACTGGGAAATGACAAAAATCGGGCAGGCAGCATGGCTATGTGGGTCGCTCCCATCAGGGTGTATAATCACCTATCTAGATATTCATTTAATTCCTTATTCTATTCGATGTTGTCCCATTCGGGAAACGGTTGCTGATCCCAACCGTTGGTGATATACATTCGATACACTCAAGCGAAATGAGTGGTCGGTCATATGTGGGCCAGGTTGCAAGATGTTCTTGTTGAACCTCAGTGTATCTCCTCTAGAGTACACTGATCGGAAGGTGGTTCCATACCTTGTCATGTTGGAAATCCAATCTCCAATAAGCGCCCTATGGGTTTTGATTTTATATTATATATGGAGCGTGAGATGCAAGTGTTCCGCTAGATTCTATTTATTTGATTTAGAAACTATTATAATAACACTGGATTTACGTATCAAAGTGTTTGGATTATAGTAAGGTAAAAACCATCCATGTTTATGTGTGGGCTGGTCTTACTATTATCCTTTCTTTCGAAAGGATTTTGAAAGTTAAACAAATGGTTGGAGTTTACTCATACCAGTCCCATGACTGACCCAGAGTTTATTTTGTTTGTTTTTTCCCTAAACTCTTAGGTACCCAAATTTGTACGGGCAGTCAAGTAGTCGGGATTTTTCAGATTCACTTGGAAGAGTTGGAAGCATGAGGCTTCACCAGTTAGCTATAGATTATCATATTTCCGCTGTGTACTATGTTGTATCTGGAAACAGATGTTTATAACTGTTCCAGCAATAACTGTTGTGCTCTGATAATGGTATGTATATACAGTTACTGATTTGTATTTCAAAAGTTATGTTGTTTAATATATTTTATTCGTTCCGCTGTGAGGTTTGTGTTCTTCGTTTTCCTTCTATTCTAACTTTTCTTTCTTTCTATTTCTCATCCTCTAACTTCTTTCTAATAATGATTCGTATTTCTGTGCAATTTGGGTTTGACGTGTGGTGTTATTAGTCAACTCAGATAGTACGGATTTGCGGGCCGTTACAGTTGGTATCAGAGCTTAGGTTGAGCGAATACCTAGGCTTTTTTGGGGATGTGCTCATTAGAGATAGAGTCAGTCGTACCCTAGAATGAGTTGAGTGTATATATATACAAGAGAGCGTATTTGTTAATTGGTATAAAAATTATTTTATATTGTGTTGGCTAGTCTGTTAAGTGGTTTATGAATACTTATCGAATTGTGGGACGCCACAAAGTCGATAGGAATTTCTAAACACTTGAACAGAAAATTTCGACATAATATTGTTTTAATGTGGGTAAATGAAATAATTTTACCCAAAATTCTATTTTTATATAAAAAGGAATAATTTTCTAGAATTATTATAGTATATGGATGTGTTGATTGTTAGAATTATAATCAAACGAGATTATAAAAATGAAATGATTATATATAACCAAAATAGAATTTGTATACGAATTAAATATACAAATGAGATGAATTAAAATTGAATTCAAACCAGAATTTGGAATTTTAAATCCTGGGAAGTTTGAAAATATTTTCTGAAGTATATTAAATTAATATAGCTTTGTTTTGCAAGGGTTTTGAATCAAAATCATATTTGAGTGGATTTTGAAAGTGTTAAATCACTGAACTCACTTCAGTGGTTGGAAAATAATTCTGATGATGACTGTAGCTTCATCAGTGTTCATTTTCGAGTTTCTAAGTGATGGATTGCAACCATAGAAAAGTTTTTGATGGAAATTTGTTTGAAAGAAAAAAGTTTAGTTGGGAAGTTCAAATGTTTTGAATTTGAAAAGATTATAAATATATGTATATATTTATGTTATTTCAAAGGATTTGAAATGAAAACCCGGGTATTTGAATTCTGGAATTTAAAAATTAACTTAAGCAAGTTAAATGGATCGAAGTGAATAAATTGATCTAATTCAATTTGACTGAATTTGAATTGAATGGAAATATGTTGATTGGAAATCATTCAAAGGAATGAAAACCAAAAGTTTTGGTAGGACTCAGAAACATTAAAATTTGAGTTTCAACATAAGTGAATTGTTGAAAAGTAACGAGTTCGTACTATTTTTCCTACCTTAGTAATTTTGGGGACGAAATTCTTTTAAGGGGGGAAGAATGTAACGACCCGGATTTTTGATTGAATAATTTTAAATATTTAATATGGTTTTAAATATTTAGTTGGTAATATAAATGAATTTTTATATTGAGTTATCGATTTAATAATCGAATATAATTTAATTTAGAATGTATCGAATTATTGTAATTCATAATATAATTGAAATCGAAGTTAAAAACTGAATCAAAATGATTCAGATGATAAGAAGAAATTTTATTTGATATATACAATAATAAATAATAATTTATTATCAAAGAATTTGTGGTTTTCGAATTTAAATTATATTATATTAATTTAATATGGTATATGTGTTGAAATTAAATTTCAGAATATTACTGTTGAGTTCAGAATAGGGTTATTACATTGAAATGTCGGTCGGTACGCTAGAATAGCGGTTCGTGATTTAAATTAATGGACCCCAAAATATTTGATTGTGGATAGGATCGAAATCAAATCGATATCCATTTAAATAAACTAAAAATCTTTTTATATCACATCGTATTTAATTTAATGTACCTTGCACAGTACTATTTCCTTAATTCCTAAGTATTGCTCCTCTATAAATCGCACATGCCCGTTACTTCATTTCAATTGGTTCTTCTGTAATTCGAACGAAATTTCAGTAACAAAATATTCTTTCCATTTCTCAAATCAAGATGGAAATCGTTCCTTTTCGATTCTTCAACAAATCGAAATTAAATAAAATGGATATTTCCCTTTTTGTACTTAAGTAACTGCGATTTTCATTCCTCTTTCCTCAGTTATTTTCAATGAACGAAATCAATAGCTTCGAATGGTCATTCCTTTCGATTTCAGAAATCGAACCAACTTTAAATAAAATAAAAAGAAGTGAGCGAGAGATTCACGATTCAGATCTAAGTCGATGCCAGAAGTGAAGCATGCGCGATCGTTGGAGTTTAGAGGATGGGCTCTATTCGAACTCGCTTAAGTGAATGGAAATTCCAAAGGAGGCTATCGATCAGGTTTTGAAGCATGTGGTGAGCAATCCTTAACTTCGGCAAAAAGATCAAAAGGAACCTTCTAGGAATTTTGTGGAGTTCGCTGTTAGTTTTGTTCGTACCTTTCAGTGCTTTGCGATGTATGAGTCGGGGTTTTCATTGAGATCGTGACCTGGAAAAAAAGGATGGTAAAGGGATGATGGAGATCAGGACGATGAACGTTGATGGGTTTTGTTCGATGCTTTCAGCAAACAAAGGGGCGTGGTTTAAACTTGTTTAACTGGGATAAAAAAGAGAGAGAAGAGGGATTAAGGGGTTATGTGACTGGTTTGGAACATAAGTACCAGGGTATGTTTGAGCTTGGGGTAGCGGGGCTCGGTGGTTGGAGGAGGTGGCCAAGAAAAGGGTAGAGGATGTGGTGGATGTTCTTTATATAAGCTGGAAGGACTCATGGAGGTAGAAGGCGGGGGAAGGCGCAGTTGAAGTAAAGTCATCCATGGTATACGGTGTTCGATTCGTTACGGAGATGAATTTGAATATAGGTAATTAATTTAATTTATTAATTTAATTTTAGTTATCATTTAAATTGTTTGAAAAATAATGGATATCATATTAAATATTATCGAGTGTAATCAATCGAGAAATCCATAGCTCCAGAATACATAATTCAGCATTTAAGAATTGAAATTGGAATGGATCGCAAATAAAACCCCGGTGAGGAAATCTCACTCAATTTATTTATTTAGAATTATTTTTAGTCATTAAAAATAATTGTTTGATGGTTGCATTAAAACATTATTTGGCTGCTAAGAATATATTATTATATAGGATTTGTGTTTGTGGCTATTATATATATATATTGATGATTGGTTGGATTCCCGCAGTACCATTAGCGTATGCCCGCAGTTTCATAGCGGGTGATTTCCCTATGCGCCCCACAAATATATATTAGTGGATGACCTTCATACCGCGATATCCTGCCTCGAAGCAGGATGTGTATTACTATGTTGACTAACGTCTGTGGATGCAGGAAAACAGGTTGGAGGAATTCGACTGGATTCCTCAAAAATATATTATCTGTTTGTTTATTTGTTTGTATATATACTGTCATATATGATGTGTTAGAAAAGATGAAATAAATAATTGGATGTTTGGTGTTTAAATATCACTGGGACTAAGTGTTGATTTATAAAAATATCGTGAAAGAGATTGTGAGATTTAAAAAGGAAAATTCTATTTTCTAAAATAGAATTTGAATTTAGAAAGGGGCTAAAAATATTTGCTTGTTTTGAAAATAAATAAAACAAGTATTGATTTTATAAACGATGTTTATAAATTAAATAGTACAAGAAATTGAAGTGAATTTATAAATGGTGTTCTTAAATAAAATAGATTGATTTTCATTGGATAATTAGATAATTGAAATGAAATTATAAACAGTGTTTATAAATAAAGTGGGAAAAATTATCATTGGATAATTTGAATATTTAAATTCAAATGTGAATTTATAGAAATAAAAATGGGGAAATCGTTTTAAAAAAACTAATGAGGGAATTTATTCTGATGCTCAAAATATAAATTGAACAAGAATAAATCCGTAAGGATTTATGATTTTGAATTCGATTAATTCAAATTTATTCAAATAGAATTTGAATAAATAGAATTTGAATAAAGAGAATTTGAATAAAGAGAATTTGAATAGAATTTGAATAAAGAGAATTTGAATAGAATTTGAATAAAGAGAATTTGAATAGAATTTGAATAAGGAAAATTTGAATAAAGAGAATTTGAATAGAATTTGAATAAGGAAAATTTGAATAAAGAGAATTTGAATAGAATTTGAATATAGAGAATTCAAATAGAATTTGAATATAGGAAATTTAAATAGAATTGAAATGGAATTTGAATATAGAAGATCGAAGTATAAATAAATTTAATTCCGAGTTAGGGAAAATCGACTATTTTAGAAAATCGAAAATATTATTTTGAATAGGGAAAACTGATTTGATATATATTAAAAATATATCAGAATGGAGTTGGATTTATTATAAACGAGGTTTAAACGTTTATATATATTAATATAATTAAAACGAACTTGCCGCAGCGCTGTAGTTCGTAAATTGGCGATTCGAACTTCAATTTAGTGTATAGAACTCAATTGAAGTCGGAATTCTTTGAAACAAGAAACATCAGGACCGATTTGATAATAGTTTTCTAATGGAGAAGAAAAATCTTGGTTTCGTCGAATAGATTTTGAGTTATGTCAAAAACAAATTTTCAGAAAAACAGTGCCAGAACCATTATAAAACCATAATGGTTTATTTAAATAAATAAAATGATTTTGAGCAAATAAAAATCCAAATTTCATTTAGGAAAAACCCAGATTTGAGTTATAAATAATATCTGAACTCGAGTGAAGTAATGAACTGATTTTTGAAACAAAATCAAACCAGATGTTTAATTGTTGAGTAGAATTAACTAATGTAAGGAAAAATTAGTTAATGGAATTTTAAATCGAAATTGGACTTTGGATCAGAAAAAAAGTTTGTAAATTCATATTTGAAATCGAATATGAAACTTGAATTAGAAATGGCATTCGATTGTTTGAAAATAATTAATTTATATTTGAACGTGATATGTTCGAATAACAAGTGGAATAGGCAAAATAGCTAATTAAAGAATAAATGGGCGAAACTGAATTCAAACAAATGGATTGAGTTGAATTGAATTGAAAACAGGTGAACATGTGTTAGACAGGTATGGGATGAAGTATATGAAGATTTTAATTTATGTGCCCGACAAAAAGGTACACGTTTAAATTCCATATGAGGTTTTATGCACCGAATCGGCAAGCCGCTTGGCTTTTTCTTTTTCTTTTTGATTGGAGAGGCCTGTGTGGCAGTTTGGGGATTTTCCCGATGCTCCCGGTACAAAGGAGGTTATGGAGAAATTTTCCGGAAATTTAAGGAGTTATAATATTTTAAGAAAATTGGGTAAGTAGAAAATCAAAATATTAATATATATAGAATTCGATTAGGAAACGAAATTAAAATAGAATATTATAAACAAATAGAAAATCTATAACCAAATCTGGTAAAATTAGAAAGAGAAGCATATACAGGTAAAAATGAATAATTAGTTTTTTGATGTTGATTATTCGAGGAGAAGTGGTTTTGTCTGTTTGAAGTTAAGGATGTTTTCAATCAAGGTCTGAGAGGTAATTATACCCCAACTTGATTGATTTCATTTTTACCGATAAATAGCAAGATCTAGTCTCGAAGAGAAATGTTTTAGTGGAATGCAGTATTTTGGGTTGTTTCTAACGATGTTTTACACAATAGTCGTTTAACCCAAGTAAGGGGAATTTTGGAAATATAACATAAATATTTCCTAAGTATAAAAATAACCGAGTCGGGAAAGAGATAAGTGATTGAAATGTTTTTCAATTACAAATAGAATATATTTTCGAAGTATAGAAAATAAAAGGAGGAATATGGAAATGTTTTCCAAACGGCATAAGAGACCAAGGTGATTGTTGAAAATATTTGGTTAACAAATATTTGTAATGAAATGAAGAAGTGATTGAATTAATGAAATATTAATTTAAAAGGCCTAGTGATTTGTTTTATGGTTGGAATGTTTGTTTATTTTTCTTCCATAGTTAAATAACCGACTATCAGAGTATTTGCCAATATCGTTGTCAATATGGAGAGACCGGTTGGATTATTATCCGAGAACCACTCCATATTGGCAGTAGCGTTGCGAATCAGATTATATGAAGATAAACGAAGATGGAGTAAAGTGCAAGGACTTTTTCTATTAATAGAAATAGTGCCTTCGGTTTCGTTCAATCCCAGAACGAACGTAAATGGACGAATGTCTGACAGAGTATTTCCAATGATCGCATATGTTGGTCTGTATAGATATATATGGTGGCAACGGATTTATTCCCTCAGCATAATATCCAGAATATATTTGTGCAAATCAATTAGTGATTAACGGATCTGACAATGTGGCATTCAAAGTGATTGTGCTATCAATGAATGGAAAGAAATCGTAGCCTCAGGCCTCAACAACTGGGAAATGACAAAAATCGGGCAGGCAGCATGGCTATGTGGGTCGCTCCCATCAGGGTGTATAATCACCTATCTAGATATTCATTTAATTCCTTATTCTATTCGATGTTGTCCCATTCGGGAAACAGTTGCTGATCCCAACCGTTGGTGATATACATTCGATACACTCAAGCAAAATGAGTGGTCGGTCATGTGTGGGCCGGGTTGCAAGATGTTCTTGTTGAACACCAGTGTATCTCCTCTAGAGTACACTGATCGGAAGGTGGTTCCATACCTTGTCATGTTGGAAATCCAATCTCCAATAAGCGCCCTGCGGGTTTTGATTTTATATTATATATGGAGCGTGAGATGCAAGCGTTTCGCTAGATTCTATTTATTTGATTTAGACACTATTATAATATCACTGGATTTTCATATCAAAGTGTTGGATTATAGTAAGCTAAAAAACCGTCCTTGTTTATGTGTGGGCTGGTCTTACTATTATTCTTTCTTTCGAAAGGATTTTGAAAGTTAAACAAATGGTTGGAGTTTACTCACACCAGTCCCATGACTGACCCAGAGTTTATTTTGTTTGTTTTTTCCCTAAACTCTTAGGTGCCCAAATTTGTACGGGCAGTCAAGTAGTCGGGATTTTTCAGATTCACTTGGAAGAGCTGGAAGCAGGAGGCTTCACCGGTTAGCTATAGATTATCATATGTCCGCTGTGTACTATGTTGTATCTGGAAACAGATGTTTATAACTGTTCCAGGAATAACTGTTGTGCTCTGATAATGGTATGTATATACAGTTACTGATTTGTATTTCAAAAGTTATGTTGTTTAATATATTTTATTCGTTCCGCTGTGAGATTTGTGTTCTTCGTTTTCCTTCTATTCTAACTTTTCTTTATTTCTATTTCTCATCCTCTAACTTCTTTCTAATAATGATTCGTATTTCTGTGCAATTTGGGTCGGACGTGTGGTGTTATTAGTCAACTCAGATAGTTCGGATTTGCGGGCCGTTACAAAATGTTTATTTCAACACATGAATATTTTATACAGTTCATTTATACAATAAAAATGATATTTTTATTGTTCTAACATATTTTAGAAAATTTTGGTAGCATAACGGCACGATACTAGAACCGGAATGAGATCTAGCCTTATCCCTCGCCTAATACTGGCTCGCGCCATACACATACCAATTCAAATCAATTCATTTCACTTTCTAAACCAAATTCAAACAAATAAACCAATCAAACACACAACCAAACATCCATGGTTTCAATCAAAGGTGTCGGGTGCTACTAAGCATCGTCTGCATCCAAGTATATTTTAACTGTAAACAAAATTAGATGAGAAGTTCTCACCCAGAAACTAAACCAATTCGTCACGATTCTTCTAATGTGAAAATTCTTGTCGTCGTGCTCGCTTTTGTCGTTCCCCACACTTGAATTCGCCTCTTTGGCTCTAGAATTTGCGTACGGCCTCCAATCTTCACCAAACTTTGTCACTAGCCTAAACGCGCCATTCGGGACAACTTTTACCTTTTGGACCTTCTTCCAAAACTGCACCAATTCACCGAAAATCGCGAAAAACAGCAGCAGATCCGTGATCTTCGGACGGGTTTTCTGAAAAGCTCTGCAATCCAAAATAGGACTTCCATATACTCAAATCGAAGAGAATAACGAGATCTTCGACTTTGGTACTGTAGAGTTTTGGCTAGAAACGTACGGTTTGAGAGTTATTGGCAAAATAGTGACAGGGGGTTATTTGCAAAACGGGGATTTTGGAGAAGATGGTTTTTTGGGTGAAATGGGGCCCACGGCCGGAGTTGGGCTGAGGGGGGCGGCGGCGGACCTGATTGGACGTGGGGAGTCTACTGGTGGTGGCGGTGGGGCGCGGGAGGTGGTAATGGTGGTGATTTGGGGCTTGAGGTTTGCAATTGAAAGAGAGAAACAGGAGGAGAGAGAGGAGAGGAGGAGGAAAATGGCAGGATCATTCTGGTTTTATTGGTTGGCCATGGATTTATGGTTGAAGTTGTGTAGAGGAATTTAATCAAACACTTACTGGGGTTATCAGAGTGCATGATAGGGTTTGATTTGGGATTAATTTGGGGAATTCAATTGTTGATTCTTGGTGATTTGGTGATGATTTGATGCGGAATTGTCAGGAATTTAGAGAGGATTTGGGATTTAATGAAGTGTTTGTGAAATTGACAGTGAAACCCTAACAGGTAAAATGAAGAACAGGGGTTCTTGAATCAATGAACAATGAATATTTGATTGAATCGAGGATAAGGAAATTGAGTTTATATGAACAAGAACAACAATTTAACCTAAAATTAGTAATTAAAGTGATCAATACTTGAACAATCTAAATTCTAAGCATAGAAAAGATTACACTAATTCTATCTAAACTAACTAATCATTAAACTAGCTAAGTACTATATTATGCTACTGAAAAAACTGTAAAATTATAACTGCTGAAAGAAAGAACAGATATGAGCTACAGCTAGAACAAGAAAACTGCACAAATTGATCACTTAATTCACATGCCAACTGACTTACAAATGTGCATCATTTATACACACACCAAGCCTTAACAGGCCAAACCCAATTCACTTACAACAGGCCCTAAACAGGATTACTATATTGATAATTCTTAGCCCACAAATCACTTAACATGCTAAGAATACAATGCATCAAAGTTAAACTGGTTGTTGCCTATGTATCAGTGTATCACTTATGTGCATGAAAAACGTGAACACACTGATACACACTGTTTCTCTCTCCTCATGCCTTGTGGCCATTATGCAATACTTCCATCAGCACCCTCTCAACTTGCAGCAACTTTTCTGGAAAACCTTAGCCTCCCTCCGACGAACTCCTGTCTGGAAAAACCGCATCTTCATTTACAGTGTTATTTACACACTCTGCTTTTCTCTTTACAACAGCAAGTGAATTTGGATTGTTACAGAGAAGGGGAGGAGGAGGAGGGAGGAGCTGATCGGCGGCCTGAGGGGAGGAGCTCTCCATTTTTTTATTTTTTTTGGAAAAGAGGAAGTGGAGAGGGAGAAAATAATGAAGAAGGAAGGAGGAAAATTCATTTAAATAAGAGATTTTGCCTCTCTTTCTCTCCGATCGTCTGACTGCAAACTATCTCTGTTTACCACGAATTTTGGATATGAGACAGCTGACGTCAAGACGAGTCCAACGAAACAAGTTTCGTCGAATTCCGAGTTCTTTTGACCGTCCATTAAAATTGTCAAAGATGCTCAGATATTGTTCAAAAAATGTGATTTTAGCGCACATTTTCTTCTTGCACACCCAAACGCCAACTCCAAAAATTATGGCCTTTTGAATTTAACCATTATTTGACGATAAGAATCCCAAAAAAATGGAATCGAATTCTGAGATCGTCTCAATAATGTTCCTTTGTAAAATGACTGGTCATTTTTGAACAAATGATTTTGCCTCTCACGGACACATACTGACTCCGTTCGACACGCACTTTGGAACCCAACAATGATTTGTCATTATGATTCCAAAAAAAATTATTTTGCCGAATTCTGAGCTCATATGCAAAATTTCACTTTTTAAGGGCTATGCGTTGATTTTCAAAATCTAATTTTAAATTTTTTAAAAATAAAGCTTATAAATCAATTTAATAATTTTACTGATTTTATTTTAAGTCAGATAAAATATAAAAAATAATTTTAAAATTGTTCTCAAATTTTATTTAGTAAAATTAACCAATTTATATTCACATATTCATTAAAATAGCTTAAATCAAAATTTTAAATTGGTTCTGAAAATGCGGATTGTTACAAAAATTTAATTGTGATAATTTCTACAAATCATCCAAAATATTTGAAAAGAGGATATTAGAAATCGCAAGGAAATAAGTAGTTATAGTTTTCGAATTTTGAGGCTTATTCCTTGTCATTTAAAATTTCTTCTTTTACCAAGATGGATTATTTACTAAAACTACATAAAACCCAACGATCTGAGATATGGTTAGATTTAAATTTCTATGACTATATTTAATTTTACTCAAATCTCTATTCATAAATAAATTTCATGAACTGAAAACCCTTTTTAATTTAAAAAACAGCTTAAAAAACTGAAATTTCTTTAAATATCAGACCAAAGATTCAAACAAATAATTCTATCAAAAGATTATCCAGGTTCATATGATAAAATATCCAATAAGTATATCTCATAATTATACTTCCGAACTATGACGTCACGTTTACGTGAATCTTCCGTTTAAGACCAAAAGGTCATCGACTGGAACTCCTAATCGAAACCAAAATAAGAAATCACGACTATCTTAGTTGTAGATAGCTTCTTGTCCATTCACCAAACTCAAATCCATGGAATCCACCAGATGTCACCCTCACGCTCTTTAAACAAAAATCGCCAAGCGCATCGTGGGTAAATCAGGGTTAGCCGAATACTTAAACTTGAAATTTTCTAATTTTTAGTTGTTTTAAAACCTATAAATAGGCCACGACTAACTCATCATCGAAATAATTTAAAGTCGAGTTAAGTAAGACCAGAGAAAAATTGAAAATAAAATCGAATATGTCCTCTCACTAATCCAAATTTATTTATTCCTCTAATCATGTAAACATAAGCTCTAATACCAAATGTAACACACCATACTTTTCTGAGCCCGAATTGCGAGAAAAATTGAAACTCAAACCCATCCAAGCATGAAGAGCATAAATCTGGTACCTGCAATTAATGCGCATGTGCATAATCATAGTAAGATAAAACTAACTCACATCGGAAATGAAATAAGATAACAAATACCGATTAAGGAGACTACCTTAAGTCATATCACTACATCGATATCGAGCATGAGAGAACGAAAAACGAAACCAAACTTGAACATTTGCTAAGATTTATCTTCCCCGAGGTAAACCTAAGAGTTGTTATGAAAAGAGGGTCAGAACAACAAGTCCTTGTGAGTAGAAAATGTATAACACTTTCTACAATACACAAATGTATTCTGGTGTGTCAAAACCAAAACATATGTCTAAAAGGGCTAGTAATGCTAACTTAACCCATTTAGAATTTATGCACGACGACTAAGATCTAAACCCAAGATAGTATCCCACATCTAATGATATCTCAATACTAAGATAGAACATTTACGCATAAGTATGAAGGCTTTAAATTGCCATTAACTAATTAAGAGGCGGACAACTATCTTCTTGCTATCACACAAGGAGGGTACTTTTTTTATATATAGCCACTTAAGACATCGCTACCAATGTAAGGTAAGATCAGATACTTTCGATCACTTAATACCCAAGGTGGACCTATTGGTCATTTAATACAGTATATAGTGGTTTATCCTACTCTAAAACCACTACAAGAAAAAGCAGATTTTGCAGCAGCATAATCCACTAGTAATCCGTCGCTATATAGGGCTTAGGGACGGATTACCGACAGATCACGGTGGTCGGTAAATTTCAAGATGGTATTTGTGTCAAAAATTTGCGATGGATTTTAGCATGAGTTTTCCAACCATTTTCCGTCCTTCCCAAAATAAAATTTTAATTTTGAATTAATTAAAATTTATTTACCGATGTTTTAGCGACGAATACATATTTTTTTAGAAATAATTATTTATAAATTACCGTCGGTAAACACTTGCTAATTTGCAAGGGATTAGCGACGAAAACATATATTTTAGAAATTATTATTTATAAATAACAGTCGATAAACCCTTGCTTATTAGCAAGGGATTAGCGAGGATCACTAATTTTTAGTCAAAACATTTTTCATAGGCAAATATGTTATTGAACTCTTACAGTTTTATCCTAAATAATGTCATAAAATTGCTGAAATCACAAAATTCATCGACTCAAATACATAAAATTGATTGATTCAAATAATAACATTTCATATACATTATTATGTTCATTTTACATATAATATTTAAATAATAATCCCACAATGCCTAAACTGTCGCATCCATTCACTTAGAAAAACTCCATTTCACAACAAATAAGAAAAATAATACTTTTCAGGTTTATCTTGGATATTTCCTATTTGGTCCCTTTTCTTTTAACTTTGAAGATCCCTGCATGCATTAGAAATGTAGATACAATATTTTATTAATTTGTTTCTTATTTCAAAAGCATGCATCAAAATCAGTACAGAAAATATAGAAAATGGGCAGTAGATGGAAAACATAAGTATAAAAACACCACTGCCCATGTGGATATCCAACTTTCCGACGGTGAATTCTCCAAATAAATGCGTAAATGATTATGCCCTTAAAAAAAGCAATTTGCAATGCTTTATGCAATTGGAGAAGGTGCAATTTTTGATGAGAATAGTGACACTAAACCAATAGGAAAGCATATTGTATACCACATACAGCAGTAAGTTTAATACTGGAACAAAATCATGGCTTGAATTGAAAAATAGAGATGTTTTAAATAATTATATAGCATAGAACTTTAGTCATTACAACCATGCTATTGAAGAAGTTCCTGGTTATTAAACAATCCATGTAATTTCATAACGTTACATGCATTACATAAGCATGTATTTATAACCATACTACGTCAACATATCATTATATCTACTAAAAACAAAAAATGTACTACAACATTCCTGATGAGATTATATGGAGAAAATTCGCAGAGGTTGATAACTGCACTTCTGCTGTCCACTTCTTAATCATCAAAAGTGATGCACACAAGAAGCAGATATCACCTTCCGACTAAATATCAGTAAGACTAATGTTAACCAAAACAACCAATATGTCTAAAAAAACTACAGACCATTATCCTTAAAAAAAAACGATTGTCAGCAAATAGTCTTATAATTGTAAATAACGTGCATGAATGTTTGAATAACTGTAAGTAAAATGATAGGTTGAGATTCTAAGTTATTTGTTTTGCACAATTGTGCATAAGATGTTTGAATAGTGAAATGAATGTTTGCATAAGAACAATATAATGGAAATAAGGTCTCTCAAATGAACATCTAATTCCAAAGCACATCAGCTCAACAAGGCCTACAGCATTTTCTGCGAAAAATACTAAAACATGAAATAAACTATGACAATGAATCAGTAAACAAACCATTGTGTTCACCCTAAGTTGCTGTGTAGAAACAAACCTTTTTTTCTATCTTTGTTGATTAGTTAGATGAGCAATTGATTATTTGATCTTGTGGGTTGAATCTATGTTTTGTTTGTAATATTTAGGTCGACACAGATAGAGAGATTGATTTATTATATACAGCATAACTGCTTCACACATTTTTCAAACATTAAGTAACATGCAAGCCTATGTTTACACCTTTTTTATTAATAATTTTCAGTATTGCATTGCATGATACTTGTCGATTTATTCAACCAATTTCCTCATTAATGAGTTAGTCTTATTCACCGTTTATTTTAAAAGTCTTTTCTTTCTTTCTACACTCAATTTTTGGGTTTGATTCAGCTCCACGTTTAGAATACTATAGACCCGTATAACTTGTATTGTGGCAAGTGTAGGTCAAACAAACATATGGGAACAATTAATTAGTGTTTGCGTAGGCTCCTTGACTTTTTCATTGAGTTTGATCTATTTATATTTTCCTTATCTTTTAGCTTCTTCTTATTTTCTATAGAATAATATAAGTATGCACGCATGTTGTGCAACAGGGTTACATGCCAATTTCCTGTTCATACCAACAGCTCATGAACTTTCCTAACCGATGGTGCTATCTATATTGCCATTCACCTAATATTATACATCACTTCTTTTAATTTTGTATGCCTTGTACATGTCTACGTTCTCTATCCTTCTTTACATGCTGCCGTTCAATTTCTTTATGTTTAAGCAGTCTCCATATAGCGAAGCCAACATATAAATACAGATTTCTCAGCAGCTTGAAAGAGCCATTTATTTTACGTAAAGAATAGAAGTACAAGTTCAAAGGGAAACAAACAGATTAATAGAAAAAACACGGAAGATATAACATACCCTTTTGGCCTTCGCTGAAACTAGAATTTGCATCCGCATCTGATTTTGCGTTGGAGGTTCGCGTTGGCTTGTTCAATCTTTGCTTATATTTTGGATCATCGTGCGAGCAAACTATTGCAAGGAAAAATGTAAGTTTATTGGGGAGAAGGAAATCTAACACAACATTCGAGCAACTAAAAAATCACTATATCATCTTTTTAAATCATGGAATACAATCATTTTCCAGTACCCAAAAAGGAACAGGGTTTAAACTTAATAGAGTACTAGTGAATTATGACTAATTCACTAAATTTTCTCAGTCTAAAGCTGTAGTATAATAGAACTAACATCAATGTCAAATTATCATTCTCATATAACTTTTGGCTGGTTCGTATTGGAAAATAGAGTTGGTGAAATCATTCAGATATTTTAATTTGTAGTGTTACGTGATGATTGGAGATTATTTGATGTTTCCTCAAATAGGAGATCGTTAACATAATCCACTTCATATCCAAAACAAGTAAAAATTAAACTGAAAGAGTGGAGTCATAACCAGAATAACTTGCAAATACAAGTCGAAAAACGTAGTGAAAAATGTGGTCTACGATTTCAGATTTCATTCATTACAAAGATATACATATATACAATTTAACATTGCTATAAGATGGAATTAATTGCTACAGTTTATATACTCTCATACTTTCAAGTTTCCATTACTTTAACTGGAATCTTGTATACATTCTGCAATCCATCTTGTTTTCAAATGTACATCCACTTACTTGAAATATGAATCAATTGGTACAGTCCACGAAATGTGAGATGAATCCCTAGGGTGGTATCCAAATTAATTTGGTTCACATCCATTGCCGTAATTTTTATTTTCTTTGAAGTTGGGAATAAGAATATTATATCAGATATAATATCCATATTGAACAAAACAAAGGGCCTTTTTTTTCTAAATCTGGTTAAAAGCACTAAGCATTACTTTTGAGTACAAGAACAAAAATCATTAGGTTTTCAGCTTAATTAACAAGTAGTAATATTTCAGTTCGTAAAAAAAACAGCGATTTGTACCCTAAAAAAATAACGATTACCATGATTTGTAGATCTAGTTCTTGTGAACAAAGCGGAAGAGAACAGATCGACGAAGTGTAGAGGTCCGCATTGACGAAGTGGAGAGCAGAAGATCAACGAGGTAGCATGATGGAAGCAATTCGACGAAGTAGGGTGCATTTCTGGAAGATTGAAAGATGGGAGCATAGAATTTTAAGGGAGATGAGTAGGAATGGCAATGGGGCGGGTTGGGGCGGGTTTCTCATGCCCCAGACCCGACCCGGACTTTTTAAACCCCGCCCCAGACCCGCCCCGTAGACCCGGTGCGGGTATGGAATTTCGCCCCGTACCCGAAACCCGTACGGGTCAGGGTAGACCCGACCCGCCCCGCGACCCGGTGATATTATGTTCTAGTGTACACAAATTTATATATTTATATTTTTTTATCACTAAATAATAAATTATATGCATATTATAATGTGTTCACAATGACAAGAGAATATTATAAAATGAGTTGCAAGATAATAGTTCAAAATGTATGCATTTATTATTGTATGATTATCATTGATGCAACTTAATACAATGAAAATTTTATAGTTTGTCAATTGAAAGAATATAATATTCAAGTTACAACCGTGTAAATATAAAAAGATTAACAACTAATAGTTATAGTTATAAAGAGTTTCAATGATGTTTCGATCATGCGGGTCGGGTTGGGGCGGGTTAGCCATGCCCCAGACCCGACCCTAGACCCGGACCTCCAAAAGCGGGTCGCGGGTCTACCCGCCCCGAAGACCCTATGGGGCGGGTCTAAATGGGTCAAAATAGGGGCGGGTCAAGCGGGTTTGGACCCTAGACCCGCCCCATTGCCATCCCTAGAGATGAGGGAGATTTCGAAGAAAGAGGGAGAACAGAAAATGACGAGGGAAAACGTGACGAGTTGGACCCAAAATTTTCACGTGGTGGAGCCAAAATTTCAGCTACTAAGCAAACGTTTAAAAAATTTATACTTAATCTTAATCAGAATTTATAGAAAAGTTTAAAATTATAATATGAAGTATTATACAATTTAAATTAAATTATTAAATGAAATTTTTCTATATTTTAAAGTTTAGAAATTTTGGTTATTTCGTGTCAAACAATAATTGATTTTATAAACTTTATGATTTATTTCAAATTTATTAAAGATGATTTCAAATTTTTAAATTTTTTGAAATATAAAATATAATTGTAAACTATAATTATAAAATATAAGCAGTAACTATTATTATCAACTATAATTATTAAATGCTAGATATCATTTCATAAGTATAAAATTTAATTATTAATTATTATAATAAACTGATATTTTTATTATTTATGAGAATAATTATAAAATAACAATTTAAAATTTTGGGATTTAGCGTAAAATATAATGGCATACTGGCAGAGGACTTAATTAAGAATTTAGTAATTACATTGCTTATGAGCAAATATTATTTTGCTAAATCTAAATAAGCAATGATTATAAGTTATTTATTATAGAACGTAAATTATTATTTATTATTACTTATAAATCATTAATTAGAACAAATTAATTATTGAACCTGTTAATAATTATTAAAAAATAACGCTAAAGTATATCTTAGAAATATAATATAAACATCTCTTGCAAATCTGTTGGAATTCTGCTGCAAAATAGCTTCGATAAAAATTCGTAGGTATTCTGCTTGGATTTGCAGCGAAAATTAACGGTAGAAATTTTCTATCGGTAATTTGACGCAATTTGCAACGATTAGTGAGGAATGACAGAAGATGACGGTAATAAATAAAAGATAAAAAAAGTTGAGAAAACAAAAAACTATCTCTTGCAGACAAGGAAATCCATCGCAAATTGGCCACGGAAATTTCCGCTTCTAAATATATGACACTATATCAGTGTTTTCTTGTAGTGTACAAATTAGAGGACACTAGCTACTAAGTCCTACTAACTCAAGGCTTCCATCATTCGCACATATAACCATACCCCACATAAGATAAGAGATAGTAAGTAGCCACATATTACCTATAGTATAGGTAGATGACATCTCGCCATTTATGGCCTTCCCCCAACGTTCCCCCTCATTATTATCTACCTAGCCTTATCAGGTTATCCACTTAGTCACTCAGTAGTTCATGAATGATAGACAGACCTTTGGTACCTCCGTAGCGGTCATTTATTACCTAATCCCAAGAGGAAACCGCAACCCAATCACTTACATCCTTGAGGAAGCGGACTAACGTGGAAATTACCAAGTTCGTACCCAATAGCCATTTAACGCTTCATGATTAAGGGAGAAGAGCTACGCGATCGCTTAATACCCTTTAGAGGGTGGATATAACTACTTTAAGACCTTTACCTTAAATTGGCCACACTATTAATTATTTCCTTTTCAAGGTTTCCTCTTTTGGGATGAGAGGTAGGAACCTCATACTTGAGATAAACCTCATTTTAAGAAATAAACCTCGTTATGCAATTAACAATCGTTATGGGTTCCTATGGTTAATGATATCTCACATTAGTTGAACATATATCCGACTGTTGGAAAGTGCAGACTTCTGTCGAATAAGGCAACTGTCCTCGCATCATTAACCTACTAAGACCAATTCCTATTTCAAATTATAATAATTCTAGAATAACAAGGAATTTATAACTTCATATCCTAGGATATTTATTTATTTCCTTATTAGACTTAATATTTACTATGCTAATCAATCCCGATTAATTCCCCTTTCTATTGCTTTTATTATTATTAATTAGGTTACCTGCCACTAATGACCCTAATAATCATATTTCCTAAGTCATTTATTAAATGCATTTATGGCACTAACGATTATATTTTTCCCTATGGTATTTATTGCACTATTTATATCAGTCTCATTTTAATTATACTCTATATATTTAACTCCATTTGTTACTCTATTTTAGATTCCACTTATTTATTATTTGTGTGTGTATATATATATATTATTTATTAAATTCCCTAATTAGAGTCATAATTCCTATTATTAATACAATTCAAATTGTAACCATTTGGCATATCAATTTGTGTACTCAGCTCTTCTTGCTCAAAAATAAAGAAATAAGTCAAAAAAGCCAATGGTCAATTTAATGGCAGTTTCCATCTGATTTCTCCTGCGATTTTCTCAGCTCTCTTTACTTGCTCTTCTCTAGTCTTATGTTCATTCTTTATCTGTCGCTTCTCTTGCTCATCGTTTCCCAGTAACCGTTTGCGGTTGCCCCGCTTTCCGGGGTTTCGGCTATGCCTCATTTCCTAGGCAAATTTGAGTTACATGGGATGTTTCTAGCTCCTCGTCCGATAGAAGCCATCAATGCCTGCCTGGAGGCTTTGGATGTTGGCCCTTTTTGCATTTCTCTTTCGAGGTCCTGCTTTGTGGTGGTGCGGGTTTTGGATCTGTTGTCTTTCGAAGCATTTGCGTGACATCGTTTTCTTATGGTTGAAGGTTATTTTATGGAGCTTATTCCATGGTTCTCTAGCGAGCTGGTCTCGCAACCTCATGCTGGTGTTAACAGGCTCGACAAGCCCGCACCCTTGGTTGTGCATCTGAGTGGAGCTATTGAAACCAATTGAGTAAAAGAGGATTTAATCACCTCTTTTGCACCTCGCTTGCGCTTCAGGGGGTCCCGGCATCCTTCGGTTCTCTGTATCCCTGAATTTTTGGTTGGTTTGGTTAACTGTGGTGGCATTTTCGATCATAACTTTTGTGAGGTGTACGACCCAGTGACCATAAGTGATGGGGAATTGACTGCTTCATCACCAACTGTCACCGTTACTTCCCCTGTTGCTGTTGCTCCGTGCGTAGCTGAGCCGAATGAGGACAGTTGTGGGAAGGACCCAGGCTTTTTCAAGCGTCGGAGGCTTCCTCGATGCTTGAAATCTGCCAAGCCGGCTACCATAGCTGCCTCTAACGTGTCTTAGGTTTCCTTGTCACGCAGTGTTTGTGTAGTGCTACCTCCGGCTTCGTCGCCGGTCCTTGGCTTGGTTACCTCAAACCAGTTCGCTTCTCTTCAGGATGATGTTTTTAGCGAAGTATAGGATTTCATCACCTCTGCTCCTACTGAACGAGTTGGTTCTGGGTCTTTGGCATCTTCTTGCAAGTCAGTTCTTAGCTATGATCCATTGGTTCATGATATGTCGAACCTTATGTCTGCACAACAGTCTTTGATTTTGGTGGAGTCGCTTAACAGCCTCCCCATTAATGACTGTTGCGGTGACGTTGGCACTATTGGATGTGAAGTGGAGACTACTTGTCTCGAGACTATTGTTTCACATTGCGGCGACTATGTTGAGCATGATGTTGATGGTCTGGAAGGCAGTGAGGCTGGTTGGCAGTTATTTACTGAGTGGGAGTTGTTGTCATGCGAGGTGGCATTTCTTCTAGGATGTAGTGGGTATGCTCTTTACAAGTAGGTATTTTCTAGTGTTATTTTGGCATTGTCCATGGATGTTTGGTTGTATACAATGAGCATGTTTCTTTCTTTTCTGTTAATTTACTTGTTTTGGGTTCTGTTTTGCCCGTCTTTTCTCTTCACTAAGGTACTGGTTTCGCTATGTTCTCTCTAAACCTATCTGTGTGTGCTGTGCATCTGGGGTCCATCGCGACACCTTAATGTGTACCTGCTCGAGGTCTCGGCCCTCCAAGACCTGCTACAGTGGGTTCTTTATCCACACCCGCTGCTAGTTTGCACACAGGGGATTTGATCACCCCTATTGTGTCGAGTTTATCCTTTGCAAGTACTAGAGGGCATACTGCAGTCGCTCCGGTGATGGGTTTTTAAGTTGGGAATGTGTCACTGGTGTTTCTTTTATAGACGGTTTGGTTCCCCTAACTGTTGGCGAGGAGATTGATGTACATAAGGTCGTGACCTGCACTCAACGCTCGCCTTATAGTGCTGTTGTCATCTTTGTGGGTCGTGTAGGCAATGACTGTTGCTTGATTTTGGATTCCAGAAGCTTTTCGCTAGTTGGGTTATCTCGATGTCAGGTTCGACCTCTCTTTTTTGTTTCTTTACCTGTTGTTAATTGCTTTTGGAACAGTTCAACATCCCTGGTCTCAATTGAGACCATTGCTGTCTTGCTAGACTCATGCTGCCAGAGAATCTACAATTATGTGGTTCGCCTTTGTAGCCAATGTTATATAGGAATCATATGGAATAATAATACGTATTTTTTGTGGGCTTTGGTTGGCTCATTCCATTATTTTCATATTGTGGTCCTTCTGTACATTGTGATGATATGTCTTTGGGTGGCCTGTCTTTGCTAAGCACTGCTTTGCTGGTGCTTTCTGGCGCACTCTTCTTGGTGCGTGAAGTAGTGTGATGTTTCCGATTTAATGCCCCTTTTGGTCTTATGGTCGGCTATTTGAGTGGTGTGGGTTCTCGGTTTGGACTTTCTTAGTGGCTTGTTTGTTGTGTTCGTTTTTTGTTTGGGTGATATGAGTTTAGGTTTGTTGGGATTTATTGTTTGGTTCGGTCACTGCTAATGTCTTGTGTGCGGCATGCACTGATTGTTGGGGGCTTTCTATTGTTGACGGGAGCTTTAGGATGTTAGTACGGGTTGACTCAACCAGTGTGTTGTGGCCCGTATAGTTATTCCGTTATTGAATAGCTATACGACCTTACTACTTGCTTAACAACCTATGTTGAGCAACTCATTTGACATCCTTGGGGATTTCTCGCTTCCTCCTTGTGTGGCATGTTTGCTTTTATTCGGGTTTCCGGTTGGTAATCGGACACTACCGCTTCTACGGGGTTGTCAATCTAATGACAACTCAGTTTTGGTAACGTCCATACAGGAACCAGTGATGCTACTCTTCCACGTCCCTACACTTTGTTGTAATCATCTTGTATCGTATGCCTTTCTATCCCGCATTTCTGCAGTAGAGGTCTCATCCTCTCATGTCATTGTTTCCCATCCCCCTCTCCTTAGAAAGGAGGGGATGGCGATCATTGACGGTCGCCTATCTCATCTTACTAAGAATTTTCGTCTGTCGCGAACTGGTAGTTCGTGATCTAACTATTTGCCAGCTGTCCAGTCTTCTCCCGTGCATGGTAGACTGAGAGTGTCTTCTCACTCTCCCCGCACTCCGTGCATTCCCCACACCATTCGCACACGCTCTATAGCAGCGTCCGAGCAGATCGTTAGATCTACTCGACACACGCTTTATCTTATCTGAGGTTTGTTGGGTGCTTCCCTCCGTAGGAACTCTCTGTTCATTGTTTCTGCTCTGTCTCTGCTTTCCCTGATGGCGAACATCCTTTTTTGGAATGTTCGGGGTATTGGTAACGATGCGTCGATGGCTAGAATGAAACGCATAATTAGGAAACACTCTGTTTGTCTAGTTGCTTTTGGAACGTTTTATGGCTCCAGAACATATCACTAGTACTGTTTTGACTCTTGTTTTCGGTGGAGCATTAGCCAATGTGTTTGGGAAGATTTGAATCCTCCGGTCAAAATATGTTTTTGTTCATTTTGTTTTCGATTCGACTTAGCTATTATCGGTGGCTTGCTCAGTTTCCTCTTTCTTCCCCTCGTTTCTTTTCTCGGCGGTTTACGCCAAATATGATCGGTCTGAGAGGTTGACCCTTTGGTCTGACATCCTCTATCTGTCTGACTTGGGTTTTTCTGTTTTGGTCTTAGGAGGCGACATCAACGCAGTTTCCTATGAAGCCGAGAAAAAAGGAGGTATTACCTCTAACCATACGACAGTTGCAGACTTTAATGCTTTCATCATTGGCTCGGGACTTTCTGAAGTTTCCTTCGTCATATCGGCTTTACTTGGTGTAATAACCCGGAAGGGCCTAACCAAATTCTCTCTAGGCTAGATAGAGTTTTCGGATCAGAAGGTTGGTTTAGCCTTCCTTTCTCATTCTCTGTCTCCCCTATGCATCAGACATTCTTTAATCATGCCCTCAATGCTTCTCAGCTGCACTCCCCATACTCATTCTAGGACCTCCTCTTTTAGGTTCCAGACTATGTGGAGGTCTCACGATTCGTTCCACCAGGTTGTCGAAGACTAATGGAACTCTCCGGCAGTTGGCTACCTTACTGTCATGTTTTTTTGCAAGCTTATGCCTTTCAAGGCTTGCCTCAAGTCTTGGAACGTGCAAGTTTTCCAGAATATTTTCGATCATATCAGAGCGGCCGAAGAGATTCTTATTCTAGCAGAAGCACCCTTCGATGAAGATCCTACTTCTTCTAACAAGGAGGCATGGATGCTAGCCCAGTTAGCCTTTTCATTGGAGCTTCGTATCGAGAATGACTATCCTCGTCAGAAGGCGAGGATTAAGTGAGTTGTCGACGGTGATACAAACTCCAAGTTCTTCCATTCTTCCATTCATAAGAAGAACATACTTCTTATGATTCTTCAGGTTCAGCTCCCAGACCTTTGAGTGGCTTCCACTTTCGAGGAAGTAAAAGAGACCATTCTTTCCCACTTCCAAACCTTCCTTAGTTCTCTCTCTGTGTCGGCCTCTGAACCGACATTTCTGGCCTTCATTCCCGGGTTGGTGATTCCTTCGGAGAGTGTTGACCTTGTCATACCTCCTTCCTCGAAGGGGATACGAGCTTGTGTCTTTGCCCAAAGTATAGATAGTGTTTGTGAGCCTAATGGCTTCAATGGGGTCTTCTTTCGGAGTGTCTGGCCGATCATCCAATCGGATTTCTGTCTTGCTATTCAGTATTTCTTCTCCGGTGGAGATCTGCCTCAGGGATGGACTTCCACTAACTTGGTCCTTATCCCTAAGTGCGAAAATCCTCGATCATGTGCGGATTTTCCATCCTATCAGCTTATGTAACTTCTCTAACAAGGTTATATCCAAGGTTCTAGCCACTAGGCTAGCTACGTTTCTGAAGCGTATTATCTCCTCTTCGCAATCTAGGTTTGTAAAAGGATGTTTGATTACGGATAGCGTCCTTTTATCCCAGGAGTTGGTGTCTCAGATTGATCGAAAGGTTAGAGGTTCTAATGTGGTCATTAAGATGGACATGGCTAAAGCTTATGATCGCATGTCCTGGTTTTTCATCATTAGGGTTCTTAGGGCTTTCGGGTTTCCCGAACCCCTCATTGACATTATCTAGAGGCTCATTTCCATCTGTTGGTTTTCCGTTCTCATCAACGGATCAGCCAACGGGTATTTCAAGGCGGGAAGGGGACATCGTCAGGGAGATCCTCTTTCCCCTACACTGTTCATTATTGCTGCTGAGGCTTTCGTGTGTGGCCTACACTCACTAATGATAGCAGATCATATTCAGCGGTTTGGCATCCCTTCGGGCTGCCCTCTCATCTCTTCCTTATCTTTCGTCGACGACGTTATCATTTTCACGAATGCTAGCCGATGCTCTGTCCATCGTCTTGTGTGCCTCATCCAGTAGTACGAGAGATGCTCAGGCCAACTCGTTAATTCTGCTAAAAATTGCTTCGTTCCTGCGAGAGACTTGTCTCTGGTAAGATCCTATTGTATTGAAACCTTAATGGGTTTCAAGGTTGCCTCCCTTCCCTTACTGTACCTCGGTATTGTTCTTAATAGTGGTCATAAGCTTAACACCATTTTCGATCTCCTAACAGATAGATTCAGAGGAAAGATCGTCTGGTGGATCAGTGTTTCTCTCTCAAGCAGGAAGACTGGTTCTCAAAAAGTCGGTTCTGGACTCTATAGGATCGAAAATGTTTGCTGCTATGACTCCTACCTCCTCTTTCTTCCTTCTTATCGGTCAATGGCTTCGTCCTTTTTCTAGGGTAGAAAGTACAACGCTCGTCGTCACGATTGGATTTCTTAGGACATCATTAGTCGTCCCAAATGTGAGGGGGGTTTAGATCTTAGAAATCCTAAGGATATCTGTACTACCTTTGCTTGCAAGTTGTGGGTTCGGTTTGATGCAAACGACTCCTTATGGGCGACTTTCCTTCACGCTAAGTACCGTAGTCTCATGGCAGCGAATTTCTTAGGTGTCCCATCCTACTCTAGTGAGACGTGGAAACGAATGCAATCCATGAAGGCCTTTTCAGATTATCATGGTGGCAGATCCAGATGGGATGGCAGTCCCTTTTCGATTAGGGTGGCATGGAGTTCCGTGAGGACACCAACTCCACGTCTCCCTTTTTTTTCTTTCATTTGGAATGTCCGTATTCCCCCGAAGGTTTCTCTATTTATGTGGTGGACCTTCATGATGGGCTGTCAATAGACGAGAATCTCCAGAGGAGTGGCATCCCACATGTGTCATGTTACAGGTGCTGTGGACTTGGTGACACAGAATCCATAGCTCACTTGTTTTTCTTTGGCTTTTCTGCCAAAGCTATTTGGAACTACTTCGGGAACTTGGTTGGTATTCGAGGTAATGCATCTTCTCTCGCTGATTTACTGAGATACTGGTAGGCCGGTATCTTAGGTAAATCTATTCGTTCGATCCCTTTTAGATTAATTCCTTATCTCATCTACTGGCATATCTGGTGCTCGCGAAATAAGGCAATTTTTCATGAATTGCCTATGGATCCTACTTCTATCATTATAAGGGTAAGGAAGGATGTGTTCCTTGATTTTCGTGGCAGACTATTTAGAGCTTCTATTGGTTCCTGCTCTAGAAGGTTGGCAGTACCTTTGATATTTCATCGGTACAAACTAGCCACCGGGCGGGGATTAGTTGAATCTTCTAATTTGAGGTTAGCGGGATTCGTCCGACTAAACTCGCTTCACACCCCCACCCTTTTTTTAGATTGATGGTGTTTGCTAGTACCGCATGACCCGGTTTTCCATGTTATTATAGAATCTCTGGTCTATGGGTCTGCTGATCTCTAGAGCAACTGTTTTGGATTTGGAGCTTTCAGTCGGATTGAGTAGCGCTCTTCTTCTCATTCTTTGGAGTAGATTTGCCTTTTCCAGGCTCCTCGCCCTTGTCTGTTGGGCTATATCGCTTGGGCAACTTCCTTGTGTCGGCAGTCGGTTTTCCTCTTGGTTACGGATTTGTTGGTAGTTAATATATGTTGTGGAGCTTATTGGAGTGCAGAACTAGAGAATCTTTTCTTTCTTTGAGATGTTCTGTTCACATGTATCTTTATTAGAGTGACTACTGTATTGCGTAGGAGTAGATATATTTCACTATCGGGTGGTGGCAATGTCGGAGCTCAATTTTGAAGTATGATGGAAGGTGGTTTATCCGGAGCTCATCTATCTACTATACTATATATACATTTAGTCATATTTCGATTAGTTTATATTACATTAGTTAGTTACCTGCTGGGCATGTTGGCAGTTTTTGTAGATATTATGTGTGTGTGTATATATATATATTTGTGAAAAAAAAACCATTTGACATGTTTATCCTAATCAATTAATTTTCCTCAATCAATGATGGTTACAACATTCCTTATTTTGTTTATGACCTTATTTATAATAATTGAAATCCATTTATTGCTACAACGATCATAATACCTATTTCTGTTAATTATGGATTATATTTTCATATACATTTCCATAGAAACGGAAACTATTCAAACATATAACATAATAAAAATTTATTATAATAACATATTTGTGTTATTTACGTATATTCAAATGGATATTAATATGTATATATATATATATTTAAGCGCATTGAACATACTTACTACATTTTATTTTATTATTATTAACCATTTATGTTTTGGTCTAAACTAACGACCAAAACACACCTTTCTATGTTTAATATTGTTTAAGATTCAAAATCTTATAAAAAGGTTAATAACTATAGTTATTGTAAATTTGAACAAATTAATTAAAAAAAAATATAAACATATTTCAAATCGCAAGAAATAAGGAATATATGTTTTTGGAATGGTTATTGTAAACTACGTACAAATATACGTAAATTTACACATCCCTTCCTAATTGTTTTGTGCATATTTCTTGCTGATTTGAAACAATGTCTTTTATTATTAAACAACAAAAAGAACATTTCTACAATAACCAATTAAAAGTCTAACAATATCAAACATAAACAGGCATAATCTTTTAATCTAAATTTACATAAACCTCAAATCAACACCAAAACTAAAGATCTGGAATAAACTACACTCTGACAATGGTTTTGGGACTGATTTCCAGATCCAAGGTGTACACAATAACCACGAAAATATCTATGAACAATTGTAGGCGATATAATTTAATTAACCAAAAAGGTCTATAAACTCCATATTCAAACCATAACCTATTATTTTAGATTTGACAAAAATAGTAAAATTTTAGGCATGTAGTTCAGATCTACACAAACTCATTAAATAAGTTATTATAAATGATGTATATGATTTCCCACTCAGCTGAAAGCTATCCAAATCTGAATTAACATTTAGGCCTACAATTCCCAAAATCTTACAGATCTGCAATTATTCCACAAAGTGGATTCTTTTAGATTTGTAGATCTACAAGAAAATAGGAGGGGTGGAGGAAATCTAAATGGAAGAAAGCCTATTTGCAACACCATCTCTTTTGCACATAAATCTGATTCTAATCATCTTCAATCTATGTTTGTGTAGTTTTATATATATTTAGATTTGGTTTAGGAGAGTTTTGGAAGAAGAAGGAAATGGCAGAACTTCACCACTACCTTCAAAATTATGTGCAAAAGGATAAGGTATAACCCTTTATTTTTAGTGGTTAGAATGGCCCTAGATCGTTAGATTAGTTTCAATAAAGATCCTTCCATTATGAAAAAGTTTATACAATAAAATAGCCTCAAAAGTCTAGTCGTCACTGGGAAAATTCGACCAGAGGAGTCGACCCCCAGGTCGACCGCTCTTGGTCGAGTTGCCCAGTTGGGCTGGGTTATAAATGGTATATTTTTATTAAAAGACTCTCTTGATTTATTTTCCATCCGTTTTCATACGGACTCTATTCTCTAAGATTAAAAAATAAAATTGACCAGAATTCTATCACGAACGCGATGGTGCAAGTTTCATGGCCAAATTTCATTGTTTGCAAAAATTTCATTTTCGGAGCCTAATTAAATAACTAGATTAACTATTGCCAAAATTTCGGGTTGTTACATATTGCGACCATGAAATAAATAGAAATTCAAGCACATATCCATTTGCATATGCTTTTGTGCACTTAGTTGTCTGATCATCCAAAAGATAATAATGCCTTGTGTTTGTATATGAATCCACCGATAAACATTTACAATAACTTGTATCCATCAAACATAACATGTTCTGATAACATGTTTTCATCTATTCCTATCATCTACACGCTCAATCTTAATATTTATCCTTATATAGGACATTAGAGGAAAGAATATAATTAAATGAAAAACTTAAGGTAGTTTATTTATAGGTGTACAATTAAAAGGATAAGGATATGATGCATGCATCTTCTCCTCGGCCTCCCAATTAGCTTGCTTTGCATCTTCCCCTATTGGATCTTGTTAATTCGACCTTCTTATTTTAGAGTCGCCTAACGTCATATTCTATAATTCGAGTAGGAAAATGACGGACTAAGAACTCACTATCAATCTTGACTTCCTCTAGCTGACTAGGTTCTACATTACCATTGAATCATGAGAGCACTTTCTCAAATGTGAGAGATGAAAAACGTCAGCCCAACCTCTCTGGTAGCTTCACCTTTTACACTATCTTCCATATTCTCGCAAATATGGGGAAAGACATAACTAATCTAGGAGTGAGCTTCCTCATCAAGCCAAATCCCATGACACTCCTCAGTAACGATATCTTAATGAAAATCGAATCCCCAACTTCAAACTTTAAGTCCATCGTTCTCTTGTCAACATATGACTTTTTCCTATCTCGGGACGCTTCATCCTCTTTCTAATCAAGTCGATCCTCTATGAAGTCTCTAGGTTCATGTCTGGTTCAAGTAGGAGTCCATCAAGTGGTCTCCCACCTACAAGAAGGCAATTTACATGGTCTTCTACAGAGAGCCTTGAAAGGAGCCATTCCAATGATCGTTTGAAAACTATTATTATATGCGAACTATACCACAGGTAAATGCTCCTCCTAAGTCCCTCCAAAATCAAGAATACATATCCTCAAAAAAAATTCTCCAACACCCTATTTACACTTTCCGTTTGGCCATTTTTCTAAGAGTAATAAGTTGTGCTCAATCTCAACCGTGTCCCTAATGCTATCTATAGACTTTTCTAATATTTAGTTATGAAAATTAGATCCCTACTGCTCATTATTCTGGAGAGGACTCCACGTAGTCGAAAGATCTCTCTAATGTATAGAGATGCCACCAACACAACTAATACTCTAAATTGGTATAAAGTGGATGCTCTTAGTCAACTTATCAACAATTACCGAAATGCTAGTGTTCCCCTTCTTAGATCAGGATAAGTCGTCTACCAAGTTCCATTGATATGCTTTCCTCTTTCCATCAGGGTATTTCTAAGGGCTGGAGTAGTCCTTTAGCATTCTTTTGCTTCATCATAACTCTTTGGAAGGTTAAATATCTAGCTACATTGTAACGACCCAGAAAATCTGAACCAATTTAAAAATTTTAAATTGACTAAAATAATGGATTTTAAATATTTAAAATAAATATTTTAAATAATGGCAATGAAAAGTGAGTTTGAATCGACAATTGAAAATGAATATAATTAATTCTAATTATAAACAAGGCCTGAAATGGCGCTGCAGTTTCCAAAATTGAATTCAAACTTCGTCGGACTGTACCGGGTGCAAAACAAAACGGATTTGAGTGAAACCAAAAATATTTAAATCTGTTAGTGAATACCTTCCTAATGAATCTGAAAAATCGAATTTTCATAGTGGAAAGCAAAAGTTATGGCCGAATGAATTTTCAAAAAGGTCGCTATGGAATTTATATAGCCCGTGAAATTGGCCATTTTGCATACGACCTCGGAATTCGACGAAACCACTTTTGTTGGATCCGGGATGTGAAGTTATTGCTAGGTTTCAAATTTCATAATTTTTGAAGCTAGTATGTGAGCGTGGCAAAGGAAAACGTGTTTTGGTCAATTACAGTTAAATTGGATCGACCAGAAATGGGCCTTTTTGCAAACGGTCTCAGAATTCGACGAAACTAGTTTTGTTGGGACCGTATCGTCAAAACATAGCTAGATAAATTTTTCTAGAATTTTTCGAATCAGTTTGTAGCCCTAGCAAATTGAAATGTACGTTCAAATTAAATATTGAATGTTTTATATTTTAATTTGAAGGAAAACTGACTGAAACATTCGAATGGGCCTTCCAAACATATCCCATTGTGTTCGGAATGGGGGTAAAACGCTAGGGACGACAGTCGTTGGGTTTGGATTGGGGTTCGCAGGAGGCAAGGGGTATTTTCGGATTTTTAAACTTTATAAATAAATAAAAAATCTACTCGTCCACGTCAGACCCCCCCCCCCCCCCGCTTCTCTCTCCCCGATCACGATTTACGGCGGAAAACCGCTCGTGCCTTCTCTCCTCCGTTCCTCCTCCTACAAGAAAAATTACGCCTTCCTCCTGTTGAGGATTTTGTAGAGTTCGGAGAGATCTTCAAATCCATATAAGGAGCAGCAATTATAGTTGTGTAAATCGGCCGAATCACCTCCGTGAAGTTTCGACGTTGAAACCGCCGCCACGCCAGCTAGGGCCCACCGAGTTGACCCTCCTCCCTGGCGCACGTGCGCCTCACGTAGGTCTTCGACCCTGCGCAACCCGATCGTGGAACCATTGCACGGATTGATCGAAAAATTCAAACCTAGTTTTGAAGATTTCTGAAAGGTATCGGCTGTTTAATTTAAAACTGGTTTTAACAGATTAAAACCGTTGCAAACTTCGAAAAATCATATCTTTTTCGTTCGTTAAGGAAATTCGATGAAACAGGAAACATCGTGACCGTGTGGACGTCTTCTACCTTTTAGAAGAGACCGCATATTTTTCTGAGCCTTCTGCTATTTTTGGTGGAGTGGAACCCAATGTGAGATTTCTAATTTATAAACGATATGGAAAACGACGATGTATAAATTATATAGTCGATGTATGAGTTATATAAGCGTTGTACACCTCTTGTATAAGCGTTGTATAAGTTGTATGTTCGATGTATAAGTTATATATGCGTTGTAAAAACTATATATGTGTTGAAATAGAAGTGAATTGCTATATATATATATATATATATATATATATATATATATATATATATATATATATATACGCCCCTCGTCCACAAACCATGGACGATATTTATTGATTGTGATTGGTGTGAAAATTGATTGATAGCGAATGGTTGTTTGGGATTGTTTGTGTTAGATATTGATTGATTGTGGTTGAAAAATACCCGTTTGTGGTTGAGAAATATTTGGTTGAAACCACATAGGATTAGTTTGTGGAAATGAAATAAATATATACATGCCGCCTGCGTGCGAACTAGATGCATGATCCCCATCGTCAAAAACCGCGAGGTTTTAAGGTAGACCGAGGAGCCGTACTAGGGACGGTCCCGGTTTTAACTACCCTGCCGTTATGCTGCCGAAATTTTGAATAATATTCATGTGTTTGAATTATTTTCATTTGCTGAAACTATATTTATTCGTTGAATAGAAAACCTTCATGTGTTGAATCGATATTCATTCGTTGATTAGAAATTCATGTGTTGAATGGTATTCGTGTTTTAAATATAAAAATCACATTTTTATCTATATATAGAAACTATAGAAAACCTTCATGTGTTGAATCGATATTCATTCGTTGATTAGAAATTCATGTGTTGAATGGTATTCATGTTTTAAATATAAAAATCACATTTTTATCTATATATAGAAACTATAGAAAACCTTCATGTGTTGAATCGATATTCATTCGTTGATTATAAATTCATGTGTTGAATGGTATTCATATTTTGAAATAAATTGTTTTATAATAAAAAACACCTTTTATCAACTATATGGACTATGTAAAATAATCTCGTTTTAAAAGAAATTGTTTTATAATAAAAATCCTATTTTTATCACCAATATAAACTATATAAAATAATAGTGTTTTGAAATGGATTGTTTTACAATAAAAATCACATTTTTATTATATACATGAATTGTTGAAATGTGAAGTGTTAAAAATAGCAACTCGTTCAAATAAATATGCATGAGTTGAAATATTCATTAATTAGCTAATGATAGGATTTTTGCCTATGCATACAACATTAGAATGAATGGTGCTTTTAAACCAAATGGAATGAAATATGAAGTTGAATGGAAAATGATAAGTGATAAGAACTGTATATATGTACATACATATTTATTGAACAGGTTATAACAAAGGGGCTAGAGAAGAGGAATAAAATTTTGTGCCCGACAAATAGGTACACATTTACTGTTTTGTTTGGGTGATGATTTTATGAGCCTGTTGGCTAGCCGCTTGGCTTTTTCTTTTTCTTTTTGACATGAGACGCCCGTGTGGCTATTTGGGAATTTTCCCAGCCCCTCCCGTACAAAGGAGGTTATGGCGAAATTTTCCAAAATTTAAAGGCGTTTGTGAAATATTTGAAGTGAAAACGATATTGAAATTGTTGAATGAACTATATTTATATAAATATATTAATATAAATAAAATTAAAACGAAACGTGGCCGTGCAGTTCGTGTTTTGAAACCGTGATTTCAAACAACTAGTGCAGGAAATCAGACCATTGGATTTTCCCGAAACCGCAACCGTTGGGTTCGCCTTGGAAATATCTTTCCAACGGCACCAACTTTGTAAAAATCCAACGGTTGGATTGTCTGGAATGTTTAATTCAAATCTGAAGAAAAACAGCGCCAGAAATGATTATATTTTTATATATATATAAATATAATTATATTTAATCGAATAACGACGCTGCAGTTCGTATTTTGAAATCGAAACTTCAAACGATTGTACCGG
Organism: Allium sativum; assembly: GCA_030737875.1. NCBI lineage: Eukaryota > Viridiplantae > Streptophyta > Magnoliopsida > Asparagales > Amaryllidaceae > Allium > Allium sativum. Next base: position 162,160,955 of record CM060925.1, read on the forward strand.
GAGATCCGACCGTCGGATTTTCTCGAAACTGGAACTGTTGGATTCTTTTTGAAAAGAGCTTTCTAATGATGTAAATTTTGTGAAGATCCAACGGTTAGATTTTCAGATATGTGTAAATCAAATCTGAAGAAAAACAGCGCCACGACCGCGTTATGGCCCGAAGCGTCGTTTTGAATAAATTGGCTATTTTAAAATAAATAAAAATAGCGATAAATCATTATAAAATACCATAAACAATATGGAATGGAAATAAACTGAATTTGCTCGATTTATGTGGTATTTGATGGTTGAATGTGTTTGGTGTGAGAATTACCTTAAAGAACAAAATTGGTGTTGTCGGATAATTTAACCATTGAAGTAAATTGATTTGAAATTCTAAATATACGTGAATTATTTGAAAAGGTCGTGTTTATTCTCATTTCAAATAATTGACCGACGATTGAAAGTCGAAGATGAAGACGGTGGTCGAAGACCGGAGATCTTCACCTCGTTTGGATGGTAACCGAGGTCCTGATTGGGAGGCATCCCAAAATATGGATAATGAGTGGTGATCGTCCAGACGTACGTTGTGATCGATGGGTTTGCGAGGTATTTAGTGCCTCCGGTTTCGTTCAGACCCAGAACGGACTTGTAAATGGACCGTGTGTCTGACATTGGATTTTGTTCTGTGTTGATTGTTCTCTGTTAAATATACATCTGTTTGGCGGCGGAGAATTTATTCTTTTGCTTAACGCCCTTCTCTGAAACGCACGAGCTCAGAGGTTGTATATCGGTGGACATCAGTCGCACGGCATGAATTGCATGTGTGGCATGCTAAGATGCAGTGATCAGGGCTTCTGTTGAAAAGCAAAGTCTTGTGGTGATGATCAAAGCACCGCCTGTGTGGCGTAGCTTTGTGTATAATGGGAATTCACGAGCCTCACACCCCGGTATGAACCAGAAACGGGAGAGGACATCAGGGAGGGCATGCGTTTCTTTCTAGCTAGGGTGGTGTTAGTGACCTACCAGCCCTGACATTTATATACTTTTCACCTGTGTGGTTGTTGCTGTTGCGAGGCGCCTCGGTTAGATCGGACGATCCGGGTCTGATGGAGTCATTCGTTGGATCGTTTACGCCCCAAAGGGCGGGGAAACGTATTGTTCAGGCATTTTAATCCACATCGGTGGACCGGCCCTGACGATCCAAAGGCTTGACTGAGTACTTGCCTGTGGCTCGGGCTAGAGAGTCACAAATTCGGTAAGGACTATCTTTTGCCTTGGTTCATGACGGAAATCCAATTTCCAAATACGACATCATGCGGTTTTGATTGTATACCTATATATGGCGACATAGTGGTATGGGGCATTAATGCCGTCTATGATTGATAGTTATGATTCAATTGTTTTTGAAACATATAAACACTAGTAATAATATCAAATGCCTTTGTTTTATTCGTATCAAGCATATTTTGGTCGTTATAAGGTAAAAACTCTATCCTCCGGTATGCGTTGCATTGTGTGATGGGAACTGAGTCTTATAATGGCTTCATTTTTATAAAAAGCATTGCGATGTTTAAAAGAAAGATTTGTTTTAAAGCACTGGCAATCCGATAGAGTAAACCCGTTCCACGAAAGTGGCGTGGTCCTGTGATTAGCCATATATCAAATGTGTTGAATAGATTTCTCATACCAGTCCCATGACTGACTCGTAGTTTGTTTCACTTTCAAACTCGGGTGCCCCTTTTTCTACACGGGCAGCCTTGTATTCAGGTTTAGCTGGTTCTTTCTGGATAGCTGGAGCTGAAGATGGATTCTATCATTTATCTCTTTTATGCTGTTCAGCTCCTATTGTACATATTTTGTTTGTTTTCCGCTGTAGACATTTATGTATAGCTGAACTGTATTTGTACTAAGTAAGATCCTGTATACTATGTAACTCTGATGACTACTTTTATCCAGTATATTCTATTGTTCGTTATCTGGTGTATTTATTTAATTTTGTTTTGCTATTATCTGTTTCTGTGTTATATTCCACGGACTACCCTTGCCACCGTCAGTACGGAGTTTGGGTTCGTCTCATTTGGTATCAGAGCTTTGGTTAAGCTTAGTTCTGGAATATAACATTTGAACGAACTCGTCAGAAATAGAACCAGTAGTGTTCTAGGACGGGTAACTCTATACAGAGAGGATCAGTAATATCCTAGTATGAGTAAAGCAGAATGAAATTACACCTCGATAGACACATTTACATTTGAAGTATATGTTTCTATGATTTAAAATACCTTTTCTGTGACCTGACACTTGATCTGCCATTTGCAGAAGTACAAGGAAAATGAGTGTCCGAAACAGAAGTAATGCAGAACCCGATCTAGAGGCTCTATTAAAGAGATATCGAAATCTGAACGGAGCACAATTCTCGGGCAATGAATCTATAATTCAAACTCAATCTTGGGTGAGCTCTGTCGAAAGAATCTTTGAGCGTATCCAGCTGAGAGATGACCAGAAACGGTTAGTAGCATCTTGGGCGCTCAAAGAAGAAGCTTTAATCTGGTGGGAAACAATCATCAAAGATAATCCAGAAGGTGATATCACCTAGGATAGATTCAAAGTGATTTTCTTAGAAAGATTTACTCCTCCAGAAGCAATTGAACGGCTATGTGATGAATTTTCTTATTTGATACAAGGTGATATGACCATCCCAGAATATCATAAGAAATTCAACGAACTTGCTCACTTTGCTCCTCATCTGATTCAAGATCCAAAGAGGAAAAATCTGAGATTTATTCATGGCCTGCAAAGGAGATATCAGAATAGTGTACTGAGGAATGTAAAACTTCCTTTTTCTGAAATGATTTATATGGCCTATCAGTACGAGGATCTCCATAAGAAAGGAATGTTACGCGACGAAGAAGAAGTCTGTTCTAGTGACAAAGCAGAGTCGGAAACTGATATTCCTGAAGCCAGTATGAGGTCTGAGGGAAGTAAGAAGCCCAGTGCCAAGAGGAAAAGGGCTAAATCTGAGAAGAAACCAGTAACGACAACTGTATGCTCTAACTGCAATAAGCAAGGACATCTCTCGATAAGTTGCAGATCTCTAAAGAAACGAATCAAGAGTGGATCTAAATCAGAGAAGAATTTCCAAGGGAAAAGAGGTTGCAGTAAATGCAGGCAGACTGGTCATCTTGCAAAGGATTGCTGGCTCTTAAAGAAGCCTGAAGTAGTTCAAGTGAATGAAGTAGCAGAAACTTCTGATCCCTCAACAAGTCAAGGAAGATCTGATGTTTTAGAAGGAACGCTTACTATCAAAAACATTCCAGTTAAAGTACTATTTGACACAGGCGCGTCACGAAGCTTTATAGCAAAGAGCGCCGCTAAGAAGCTAGATTTAAAATTGAAGAAGCTCAAGGAACCAATGACTGTCCAAAATCCAGTTGGGGGTTCTATCGGTCTCAGTTGGGTTTGTGGGGTGCCTGTCTCTTTTTCCTGCTATAAATTCCCTACTATCTCTGTCGTTATGAATTTTAATGAATTCGATCTTATTCTGGGATTGGATTGGCTAACCAAATATGAAGCAGAGGTTAGATGCGCCGAGAGAGTTGTTAGAGCTAAGATTAAATCAGGGAGTTATATAACCATACCGTGTGAAAGTCAGAAATCTAATAGAAAAGACTTCTGGGCAGCTCTCGATGTTTCTCTAGCCCAAATAGAAAATATCTCTGAAATCACAGAGAATATTCCCGACCTAGTGAAAGATATTCCTGTCGTCAAAAATTATGCGGATGTGTTTGAGGAAGTTGTTCGCTTACCTCCGCAAAGAGAAATAGATTTCAAGATCGCTTTGATTCCCAATGCAAGGCCGGTAGTTCACGCTATTCGAAGAATGTCCTTGAAAGAGAAGGAGGAATTAGACAATCAAACACGACAGCTAGTATGGAAAGGTCTGATCAGGCCCAGTTTCTCTGATTGGGGTGCAACAGTAGTGTTTGTCCCAAAATCTGACGGTACTCTACGTCTATGTGTGGATTATCGTGATCTGAACAAACAGACAATAAAGAACAAATATCCGTTGCCACGGATTGATGATTTGTTGGATCGATTAAATGGCGCACAAGTATTTTCAAGGATGGACCTAGCTACAGGCTTCCATCAACTTCGAATTGCCGAAGAGTGTGTTCCAATGACAACATTTAGAGGTCCTGACTTATTCTACGAGTGGTTAGTAATGTCGTTCGGCTTATGTAACGCTCCTGCTTATTTCGTCGATCTGATGAACAGAGTATTCAGAGGAGTATTGAATAAATTTGTTCTGGTTTTTATTGATGATATTCTAATCTTCTCTAAATCAAAGGCCGAACATGAAAAACATCTGGAACAGGTTCTAGAAATTCTGAGACAGAATGTATTAAAAGCCAAATTTTCCAAATGTATCTTCTGGCAAGATGAAGTAAAATTTCTAGGCCACGTTGTATCGAAAGAAGGAATTGATGTGGATCCAAGCAAAATCACAGCTATTCAAAATTGGAAACAACCCAGTACCCCCACTGAAGTCCGCAGTTTTCTCGGATTGGCTAGCTATTACCGAAAGTTCGTTAAAAACTTTTCGAAGATATCTGGTCATTTAACGAAGCTTACGAAGAAGCACTCTAAATTCAAATGGACTCCAGAAAGTGAGGAGGCTTTCGAAGAGCTAAAGTTAAGACTAACGACTGCTCTAGTGTTAACCATCATCGATGGAAACCAAGATTTAAAAGTCTTGACTGATGCTTCTAGAGAAGGCCTTGGCGCAGTGTTAATGCAAAGGGGTCAAGTGATTGCTTATGCTAGCCGTCAGCTGAAGCCGCACGAGAAGAACTACGTAACTCATGATCTTGAGTTGTTAGCTATCGTATTCGCCTTGAAAATCTGGAGGCACTATCTTCTGGGTGAGAGATTCGAACTGTTTACAGATCACCAGTCGCTAAAGTATCTGTTCACTTAGAAAGACCTGAATTTGAGGCAGCAACGTTGGCTGGAGTTTCTTGCAGCATATGACTTTGAGATTATATACACTCCAGGGAAAAGCCAATGTCGTGGCCGATGCACTGAGCCGAAAGAATGTAATGATCGCCAGCTTTATTATCACGACTTCCTTGATTGAAAAAATATCTATTCTTCAGAAGGAGGATAACTTTATTAAGGATATGATCAAAAGGATTCAGAAAGGCGAACCCTCGTGTTTTCAAATAGATAACGACGAAACCTTGAGGTTGAAAGGAAGGATTTGTGTTCCTGACATCCCAGAGTTAAAAAGGGAAGTGTTAGACGAGTGTCACAAGTCCAAGCTGAGTATCCACCCTGGTGTGGCCAAAATGTATAAGGATCTCAAACGAACATTCTGGTGGAAGGCTATGAAAAGAGACGTTTCAATATATGTTAGCCGATGCCCTACTTGCCAGCTAGTCAAAAGCGACCAACAGAAACTGGCTGGATTGCTACAACCGCTAGAAGTTCCTGGTTGGAAGTGGGAACATATTTCCATGGATTTCATTGATGGTTTGCCCAGGACCAGGAAAGGAAATGACAGTATTTGGGTGATCGTAGATCGCTTCACGAAGACCGCCCATTTCATACCTGTCAGATCAAACAGAACTGCTCAGAGTCTGGCACAGATATACTTCAAGGAAATAGTTAGACTACATGGAGTGCCGCTCAGTATAGTTAGTGATAGAGATACAATATTTACTAGTAAATTCTGGGAGGCATTTCAAGTAGAGCTGGGAACGAAGCTGAACTTGAGCACCGCTTATCATCCTCAGACAGATGGCCAGACTGAGAGGGTGAATCGTATTTTAGAAGATCTATTGCGGGCTTTTGTACTAGATTTCGGCGGATCATGGGAAGACCATCTCCATTTGGCTGAGTTCTCTTACAATAACAGCTACCAGGCGAGTCTGATAATGTCGCCATTCGAAGCATTGTATGGTAGACTGTGCCGATCTCCTGCTTGTTGGGTCGAACCTGGAAATAGACTTGTGTTAGGGCCAGACATGATTCGAGTCGCTGCCGACAAAGTCGATTTTATTAAGAAACGATTACTCGCCGCTCAAAGCCGACAAAAGAGCTATGCGGATAGAAGAAGAAGAGATATATCCTTTGCTGTTGGCGACTATGTATATTTGAAAGTATCGCCGATGAGAGGAGTTATCCGGTTCGGTAAAACTGGAAAGTTGGCACCCAAATTCATTGGTCCGTTTCCTATTCTGGAACGGATCGGGACTCTCGCTTATAGGGTCAAATTGCCAGATTGGTTGCCTGGAGTTCATGATGTGTTTCACATATCTCAACTTTGAGAGCACGTTCATGATCCAGACTTGATCGTCGAAGAAGCAGCTCAGCAGGATATTGAAATTACCCCTGAATTAGTTGTCGGAAGAGAGCCGCTGAAGATTATCGGCAAAGAAACCAAAGAGCTGAGGAACAAGAAGGTTCACTTAATCAAAGTGCAATGGAGTGGAGATCCGCGAGATTGTACTTGGGAAACTGAGGAGAGCATTCAGAAAGCTTATCCTAGATGCCGAGTGGATATCTCTGATTGACTCTGGTGCAAGGTACATTTACCCTACTTTGCATTTCCATTTGTTTCTCTACTCTGTTGTTATTTTCTTTCCATGGATGTGCACTTTTAAATTCTATAGTCTGAATGATTTTAAAAAAGAGTATAGAAGTTGATCAGTATATTTTTGAAAGGTTAAAACGATTTGATTATTGGTTGTGTTGTGTGATTGTAGATTTATCAAACCACTTTCGACTTTGTTCCTTTTCGGGGACGAAAAGTTTTAAGTGGGGGAGATTGTAACGACCCAGAAAATCTGAACAAATTTAAAAATTTTAAATTGGCTAAAATAATGGATTTTAAATATTTAAAATAAATATTTTAAATAATGGCAATGAAAAGTGAGTTTGAATCGACAATTGAAAACGAATATAATTAATTCTAATTATAAACAAGGCCTGAAATGGCGCTGCAGTTTCAAAAATTGAATTCAAACTTCGTCGGACTGTACCGGGTGCAAAGCAAAACGGATTTGAGTGAAACCAAAAATATTTAAATCTGTTAGTGAATACCTTCCTAACGAATCTGAAAAATCGAATTTTCATAGCGGAAAGCAAAAGTTATGGCCGAATGAATTTTCAGAAAGGTCGCTATGGAATTTATATAGCCCGTGAAATTGGCCATTTTGCATACGACCTCGGAATTCTACGAAACCACTTTTGTTGGATCCGGGATGTGAAGTTATTGCTAGGTTTCAAATTTCATAATTTTTGAAGCTAGTATGTGAGCGTGGCAAAGGAAAACGTGTTTTGGTCAATTACAGTTAAATTGGATCGACCAGAAATGGGCCTTTTTGCAAACGGTCTCAGAATTCGACAAAACTAGTTTTGTTGGGACCGTATCGTCAAAACATAGCTAGATTATTTTTTCTGGAATTTTTCGAATCAGTTTGTGGCCCTGGCAAATTGAAATGTACGTTCAAATTAAATATTGAATGTTTTATATTTTAATTTGAAGGAAAACTGACTGAAACATTCGAATGGGCCTTCGAAACATATCCCATTGTGTTCGGAATGGGGGTAAAACGCTAGGGACGACAGTCGTTGGGTTTGGATTGGGGTTCGCAGGAGGCAAGGGGTATTTTCGGATTTTTAAACTTTATAAATAAATAAAAAATTCTACTCGTCCATGTCAGACCCCCCCCCCCCGCTTCTCTCTCCCTGATCACGATTTACGGCGTAAAACCGCTCGTGCCTTCTCTCCTCCGATCCTCCTCCTACAAGCAAAATTACGCCTTCCTCCGGTTGAGGATTTTGTAGAGCTCGGAGAGATCTTCAAATCCATATAAGGAGCAGCAATTATAGTTGTGTAAATCGGCCGAATCACCTCCGTGAAGTTTCGACCTTAAAACCGCCGCCACGCCAGCTAGGGCCCACCGTGTTGACCCTCCTCCCTGGCGCATGTGCGCCTCATGTAGGTCTTCGACCCTGCGCAACCCGATCGTGGAACCATTGCACGGATTGATCGAAAAATTCAAACCTAGTTTTGAAGATTTCTGAAAGGTATCGGCTGTTTAATTTAAAACTGATTTTAACAGTTTAAAACCGTTGCAAACTTCGAAAAATCATATCTTTTTCGTTCGTTAAGGAAATTCGATGAAACAGGAAACATCGTGACCGTGTGGACGTCTTCTACCTTTTAGAAGAGACCGCATATTTTTCTGAGCCTTCTGCTATTTTTAGTGGAGTGGAACCCAATGTGAGATTTCTAATTTATAAACGATATGGAAAACGACGATGTATAAATTATATAGTCGATGTATGAGTTATATAAGCGTTGTACACCTCTTGTATAAGCGTTGTATAAGTTGTATGTTCGATGTATAAGTTATATATGCGTTGTAAAAACTATATATGTGTTGAAATAGAAGTGAATTGCTATATATATATATATATATATATATATATATATATATATATATATATATATACGCCCCTCGTCCACAAACCATGGACGATATTTATTGATTGTGATTGGGGTGAAAATTGATTGATAGCAAATGGTTGTTTGGGATTGTTTGTGGTAGATATTGATTGATTGTGGTTGAAAAATACCCGTTTTTGGTTGAGAAATATTTGGTTGAAACCACATAGGATTAGTTTGTGGAAATGAAATAAATATATACATGCCGCCTGCGTGCGAACTAGATGCATGATCCCCATCGTCAAAAACCGCGAGGTTTTAAGGTAGAGCGAGGAGCCGTACTAGGGACGGTCCCGGTTTTAACTACCCTGCCGTTATGCTGCCGAAATTTTAAATAATATTCATGTGTTTGAATTATTTTCATTTGCTGAAACTATATTTATTCGTTGAATAGAAAACCTTCATGTGTTGAATCGATATTCATTCGTTGATTAGAAATTCATGTGTTGAATGGTATTCGTGTTTTAAATATAAAAATCACATTTTTATCTATATATAGAAACTATAGAAAACCTTCATGTGTTGAATCGATATTCATTCGTTGATTAGAAATTCATGTGTTGAATGGTATTCGTGTTTTAAATATAAAAGTCACATTTTTATCTATATATAGAAACTATAGAAAACCTTCATGTGTTGAATCGATATTCATTCGTTGATTAGAAATTCATGTGTTGAATGGTATTCATATTTTGAAATAAATTGTTTTATAATAAAAATCACCTTTTATCAACTATATGGACTATGTAAAATAATCTCGTTTTAAAAGAAATTGTTTTATAATAAAAATCCTATTTTTATCACCTATATAAACTATATAAAATAATAGTGTTTTGAAATGGATTGTTTTACAATAAAAATCATATTTTTATTATACACATGAATTGTTGAAATGTGAAGTGTTAAAAATAGCAACTCGTTCAAATAAATATGCATGAGTTGAAATATTCATTAATTAGCTAATGATAGGATTTTTGCCTATGCATACAACATTAGAATGAATGGTGCTTTTAAACCAAATGGAATCAAATATGAAGTTGAATGGAAAATGATAAGTGATAAGAACTGTATATATGTACATGCATATTTATTGAACAAGTTATAGCAAAGGGGATAGAGAAGAGGAATAAAATTTTGTGCCCGACAAATAGGTACACATTTACTGTTTTGTTTGGGTGTTGATTTTATGAGCCTGTTGGCTAGCCGCTTGGCTTTTTCTTTTTCTTTTTGAAATGAGTCGCCCGTGTGGCTATTTGGGAATTTTCCCAGCCCCTCCCGTACAAAGGAGGTTATGGCGAAATTTTCCAAAATTTAAAGGCGTTAGTGAAATATTTGAAGTGAAAACGATATTGAAATTGTTGAATGAACTATATTTATATAAATATATTAATATAAATAAAATTAAAACGAAACGTGGCCGTGCAGTTCGTGTTTTGAAACCGTGATTTCAAACAACTAGTGCAGGAAATCCGACCATTGGATTTTCCCGAAACCGCAACCGTTGGGTTCGCCTGGGAAAATCTTTCCAACGGCACCAACTTTGTAAAAATCCAACGGTTGGATTGTCTGGAATGTTTAATTCAAATCTAAAGAAAAACAGCACCAGAAACGATTATATTTATATATATATATATAATTATATGTAATCGAATAACGACGCTGCAGTTCGTATTTTGAAATCGAAACTTCAAACGATTGTACCGGAAGATCCGTCCGACGGATTTTCCCGAAACTGGAACCGTTGGATTCGTTTTGAAAAGACCTTTCTAATGATGTAAATTTTGTGAAGATCCAACGGTTAGATTTTCAGATATGTGTAAATCAAATCTGAAGAAAAACAGCGCCACGGTCGCGTTATGGCCCGAAGCGTCGTTTTGAATAAATTGGCTATTTTAAAATAAATAAAAATAGCGATAAATCGTTATAAAATACCATAAACAATATGGAATGGAAATAAACTGAATTTGCTCGATTTATGTGGTATTTGATGGTTGAATGTGTTTGGTGTGAGAATTACCTTAAAGAACAAAATTGGTGTTGTCGGATAATTTAACTATTGAAGTAAATTGATTTGAAATTCTAAATATACGTGAATTATTTGAAAAGGCCGAGTTAATTCTCATTTCAAATAATTGACCGACAATTGAAAGTCGAAGATGAAGACGGTGGTCGAAGACCGGAGATCTTCACCTCGTTTGGATGGTAACCGAGGTCCTGATTGGGAGGCATCCCAAAATATGGATAATGAGTGGTGATCGGCCAGACGTACGTGGTGATCAATGGGTTTGCGAGGTATTTAGTGCCTCCGGTTTCGTTCAGACCTAGAACGGACTTGTAAATGGGCAGTGTGTCTGACATTGGATTTTGTTCTGTGTTGATTGATCTCTGTTAAATATACATCTGTTTGGCGGCGGAGAATTTATTCTTTTGCTTAACGCCCTTCTCTGAAACGCACGAGCTCAGAGGTTGTATATCGGTGGACATCAGTCGCACGGCATGAATTGCCTGTGTGGCATGCTAAGATGCAGTGATCAGGGCTTCTGTTGAAAAGCAAAGTCTTGTGGTGATGATCAAAGTACCGCCTGTGTGGCGTAGCTTTGTGTATAATGGGAATTCGCGAGCCTCACACCCCGGTATGAACCAGAAACAGGAGAGGACATCCGGGAGGGCATGCGTTTCTTTCTAGCTAGGGTGGTGTCAGTGACCTACCAGCCCTGACATTTATATACTTTTCACTTGTGTGGTTGTTGCTGTTGCGAGGTGCCTCGGTTAGATCGGACGATCCGGGTCCGATGGAGTCATTCGTTGGCTCGTTTACGCCCCAAAGGGCGGGGAAACGTATTGTTCAGGCATTTTAATCCACATCGGTGGACCGGCCCTGACGATCCAAAGGCTTGACTGAGTACTTGCCTATGGCTCGGGCTAGAGAGTCACGAATTCGGTAAGGACTATCTTTTTCCTTGGTTCATGACGGAAATCCAATTTCCAAATACGACATCGTGCGGTTTTGATTGTATACCTATATATGGCGACATACTGGTATGGGGCATTAATGCCGTCTATGATTGATAGTTATGATTCAATTGTTTTTGAAACATATAAACACTAGTAATAATATCAAATGCCTTTGTTTTATTTGTATCAAGCATATTTTGGCCGTTATAAGGTAAAAACTCTATCCTCCGGTTTGCGTTGCATTGTGTGATGGGAACTGAGTCTTATAATGGCTTCATTTTTATAAAAAGCATTGCGATGTTTAAAAGAAAGATTTGTTTTAAAGCACTGGCAATCCGATGGAGTAAACCCGTTCCACGAAAGTGGCGTGGTCCTGTGATTAGCCATATATCAAATGTGTTGAATAGATTTCTCATACCAGTCCCATGACTGACTCGTAGTTTGTTTCACTTTCAAACTCGGGTGCCCCTTTTTCTACACGGGCAGCCTTGTATTTAGGTTTAGCTGGTTCTTTCTGGATAGCTGGAGCTGAAGATGGATTCTATCATATATCTCTTTTATGCTGTTCAGCTCCTATTGTACATATTTTGTTTGTTTTCCGCTGTAGACATTTATGTATAGCTGAACTGTATTTGTACTAAGTAAGATCCTGTATACTGTGTAACTCTGATGACTACTTTTATCCATTATATTCTATTGTTCATTATCTGGTGTATTTATTTAATTTTGTTCTGCTATTATCTGTTTCTGTGTTATATTCCACGGACTACCCTTGCCACCGTCAGTACGGGGTTTGGGGTCGTCTCATACATACTTTGTTACATCTTTCTTCATCCAAAGCTAAAAGAAAATCCGCTTCATATCTTTGTACATTTTATCACTATCGGGATGGTCATCCACAAGTGGTGTGCCTTAGATAATACAACACTCACCAAATTAATGGTGCAGGGTACACATAAACTCCCATATCTTCTTAGACATCGCTTGGAATCCGTATGATAGCATTGGATATGCAACAAGGCCTCTCCTATCTATAATGTCGACTAACTCCATATCCTCTTATACCCTCGTACCCATCTGATCTATCAAGGTGGGCATAATCTCTAATGTTGTAAGTAATCCAAGAGTGAAATCCATAGAGGGCGCAAAATCGGTTGCTATTGATTTTGATTTATCCACTCTACGAGTAAGAGACTTGAGGTTGCTGTCTTCAAACTCAATGCATCTTCTACTACATTTCCCTTCCTTAAAGTATATGAAATCTCGAAGTTGTAACAGGCATAAATTCCATCCATCATGCTCCCTTATGTTTAAATATTCTTGGAAAATAAGTAATACAGCGAGTTGTGATCCATGATAGTAGATAACTGAAACTCCATAAGAAGAACTACCATACCCACAATGGCGGCTAACTCCAGGTCATGGGTACAGTAGTTCTTCTTATGGATTTTCAACTATTTAGTATCATAAATCACTATCCCACTTCTTGCATCAGAATCGCACCAAGATTGGTTCCACGCATCCGCGTAGATTGTGAAGGTTTTAGTATCATCTAGAAGTACTAATATCGGTGCAATGGTTAGATATCTCTTTAACTTCCTAAAAGAATCCTCGTAATCATCATCCCAAGTAAATACAAGATCCAATTTCATAAGCGGGTTAGCGGTATTAAGATCTTTGCAAAATCCTTGATAATCTTCTGATAATAACCCGCAAGATCAAGAGATTTCCTAACTTCCATAGTGTTCTCGGGGACTTACCAATCTTGTACCATCACGAACTTGGTGGGATCTACAACTAATCCTTTTTTAAGACTATGTACCACAAGAAATGCACCTCTTCTTTTATAGAAATGGCATTTAAAGAATTTTGCCTTAGCTTATGAGCTCGGAATGTGCTGAGGATCTGCTTCAAGTATATAGCATGCTAGTCCTCACTCATCGAATAAACCAGATATCATCCACAAAAATTACAATAAACTTATTCAGGACAACCCTAAACACCCAACTAATGGGTTGAGCATTGCTTAGTCCGAAAGACATGACTAGTCACTCAAAGGATCCGTCGGGTGCCGGAAAAGAAGTCTTATCTATACTATTCTTTGCTACCCTTAATTGGAAACTAGTGGCTATATCTTACTAGGAGAAAACTGTGGCTACTACCAACTAGTCAAAAATATCAGCAAAAATCGGATATCGGTTTTCTTTGTAAGCTCATTCAACTCTCGATAATCTACGTATAGTCTAAGGGAACCATCCACTTTTGTATCAAAGATGACTAGTGCCCCCACTTTGAAATACTCCTCTGAATGAAACCATTCTCCGAGATCTCTCTAATTTTCTTATCTAAGAGCCATGTGCCTCGCTAGTATTGACATAGGTTTGGCATTGTCGGTGAGGTTTATCCTGATCTCGATCTCTCACTTTGGAAGTAGCCCTCTTACCTCATCAAAAACATTAAGGAAATCTCAAACTATATGAATTTAACTGATCTCTTCTGAGGATATATCTAGGGAATATAAATAACTCAATATGAATGACCCTCTTGGGTCACATAAAATCTTAAGGGTGCATTAACTACAAGTACCTAATATGACAACCCTCCTCTCACAATTTAGTATAGGCCCATATGTGACTAACCAATACATCCCCAACATCATTACATATCCCAAGAAACACAAGATATATGCATCACTGCCAAGATCTACACCTAGAATCATGATTTTTAGACCCTCAGCATATCATGGATAAGTGCTTCGAAACCCTACAAGGTTTGAAACCACAATTGGATCTATGACTAGATATGTCAAAGTGCAAAAAATGAACCAAAGAACTACAGATAAAGGAGTGTGACACTCCCAGATTAAATAAAGCACGAATGAAAAAAAATACTAAAATAAAGATCAAACCTTCAAAAACTTTCTTTCCTTTGTCCTAACTGCACCAATGGATGGGGCTACCTCTAAAGCCTGAATTTGTGTTGTCTGAGTGGGAGCTCTCTGTGTATTCCTAGTCCTCTAAGGGAAGAACTTATTGATTTGTCGACTGCTCGCATACTAAGCATTTTCTTTTTAGACATTCCATCTTGCAATCTCTAGCGTAATGTCCATTTCTTTCACAAGTATTGCACTTTAGATTATCTAAACTTGTCCTTTTTGAGGTTTTCTGACTTCTTATTACTCTTCTTATCTTTCCAAAAATAAATATTTTCTTAGCATTATCTCAATACTACCTTCTTCCCTCCACCATAAGGGTCATCTCCGCCATAGTCTCGAAAATTGCTCCCATAGGTACATGGATGAGTGTCGACCAATGCAATGATTGGTTCAGACCCTTCGTAAACTTCAATTCCTTCTTATGTTTGGTGCTAGCCAGCTCCAAACCAAACCTTGATAATTCATTGAATCGATTAATATGCCCATTTATTGTCATCTACCGCTGCCTAAAATTGATGAATATTTTTCAACTGGGCTCCTTCCTCTGCTTATGATAAGAACTTCCTCTCAAACCACCTTTGGAAACCATTACAGTTTAGCCCTCCTATCTTCACCTCAAGCACCTCCTACCAGCGTAATGCCTCTCCCTTTAGTCATGTGGTAAGCTCAATCCTCTATTTGTCCCTTAGCCTGATCAACCTAATTATATTTTCGAAAATCTTTATCCATGCCCATGCATCTACATATGACTCAATTCTATAGAAAATCTTCCCTCCTAGGCTAGCAAAATATTTGCTTAGCTTAGAAAAATCTATCATAGTAGGTGGACAAGCGGGGGCTCCACCTACAGGTGCATCGACATGCATATTCTCTTGAGGCTCCGCTAGTGTCATAGCCTGGAAGTATCCATAAAACTAGATAGGGATTGTCATGCCCAAAATCTCAGGTATGTCTGGGGCGTCAGTCATCCTATGTAAGAGAAAAAAAATAAAGATTTAGGCATGGAAGAAAATAATTGAAGGAAGGGAGTTTGGGTTTTCAGGGTTTTTATAAAAAATATACTTCTTAAATTACTTCTCTTAAAATATTTTTCTTTCAAAAATCATATGTTTTTCTTTTAACAAGTTTTAGGAATCCTAAAATCTTAGGCTCTAATAAAAAAATTGAAACTGCATACTCGTAGCATACCCCGATCAAGTCATTCCAAGAAATGTAGAGAGTCTAGGCATACTAAAACGTAAGAGACTAAGATCATAAGACATAAAAATAGTTTATAGTGGAAACATTTCAGAGTAAAAGCAATTAATAAAGTCGTAACTTCGAAATACCAAATCTCAGTCTTACGAACACCATATAAAAGTACATACATAACTATCCTCCCACAAATCCAATACAATATAACCAAATAACATGATATAGATGAAGCAAATATATGAAGAAAATATGAAGTTCCAATGATACACTCCAAGTTGTTCCGAATCAAGCGCTGCCTTGTGAGCCTAATGGGAGAAAGAGAAAAGAAAATGGATTAGACATGTAAGTCTGGTGAATAAAAAGTGACTACGAAAAAGAGAAATTTCAAGATATAATGGGCTTTAAGGTTGTTCTAAGTGTTACAAGGATTCAATATCTGTGCTTTTCTTAAGATGATTACTTAAACTGATTGTTTACACTTAAGATTCTTACTAATAGTAAAATATTGCTTAAGGAATGAATCCCTATTCCACCCAGTTCGATCTGCTACTATCTACCATGAAGCTAACATGGTAATGTATTCCCTTTACACAAAATCGGTATCTGTCCAAACATGAATCGTTGTGTAACACCCCGAATTTTGGGTTAATACTAAAATTCACTAATTACAGGATAAATAATCTCAGATGTGGGAATTGGGGGTAACGGGCTGCGTTATTGCGTTCGTCTCGGAAAAATACGCGAAATAGAGTCCGAGTTTTCGAAAATCGGAGTCCGTATGGCCCAGTTATGGCCCGATGAAGTTTGCAGAAAATTTAAAACTAAAACAGATTTAAAAATTTAAAATGTTCAGATTTGGAATGGGCCAGGCGGGGTCAGGCGGGAAGGTTCCCGCCCAGCCCATGTCGACAGGGCTGTCGACAGGCCTGTCGATAGGGGTGTCGACATGCCTGTCGACTTGCCTGTCGACAGGGTGGCACCGTTCTGTGAACCTGGGTGCACCAGGTTGCACCAGGTTGGGTTTCAGGCTGGCTAGAAGGGCTGGTTCTAGAGATTTCCTAAATCTAAGGGTCCTAATCTAATCTAGGGTTAATCTAAGGGCCTAAAACACTCACCTAATCCTATAAATAAGACCATAACCCTACCCTAATTCATACATAATTAAGTCTTGTAACTAAACTATGGCAAATTGAAATTTGAGCATGGCCTCCACTAGTTCATGAAGGAAGTTGCAAGCTAATCCCTCTCAAATCATTCTCTAATCATCATTATCTTCATAGTTGCAACTAATTCTACTTCATAAGGTTGCTAATCTTAAGTTTGGTGAGTTTCTATCACTTTAACATCCATTGTTAAAGTAAGTAGATTGGGTGTAATGAGACTTATGGTCTTAAATGCGGATTAGTGAGTTTAAATCATGTGTAATGATATGTTACTCTATGTTGTTCTATGTTTATGCATATATGTGATAAGTTGGTTTATGCATGCTTAATAAGTTGATTTATGCATGATTAACAAGTTGATATATGCATGTTTAACAAGTGGATTTATGCATATTTAATAAGTGGAATTATGCATGTTTAGCAAAGTGAAATATGCAAGTTAAGTGTATGTTTAAATGCAAGTTGAAAGTGATATGCAAGTTATGCATGCTTATGCAAGTGTATGGATGCTTATGCAAGTCATGTATATGTTTAAATGCAAGATTTATGTGATATGCAAGTTATGCATGCTTATGCGAGTATATGAATACTTATGCAAGATATGTATATGCTTAAATGACATGATATGCAAGTTATGCAAGTATGTGAATGCCTATGCAAGTATGTGAATGCTTATGCAAGTTATGTGTATGCTTAAATGCATGTTTAATATGTTATGCAAGATTGAGAATGCCTATATGCAAGTTTAACATGTTATGCAAGATATGTGTATGATAATATGCAAGCTCATATGCAACATGTTATGCAAATCATGTGTATGATAATATGCAAGTTTGGGTTGTATGTAGTTGGGTTAATATATGCTTATATATGCAAGTTGACATCCTCTTAACCCATGACAAAGTTGTATGCTAAACCCATGATATTGTGATGATCTTCCCCTTATTATGTCATGTAACGAGAACGATTTACGTGGGGAACGATGGGGTTGGTAAATATGTTAATAAATGAATGTTTGGGTATGATTAAGCATACCATAAAAATAAATTACCATAAGTGGGAATTTACCTATTAAGTTAGGTCTACCCCATGGGAATTTACCTATTGAGTTAGGTCTACCCATGTTATGGAAAACTTGATATTAATTAGGGATAATTAATATGGGGGTGATTAATTAGGTGTAATTAATCGACTAAGACACGAGGTTGGACTCATTTGTAGTGTAAAACTGCCCGGACCCGACCGGCTTAACCAGTTGCTACAAATGTCAGCCCAATGTGAGAGGTCTTAGCCATAAATTAAATACGTGATTAAGGTAAAGACACGAGGTTAGACTCTGTTATGACGTAAGACTGCCCGGATTCTACCGGCTTAACCAGGCGGTCATAACAGCCAGTCTAATGTGGGAGGTCTTTACGGGAGATCACGGTCTTAATTAATTAAGAAACACTTAACCATAATAGCATGTAGTGGGACATGAGGGGTTAAGTGGGTGCCTTGGGTGGCATGAGGAAATTTGGTGGTTGCCTTGAGTGGCATGTGGAATCTAGTGGGTTGCCTTGGGTGGCAATAGAAAATACGATTAAAATACTTAACCAAGTGGAAACATGTAATTAAACATGATTAAAGGGTTAAGTGGGATACACTAGATATTTGACAAGCTTAAGTGGGTAGCTTGTGGGGGCCCATTTCAACCAATATCCCAAACGTATCTTTGTGGGCTCGACCCATGTCGAGTGACGGGACACGCATATTGGGCTTGATTATAAGAGGCCAAAACGGGTTAGCGGTGGCAACGCAAGTCCAACGGGCTTCATATGCGTGTGTGGGCCCGGGCTGGTAGATAAGCCGTTGTTGCATCGTGTAGATATAAAGCCGTGCACCGTTAGTATTGGGTAGCCACTTTAGGGGAGTGATACACCCCACTGTGGGACCAGCACGGGTATCTACGGTAGGGAGCCGATCGATGGGGAGTAGTGGGTACACCTAAGGAAGATAGGGGCAGACGGCACCTATGTAGGGGTACACGAAACTACTGGGTAAGAATTACTGGGTACACCTAGTGGAGATAGGGGCAGACGGCACCTATGTAGTGGGCTAGGGGTACATGGAACTACTGGGGAAATTTTCTAAGTCCTTGGAAGGGATCAACCTTTAAGTAGGAATGACTGGTGTGGTGCAGTTAGTAATTATCCTTGGGTGGGTAGATGCGTCCTGACGGTTATCTTAGTTTATCCTAAGTCTACCAAGCTGCTTAGTGTAGCCATTCATCCCCAGATATTACCATGGTCAAGTTTATGTCTTCTCTGGTTACTTTAATGATTGTATTGTTAAAGTTATAGGGCTCACTCAGACTTATGTCTGACCCCGTTGTTTTTATCTTTTTCCCAACCCTCAGGTCCTACGGTGGATCCTAGCGGTAGTAGAGCTTGATCGGATTGCTATTCCAGTCTTGAGGAGCTTGGGTAGATGTAAAGCTCCAGTTATCCAGTTATCTTTTCTTTTGTTATGGCTGTTGTATGAGAGAGTGGGATTATGTACTTCTTTATTTTGACAGATGTTGTACTTGACTTTTATCATGGTTTTATGATGTAACCAGACATGTTTATTTCCGCTGTTATGAGATGATGTTTTAAAATTTCAAGTACTACTTATATCTGTCTTGTTGTAATTTTTCTGTTCTATATTCACTAAAATACTCCACCGATGCTATGGCATTCCCTTAGTGAGTGACCATAGCGGGTGTGGGGTGTTACACGTTGGGATTCACCCTAGTTGTTGTGCTTAATTTCCCAAGTCAAAGCTGCACGTGTATCCATCTAGATGGACATCTATCTCCTGCACTAAGAACCCACAATGTCTTATTTCCTACGTTGATGCCTGCACGCCTAGTCACCATTGGGGCGTACCGCCTTCAGTCCTTTTCCCAATTAGGTCGCTTATTTTCCATGTCGACACCTGTTTCTGTTCACCATTGGAACAGGACCACATATAATAATCTAATTTCTCTCCCTTCTCAACCCCCATGACCAAGGCTTAAACAATTTTTCACTTATTTCATATGTCGATATGTATGCTTGTACATCGTTAGGATGAGACCCCAAACTATACTAGATAAAACTATGGGCCATTTTTTCCCATGCCGACGAATGTCAAGTTTGCCATTGGGATGGGCTCCAGCTGTATTGTTTTCTATTATTATGATACTCTGATCTTTTTAGGTTCTTTACTATTTCATGATAGTCACTGCTTGAAAATTTTGTATTTATTTATTATAAGATAATATCATAATAATTCTATTTTTTCGTTTTTATTATAATAGTTGTTATAATTCAGGTATTAGTTTTAAAATCTTGTTTTTTTTACTTATATTAGCTATTTATAACAATTCATTTTCCTATTTATGAATTTACATAAATTATATGTGCATTGATTCATTTTTGTAAATTCTGCATTTTTTATTTAAACCTATGTTAGTGAATTTTCTCCCTTTTCTATTAATTTCACAAAAAATAAATGGATCTAAGATGGTCTTTTAATATAGAAATTACAGAATTATATGCTACTTAACATATGTAAAATAAATGTAATTTGATTGTAAATAAACTGCAAATTTACTGTACTTAACTATAAACAAAATAAATTGTACTAAACTATAAATAAATTAAACTATACTAAACTGTAATGAAATAAAATGTCAATAAAATAAATCGTACTAAACTATAAAATAAAATGTAATCTAGAACTGCTTTTAAGTCTAAATCTTTAGTCTTTCTAATTCAATAATTTGTAGTTCTTTCCACTCAACTGAAACTAGCATCCCTGGGCCTTCCTCGATCCTCTTCTAGATCTTCTAATATTTTAGTTATTATCACTACGCCATAGATGGCCTACGACAACTCCAGAGTAATGACGCAGTAGGTGCCAAAAAGTGTTGGTATAGGCAAAAAATGATTTGTGGCAACACTTTTTTGGGGTTGCCGCGTTGCCTTGGAGTCAAAGGCAACACATTTGCGACCCTAAGGCAACATCATCACCGGTGTTGCCATAGGTACTAAATTTACAAAAATGTGGGGTCCACTAAAATCTGTAACCCGGGTTCACGGAATCCTGTTGTGGCTGTAGCCCGGGTTCACGGAATCATTTTGTGGGACCCACATGCATTAATCTTTGCAACACTTTTACCATCCAATGGCAACACCATATCATAACAATGGCAACGGTTCACATTACATACAACAACATTATATAATAGCTATGGCAACATTAAATCGCATACTTCAACATTACAGAATTTAACATCACACTGATCAATTAAACTAGTGATTATCTCGGATTCACAAGCGACACAAATATTAGTACTTACAAACATACTTACAAACGTTGCCAGAAAAATCATGTTCACAGAGCATACTTACAAACACAGCTAGTACGTGCTAAATATCAATTCATATTCACTGCAGTTGCGCACAAAGATCCCTAATATCATGACTAAGAGCGTGAGCCTCCACTACTTCCAGTTTCAATGCCTTCACTGCGAACTGTCGCACAAAAATCCCCAATATCAATGTGCATGTGCGGGTTTGCTTCACCCAATTTCTTCAGCATCCTTGTCAAGTTCTCCTGAACTTTTTCGTCCACCTTTGCATCAAATTCACTTTGGACCATCTTGTTCACCTTTGCTTCGACTTCGTCGGCTATATCTTCCCTTATCTTCGTTGCCAGCTCCTGTATGTATGTGCCTGCTATTGGAGTAGCTTTTGAAATTTTTGGAGACGTGGTGTGCCGTCCTATAAGCCATGATGGACCGTGCGACTTTCCATCAGAAACAAGTTCATGAACAACTCCATCATTGCTTCCTTCACTAATTGCTTTTTCAATCTTCTCCTGCGAAATAAAGCAGTTTTAAAATGTGACATTAAATAAAATTAACAATTTTTAGACAAGAATTGTGGCATATACACACTGAAACCCAAAGTAAAATATCACACCCATTGCTATGATCGATCCTGCTATCGGTTTCAACAAAACAAGATCTAATTCTACAATAATGATGATCATGTGCAAAATGAAGCATTGTTTTTGACACCTGATTGAAGAGAAAATAAAATTCTTACAATTCTGTAGTTCATTATTGAAGCATCAGCCTTGTACACCTTTCCTTCTTTCCGCTTGCGAGTTTTAACATAAAGTTCTTCATCAGATTCCTTGGCCTGATACAAATTAAAAAACATTAGATAGTAGAAGGATATCAAACCAATTGTTCCAGAACATATATCACTAATATTGCTAAACAAGTTAAACAAGGATATGTAATTTATTCACAAGTTAAACAAGGATACTGCATTCGAGTTAAACAAGGATACTGCAATATAAAAGTTAAATAAGCAAAATACATACCATTTTATGCTAAATTTGGGGAAAAAGTTTTGGACCAGCAGTGTGCGTGTCAGTATACAATTTCCGATTTGCAGAATTTGTAAGGGCCTTGGACTACAAAACAACATGAAATAAATATGTTTATCTGACTGATTTGAATGAATAAAAAGGGAAAAAATTCTGTGATAAAACTTAAAATTATACTTGAACTTTTTCATCTCCCCAAAACTGCAAGAGTACTTTGAAATCCTGAAGTGGAATTTCGTCCGGCCTATTTTCAAGCCTCTCTTCATCAGTTTCATAAGCCGTATAGTGTGCCTTTTTAATACGACTCTTGTACCCCCTCCAAGCATCACGAATTGACCTCAAAGCCCAATATTCACATTCATTTGGAATAATATACCGTTCCTTAAATACAAATCAAACATTAAAAAGAACAGTCATGCTACTTTTGTGACAAATTTATTATATTTAAATAAAATTCAACTAAGTTTGCAAATTACCTTCACATAGCTCCACAGCGTGTCTTTCATACTAGCAGGAACATCAAACCAAGACTTGTAAGTAAGTGGAACACTCCTCTTCAGTGTTCCTAAAAAATAACTCAGTTCAGTCATTACTTGGTCATAGTCTGAAATAGGTTGGCCCCGATCATTCATTTGGATTATAACTCTTTTGTCATATGGCCTTGAATGAACTTTATCCATCTTTGTTTTTCCCCTAAGCCTTCTGGGAGCTCCGACTACCGTTACAAAGTACATACAATAGTAATGAGAAGGCTAGGCAAAACATAAATGAGAACTTCAACTATTAAAATCAAAACTCAATCAAATACTACCTTCATCTTCTGCTACTTCATCTTCTTCGTTTTCAGTATTTGTCGAGACATTTCCGACAACAGCCTTATTCTTTACACTTCCACTTCCACTACTGTTAATCTTCTGGCGTTCTTGCATAGCCAAATAAGCTGCCATTATTCCTATCCCTTCATTGTGTGGTAACTCAACGCTACATGGTGGACCATCAGATTGCGTACGAACTGGTACTTCCCCTGCCTTAGGAGTTGCATTATTATCAGTTGCAGATTTGACATTGGCTCGTGAACGAGTTGTTGGTCCAGACTGAGGCTTTGTAACCCTATCTTTTTTGGTTCTCTAAAATACGCACACAAAAACAATAAAATAAAAAAATAATGAAGCTAGTCTATTATTACCAACATAAAATTAATTCTTTAGCTATAACGCTCCTTTGCCTGATTTTTTGAAGTATCATCTTCAAATTCTGGAACATAATCTTCGCTTTCCTCATCAAGCATCTTTGATTTTGCTTTATTTTTTCCAAATTCATTTCTCATTCTAGAAACTAATTTAGGCATCCCAAGTTTTTCAAAAACTTTATTCTTTTGTGAGACATTTTTGTCTCTCTCCATTTCGTACTCTATAAGCGGTGGAGGTGGCGGAGGTGATAGATCATCATTCTAAAAGTAATTAAACAAGACATTATTGTAAATATTAGCAAAATATGTAGATCATATATTAGAAGACCAGGTTGTAGTCTTCTTACCAGAAACTCATTTTCATCTGTATTTTCCTCTTCATCATGTGGAGTATTGAAATCCAATTTACTCTTGACACCTGCTGAGTTGGTATTCAAAGTTGCATCGCTGATTTCAGTTGGATTTTCCTTCTCGGGTAACTTCATCGAACTACTGACTCTAGTTGACTTCTTGCTGACTGCCTTTTTCTTCTTCATAAGTGGACTCGCAGCGGTTTTTCTTATCACTTCTGGATTGTTCGTCACTGGATTATTTAGCCGTGCCGACTTTCTAGGAGTAAAGACTTGATCGGTCTGCTTGTTGTTGATAAGTGAACTCACAGCAGCTTCGCTGATCATTTGGGAATTGTTTAGCCGTGTCGACTTTCTTGGAGTAAAGACTTGATCGGTCTACTGCTTCTTTTTTGCTACCTGTTGTAGATGGTGAGAGGTGACAAACTGCCGTTTCTGTGATTTCGCAGCTGCAACATACAAGTTCTTTATTATTATACTAAGTGCACTAAAAATCAAACAAGTCCTAAATGAAAAACATATTTAGCAAAATGACCAACTTCATCAAGATAGTACAAATAAGAAGACATGTTTATACCTAGAAACGGATTCTTCCTCGGGCATACGATGACATGTGGCTGCATTTGTTTAATTGGCTCGGTACTATCCTCGACGACAGTGTCGACATAGAAATCAATGTAATCACTATTATTTTTTATTTGCATCATAAACAACAGCTCTACATCATCGACCACCAATTTCCACCCACTCGTTGGACCTTTCCATGCATATATTCCTCCAATTTCGGTGTACTCTAGCTCTTCCTTGAGAAACTCCATCAATACTGTGTACAAAAACCTATCCAGATCAACATCCTTGACAATAGCCTCTTCTCCACCAACATATCCATTCTTCCCAAATTTTCCCTTGTGATGGAACCTAAGATTTGCCTCCATCCTACACAAAATGGAGAAATTAGCATTCGATTGAAATAATTACAAAATAAAATAAACCAACCGCGTTATAAAATAAAACAGCCACTTCACTAACATGTAATATAGGCAGAAACAACATTTTCTTACTTAAATAGCATGCAGTTATTTTTCTTGAAACACCACAAGTTTTGCAGTTATTTTCCTTTTCATTTTTTGCCCAATATATAAGATGCAGTCATTTGGACATGCATGTATTCTTTGGTAATCGAGGCCTAAATTTACACACAAATAACATGAAGCCATCTGAACTTATGAAGTTCTGCCCATATTTTTTCCTCGTTCATCACTAATTTACACACAAATAACATACACAAATATTATTTAGCCATGACTATAAGGCAAAAAACAGAATAATATCATATAAACAGTGCTCAACATAAGTTTGTTACAAAAATAAACATAATAATAAAATCAGGAATATGATTACGCCTGAATACACAAGTAAATCTGTGAATTAGGCAACACAACAATCAAATTAGGAAATACTTGAAATATACATTGAGTGATACCTTAAGCAGCAGAATAAATCGAAGCCCTAACTGAAATTTGAGACCCAAACGAACCCAATTGAAGACCTAATTGAAACACCGAAGCCCTAATTGAACTTGAACTCGAACTTGCCGTAATCGAACCCCAATTAAGCTTGAAAACTTGAACTCTTAGCCCTAATTGAAATTGTGAGTGAGAGTCTTTGACAGATTGAGCGGCGGCGTATTTTGTTAAGTTTTCGATTGAAACCCTAATTGAAAAGTTGGCTAAGTTTTTTGCTGCTTTGTATTTTGTTTTTTGTTTTTGCTTCCCGCGTTAAAGATTATTTCACGTCACGCGGATTGCTAACGTGGACCGTTGGATCGTAATAACCCGAATTGATAAATTTATTCACGTGGCTACTGCAACACCTTGGATTTTCTATGGTAACACTTTGAAGCCTGTGTTGCAATAGACAAAAAACAACATACCTATAGTAACATTGTAGCTAGCAACACCTTGAATTTTCGTCGCGATAGGCCATCTATGGCGTAGTGTATCTTTTTCTTAAATAAAATATTTAATTTAGGTCTCAAGCTCTAAAAATTAAGAGGGATACCTAGACATAGAGAAAGAAGATTGTGTGGCATGAAAGGGTTAGATTAGACTCTATTAACAGGTTTAGTAGAGGATCATAAGCCATTAGATCAGCCATATCTAATACAAGATCTCCATATTACATATTAAAATTTGAAAATACACTGAAGGTAAGATTGAAATCTGTGCGTCCAAATTATTAAATTTCCTATTTAATTCAACCCTTTGTACCTGTCTAGGTTTAAAATTTAAATACATTACGCGCGGGTTAACTCCCATCCATGGACGGTCGACACCCACTGTTAACCGTCAATAGGGGTGGTCGACCCATGTCAGGTATATTTCTTTTTTAGGTTTAAATCTTATTTATATATTCTGACTTCCGAATTCTCTTAAAACCTTTTCATTTTAGCTCGGATTGAAGCAAGTTATATATTTAAATTGTCTAGAAAATCACCCAGACTTAATAATGAAACTTCCATAGCTAAATTCAAATGTCTATACCGCTTATTTTCTTATTTAATTAATTTTTAATTAATCTTTGTCGACGTCTAAAAGTTGGCGCTAACGGTCGATATATTTACGATAGTGAAAATAATCGTCCAGTAAGGAAAATATGCGAGTTGTGTAAATATGTAGGGGAAAACACTAGAAAACATTCACGCAATATATATAGTGGTTTGGCTCGTTAGATCCTACGCCCACTTTGGAAGTTTAGTATTATTTATCCACGTTTTCAATTACAATATGGAACTAGTATATCATTGAATGTACAAGGACTATGATGATTCCAAATGCTAAAATATGTGATCCAGAGAGCTATTCTTGGAGAAAGAGGTAGTAGGCTTTACTTCGTTATCCAAATGCTTGAAAGGGGAAGGAGGAGCCTTCACGAGTCCGTGAAACCAAGTATAACCAAAAGGGGATCGATGGGCTATGAAGTTCTCATGAAGCTACCATAGCCATGGTGGCAAGGAAGTCTAATAATGGGTTTTATTCCTTCTTCTCGAGATGTCCAAGAAGGAGATTCTTCTTCTCGGAGTGATGGAAGGTGCTTGATAGGTTGTAGGAAGGTTGTCTTCTTCCTAGTATGCCATGAGAACAAAGAGCCAACCCCTTTCACACTGTAGAATGGTATGTATTTATAAGTTAAGAGGAGAAGGTGAAGCAGATTAGAATAGGTGAGGAAGTGGGTCCCACCCCCATACTTCGTATCTTGGGATCGGTACCAATCCTGAGATCTGTACTTCCGAGGATTGAGCTTATTTCTTCTTCCCTATTTACAACACTTTGTATCCGCTTCGTCTTGATTCACTTCATGTCCTCTCCACTTAGTATCCACTCTGGTCTACTTCGAGACTTCGTATGTGGTGGCCCTACCACTCCATATCCATGGGAGGTTGGAAATTTCATATCCGGAGAGTTGAAATGACGATACGAGGTAACATGGTAGGACAGGATACAAATTACAAAGTTGATGGGTATACAGATAAGAAAAGTTGAGTTGTGGGAATGAATAAAAAAGTGGAGTTTCATTATGGGATAAGTAGTTCATGATCCACGGAGATAAGTTTTGGGGATTCGATTTGCACTATTCCATTCCGGGGAGTTACCAAGTGGACATGAAATAGTGAAGTGGTATTTTGAGAAGTCGTGAGTTTGGGATATCAATACTCTTGTATGACTCTATCTGGGCTCGAATCCTGAATGTTTCGACAACACTTCCAAGTTGTTCATCCACGCATAGGGTCGAGTCGTGTGGACTTAAATTGATTTTTGGAAATCGACCCAAATTCCGGTTGACACTTGTCCCCCAAAGGATGTCTTGTTATAATATGGCGTGCTTTGAGATGAGCTAAGTATTCCTAAAATTCGGAAAAGTCTCCAACTCACATCGAGCGACTAGTCATGTCCTTTCTGTTGAGTAATTGTGACGCTTGGTCGTAGATTATTGACGTAAGCACAGAATTCCGGCATTGCTGATACTTCTGGTTACTTGGACTAGAATCCCAACTGATTGTTTAAGTGAATGCCCATTTCTTGTCGACTTAAGGAGTGTAACGTCAGTTGTCGACATTCGCTTACACCGAAATGCAAACAAGTTGTTATTGGCATATAATCGCATTTGCACTCACAAGTTAGCACGTGATGCAATGATAGTCTAAAATAAGTGACATGATATTTAAATGGTATGTTGTGGGAATGCGACCATGCAAGTTAGCTTTCGAAAGGTTGTCAAATTGGAACTTGATCGTTTTACGTGCGCTCCTGGACCATTTATGTTTATGAACACATGATTGATTAACGATTCGAGTTAGTTCGATCGATCGAGATTCTGAAAGCATGTATGCGCGATCATGTCCGTGTTTCGGACACGCGATCGTGTAAATTGGTTGCCGAAACGTCGTTGAATTAGGGCTTGATAGTATGCCATGTTCCGTGGAATCATCTAGATTCGTAGGTATATGATTGTTCAATGATTTGAGTCAGTTTCGACGGTCGAAGTTTCGACGACTTGTATACGCAACCATCATCATTGTTGGAGTTCAGAACTACGTTCATCGATCCGGATTTTTCATGCAATGATTTTCCTCCTTTCCTTTCTTTTTTTATATTATCGAGATCAGTACCGATGTAATTACATAGAAAATTTTCTAAGTTTTTTGGGGATCATCCCCACTCCCACAATAAATATGCGGATATGGAATTCATTTCCCCTCCTGGCATATTTGGTACTTGCGAACACTTTGACTTTTCTAGACTACAAAAACCCTTGAATAATTAAACATCATCCTTCTAGCTTTGACCCCAACTCAGGTGGGTTTTATTCGAGATTGTACGTGTAGAGTCGGTCGAAGGAGGATGTTAGTGTTGTATATAACTGTGTTGTATACACAATTATACGATTTTTGTTTGATGCTAACAAACAAATATATATTATTTTAAATGTATTTGTTGCTGTCCTGTTTCATATATTTACCACAGACAGGAATATAATATTTATATTTAAATAGAATACAACTATACAAACATTCATATATTCATACAGTATTGTATTTAAATTGAATATTATATTTCAAACACTCAAAAGTCCAACTATTGATAACTCCGCTATTTGTTTATCTCAGTAATACATCACATTGTATATACATTCACTCATATACAAATTTACACACTGTCACTGTCTTCAGTCTTCTGTCTTCACGGCCTTCAGTCAGTCCAGTCTTCATACCTGTCACAAACAGATACACACACACTGTACACTGCAATAGAAATAAAACTGAATACATGCAAATTTGAATATATTTTTAAAAATTTATTTGCCTCAGTTTTTTGGTGTGTTTTCTCATCATTTTTCTGACTCGATCTGATTTTTTAATCCATCCAACCGTGTCTAGATAGCTAGTGATATTCACAGTGATACACTATAAATACCACAAGGCAGACAATGTGTACATATATATTTCAGTGCAGGGACAGGAAAACGATTCTGATGGCTGCATATACACACGTGTATAAATATACGCGTGTGCACTGCCTCGCCGATCAGCGTGCAACTGAAGAGTAGTCACGAGGACCATCTCAACTTAGTGCTCACATATATGATCAACTTGTATAACTGACAAGCATGGAAAAGCATAAAACAATGCAAGTGTTCAAGTCAACATAATCAGTTCAAACATGATCGAGGCATGCACATGACAGCTCAACAAAACTACAAAGTATACAAGGCAAGGGAAGGTTCAACATGACGGTGTCAAAGTGGCCAAGTACAACAAGACTGCACACATCCAAAATGCTCAAGTGTTCGAGCAAAGTGATCCAAATACATGCACTTCAGTTTTAAGAGGTCTATAAATGGATACAGTAGTGCACATACAAGTGACAGGGTGGTGCAAGCATAACTACTTCAAGTATCAAGCACCCAAGTTGCAGAACAGCAAGTTCAAATACAAACTGGCATGGTCAATGAAGGAAGAGAAAACATATTCAAAATGGTGAGAGAATGAAGCATGTGTACAAGTCATTTTCAGGTGGAAGTGTACAAGTCATTTTCAGGTGGAAGTGTACAAGTCATACTAAAGTATTCATGAATACAAACTGGTGCAAACAGAAATGGTTCAGGTCAAATTAGCATGCAAGCATAAGTGGAGTTGTTACAAATACATTTTTGGCAACTTCACAAAATAGATGATTCAAGTACAACATGGTGGAATGGATTCATGTACGAGCAAATAGCAGTGATGTCAATACAGAAGCACAACATTCAAATGAAGGAACATGTATGAATGGCAGTATATTCATGAGTGATCAACAGGTTCGGCACACTCAAATAACAAAGGGAAAGCAGCTACTACATCGGTCATGAAATCACTTACAAAAGTGTAGTTAGGGTTCAGTGTTAAAATATACATGAAACTCAATGTATTTAAACATGCAAGAGAATGTTACAGCAGGAAACAATCAATTTATATATGGCATTCAACATATGATAAAAGGAAACATTATGGAATGCACATGTCTGCATCGTTAAGTGCAAAATACAAGTGTGAACATGTCAGCAACAAGAATGAAAAAGCCAAGTCCTAATTGTTCGAAATCAGTGCAAGACATCACAATTATATTTCCAAAATTGATTCAAGAAAACATATTGCAAATCATTTTCCAGAAACCACAATATTGGACAAATACTGTATTTGGCAAATCAATATCATTATTTCCAGAAATGATTCAAGCTTTCCAAGAATTTGCAGATTGAATCAAGGTAAATGTAGCAAGTTATATTTGGAAATGTATATCTGCAAAATGCTTAGTGACAAAGGCGTGATCAAGTAGGACAAAGATTTGTCCAGCAAGCCTCATCAATTTCATTCCAAGAATGGACAGTGTTAATAAAAGTAAAAATCACCAATATCGGGAAAGATATAATTTTATAATTCCATGAGTTTCTAGAAATGTCATGCTGTAGAAATCAGATGAGGAAATTCACATAAATTGTTTCAATGCCAAGATTTTGCAAAAGGGGAAACTCGAAAAATCAGTTCAAATCAAGCAACACAAAATCAGCCAAGTCATCAATTTGAAATCAGAGAATAAACGAAGGGTTTGTAACCCTATAAACACTACCATTTCATCATAGGCCTGATTATCAAAAAAAACAAAGTATAATTGATTTAAAAAATTCAGAGAAACTCATCTTTTTTATCCATAGTTTTTCGATCACCACAAATCCCAAATTGTTTAAGAAAGAAGCACCAGTATTCGATCAAGAGCATCAACAAGGATTCAATAAGAACACAAATAGATCGAGAAAGAAACTCAAAGCACTAGAGCAATCAGAGAAACCACAACATCAATTCATCGGCATCAATCGCGATTTGGGGAGTTTTCAGAAACCCTAGTTCAAAGTGTCGGCCGCCATTTTCAAGGAAAAAGAAAAAAGGAATCGGGTTCAAACAAATAAACAGAGGGGTGGAACCCTTTTCAATATGGCTGGCCTATTTTATTTAAGGGGAGTTTAATTTGTTTTTTAAATTAGGGTTTCCATTGTTTCTTGTTTAAATTTGTTTTGTTTTTAATTTTTTTGTAAAACAAATCGAACAGTTTCTAGGTCTGTAAAATCTAGGGGGATCCAGTCAGGGTGTTGACTGACAGTTGCTAGAGTCTGTAAAATCTAGGTTACGTGTTACGGTTTTGTAATACGGGAAAATATGGTCGAGGGGATATCGATCAGTCTATGGTTTTGAGCGTAGGGTAAGTACAGGAGCAGGGAGTGTGAGTTTACATGGTCTTGTAAGCGGGATTTGTTCTATAACCTAGTAGAAACCTTTGGAATGCAGCAGTAGGCAGGATTCTGCCGATGCTGGGTATCTTTGTGTGTTATTTCCTTTCTACTTTTTATTTCTGCTGCATTCTGTGATCTGTTTATTATTTTATATCCCGTTAGTTTTTTTTAATTCAGTGAAAAACTGTGATAAATCCTATTCACCCCCTCTAGGGTTAATCTAGATCCCACAAGTGGTATCAGAGCTGGTTTAAGGTAACAACATGATAGGGGGTTCTCGCTGTATGATCATGTGGCGAAGTACTGACTCTTACCCTTACATGCCCGTGGGTGGTGATCCGTGTCGAGAGGCAGGACGTGAAACCAGTGTCTGAGGTATCTTTGGTTTCCACCAGGGTGCTTAAAATTTCTCGTAAATAGAGACATCAGATGGTATCAGAGCAGGTATTCTGTTAACTCTAGAGTCATGGGTCATCCTAGTTGTCAGTCTTCTAAGAGTCAGTCCACTGATATTCCAATTATTTTCAATAGGATGGATTTTTTAATTTGGAGATCAAATTTTGAATTATATTTAAAATCTATAAATTTTGAATATTGGAATATTATTTAAAATTTGGGAGATATATTAGATAAGAGGAATAAAGTTTTAAATGCTCGTGTTATGCATATTATTTGTTCTTTTCTTGGTAATAATCAGTTAAAATTTATCTCTCATTGTTTAAATGTGTAGGATATTTGGAAAACTCTCAGCACGCTGTATGGAAAGTCTGACGACTGCTCAAAACACCAGAATGACAACTCAACTTCAGATCTATGCTTGACAGGTTTTACAGAAGATAATTCAAATGGATCAGTTGATGGTGACTCAACAGACAATGAAATAGAAAATTTCCCTTATAAATATCTGTTTTTTTTTTCTGATTTAACTAAATCTGTTGATAAACTCCAGCTGAAAAATAAATCTTTGAAATCTAAGAATCTTGTGTTGACTAGCAAAAATCAATGTTTGGAATTAAAATTTGAAAATGTCATGAAATTTGAAAATTCTGAATGTAAAAATTGTTCTGAATTAAAAACAGATCTCGCTCATCTCTATAATAACATTCAAAGGCTTGAAGAAGAAATTCTAATTTTAAAAGATAACGAGATTGAGCTAAAAGATGCAAACAATTGTTTACAAAAGGAATTTATAAATTTTAAGGATACCAAAAATTCCAAACATGATATTGCTGAAAATAATAGTTTGTTGAAAACAGATCTGATTTTGAAAGAGCTTGAAATTGGGATTGAAAAATTCAAAACCTTTGAAAAACTTGAACCTGAAAAACCAAATCATTTTGAACTTGAAATTTCTGAATCCCAAGCCAAAATTAAATTGCTTGAAAATGAGAATTTGGTTTTGAAACTGTCCAATGCTGAATAGAAGATCGCTATAAATAATTGCTCAAATTTATTAAAAGAAAATAGCGATCTAAAATCCAAAATTCAACGATTAGAATCAACTTTGGGTAAATTTTCTAATGGGGAAAAATCGTTGAATATGCTGTTACAAAACCAAGTTTCTATTGGAAATAAATCTGGTCTTGGCTTTGGGAAAAATGATGTTTTTGGAAATCAGAATTCAAATGATTTTAAAAATCCTTCGAACTGTTTTGGAGAAGATCGTTTTGAAAATCTATACTCCGAAAATTTCGAAGGATTTTTGAATCATGATCAAAATGGAAATTTGTTTGGTAACAAACCTCTTAAAAGATCTTGGATCCCAAATAAAAATAAAACAACTTCGACTAAATTCAAATAGATTTGGGTTCCCAAGGGTACAAAAGTAAATTCTGATGGTTTGTTATATAGACAGGTTTGGGTACCGAAAGTGATGAACACATTTCAGAGTGGTTTTACAAATTTTGTTAGACCACTCAATCCTTTAAACTATTAGGCACCAAAGGTGGCTGAGGAACTGATTTGCGAAAGAGAACCTGAAATCAAACTGCCTCATTACATTGAATCATTTGAAGTTCCTTAGCCAAATCTATTGGGTTGGAGATCCACATCATCTACTGCAAATCTGGTATGATCTCTTAACACATTTGTTTATATTTTTTGTTGTTTGTTTCTACTTCTGTCCTTTCTATATTTTTTTTGTTTATTCTGCTTTGATTTGTCACTGCCACATTTTTGTTTCTTCTTGGGCTTCCTTAACTTCCAATTGCAGAATTCATATTTTTCTGGAAATTCGTTTCATTTGTATAAAACTCTGATGTTTTTAATCATTTCCAGATCTTCAATTTATTTTTGTAAATATCAGCAATTGTTTTGAAGTTTATTTTCTAATTGCTGAATTCATAATAATGTTATGTATTCTTATCATATCTTAAACACTGTTGATTTGAATTCTAAATTTTTGAAGATCTGAAAATTTAATGGAATTTCACACACCTATGCTGTTTTGAGTTTCTTCCAATTCATTTTGGAAAGGCTTGAAAATTTATACTCATTACAGCACTCTGTTATTTATCAGTTGTGATAATTTCATTGATTTTCAAATTAGCTTGAATATTTTAAATTGTCTTAAATCAGTGATACATCTTGAAATTCATCTTTATTCATGATTATTATGGTTGAAATTAGTTTTGTTTGAAATCATCTGAACTTCTTAACATTTTGAATATCACACACCACTTAAAATTGAAATTATCAATCTTGTGTGAATAATTCATTATATCTCAAACTTGACATTGATTTAAGTGATTTCAAATAAATTATTTTTAATTTTTTGGATCATGAATACCTCTCAAACTTGATGTAAATGATTTGAAATTTCTCTTATACTTGTCATAGATAATTTTGAAAATTCTTTGAAAATATGGTCTTAAATCTCACTGCTATTTCATGATGATTTGATTGAATACTTGTTTGTTTCAAATCATTTGAAATTATTGATCTATTGAATCTCACACATATCTTGAATCTGAAACTTAATCTACTTTGATTGATTCATTAAATCTTAAGATCTTCATATTTTCTCAAATGATTTCAAATAAACTGTATTGTTAATCTTGAATCATATTTTGTGACCATCAGAAACATCTTCTGACAATTTGTTGTGCTATTGGTTTCTTGTGCTGCTTTGATATTATTTTTGAAAATATTTTGTTGCGACTCCCTGTTTTCGTATCAAATATATACCATGCTCTGATAAATGAAATTATTTTGTTAGTCTTGTCTGCTTGGGCCTTGTGATTAAATACTTTTGTCTGTGATATCCTTGCTTGTCTCTAGTATCTTATTACAATCCTCATTAATAGGGACATCAAGTGGTATCAGTTTAGAAGTGTTGAATTTGTTTTAGCTATATATATTTTTAATCTCTCGTGTCTTGTATAGATATTTCATTTCCCTCTTGTAATTGTTTTTCAATTTTAAAATTATTTATTGATTATTCATTCAGAAATTGAAATCTATATCCAAATTGAACTGTATTTATAATTCATCAAAATTATTAGCAGACCTGAAATTGTGATGAATTGTGACTGCAGTATATTTCACAACAAGAGGAGATTTTATTTAATGTTTTCATGATGGTTGAACATTTATTATAATATCTTTGAATTGGGAATTATTTCACGACCATCTCCTTCATCTATCATCATTCTGCCATCCATGATAATTTTATATTAACGTGGAGAGTTTTTTTTATAAAAAAATCATTCTTTTTTAATAAACAGTGGAAATATTTGTGATAGAAATTGGACTATGTTATTATTCAGAATTAGTGACAATTGAAAATTTTCAATGATCTTGGTACAGTTGATCATATTTCATAATATGATTAATTTAGAAATTTATTTCACAGTCCATTTCTGTACTTACCACATTTCTATCATTCATATTGGTTTTTTATATATACTGAGGAGTTTTCATTTTAGAGCCGAAAATGAAATGATAAATATAATTAATACATAATTGTTTCTCTAACCTCATTTAAAAATCCAAGCTCTGGTTATGCATGGTTACGAGATTACTTATATTTAAGCTGCAACTGATCTCATTTAAAAATCTAAGATCTGGTTATGCGTGGTCAGTGTGCTCTTAAATCAAAAGAAAACGAAAAGAAAATAATTTGCTAAATAAATTTGTATATGAAATTCTCCTTGGTGTATAAAAACCAGCCTATCAATCCATTTTCTAATCTGTGAAATGTGTTAATATTTTATGACGTATTATGATTTGTTGATTGATAGGTATTAGGATTTGAGATTATATGATTGCTTCACTTAAGTTGAAATTATAATTATAGTCCAAATCCATCACTGTTTTATGGTTAATTTTTCCAAAATTCTCTTGAAAATAATTGGAAATCATTTTTGAACTCTCTCCATTTTTATAAATTTCATCATAAATCCATCATTCTCTAAAATGTAAAATATGCCACCTATTCTCAGTTTATTATGGTTTTTGTTTGACTGATTGTGATTTATGATGACCGTTCTTTCTCTTATGTTGAAATTATATTTTTTGGTCAATTTTCATCTATATTTTTAATTCTGATTCCTTTTGATGATAACAAAAGGGAGAGAATGGATTGAGATTTTGATTTATTAGTGAATATTTTATAAATATTTTAATTTTGAAAATTCCATTCTTTGAATATTCCATTCAATTTTCATTTCTTTTCACTCATGCACAGTTATAGGGGGAGTCTCTGTTGTAGGGGAGCTTTCAAATAGGGGGAGTTATGTTCTTCTCTGTCAAACACATTTATTGTATTCAAAATCTTATTATTTGTTTGTCATCATCAAAAGGGGGTGATTGTTGTATATAACGGTGTTGTATACACAATTATATGATTTTTATTTGATGATAACAAACAAATATATATTATTTTAAATGTGTTTGTTGTTGTACTGTTTCATATATTTATCACAGACAGGAATATAATATTAATATTTAAATAGAATACAACTGTACAAACATTCATATATTCATATAGTATTGTATTTAAATTGAATATTATATTTCAAACACTCAAACAGTACAACTATTGATAACTCCGCTATTTGTTTATCTCAGTAATACATCACATTGTATATGCATTCACTCATATACACATTTACACACTGTCACCGTCTTCTGTCTTCAGTCTTCTGTCTTTTGTCTTCACAGCCTTTAGTCCGTACAGTTTTCATACCTGTCACAAACAGAATCACACACACAGTACACTGCAATAGAAATAAAACTGAATACATGCAAATTTGAATATATTTTTAAAATTTTATTTGCCTCAGTTTTCTGGTGTGTTTTCTCATCATTTTTCTGACTCGATCTGATTTTTTAATCCATCCAACTGTGTCTAGACAGCTTGTGATA
This sequence comes from Allium sativum, assembly GCA_030737875.1. NCBI lineage: Eukaryota > Viridiplantae > Streptophyta > Magnoliopsida > Asparagales > Amaryllidaceae > Allium > Allium sativum. The sequence goes on from CM060925.1 coordinate 162,197,832, forward strand.
TTCACAGTGATACACTGTAAATACCACAAGACAGACAGTGTTTATATATATATTTCAATGCAGGGACAGGACAATTGTTCTGATGGCTGCATACACACACGTGTATAAGTATACGCATGTGCACTGCCTCGCCAATCAGCGTGCAACTGAGGAGTAGCCACGAGGACCATCTCAACTCAGTGCTCACATATATGATCAACTTGCATAACTGACAAAGCATGGAAAAGCATAAAACAGTGCAAGTGTTCAAGTTAACATGATCAGTTCAAACATGGTCGAGGCATGCACATGACAGCTCAACAAAACTACAAAGTATACAAGGAAAGGGAAGGTTTAACATGATGATGTCAAAGTGACCAAGTACAGCAAGACTGCACACAGCCAAAATGCTCAAGTGTTCGAGCAAAGTGATCCAAATACATGCACTTCAGTTTCAAGAGGTCTATAAATGGATACAGTAGTGCACCTACAAGTGACAGGGTGGTGCAAGCATAACTACTTCAAGTATCAAGCACCAAAATTGCAAAACAGCAAGTTCAAATACAAACTGGCATGGTCAATGAAGGAAGAGAAAACACTTTCAAAATGGTGAGAGAATGAAGCATGTGTACAAGTCATACTCAAGTATTCATGAATACAAACTGGTGCAAACAGAAATGGTTCAGGTCAAATTAGCATGCAAGCATAAGTGGAGTTGTTACAAATACATTTTTGGCAACTTCACAAAATAGATGATTCAAGTAAAACATGGTGGAATGGATTCATGTATGAGCAAACAACAGTGATGTCAATAAAGAAGCACAACATTCATATGAAGGAACATGTATGCATGGCATTATATTCATGAGTGATCAACAGGTTCTGCACACTCAAATAACAAAGGGAAAGCAGCTACTACATGGGTCATGAAATCACTTACAAAAGTGTAGTTAGGGGTCAGTGTTAAAATATACATGCAACTCAGTGTATTTAAACATGCAAGAGAATGCTACAGCAGGAAACAATCAATTTATATATGGCATTCAACATATGTTAAAAGGAAACATGTATGGAATGGACATGTTTGCATGGTTAAGTGTAAAAGACAAGTGTGAACATGTCAGCAACAAGAATGAAAAAGCCAAATACTAAGTGTTCGAAATCAGTGCAAGATATCACAATTATATTTCCAGAATTGATTCAAGAAAACATATTGCAAATCATTTTCCAGAAACCATAGTATTGGACAAATATTGTGTTTCGTAAATCAATATCATTTATTTCTAGAAATGATTCAAGCTTTCCAAGAATTTGCAGATTGAATCAAGGTAAATTTGGCAAGTTATATTTGGAAATGTATATCTGCAAAATGCTTAGTGACAAAGGTGTGATCTAGTGGGACAAAGACTTGTCCAGCAAGCCTCATCAATTTCATTCCAAGAATGGATAGTGGAAACAAAAGTAAAAATTACCAATATCAGGAAAGATATAATTTTGTAATTCCATGTGTTTCTAGAAATGTCATGTAACACCCCACATCCGTTAGTGTCACTCACAAAGGGAATGCACTAAGTTCTGTGGAGCATTATAGGTAAAAGATGCAGATAAATTACAAGACAGACAAATTTAAAACAGCGGTAAATAGAACTTTACTTTATTGATAAAATAGTTTGTACAACAATTGTTTTCCAATACCAGAGTACCTGTCTTACATAAAATAAAGAAGCATAAAATAACATTTATATTCCCCAATGTAGCATAAGCCAGCCATAGCAGCGGAAAAGAGAGTCTGAAGCGATATATCCAAGAGTCTTCAAGCTTGGAAAGAGTAACAGTCCATACTAAGCAGAGCTATTCCCTCCCTGACTACCTGGGGGGGGGGGGGGGGACGGAAGAAAAGAAGATGAAAGAAAAACAGAGTCAGACATAAAGCCTGAGTAAGTCTAGTGGCTTTTAGCATGCGAACAGGATAAAGTTCATGACAGGAGTAAACTGGAAAATAGACAGTACCAGAATAACAGACTAATATAAACCAAAGCAAGACAGTTTAAACCGAATATACTATCACACCCCATTCTATATCTCTGCACCACCTAACTAGTATCCCAACTAGTAATCTATATAAAGATGATAACGTGATCCCAATCCCTGTAATTGCGGTTGCCTTTAGGTGTATATCTATTATTTATTACCTAGATCTAATCTAGGGTTTTCTTATCGAGCGATTCCTAGATTCAACTAGGGTTTATGCGACTTATCTAATACTTCTCGGATTCAGGGGATTATGCTACCTGTCGAACGATGCCCCTAGTCTAGGATGCACTACCTAGAGTGGTATATGTTCCTAGACTTTCCCCACGTATGTGTCGCGAATCGTTTATCGCTGTCTAGATGCACATGTCCTGAAATGTGCGACCCGAGTCCCGTGGCAGGGCTATTCTAGAAACACGGAACTCGATCGGGAGCTTTCAGATATCTGCCGATGCAGATGCTAAGGTCTGTTTTTCTAGTGGCTATGGTCCCACCTGACCCCTCCCTCAACTAATGAAAGGCCACCCTTGAAAAATTGAGAACTATACGTGGGCCCGCTATGCCCCACTGTCTTATGGCCATCCTCACCCATAACTAGATAGCAAGTATATGGTCTTTTGGACTTCTCCGCCTTTCCGCTTTACGTATCTCGACTGACTCAAGATGGTAGATAGACGACGAGTTGCTATCACGGGGCTACTGGTCTCGCCGAATCACGCTGGTCCACCCTAGTCTTTAGGTTGCCTTATATTGCAACCAAGGCATACCCTTGGTTCTCCTAACGCAGACCTTAACCTCTGTGAGCCCAGGAGGATCATCTGCAGCCTCACAGAGGGATACCAAGAATACCCTCACGTCCCCTCGAAGCCTCGTGCTTCGTAACCCAATACGTTGGAGCCTTCTTAAAGATCAGATGGGCGTTCGCTCCTCCTCGTGTTATACTAAGAATTACTACTTAGTTTTCCTATCTAAGGTTTACCACTTAGTTTCCTAAATCGTCGTTTTCTTAACTAAGGTTTACTACTTAGCCCTCTTTCTCGTCAAGTTGGATTGGTTAAGTGTCATTAGTCAATTCAAGTTAGCTTAACCCATTCCTTTGTCATATTAAACTGGCTAAGTGTTATCAGTAGTTCATGTTGACTTAACCCTATCACAAACCAAGTTATAATGGTTAAGTATTTCTTATTACTTAACCCTACCCATTCATCTTGTATTGGTTAAGTGTCCCTTTGAACCTAACCTTACCCATCTATTTTAGCTAACATGTTATAACGGTTAAGTGTTCCCTTAGTTAACTTAACCCTAACATCTGTTTAATTAACATGTTCTAATGGTTAAGTATTGTCCCTTCATGTTTCAACTTAACCCTGTTCAATTTATCACACTATGATGGTTAAGTGTTCTAAGTTTACTTAACCCTACCCTCTAGTCCAGCTAACATATTAAATTGGCTAAGTGTATTTACTTAACCTTACCCACTTATCTAGCTAACGTGTTATAATGGTTAAGTATTCTAAATTTACTTAACCTCACCCACTTATCTAATTATCAGGTTATAACGGTTAAGTGTCCTGAATTTACTTAACCTCACCCTCTAGTCTAGTTAATATGTTAAATTGGTTAAGTGTATTAACTTTACTTAACCCCACCTTCTAGTCTGGTTAACATGTTAAATTGGCTAAGTGTTTTCTTAGTTACGTAACCCCTACAAGTCTTGTCTTGTTAACATATTAAGTTGGTTAAGTTTTCAGATTAACCCCACCCATCAGATTTAGTTAACAAGTTGAGTTGGTTAAGTGTTTTAGTTAACTTAACCCTACCAATCCAAACTTAGCTTTAATTGTCTTATTTAAACACCAACAACTCACATTAGACAGGTATTGTTGTGGCTGCCTGTATGTCGGTCGGTTCCGGGCAGTCTTACACCACAACTCAGTCTAACCTCGGGTCTTTATTGGGCTCAATGCCTTAACCTCTCACATTGGATAGGTATTGTTGTGATTACTGGACAGTCGGGCGGGTCCGGGCAAGTTTACATCACAACTCAATCCAACCTCGGGTTAAGCATATTCGTATTGTCTAAATTTACATTTTATTTATGTAAATTATCCAGAATTCATGTCATTGCCCAAATTTATTTCTAATCAAGTTCATTAATTTAGGTATATAATTTATACCGTTTCATGCCATAAATCACCTATGTGATTTTTTAACCAATTTACGTCAAGTTTCCTATAATTACCAATTTTACCCAACGTTACCCCGTCTAAATATTAGGCTAACAATCTTAGCCTAATTTTCCGTCCACATGATTTTGACATATAATATTAGGCTAAAAACTTAGCCTAATTTAGCGTACACAAAATTGGCATAAAAATAATTCATTAACATAAACATGTCATAGGTGTAAACTTGGCATTCTCGACATAGTCAATATGAACATCATAGGTGTGAACTTGCAAAATAATCAACATGAATATCATAGGTGTGAACTTGCAAAATAATCGACATGAATATCATAACATTGCATAACATGCCACAAACTTGCATATAAATATTGGGCCTAGTTAAATAGGTGTCACCTGAATCATATAGTTTTAGCCTAACATAAAGTTATAACATAGTATAACCTAATAGGTGTCATATGAATCCACTAAAACATGGTATAACATGTTAATGTATAGGTCTAGGCATAACCTCAAACATAAAACAGGCGTAAGACAAAACTATATGTATAACTTTGACAACCACTTAAGGGTGTGTGTAATAACCCGGAAATTCTGAGCCAGTTTAAAATTTTTGTTTTGGCAATTTTAGCGAATTTTGAATATTTAAAATAGATTATTTTAAATAAAATCGACGAGAAATTTATTTTGAATATAATTCGAACGTATATATTATATACGTCGTCCTTAGAATATAAATATTTATATATAATTATAAATAGAATTGAAAATGGCGCGGTAGTTCGATAATTCGATTTCAAACTTCAATTGAATGTACCGGGTGCAAAACAATCCGGATTTTAGTGAAACCAAAAACATTAGGATCTAATTGATGATATCTTTCCAACGAATCCGAAAAATCAAAATTTCATAGCGGGAATCAAAAGATATGTCCAGTTGAAAATTCTGAATAATCGCTACGGAATTCAGGCCCTTAAAAATGGACATTTTGCAAACGACCTCGGATTTCGACGAAACCACTTTTGTTGGGTCCGTGACGTAAAGTTATTGCTAGATTCCAAATTTCAAAAAAATTCGAATCAATATGTGAGCGTAGCAAAGGAAAACGCGTTTGACCAGTTTCAGTTGATTTTAATCGACTGGAAATTGGCCATTTTTCAAACGGTCTCAGAATTCGACGAAACTTGTTTCGTTGGACTCGTCTTCACGTCTACTATCTCGTGTTCGAAATCCTCGGCCATCAGAGATCGCTAGCGTTCAGGCGGTACGCGAGAAACTAGCATATAAACACTTTTACTTCCTTTTCTTCTTCACTTTCTTCCTCTTCCTCTTTCTTCAAAAAAACTCATTAATGGCCACCGCTCCCCAAAACCCGCTGCCCCCACCTCCACCGCCGCCTCCCCAGCCCCTCCACCGCCGGCCGCCCCTCCTCCTCCCCTCCTCCTCCTCTTCCTCCTCCTCTCTCTCCTCTCTCCATTTGCAAACCCCTAAACCCCAAGCAACCACCGCCACCACCACGGGCCCCACCACCACCGCCACCACCCATCAGCGAGCTCCCCACGCCCAATCAGGTCCGGCGCCCAACCCTATCCACCCAACTCCGGCCGTGGGCCCCGCTACACCCAAAAATCCATTTTCACCAAAAATCCCGTTTTGCAAATAACACCCTGTCACCATTTCGCGAATAACTCCCAAACGGTGCGCTTTTGGCCAAAGTCCCTCTAGACCAAAGTTGTAGAGCACAAAATTCTCTTCGATTTGGCTATATGGAAGTCATGTTTTGGAGTCCGTAGCTGCTTGGAAAACGCGTGCGAAGTCCGCTGTTCAAAAGCTGAAAAAATAGTGTACTTTCGCGAATTCTGGCGAATTGGAGCATTAGTGTTAGTGACTTACCAGCCCTGACATTTATATACTTTTCACCTATGTGGTTGTTGGAATGCGAGGCGCCTCGATTATAGGTCTGTAAGGACCGGGAAACGTGTGTTCAGGCATAATTAATCCTCTAACGTAAGTTAGGACCGGCCCTGAAGATCCAGGGTTGCCCAGAGTGCGTAACCCTGAGGCATTTGCTAGAGTGTCTCGAACGCGGAGAGGAGCTTGCCCCTTGCCTCGACTCATGACGTAAATCCAATTTCCAATACGGGTATTTCGGCTTTATTTGTAGAGCCTGGTATGGCGACATAGTGGGATGGGGCACATAGCCGTCTATGATATATATTTATGATTGAAACTGTTTTGACACTATACACTTATTATAGTATCAAATGATTTGTTTTAAACGTACCAAGCATGTTTGGCTATTATAAGGGAAAACCCTATCCTCCGGCTTGCGTTGCATTGTGTGATGGGACCTGGGTCTTATAATAGCTTCATTTTTCGAAAAAGCATTGCGTTGTTTATTGATATGCACTGGTATTCTTGGGAGGAAACCCGTTCCGTGTTATACGGCGTGGTCCCTTGAATTACTCTCTTTTAAAGTAAAGTTTTAAATAACTGTTTTAGTTCTCACACCAGTCACATGACTGACCTGGAGTTTATTGTTTTAACCTAAACTCTGGGTGCCCCTATTTTCCGCACGGGCAGCTAGTAGTTTCGGTTTTGCAGATTTATATCCACAGGATCCTGGTTTACAGCTGGAATGATATCCGGAAAGCTCTGTATCCGTATATCACCTACAGTTGTGCTTTGTATTATTTTCCGATGCTATGTAATTTATTGTAATCTCTGATATTTATCGAATTTAATTTATTCGTTTATACTCTGTATATTCTTGTATCTGATGTAATTGTTGTAATAACAATGAAATGTTCTTCCGTCTGCGTTCATTTGTGTGTTGTTCTCAAAGTATCCGCTCTTTCCTTCACGGGGAAGTTATGGGTTCTTACAGTGGTATCAGAGCTTTGGTTTACAGAGCTCGAGAACAAGACACATTAGAACCATACGAAAGAATTCATCAGATATTGGATTAGTAATATCCAGTTAGAATGACTCGTTAGAGATAGGATCAGTAGTATCCTAGAACGAGTGTGAAGAGTATATTTTTCAAATGAAAACAATTTTGTTTTGAAAATTTAAATAGTTTAAAACGTATTTGATTATTTATTTATTTTGAATATGGACAATCTAGTATATAAAGGTTTTGCATATACGCGTCATGAACGTATATTCGAAGTTTTAATATATTAGATAGATATAGGATCACACTATAGTCGCCCGGACCTGATTCTGATGATTGACGCGTCATCATTAGTAATTAGTTTCGTGTTTCAAAGGTGTGCTTTCTAAATGTTTCCATTAGACTGGTGTGAGAACCAAAACCAATATAGCTAGAACACATTGTTGTGAATTGGCATCAAAAACATGATTTTTTGTATATATATCAAAATTATGAATTTGAAACTCTAATTCACTAATTGATTGATGTTTGTGTTGTTTGTTTATTTGTTTAATAATTTTGAACCATTATGCCTAATTGAACCAAATATTGAACTATATTGAAAATTGGTCGCATTTGCTTGCATATACATATACTTATATTGAACAGGTCATAGCAAGGAGGCTAGAGCAGAGAATAAAATTTGTTTGCCCGACAAATAGGTACATGTTTACTACATAATTTACTGTTTTGTTTGGGTGATGATGATTTTATGAAGCCGCTTGGCCTTTTCTTTTTCTTTTTGAGATTAGAAGGACCGGGGAAGCTATTTGAAATTCCCCGATGCTCCCGGTGCAGGGGAGGTTATGGCGAAATTTTTCAAAAATTTAGGGTGTTAGCCAAATTTTTGAAATTTTGAAAATTCTCAGAAACTGAAAAGTTGGAGAATGGAAGCCAGACCGAACGTAGAGTTGATTAATCAAACCACTTTCGACTTTGTTCCTTTTCGGGGACGAAAAGTTTTAAGTGGGGGAGATTGTAATAACCCGGAAATTCTAAGCCAGTTTAAAATTTTTGTTTTGGCAATTTTAGCGAATTTTGAATATTTAAAATAGATTATTTTAAATAAAATCGATGAGAAATTTATTTTGAATATAATTCGAACGTATATATTATATACGTCGTCGTTAGAATATAAATATTTATATATAATTATAAATAGAATTGAAAATGGCGCGGTAGTTCGATAATTCAATTTCAAACTTCAATTGAATGTATCGGGTGCAAAACAATCCGGATTTTAGTGAAACCAAAAATATTAGGATCTAATTGATGATATCTTTCCAACGAATCCGAAAAATCAAAATTTCATAGCGGGAATCAAAAGATATGTCCAGTTGAAAATTCTGAATAATCGCTACGGAATTCAGGCCCTTAAAAATGGACATTTTGCAAACGACCTCGGATTTCGACGAAACCACTTTTGTTGGGTCCGTGACGTAAAGTTATTGCTAGATTCCAAATTTCAAAATTTTTTGAATCAATATGTGAGCGTAGCAAAGGAAAACGCGTTTGACCAGTTTCAGTTGATTTTAATCGACTGGAAATTGGCCATTTTTCAAACGGTCTCAGAATTCGACGAAACTTGTTTCATTGGACTCATCTTCACGTCTACTATCTCGTGTCCGAAATCCGCGGCCATCAGAGATCGCTAGCGTTCAGGCGGTATGCGAGAAAATAGCATATAAACACTTTTACTTCCTTTTCTTCTTCACTTTCTTCCTCTTTCTTCAAAAAAACTCATTAATGGCCACCACTCCCCAAAACCCGCTGCCCCCACCTCCACCGCCGCCTCCCCAGCCACTCCACCGCCGGCCGCCCCTCCTCCTCCCCTCCTCCTCCTCTTCCTCCTCCTCTCTCTCCTCTCTCCATTTGCAAACCCCTAAACCCCAAGCAACCACCGCCACCACCACGGGCCCCACCACCACCGCCACCACCCATCAGCGAGCTCCCCACGCCCAATCAGGTCCGGCGCCCAACCCTAGCCACCCAACTCCGGCCGTGGGCCCCGCTACACCCAAAAATCCATTTTCACCAAAAATCCCGTTTTGCAAATAACACCCTGTCACCATTTCGCGAATAACTCCCAAACGGTGCGTTTTTGGCCAAAGTCCCTCTAGACCAAAGTTGTAGAGCACAAAATTCTCTTCGATTTGGCTATATGGAAGTCATGTTTTGGAGTCCGGAGCTGCTTGGAAAACTCGTGCGAAGTCCGCTGTTCAAAAGCTGAAAAAATAGTGTACTTTCGCGAATTCTGGCGAATTGGAGCATTTTTGGCAAAAAGACCCTTAGGCGAAAGTTGTCCGGAATGGCGTGTTTAAGTTAGAAAAAAAAGATGGTGTGAAGATTGAAGATCGTTTGCAAAGTCTAGGACCCGAACTGCGAATCCGGGCTTTAGAAAAAAAGTGAGTTCTCCATTTTAAAGCTACTACAGTTTTTGACATATGAAGTAAATAAAAATATGATCTTTATATTATAGTGAGGATAAAAATCCGATTGTTAACTTATAGAAGATATAAAGATAAGATTTTTATATAATGTAGATAATAAAAATGTGATTTTTATACATGTAGTGGCTACGGGCAACGAAAGTGACAAAAGGCGAGAACGACAAGATTTTCTACATAAGAAGAGTCCAGATGATTGGATTAGCTAGTTGGTGAGAACTTCTCACTCAAAATCTCTTTTTCTAGTTATATATGTATACTAGGATGCAGATGGTGTTTAGTAGCACCCGACACAATCGTCCACAGACCATGGACTTGTTTGTTTGATTGCAAAAATTAGTTAGATGATTTGATTTGAATTTGGTTGTTTGGTAAATTTGATTGATATGTGAATGGCGTGGGCCTTCACTAGACCGGGGATAAGGCTAGGCCTCGTCCCGTTTCTAGTATCGTGCCGTTATGCCGCCGAAATTTCCTAAAATATGTTAGAAAAATAAAAATATCATTTTATTTAAAGAATGAACTGAATAGAAATTCATATGTTAAAATAAAATGTTTCATCGTTAAAAATATAATTTTTAACGTGAATATGAATATAGTGAATGTGAATAAATAAATATTCATTTACAAACCGGACGGTTTGTTTATGTACACCTATTTGAAGGACATTGATTGGGACGATAAATTTTACACATCGCCCAACTGCACAACTAAAATCTGTGTTTGACTGTTTGAAACCCCACACGGCTATTGGGATGAAATTTGAAGTTCACTCATCCTGATTGATTAAATATATCAATCGATTGATTGACAGGCTGTTATAAGCGTTGAATATCCATATTTGATGCTTAGACAGTGTAGTGCACTTTGGTTGATGGTTGATTATTTCTCAATGCTATTATATACATGTGTTGTATGAAAATCCATATAATTAATTTTATATGGTGATTGATTGGGCCTCATTCCAATTTAGAAGATAAAGAATATTATAAAGAAAAGGTTCATGTGTTGAACGAAATATTTTTATAATAAAATTTACATCTTTATCAATATAATATAAACGTTCATGTGTTGACTGTACTCATCCGTTGAGATAAGTCATGTGTTGAACGAAATATTTTTATAATAAAATTTACATCTTTATCAATATAATATAAACGTTCATGTGTTGACCGTACTCATCCGTTGAGATTAGTCATGTGTTGAACGAAATATTTTTATAATAAAATTTACATCTTTATCAATATAATATAAATGTTCATGTGTTGACCGTACTCATCCGTTGAGATTAGTCATGTGTTGAACGAAATATTTTTATAATGAAATTTACATCTTTATCAATATAATATAAACGTTCATGTGTTGACTGTACTCATCCGTTGAGATTAGTCATGTGTTGAACGAAATATTTTTATAATAAAATTTACATCTTTATCAATATAATATAAATGTTCATGTGTTGACCGTACTCATCCGTTGAGATTAGTCATGTGTTGAACGAAATATTTTTATAATAAAATTTACATCTTTATCAATATAATATAAACGTTCATGTGTTGACTGTACTCATCCGTTGAGATTAGTCATGTGTTGAACGAAATATTTTTATAATAAAATTTACATCTTTATCAATATAATATAAACGTTCATGTGTTGACCGTACTCATCCGTTGAGATTAGTCATGTGTTGAACGAAATATTTTTATAATAAAATTTACATCTTTATCAATATAATATAAATGTTCATGTGTTGACCGTACTCATCCGTTGAGATTAGTCATGTGTTGAACGAAATATTTTTATAATGAAATTTACATCTTTATCAATATAATATAAACGTTCATGTGTTGACTGTACTCATCCGTTGAGATTAGTCATGTGTTGAACGAAATATTTTTATAATAAAATTTACATCTTTATCAATATAATATAAATGTTCATGTGTTGACCGTACTCATCCGTTGAGATTAGTCATGTGTTGAACGAAATATTTGAAACGAAATATTTGAAACGAAATATTTGAAATAGAAATATTTGAAAAAGAAATATTTGAAACAGAACATTTGAAAATAGAAATATATGAAGCCGTGTTGATTAGATTGACGTCATTTAGACGTGAACGATATTTATATCGATTTTACTCATTTTAAAATTGAATATATAACGATTTCGAAATGAATTGAATATATAACGATTTCGAAATGAATTGAATATATAACGATTTCGAAATGAATTGAATATATAACGATTTCGAAATGAATTGAATATATAACGATTTCGAAATGAATTGAATATATAACGATTTCGAAATGAATTGAATATATAACGATTTCGAAATGATTTGAATATATAACGATTTCGAAATGAATTGAATATATAACGATTTCGAAATGAATTGAATATATAACGATTTCGAAATGAATTGAATATATAACGATTTCGAAATGAATTGAACTGAATTGAAAACGAATTCAAACTGAATTGAAAACAAATTGAAATGAATTCAAATTGAATTGAAATTTGAATTGAATAGAAATGAATTTTAAAACGAATTTATAAGGAAAAATTCAATTTTGATTTGAATTGAAATGGAAGTTGAAAATGCTTTTGAAACGAATTCAAAACTATTTATAAAATTCGTTTTAAATAGAAATCGACGAAATATATATCATATATATTATATATATGATATAATGGCCTGAATAGAACGCGCCGCGCCGCGGCAGTTCGTGAATTTCGACCATTCTTTTTTACAAACAAACATTACGGGAGATCCGACCGTCGGATTCTCCTAAAACCGGAACCGTTGGGTTCGTATCGAAAAGAGCTTTCTAACGAACATTTGAGATTCAAAATCTAACGGTTGGATTTGGAGATACGTCCAAATCAAATTTGAAAAAGGTCGCTGTAAGTGCAGTTCGATGGCCGTTGATGGAAATCGACTGTACGGGCCTTGATAAAATTATTAAAAATATCAATAATTTGTGTAAAATCATAAGAAATGATTTGAGAAAAATTGGGGTCAAAAACTCCATATTTGAAAAGATAAAAATGGATTTTTATCGAAATGAACTAGTTTGAACTAAATTTAAAACCCGATTTGTTTTTAAATAAATGAATTAGATTTAAAAAGGGGTTTTAAATAATCGGAATTCCTAATATATTTGATTGGATTTGAAATGGGTTTATCGTGAACTGTGTTTTAAATAACACTAGTTCTTTAACCCGATAATAAATAGAATGTGATTTGGGTTTGTCGTGAACTGTGTTTTAAATAACACCTAGTTCTTTAACCCAGTAAAAGGAGTTTTAACGAATCTGCAATTAGATTGAAATGTGAATTCGTAATCTAAATTTCCAAATTTAGAAAATGAACGAGAATGGAGTATTACTAGTTTTGCTCCAAAGCGATAGTTAAATCTTTAATTAGATTTGAACGTGAAATGGTAATTAATTTTACCGATAACACCGTGGTGTTAGATATGGAGTGTTACCAGTTTTGCTTCATGGGATGAATAGGTTGGGATTGGGAAATAAAATAAATAATTACTTCGGTGTGGTTCGCTAATCTCGACTAGTTTAGAAAAACCATAATTTGGTTTGAAACGACATCCAAAGGAAGATTACAGGATAAATTTTAAAGAATTTATCTTGGATAAAATTAATGGGAACCTTTCCCTAAAAATGTGGAATTTAGAAACTAGCTGTAGGTTGGCTAAGAAGAATGGTTTCCTGGGTATTGATCTGATGTTGGTTTCGGCCTTCGGGGTTAATGTTTGGGAAATTGTTCTCTTGCTAATTTGCGGTTAGTGACTAATGAATTGGAATGAGGCGTATGTTGTGTTTGTGTAACATTTGTTTTTAATATACGCGGGTTGTTCGGAAAGTACGGGTTTACACCCATTCTGAATAACCGATTCGACGATACGTCGAAGATGAAGACGGTGGTTGAAGACCGGAAGTCTTTACATCGTTTGGATAATTACTGACGATCCTGATTGGGTAGTACACCCAAGAGGATGGAAATAGTTGGTGGTCGTCCAGACGTACTTGGAGACGGATGGATATGCGAGGAAAGTGCCTCCGGTTTCGTTCAGACCCAGAACGGACTTGTAAATGGATTGTGTGTCTGACATTGGATTTTATTCTGTGTTGACTGATTTCTATTAAATATATATCTGTTTGGCGGCGGAGAATTTATTCTCTTGCTTAACGCCCTTCTCTGAGACGTACGAGCTTAGAGGTTATATATCGATAGATATCAATCGCATGGCATGAATTGCCTGTGTGGCACACTGAGTTGCATAGATCAAGGCTTCTGTTGAAAAGCAAAGTCTTGTGGTTGATGATCAAAGCACGCCTACGTGGCAGCTTTGTGTATAACGTGAATTCGCGAGCCTCACACCTCGGTATGAGTTAAAAACGGGATAGTGACTGCAGGGAGAGCACGACGTTTCTTTCTAGCTTTGGTGGTGTTAGTGACTTACCAGCCCTGACATTTATATACTTTTCACCTATGTGGTTGTTGGAATGCGAGGCGCCTCGATTATAGGTCTGTAAGGACCGGGAAACGTGTGTTCAAGCATAATTAATCCTCTAACGTAAGTGAGGACCGACCCTGAAGATCCAGGGTTACCCAGAGTGCGTAACCCTGAGGAATTTGCTAGAGTGTCTCGAACGCGGAGAGGAGCTTGCCCCTTGCCTCGACTCATGACGGAAATCCAATTTCCAATACTGGTATTTCGGCTTTATTTGTAGAGCCTAGTATGGCGACATAGTGGGATGGGGCACTCATGCCGTCTATGATATATATTTATGATTGAAACTGTTTTGACACTATACACTTATTATAGTATCAAATGATTTGTTTTAAACGTACCAAGCATGTTTGGCTATTATAAGGGAAAACCCTATCCTCCGGCTTGCGTTGCATTGTGTGATGGGACCTGGGTCTTATAATAGCTTCATTTTTCGAAAAAGCATTGCGTTGTTTATTGATATGCACTGGTATTCTTGGGAGGAAACCCGTTCCGTGTTATACGGCGTGGTCCCTTGAATTACTCTCTTTTAAAGTAAAGTTTTAAATAACTGTTTTAGTTCTCACACCAGTCACATGACTGACCTGGAGTTTATTGTTTTAACCTAAACTCTGGGTGCCCCTATTTTCCGCACGGGCAGCTAGTAGTTTCGGTTTTGCAGATTTATATCCACAGGATCCTGGTTTACAGCTGGAATGATATCCGGAAAGCTCTGTATCCGTATATCACCTTCAGTTGAGCTTTGTATTATTTTCCGCTGCTATGTAATTTATTGTAATCTCTGATATTTATCGAATGTAATTTATTCATTTATACTCCGTGTATTCTTGTATCTGATGTAATTGTTGTAATAACAATGAAATGTTCTTCCGTCTGCGTTCATTTGTGTGTTGTTCTCAAAGTATCCGCTCTTTCCTTCACGGGGAAGTTACGGGTTCTTACAGTGTGAACTTGCAACACATATGTATAAACATAGATCTAAAAATAAACTTTCATTTGAATCCTAAATGGATCTTGACATGGATCTGATTATAAGTTCTCACTTGCATAAAAACATGTGAATATAGATTTATTCTAGTCATGTAGGCACAATTGGTTTAAACATATATACATAGAGCCTACATGAATGATATAAATATTTGTGTAAATCTAACTTGCAACCTATAACTTGCATAAGCATATATTAAGATCTAACTGTATACACACAATTCGCATAAGGTGTTGATTGTTTGATTCACAATACATAAAAGATTCAATCACCGCAATCATTCAAATTATCACAAATAACAAATATAAAACAACATCGTTAATACTGATATAATTCCATATTACAATCATGTCTTAATCGCATTCCCATCTAAAGAGCCACTATACTTACAACGCAAGACGGTCTTGTTTTCTGAGATCTGAGGTTCTGAAATTGAGATGCGTTCCTTTGGGTAGACGTTGTTGTTTTGATTTTATTAGTAGCTTTAATCTCAAATTTGAATTAGCTTGAGTTGATTCGTTGTTCGTCTCTTTTCAAGCGGAGGCTCTCCTTAGTTTTCTTCCGACAGCATGGCGGCTCAAGTTCTTATTTTTGTGTGAATTTTAGTTGGAGACTTAGGGTATTTTTATAGAGTTGCAAGTTAATTAGAGTCGTCGATGAAGCCAGGGTTAATCAAAGCCATCCGTTCTAAAGAGAAGCCAATCAAAAGAGGACAACTCAGCCCTAGTGATAAGACCAGGCCCAGAAATTCGAGCCAGGACCCAAACAGACAAACCAGGCCGACCGAGCAGGTCGACCTACAGGTCGACCCCCAGGTCGACCTGGGTACCCAGGTCGACCCCCTGGTCGACTTGGTCCCTGGGCGGGAATTTTCCCGCCCAGCCCAGTTTGGGTTTGTTTTTGAATTTCGAACTTCGTTTTGAACTGTTTTGAATTTTAAACTGAATTCCGAAACTTCGGAAGGCCATAACTCCTTCATACGGAGTCCGATTTACGCAAACTCGGACTCTATCTCAAGCAGAATTCTGAGACAAACGCAATAGCGTAACCCGTTTCCCTTAATTCCCACATTTAGAATTAACTATACTTTAATTTGTGAAACTTAGTGTTATAGAATTACGGGGTGTTACATTCTCCCCTTCTTAAAAGGATTTCGTCCCCGAAATCTTCAAGTTAGGAAGAATGTGTCCTACCATCCAATCACCCATCTACTCAACCATTCAATCACAGGCATTCATTGTCCTTAAAAAGATTTCTAAATGCTTTCATATTCATATGCTTAGTGTGTGTATATGTCTTTATCTAATGCAAAATCAGGCGGTCTACTGATTCTGTTGACCTCTTTAATGCGAATTATGTCAGTGCCATGCGTCCAATCATGTATGCAAGCGTCCCTAGTTATGTAAATACTACATGTGTGCATAGCCATTCATTCATATGCAACATCCATATGATAACATATCAAGTTAAATCTGTTAAGCAAATACATATATGCGAATGCAATATGAAAGTGACTAAGTCATTCTAGCGCATATGGTGTGTATATGCATCCACGAGCAACCACTTGCAACCATCAATCATAACATATTTCAAATACATGTTTCAAATACACGTTTACATCCATTGGCTTCTACCTAAGCATCGATGATACGTCCTAGAGGATATACCTTAAAAGCTAGAAACAAGTAGGCATAAAACTCCTCGAGAAAGGATATACCCTTAAGAAAAAGGGTATGATGCACGTATCTAGTCTTCAGTCTTCTAAGTCGCATCTTCTTGAGCTTCTATGTACCGTACCTTATCTAGTTAATCTTCACGATTGTGAAGCTTCTTGACCTCCATTTCCAAAACTGTCGTTGATCGGATAACTGGCTTTTCATTGTCAACTGGATAAATGCGGAAGTCTATCCCGCGTTTAGGGGTAAACCCCTAACCTAATCAAAACATCTGCATACTCATGGACTATTCTAACGGATTGCAAATCGCCGATAAATGTATTAAGCGATTCTAGATAGCTAAGCCTAACTGATCCTTTTAGGATCACGAAATCTCGAGGGTATTTCCAAGGCAAGTCAAAAAGTCTAACTTTCAGAATTACTAGCCAACCAACCCATGCCTAGGATCAACTCATAGCCCATGGAACCAAAACATTACGCTTAAACTCAACACTTAATGTGGCCGTTCTCAAATCCCTACAAACCAAAGGTAAACGGGCCGAACCACCAATTTGGATCTGAGACTAATTGGGATCTTCTACTATACAAGTACCTAGGTGCAGAGACTCAACTATGGAAGCAGGTATAAACGAATGCAAAGCGCTAAGATCAAAAGAGTACTAACATGTTGATCAAATTAAAAGCTAAACTTTTCCAATGGAGACTTTTACTATCTCTCTCCCAGGTATTCTGGTGGTGAAAGCACGCACTCGTCCTCCTGAAAATCCTTTCCCTCATCCTTGCCCTTGTCCTTAATTACATGCCCTATTATACCATAGAAAAGCTACTTCCTCTTGTCTTAGGTTTTATAATTCCTTCCTCCTTCGTGAGCCAAGTCCATATCCATGAATTCCTCATCCTTGGGTTGTGCCCCTTAGCCAAACTCCTCATCCTCTTCCTTGTGTAATCATGTTGACAAATTTCTCGAAAGCTGCCTCCATCGTACAGAAAACCCTACAAAGCTTGAAAGAAAACTAGTCGCAGGTGAAACTATTACGGCTATAGATGGAAGTCGGGCACTACTTCACCCTTCGATGAGGTTACCTCCCAGAAAGCCAGGAGCCCCAGAGACTCAAGAAAGAAGGAAACAAGGACTCAAACAGAGAATCAAAAGATAGTGCATATGGCTTTGGGGAATATGCCTTTAAAACAAAACTTTTCTTTTGAAAATGCTTCTTTTAAACCCGTTTTGAAAATAATTTTTCAAATCTTTTATCTGATCCGGTAACCTTCAGCTCTGATACCACATGTAACACCCCACATCCGTTAGTGTCACTCACAAAGGGAATGCACTAAGTTCTGTGGAGCATTATAGGTAAAAGATGCAGATAAATTACAAGACAGAAAAATTTAAAACAGCGGAAAATAGAACTTTACTTTATTGATAAAATAGTTTGTACAACAATTGTTTTCCAATACCAGAGTATTTGTCTTACATAAAATAAAGAAGCATAAAATAACATTTATATTCCCCAATGTAGCATAAGCCATCCATAGCAGCGGAAAAGAGAGTCTGAAGTGATATATCCAAGAGTCTTCAAGCTTGGAAAGAGTAACAGTCCATACTAAGCAGAGTTATTCCCTCCCTGACTACCTGGGGGGAATGGAAGAAAAGAAGACGAAATAAAAACAGAGTCAGACATAAAGCCTGAGTAAGTCTAGTGGATTTTAGCATGTGAACAGGATAAAGTTCATGACAGGAGTAAACTGGAAAATGGGACAGTACCAGAATAACAGACTAATATAAACCAAAGCAAGACAGTTTAAACCAAATATACTATCACACCCCATTCTATATCTCTGCACCACCTAACTAGTATCCCAACTAGTAATCTGTATAAAGATGATAACGTGATCCCAATCCCTGTAATTGTGGTTGCCTTTAGGTGTACATCTATTATTTATTACCTAGATATAATCTAGGGTTTTCTTATCGAGCGCTTCCTAGATTCAACTAGGGTTTATGCGACTTATCTAATACTTCTCGGATTCAGGATTTATGCCACCTAGGTCCAACTAGGGATTATGCTACCTGTCGAACGATGCCCCTAGTCTAGGACGCACTACCTAGAGTGGTATATGTTCCTAGACTTTCCCCACGTATGTGTCGCGAATCGTTTATCGCTGTCTAGATGCACATGTCCTGAAATGTGCGACCCGAGTCCCGTGGCAGGGCTATTCTAGAAACACGGAACTCGGTCGGGAGCTTTCAGATATCTGCCGATGCAGATGCCAAGGTCTATTTTTCCAGTGGCTATGGTCCCACCTGACCCCTCCCTCAACTAATGAAAGGCCACCCTTGAAAAATTGAGAACTATACGCAGGCCCCCTATGCCCCACTGTCTTATAGCCATCCTCACCCATAACTAGATAGCAAGTATATGGTCTTTTGGACTTCTCCGCCTTTCTGCTTTACATATCTCGACTGACTCAAGATGGTAGGTAGACGACGAGTTGCTATCACAGGGCTACTGGTCTCACCGAATCACGCTGGTCCACCCTAGTCTTTAGGTTGCCTTATATTGCAACCAAGGCATACCCTTGGTTCTCCTAACGCAGACCTTAACCTCTGTGAGCCTAGGAGGATCATCTGCAGCCTCACAGAGGGATACCAAGAGTACCCTCACGTCCCCTCGAAGCCTCGGGCTTCGTAACCCAATTCGTTGGAGCCTTCTTTAAGATCAGATGGACGTTCGCTCCTCCTCGTGTTATACTAAGAATTACTACTTAGTTTTCCTAACTAAGGTTTACCACTTAGTTTCCTGAATCGTCATTTTATTAACTAAGGTTTACTACTTAGCCCTCTTTCTCGTCAAGTTGGATTGGTTAAGTGTCATTAGTCAATTCAAGTTAGCTTAACCCATTCCTTTGTCATATCAAACTGGCTAAGTGTTATCAGTAGTTCATGTTGACTTAACCCTATCACAAACCAAGTTATATTGGTTAAGTATTTCTTATTACTTAACCCTACCCATTCATCTTGTATTGGTTAAGTGTCCCTTTTAACCTAACCTTGTCCATCTGTTTTAACTAACATGTTATAACGGTTAAGTGTTCCCTTAGTTAACTTAACCCTAACATCTGTTTAATTAACGTGTTCTAATGGTTAAGTATTGTCCCTTCATGTTTCAACTTAACCCTGTTCAATTTATCACACTATGATGGTTAAGTGTTCTAAGTTTACTTAACCCTACCCTCTAGTCCAGCTAACATATTAAATTGGCTAAGTGTATTTACTTAACCTTACCCACTTATCTAGCTAACGTGTTATAATGGTTAAGTATTCTAAATTTACTTAACCTCGCCCACTTATCTAATTATCAGGTTATAACGGTTAAGTGTCCTGAATTTACTTAACCTCACCCTCTAGTCTAGTTAATATGTTAAATTGGTTAAGTGTATTAACTTTACTTAACCCCACCTTCTAGTCTGGTTAACATGTTAAATTGGCTAAGTGTTTTCTTAGTTACTTAACCCCTACAAGTCTTGTCTTGTTAACATGTTAAGTTGGTTAAGTGTTCAGATTAACCCCACCCATCAGATTTAGTTAACATGTTGAGTTGGTTAAGTGTTTTAGTTAACTTAACCCTACCAATCCTAACTTAGCTTTAATTGTCTTATTAAAGCACCAACCACTCACAATAGACAGGTATTGTTGTGGCTGCCTGTATGCCGGTCGGTTCCGGGCAGTCTTACGCCACAACTCAGTCTAACCTCGGGTCTTTATTGGGCTCAATGCCTTAACCTCTCACATTGGATAGGTATTGTTGTGATTACTGGACAGCCGGGCGGGTCCGGGCAGGTTTACATCACAACTCAATCCAACCTCGGGTTAAGCATATTCGTATTGTCTAAATTTACATTTTATTTATGTAAATTATCCAGAATTCATGTCATTGCCCAAATTTATTTATAATCAAGTTCATTAATTTAGGTATATAATTTATACCGTTTCATGCCATAAATCACCTATGCGATTTTTTAACCAATTTACGTCAAGTTTCCTATAATTACCAATTTTACCCAACGTTACCCCATCTAAATATTAGGCTAACAATCTTAGCCTAATTTTCCATCCGCATGATTTTGACATATAATATTAGGCTAAAAACTTAGCCTAATTTAGCGTACACAAAATTGGCATAAAAATAATTCATTAACATAAACATGTCATAGGTGTAAACTTGGTATTCTCGACATAGTCAATATGAACATCATAGGTGTGAACTTGCAAAATAATCAACATGAATATCATAGGTGTGAACTTGCAAAATAATCGACATGAATATCATAACATTGCATAACATGCCACAAACTTGTATATAAATATTGGGCCTAGTTAAATAGGTGTCACATGAATCATATAGTTTTAGCCTAACATAAAGGTATAACATAGTATAACCTAATAGGTGTCATATGAATCCGCTAAAACATGGTATAACATGTTAATGCATAGGTCTAGGCATAACCTCAAACATAAAACTGGCGTAAGACAAAACTATATGTATAATTTTGACAATCACTTAAGGGTGTGAACTTGCAACACATATGTATAAACATAGATCTAAAAATAAACTTTCATATGAATCCTACACGGATCTTGACATGGATCCGATTATAAGTTCTCACTTGCATAAAAACATGTGAATATAGATCTATTCTAGTCATGTAGGCACAATTTGTTTAAACATATATACATAGAGCCTACATGAATGATATAAATATTTGTGTAAATCTAACTTGCAACCTATAACTTGCATAAGCATATATTTAGATCTAACTGTATACATACAATTCGCATAAGGTGTTGATTGTTTGATTCACAATACATAAAAGATTCAATCACCACAATCATTCAAATTATCACAAATAACAAATATAAAACAACATCGTTAATACTGATATAATTCCATATTACAATTTACAACAAATCATGTCTTAATCGCATTCCCATCTATAGAGCCACTATACTTACAACGCAAGACAGTCTTGTTTTATGAGATCTGAGGTTCTGAAACTGAGATGCGTTCCTTTGGGTAGACGTTGTTGTTTTGATTTTATTAGTAGCTTTAATCTCAAATTTGGATTAGCTTGAGTTGATTCGTTGTTCGTCTCTTTTCAAGCGGAGGCTCTCCTTAGTTTTCTTCCGACAACATGGCGGCTCAAGTTCTTATTTTTGTGTGAATTTTATTTGGAGACCTAGGGTGTTTTTATAGAGTTGCAAGTTAATTAGAGCCGTCGATGAAGCCAGGGTTAATCAAAGCCATCCGTTCTAAAGAGAAGCCAATCAAAAGAGGACAACTCAGCCCTAGTGACAAGACCAAGCCCAGAAATTCGAGCCAGGACCCAACCAGACAAACCAGGCCGACCAGGCAGGTCGACCTACAGGTCGACCCCCAGGTCGACCCCCTGGTCGACCTGGGTACCCAGGTCGACCCCCAGGTCGACCCCCTGGTCGACCCCCTAGTCGACCCCCTGGTCGACCTGGTCCCTGGGCGGTAATTTTCCCGCCCAACCCAGTTTGGGTCTGTTTTTGAATTTCGAACTTCGTTTTGAACTGTTTTGAATTTTAAACTGAATTCTGAAACTTCGGAAGGCCATAACTCCTTCATACGGAGTCCGATTTACGCAAACTCGGACTCTATCTCAAGCAGAATTCCAAGACGAACACAACGGCGTAACCCATTTCCCTTAATTCCCACATTTAGAATTAACTATACTTTAATTTGTGAAACTTAGTGTTACAGAATTACGGGGTGTTACATGTCATGCCGTAGAAATCAGATGAGGATATTCACATAAATTATTTCAATGCCAAGATTTTGCAAAAGGGGAAACTCGAAAAATCAGTTCAAATCAAGCAACACAAATCACGTACAAAATCAGCCAAGTCATCAATTTGAAATCAGAGAATAAACGTAGGGTTTGTAACCCTATAAACACTACCATTTCATCATAGGCCTGATTTTCAAAAAAAAAACAGTATAATTGATTTAAAAAATTCAGAGAAACTCATCTTTGTTATCCATAGTTTTTCGATCACCACAAATCCCAAATTGGTGAAGAAAGAAGCACCAGTATTCGATCAAGAGCATCAACAAGGATTCAATCAGAACACAAATCGATCGAGAAAGAAACTCAAAGCACTGGAGCAATCAGAGATACCACAACATCAATTCATCAGCATCGATCACGATTTGGGGAGTTTTCAGAAACCCTAGTTCAAAGTATCGGCCGCCATTTTCAAGGAAAAAGAAAAAGGGAATCGGGTTCAAACAAATAAACAAAGGGGTGGAACCCTTTTCAATATGGCCGGCCTATTTTATTTGAGGGGAGTTTAATTTGTTTTTTAAACTAGGGTTTCCATTATTTCTTGTTTAAATTTGTTTTTTTTTAATTTATTTGTAAAACAAATCGAACAGTTTCTAGGTCTGTAAAATATAGGAGGATTCAGTCAGGGTGTTGACTGATAGTTGCTAGAGTCTGTAAAATCTAGGTTACGTGTTACAGGTTTGTAATACGGGAAAATATGGTTGAGGGGATATCGGTCAGTCTATGGTTTTGAGCGTAAGGTTAGTACAGGAGAAGGGAGTGCGAGTTTACATGGTCTTGTAAGCGAGATATGTTCTATCACCTAGTAGAAACCTTAGAAATGCAGCACTAGGCAGGTTTTTGCCGAAGTTGGGTATCTCTGTGTGTTATTCCCTTTCTGCTTTTTATTTCTGCTGCATTATGTGATCTGTTTATTATTTTATATCCCATTAGTTTTTTTTAATTCAGCGAAAAACTGTGATAAACCCTATTCACCCCCATTCTAGGGTTAATCTAGATCCAACTATTAGGTAAGAGGCTGTGGGCTCATAGGCCATGGTGATGGAATAGAAACATGATTCGCTAATCTTAAAAGGGGGAAATGAAATCTAGTGGAGTACAAAATGGATTTTGCATCCCAAGAGGACCCTACGTTTTCATATCCAGTGGTGGACTCAGAAAGAGTCTCACGCGGGGAGACGAAGAGAAAGGGGTACAAGTAATGGAGAGCAAAAGAAGATCGGTGAAGTGAAATGGTGTTATAGGGGAGTGGGATACGAAATTTCGTGATAAACTTGGGATACGAAATAAAAATTCCATATCCAAGGATTTCACAAAAATCTCGTATTCTGAAGGCCAACTGTGTGGGATACAAAATTTCTCTTTTGCATCCAGGAATTTCGACATTTTTCGTGTCACAACGCTTGTTGGTTCCTGAGTTGAGACTTTTAGGATAGAAAATTTCCCTAGCTTGTTGGGTGCGAAGTAGGATTTCCCTACAACCTCGACTCTCAAATTTGAGTCATCACGCGGCATTGCACGATTGAGTTGAGTTGAGAAACGTGTATTACATTGTATAATGTGTTAACATTTGTGTGAAGAGCTTGCTTGTAATGACTATTCATACATGTATATATGATTAGGGCATAAACTCGGACAATGGAGATGTGAATGAACTATCGCTTCTAGGATTCGATTCTTAACTGAACCACGTCACAATCGCGATTTGAATTGAATTCAACTACTTAGGTTCATAATGATGATAGTTTAAATTCAGAAGACTGGTCATCGTCTCAGCTTCCAAAAGTTTTTAGTATAACTGTGTTAGAATGCACAACACTTGCACGTTAGTTTACACCAACACGGGGTGATGGGACACGTTCTAGTGCGTTAACTAACGCAAATATCTTACAAGTATAGTCTGCAATGGCAAAGAAAAGATCCATACAACTTCAAGGCTTGGAAGCCGAAGCTATATAAACATCTCCGAGCTCTAATGAATCACCATACAGTTTTAGCTTATCAGTTAGTAACCGTAGGGCTTCGAGACTTCCATCTCTTCTCAGCAAGTAGGCCCATCCAGCTTGCATGAATAAGAGGTACAACCTGAAGGGTTGTAGCGTTCAGGCGAGCACTTGGATAAGACGATAGTTAGAAGTGGAGCAGAAGTTGTTGTAGAGGGCCTACTAGAAGGAGAGGATACCAATGGCAATCAGGAATGCTTTTTCATAGCATCGAACATGATGGGAGATATTGTGATTCTTGAGAATCCCCCTTATTTGGTTGTCTCACAAATAGATGAAGCTTCTCTAAGGCGTATTTGTATGAAATATAGAATATCATGGGGTGGTGTTCTGGTTCTCGGAAGCGAAGGTAAGGCACGCGCTCCTCCGGAAGGGAATACCGCCTAGAACATGTATATGTGTTCCATCGGATGCATGCCCCCATCTTGTTTATATTTCTGGGATATTCTATATTTCTTTCGATTATCACCAACGCCGCTTCATCCAAACGCATATGCCTTATTTCCTGACACGTACATCCTGTATGTGGAATGGTTGGGCATGGAACCATCCAAGGAATACATTAGATATCTCTATTCTCTGAAGAAAAGAAACACTGTGCTGCCTTCCCTCGTCTATTCAAAGGCGCAACCCAACAGCCGCTTTATCCTGTGAGTGTGGAACAAAATCAGCTACTTAAAGCATGATTGCTTCTACATTCGATGCCCACCAAGATTTGCGAGGAGGTGGCTTTCAGGTCGTAAGTACCTTAAACTTGCATTGTATCCCAAGCCAATTGAGTCGTAAGCTTGAAACTAATTTGGAGTTTCATGTGGTCCATTTACCATCGATTCCAAATAGTTGTGAATATTTAAAGTGAGTCCTAGCTTTGAGGGATGTCCCAAGCGGGTATCGCGATGCCCAAACTCTACTATTTCCTTCATTTATTGGACTTGCTTCCCAAAGGCTTTTCAACGGGTCGTAAGGACCATGATGAGGAAGAAGAAGTGGCGGAAGATGAGAGAGAAGGGATTTCTCTGGGTGCACATGAAGGAGTGCCCCATATCATGCCCCCCATCGAGGAGGAAGTTACAAAGTCTCAAGGGGATGTTGGTAGTGACAGCGCCAATGGGGAGGAGTCCGCCGGAGGGCATGGTTCATAACCCACTCCGGTTCCTTCTCCAATGGAGGAGATGAAGCCAAGAAAGGCTTTTAAACAAAATTCTCCTGCTACGACCTCTACGACCTCCATGTCGATGGATACTGAACATTAGTTTAGAGGTCTAGATACAGTCCTGATAGAGACTTCTTCAATCAGACTAAGCGGAGCTAATGTTGAAAGCTTATTCCCAAGCATTGGGGAAATCATCCCTTTAAGCAAGCTGATAACGAATCCATAGAGGGGAGGGGGCATATAGGATACACACACACTATCAAGCACTGCATAACACAACACTAGATTCATGCATGTTCAATTTTGATTCAAAATTTATTTCATGCGCGACATGTCTCATGAAAGTGACAGATCTGTTTAGCCACATTGTGACTATGGCTCCTAGGATTGGCCATCTAATAGTTTCTGGTGGTAAGGAACAACATTTCTTCTTCCTATACTCTACTTTCAAAAAGAAGAGATACAATATGATTAGAGAAGAAAGAATTAAAGAAATGATATGGCTCATCATGAAATGGCTGAATAAAGAGTGGGAAACCAATAGAGATGTGAAGCATTTATAACCTGGTCTAAACGTTAATTTTGGTATTTTATATATATATGTATATATCTGGACAGCTACATCTGTCTTTTCCATAAAATCAAATTATTAATCATTATCAGATAGAAGATATTAAAGGATTTTTTTTAATGCATTTGTGCCATGCATCATAAGTATCAATCATATCATTACTATTTATATAAACACAATTCTGTTAAACATCCTCTTACCTAATGTTTAATTTTTAGTTCATGAATATGACAAAACTATATTATACGTTACCGGGGAATACATAATAGCCACACAGCTCACTGTTTTTTAAAAAACTGACAAAACAAAGGAGAAGTTTTCTCTAGAATACTCATTAGCTTTAAAAATACACTTAATACTACACCGTGGGTTCAAATATTTGCACAAAAAATAGAAAAAAAGGAAACAAAAAAGAAGAAACAAAGAATCCAAGTTCATAAAACACATAACATTTTGTTAATATCCTGCAAATAAACAAAAATATAATACTACATATACCATCCGTTTACCGTTTTTGTTATAACAAGTTTATAATTGTCATTGAGACCTCATCACTGCTCATATACCGCACTCATCTATTACCCAGTAAACCAATATATAATGTTAACCCCGGTGTTAAAACGCAGTTCAGAACTAAGAAATGTTCGCGAATGGCGACATGCGGCTACGAAATAAAAGGCACGAAAGCTTTCACAAACATATATAATAGAAAGCTGCCACGTGACAGTGCAAGGAACAGCTAACATGGCGTGCACATATTATATATCAAACAACACAAATGCGTGAAATGATAGGTATATTCATGAATCAATTCCCACGTATAATTGATTGTATGAAGCAGTATATTCGTAATTCTAATGCAAGCCGCTATACATTCACTTGTTTATTGATCGCACATCATATGCATGTAACATGGCCTTGTAAACAATAATACATTACACAACAAGGGGACACGTGTTAGAGCATAAAAATCTTCAAGTTGTTATGGCCTATCATCCTGCAAGCCAATTCATGTCACAAGACAATTCATGCCTTATATTAACACAAGCAGGCCACGTCAGCACCATGCTCGAGCACACCTTGTTATAGAGTCGAGCAACCCATCTACAACATGGTCATCAGCTCACCAGCACTGGTCGGGCACAAGGCTCGAGCAGCATACTCAAGCGCAAGGGTCGAGCAGGTCATTACAGCATGGGTTCGAGCAATGGCCAAGCATGGTCGAGCAGTGCAAGCTGGGGAGGAGTCGAGCACCACCTCTACAACAGGTCGAGCGGCTTCCATGCAAGAGAGGTCAAGCACCATGCAAGAGTGGTTGAGAAGATGAATATAAATTGAGACAATGACATTACAGTAATTCTGGTTCCTATATTTGGAACTGTAATTTTTCACATGGTCTATTTTCTGAAATTACTAAAGAAGAGCATGTCGATGAAAGTATTAATTTTTGGTGGCCACTATATTTTGTTGAATATGGCGATCATTATGAATTGATGATGATGATGATGTTCACTTCAGTCCTAAAGGGCATGCTTCCACTTCCTTTAAGGATTCAATCTTATCCATTTTGTGGAAAAAAAATTGGTATAATTATTTTTAAGCTTTTACTTAGTATGTTCATCATGCAAAATCAGAAAAGGAATAAACTTCAAGGCTGAGGTGAGTATTACCAATTTTTGTTTCTTTTGTCCTAAAAGCATGATCCACTAAATTTTGTTTCTTTGTACGCATTTGTGCAAACAATTTTCCACTAAAAAAGTTAACATATGTTTCAGTAATGCATATGTGACGGTTAGTTCTAATACGAAGTTTTTTTCTAAAGAAATGAATGGGCAAATCATGATGATTGG
Source organism: Allium sativum (assembly GCA_030737875.1). NCBI lineage: Eukaryota > Viridiplantae > Streptophyta > Magnoliopsida > Asparagales > Amaryllidaceae > Allium > Allium sativum. The sequence continues at coordinate 162,226,060 of CM060925.1, forward strand.
TTCTGTGTAACGACCCAAAAATCCGTACCAATTTGAGCTGATAAATATCCTACACATTCACCTCAAAGGCACGAAAATTCAGATCGTTAATAGAAAGAAATAAGAGGATGAGATAGAAAAGATATAACTAATAGAATAGTAGAAGAAGAAGAACACAACTGAGCAGAATCAGAGTAAACGCGAATCTCACAGCGGAACGAATAAAATGTATTATATAACATAACTTTGAAATACAAAATTGTATTGTTTATACATACCATTATCAGAGTACAATACATCATATCACAGCGGAAATAATCTCTTAATACTAACGGTGTAGCCTTCTACTTTTAGCTCCTCCAAGTGTATCTGTAAAAGCCTGAAACCACTTGACTGCCCGTACAAATTTGGGCACCAAAGAGTTTAAGGAAAACAAACAAAATAAACTCTGGGTCAGTCATGGGACTGGTGTGAGTAAATTCCAACCATACTGTTTAACTTTTGAAAATCCTTTTGAAACGAAAGGATAATAGTATGACCAACCCACACATAAACATGGACGGTTTTTACCTTACTATAACCCAAAACACTTTGATATCAAAATCCAGTGATATTATAATAATGTCTAATCAAGTAAATAACCAAATAGTAGAACGCTTGCATCTCACGCTCTACATACATAGTATAAAATCAAAAACCGTAGGGTGCTTATTGGAGATTGGATTCCAACTATGACAAGGTATGGGACCACCCGCCGATAGTGTATCTCTAGAGGGGAATACACTAGGTTCAACAAGAACGTCTTGCAACCCGACCCTCACATGACCGACCACTCATTTCGCTTGAGTGTATCGAATGTATATCACCAACGGTTGGGCTCAAACCACCGTTTCCCGAAAAGGAATAGCATCGAAATAGATTAAAGAATTAAAAGGAATATCCCTAGATAGGTGATTATACACCCTAATGGGAGCGACCCACATAGCCATGCTGCCTGGCCGATTTTTGTCATTTCCTGGTTGTGAAGCTTGAGGCTATGTCTATCTTTTAGAACATCTGGCCACCATACACTTTGAATGCCACATCGTCAAACCCATCAAATCACTAGTTGATCTTCCCAAAAATATTATAGGTATAAAAGCTAAGAGAAACGAATTTCTCCGCCACCAGACGTAATACCTTGAAAAGATCGTCTTATGTGACTGTTAGGAATACTCTGTTAGACATTCATCCATACAAGTTGTCCTGGGACTGGACAAACAGAAAACACCATTCTGGAACATGACGACCCTTGCATTTCACTCCGTCTTCAATTATCTTCAGCATAAACTAACTCGCAGCGCTTACGCTTATTCGGAGTGGTTTCAGATATTAAATCCAACAGGTCTCTCCGTATTGACAACGATGGTCAAAAACACTTCGATAGTCGGTTATTTAACTATCGAAGTAAAAATAAACATCCATTCTAATGTACGACTAAACATCACACAACCACTGGCACTTTTTATTTAACATTCGTTTTCTTATCCGCGTTCCCATATCTTACTTGATATTTCTCAAACCTCGTTTTAGCACTTTCACACTTCTTGGAAAACATTCTCAGTTATTATAAACCCTTATTCTTATATTTCTTTGGACAACATCGTTACTTATTACTTTAGAATAAGTGGATTTCAAAACAAACCGTTTTTTTTTCATTTCTTAGGGCGTAGTGCTATATATAAAAATCACACTTAAGCTTGGCCATCAGCGTTAATTTAACGTTATAGTTCAAAAACTTATCATACGCTGTAATATTCGTCTTTATAACTAATCTCGACATAATAGTCACGCTTAAGCCTAGTCAACAGAGTTATTTTATCGCTATAGTACACAGACTTGCAATACGCTACTATATTCCACTTTATAATTTTATCTCAACACCTCTTTCTGTTACAAGAATTCTTGACATCTCTAATTCAATAACATTTAAATGAGGCCCATTTTAGAAACAATTATTTAATTTAAAAATAATTAGCTAATATTTTACTTTATAAAATGGACTATAAGGTACTAGTTTATAATAGAATTTCTATTATAGTTTAAAGCTTTGCTTAAATTATAAAAATCTATTTTTTTATAATCGACTTCGTTGATTTTCCTGACGACCAATCAACTCCTTAAAAAAAAGAAGGTTTTACGGTCGGTGCTGCCACTTTCTAAATTGATATCGTCTATTTGATTTAATCAAATAACGTTGAATTTCCATCCGACATGGTTCAAACAGTGAATATACAAAACAAACAGTACATATAAATATTTAGGAATCTGGTTGGGTTCCTCCAACCGGTTTCCCGCATCCACAGATGTTCGTCAAACAATTGTTCAATCAATGATGTGTACATATGCAACGATATATCTATTTTAACCAATTTAACTGTAATCTATCTAAACGAATATCACACAGTATTCAACCAGTATTAAAATATAATATTTTAAAATAGATCAGAGTTAGTGAATTTACTCACCTTTGCGCATTAACCGTTAAATAACGATTTGCGTTAGCTGATTTTACCCGGCGCTTTAATTGCCTAAACCTGCATCATGCTCTAGATATCTTCAGATCGGTTCCAGTATGTAGCTTGCGACTCTACGATCCCGAAGTGACCGTTTTCGTCCGATTCGGTTTATAATTATACTTGTTGTTCACGCTATCTTTGATTTCTTCATGTGGATCCGACTTTTCCCAATCCTCTCTTGATTACAAGGTCGTTCATAGTCTATTATTTTCTTCAAACTGATGCATCATTGTTCGTGCGAACATCCACCATCTGATTCTACTCACCGTATACTTGTTGTTTCTTTTTTTCCTATTTTTCTTATTTTTCTTGATTTGGCCAAAGGCCCATAACCCAATTCACGGCCCGCCCTAAATTTTTCATTCACTCATATTCTCTTCAACAAACCTTATAAACTTGATGTACTAGACTAAACTGAAACATAGCACAGTAGCACCCCTCATCCACGTCCAGCCATACCCTCACCATAATATTCCTCCACGTTTTTCGTGATTTCCTGAACAAGCTTTAACAAAGCATTACTGCCAAACGTATTTCCTCTATACTCCATGAACCTCCAACATGATGTTCTTCTCACGCAACCAGGTCATCCTTGCTGGCGCAAACTCCCACCAAAACAACGCCCTTGCCCTTCCTTCCAGACAACACACTACTTCCCTGACAAAGAACTGTACCCGTAAGATACCTGCTCCACATCAGCCGCAAACTCCTCAAGCTCCTTCGCCGATGGTGTAAACCCAGCAAAGCAATACTCAACACTCCTCAAACGCTTTGGTGTCCCATTTTCCAGTAATTTTTATGGCTATAGTGAACTGGATTGTCTTCAATTGCATGCTCCGATCAACTTGCGTCGACCAGCAGCTACCATTCAGGCCTACCATACTTGCCAAACTGTATGCCCTTCTTCCAAATATTTTAATCCCACTTCTGGCCTTCTCTCTTCTCCATAAAGCTGCAAGTTTCCTTCAAAGCAACCACCTGCTACTCCGCATGCTTCAGCAAGCATGAAAAACATGCACCCACCTCTGTCCTTATGTTACTTCTTCCCCATGACATACGGCAACTCCGTATTTTTGGACGAACTCCTCCCCTGAGCCATACACGCCTACAAAACATCACACACTTGTTTTGACAGTACACCAGAAGTGCAAAGGAGACAAACTCGCCCTAGCCGAGCTGCTCACAAAGTGGAGTACTAGACATTGAACAACACTTGAAAAAATTGTAGTTTGCTTAGAAAGAAAACAATGGAGGCGGCTTGGTAAATTTCTGGACGAGCAACACAATGAGAGGAGCTGCATATTTATAGCTCCACGATGCCTTGATGGCCAAGGTATAGGACCACTGTGTCAATAGGGTAGGCTGTAGACTGGAATGAATCGTCACCTCTTAACTGTTTGATACGTATATTCGGGTACATGCTTTGATTTAACAATGCCTGCATACTGTATGTGAAAATGTTTCTTAGGTGTGGCCAGTGTTGTGTTTTCACCTCTACGGATTTTGATGTTTCATTTCCTAGGTGAGCTATGAGTGATGTGAAAAATCGGAGTGATGGAAAGATAGCCTAACATAGCTGTGTCATAGCATTGCTTTGCTTACATATGAAGTAATAAAATTGTGTACGAAGCACATGCGTAGATGGGTGTAAACGTAGTGTAACTGTGTTAGGGTGGTAGGTTTGCAGTTCATTTCCTTTGCCTTGAAGCATTAGGGTGGACGTTTGAAAGATGGAGACAATTCAAAAAGGATGGTGAAATAGGTAGGCACATGGGGAGGGCAGTACGTTTACTTCGTAGGGAAGGGAGTCATATATATATACACTATAGGTTATATACCTTGTTATTATCGTATTATTATTATCGTATTATTTCTAACATCGAAGAGTCCATCGGATCAGAAACGAAGATAGAGGAGTACACCATGTTGATATGTTTGTCTTAATGTCTATAGAAGTGATACGTGACAAGGATTACATCATATTCCGAGAAAGAAAAGATCAGAAATTTTTTGCTTTAACCTATAGTATTTAAGTATGAAAATGTGAAAGCTATGCTCGTATACACATAGGAAGATAAGAGTTTGAAGACACCCTCCTTACGTAAACAAACATACGTTATTATTTCAAATTTTCAAGAAATGAGAAACCTTTCAAGTTCTTTATATAAAGATGTCAATGTTCATTCATAGTTGCACAGTATATTTTACATTAAAGTGGTACCGGTTACAAAGGACTTTATTTATTTCCCGACTGCTATGGACAGAAGTAAGAATACAGTCGTATCCAGCGAGGTGTCACGATCCCAAAAATATAATAATATCGGTAGGTTAACTCTTATTGTGAAACCCCGAAATATTGATATAGGGTGCAAAATACTCCAAATAAAAAGTTGCGTATTTAATTAATTAAAATTTACAGTAAAATTCTAAAAATTAAATTATCACTATATCCCAAAAGAACCTTGTCCAAATTCGAATCCGATATCTAGTTATTTCAAATAAACCGTTATGGCCAAAAACGAATACGCCGCTGCTTTTGTGAATATTTAATTTGGACATAACTTACCATATATGTAACAACCTGTATTTTTAATAACCTGTTAAGATATAAATTGAGGCAGAATTTAATTTAAAAATCTGAATCAAGGGGAAACGGGCTGTGCCATTGCGTTCGTCTCGGAAAAATACGCGAAATAGAGTCCGAGTTTTCGAAAATCGGAGTCCGTATGACCCAACTAAGGCCCATTGAAGTTTTCAGAAATTTCCATATTAAAAACAGATTTAAATTTTAAGTTAAAAACAAGGGTTAGGGCACAACTGGCGTCAGCGGGAAAACTCCCGCCAAGACCCCCAAGTCGACAGGCATGTCGACAGGGGTCTAAGGGTGTCGACTGCCCTGTCGACAGCCCTGTCGACACGGGGTGGCCGGGCAGTTTTGCCTGGCGCACCATTTCTGATCTGGGCTTGGTTGTGTGGCTTGGTTCTGGAGAATTCCGAAATCTGATGGACCTAATTCAACTAGGGTTTAATCCTATGGTCTAAATCACTAGCCTAATCTATAAATAAGACCCTAACCTACCCTAAATCACTCATTATTCATTCTAGCAACTAAACTATGTCAAAATCAAACCTCTCATGGCCTCCACTCTCTTCATACAATTCCTAAATCAATTTCTAAGAGATTTCCATGCATACAAGTGTATTTAGGCTTGTATGATCCTCTTTAGCTTGCATTAAAGTCTTGTTTCTCTATTTGTCATCATAAAGGAGGAGTCTTGATCAAGTTTGCTTGCATTTTGGGGTTTTATTTTGTTGCATAAGGGGTTTCTTACATTTGCTATACTCATTTGAGTTCGCATAAGCATTGTAAGCCCTCTTACCTTCATTTTAGAAACTCTAAAGTTAATATGTGATGAAAGTTGGGATTTATGCATGTTTAATAAGTTATGCATGCTTATGCGAGTTCACTATGCCATGTTACACATGTTTAATAAGTTATGCATGCTTATGCGAGTTCACTATGCCATGTTACACATGTTTGATAAGTTATGCATGTTTATGCAAGTTCACTATGCCATGATTTGCAAGTTTAACAAGTTATGCATGTTTATGCAAGTTCACTATGCTAAGTTATGCAAGTCCAACATGTTATGCATGTTTATTATGATATGTAAGATTCATCATGTATGATTGTGCCAAGTTTCCTCTTTCTATCCTTTATGCGTTATGACGAATATGTAAGCGATAGAATGACGTTGGGGGGGTTTGGGTAAAACTTAAAATACATGAAAATATAAGATTGGGAATTTACCTATTAAGTTAGGTCTACCCCTTGGGAATTTACCTATTAAGTTAGGTCTACCCAAGTATATGTTAAACTTGTAATTATGTTTTGAAAATAAAGTGGACATGACACTTAGAAAACATAAGTGTGGCCAACTCGAGGTTGGGTTGAGTTTGTAGCGTAATTCTACCCGGAACCTACCGGCTTAACTAGTGGCTACAAACAATAGGATCCAATGTGAGAAGTTGGTCATGTGGTGCCAAGACCCGAGGTTAGACCAAGTTGTGGTGTAAATCTACCCGGAACCCACCGGCTTAACTAGGTAACCGCAACAAAGTCTAATGTGAGAGGTTAAGGCACAATTAAATTAATTAATGCCTCATGATTAGGGTTAAGTCATGGCCCACTAATACTTAACCAATTTTTGGGGACACGAGGGATTAAATGGGGTTAAGTGGTGAACTGTTGGTTACACTTAACTAATTTAATCCATGATTAGTGAGGGGTTAAACCACACTTAACCCTCTTAGAAAACCCTAGTAACGTGGTCTGTTCCAGCAGTAATCCCAGTTTGGTATCATTCACAACCCTAGAGGCTAGGCTAGGGCGGGGCACGATTACTGGACTGATGTAAGCGACCAAAGCGACGGCTGAGTGGTATAGCGGTGCGGGTCCAGGCTGGCTACGGACGTGCACGTAGTCCGGTGTTGGACAAACTCGAGGCACGGGTACCAGTAGGTTTAGACTGTGCATTATTGCTTCGGTGTCTGGGGTTGACACCCGAGGGCTTGATACACCCGAAGGTGGACCCAGCACAGTCTGACTACAACCATATGTGGGCTGTATGGACACCAAAACTTGACGTGTTAGGTTTATAGGGAGCCGATCGACTAGACCGTTGGGCTGGACCTTGTATTAAGGTCACCTCATGTTATTGGGCCAAAGTTTGGGCTGAGGGATCAATACCTGTTATGTTTGTTTGCTAGTACACTGCGGTGCAAAGCTTAATCTTCTTCATGTGATGACACCTTTATCTATTGCCAGTATGTTCATCTCAGTTTCCATCATGATGCTAACTTTATTAGTTTATAGACTGATCGTAGTAGGGCTTACCAGTCTTTTTGACTGACCTGTTTTCTTTCGCTTCTTTTCTTCCGTTTTCCCCCCCAGGTTCTCAGGGAGGGAATAGTGGTGCTTAGCTTGTATCGCTTGCTTGTTTGCTGGATAGCTCATGTATGTCTGGACATTGAGCTCGCTATGGTTTATCATCTTTATTTTGGGGATAGCACTATGTATTTCAGTATTTCTGTTTATGATGTACTAGACATGTTTATTTTCGCAGTTGACTTTATGATGTACTAGACTTGTTTTGAGATGGTTTGAGATATTCCGCTGTTTTATTCTCACTTACTCTGTTTTACATATATATTTATGTTCTTGTTCTGCCTTGATATATCATTATGCATGCTTACCCAGTTCTAACGCCCCCCAGAAGCTAGTGCCCCCGAAAGAGTGACCCTAGCGGAGGTGGGGTGTTACAAATTTGGTATCAGAGCATATGGTTTACGAGAAGGGATAAAAAGGTTTTTAAAACTTTTGAAAAACTATTTTCAAAACCAAGTATAAAGTATTTTCCAAAGAAAAGTTTAGTTATTTTTAAAGGCTATTCCCCAAAAGCCATTAGCACTATCCTTTGACCCCTCGTTTGAACTCTTTTCTTTTCGTTTCCAGCATGTCTGATAATCTCATCTTGCCCGAAGGAGTAACAATACCCGATTGGTTTCGTCGGTACTTGGAAGTCACGGCACCGGTCCCGGGTGTCTCTAATGTTGTCTTTCCAGTCAAGGCCGCTGTTCCTCCTCCTCCTTCCGTAGCTGATGTTCCTCTTCTCCCTCAGCCTCCACAAGCGGATTTTTGCGGAAACTTGTAAGAACTTTAAGATGATGGGTGGCAAGAATTTTAGTGGAACAAAGACTTTTGTAGAGGCAAGGAATTGGTTGAAAGAGACCGAAGATCTTTTAGCCACCTTTGATATAGGTGACCGCAGGAAGGTTTTATTAGCAGTATGGTTGCTAAAGGAAGAAGCTGCATGTTGGTGGGTAGTCACCACCGCTACTAGGCCAATTGAGACTTGGGATGACTTTAGAGGAAGGTTTGGACTGAGGTTCTTATCACTGAAGCAAGGGGACATGACTATTAGGGAATACATAGATAAGTTTAATCAACTGGCTCAGGTCGATTTAGACTTGGTTAATACAGCTCAGAAGAAGGCCCTACACTTTGCTCTAGGATTAAACGAGCCATTACATGGTTTGGCCATGTCTCATATACCCTTGGGGGCGACTTTCGAGAATTTGGTGAATATGGCCCTACTTCAAGAAGAAGATAACAATGACAAGAAAGAGGTCAAGGCGAATGAGTCTCAAGGCAAGAGGGTAAATTCCGGGAAACGAGGCAAGAATAACAACAACCGCAAGGACAAGCCAAGAGAGAATAGGAAATGCAACTTCTGTGGTAAAGTTGGACATATATCCAGGGAATGTAGGAAGAAGAAGAGAAAGCGGGGCAAATGCTTTCATTGTGGTGAGTTTGGACATCTCAGCAAGGATTGCCCGAGGAAACAAGGGCAAGGTCAGACTCAGTGTGCAGGACTATCTGGAGGGCGAGTTCATCCCCTCAACATCGTTCTTCCAGCTCATGATAGAGGTAGTGTTTCTGTTGAAAATCTTGTTTACATTTTCTGATTTTCCCTGTTCGTACTTTGTTTGATTCTGGCACATCGCATAGTTTTATTTCATCTGATCTAGTTGAAAGTTTGCACCTAAGTACTAGTCTAGTTGATGATCCCGTATGTGTTTCAAATCCAATTGGGGGTTCTGCCCGTTTGTCTGTGGTCTGAGTGGATTTGAAAATTTCTATCTTGAGTATAGAATTCTCGTGGGATGTTTATATTCTCGGTTTCAGGGGATATGGGTTGGTTTTGGGCATGGAATGGTTGTCCTGTTTTGGAGCCATTCTTGGTTTTTGTATATAGGGTTGTGAGGCTCATGACTCGCCTCGGTAATACCCTAGAAAATTCTAGCAACCCTATGGGTCCCGTCATGTTATGTTATCTTGAATCCCTCAACTCGTCTATCGATAGTTTGCAATCTGTGAGGGTGGTCCGAGAATATCCTGATATCTTGGGGGAAGTAAAGGGGTTACCCCTAGACGTGGGATAGATTTCCGCATTATCTGGTTGGTAATACCAAGCCAGTTTCGTGGCCGGTTAGGCACATGACCTCACGAGATGAGAGTTAAGAAAGCAAGTCAAGGAGTTGCTTGAGAAGAACTTCCTGAGACGAAGCATTTTCGAGTAGGGTGCTCCAGTAGTATTCGTTACTAATGTGGACAGTTTGCTTCGCTTATGTGTTGATTATCGTGAGAAGAATAGACAACCGTTACCAAGGATCGATGATTTGTTTGATCAGCTTGTAGGAGCATCTGTTTTCTTTTGATCTAGCTACCGGATTCCATCAGCTTAGGATGGCTGAGGATGGAATTGACAAGACTGCGTTTAGGACTCTAGATGGATTTTTAGAATGGCTAGTCATGCTATTTGGTTTGACTAATGCACCTGCATATTACGTGAACTTGATGGGTAGGGTGTTTAGGGAGTCCTTGAACAAGTTTGTCGTGGTCGTCGTAGACGATATTTTAATCTCCTTAAAAGAACGAGGAAGAGCATGCTAGACATCTCAAGGAGGTGATGGATACGCTTAGAGCCACCAGTTGAAGGTCAAGTTCTCCAAATGTCACTTTGAGGAAAGAAGTTGGATTTCTTGGGCACATAGTTCCTAAGTAAGGCTTAGCGGTGGATTCCGCTAAAGTGGTTGCGGTTTAAGACCGGAAAACTCTGAGGAGGGCAATTGAAGTAAGAAGCTTTCTCCATTTGGCTAGCATTCCCTGAGCTTAGACTTACTCTTCTGGATCAAGAAGGGGGTTTCACAGGGAGAAGACCCGCAGTTAGTCAAGAACATGGACCAGTTGATTTGAGGCGAGATGTTAAGTCACCTCGCTAGATATATTATAGATGACAAGGGATGACTAAGACGCGATGAGAGATTATGTGTTCCGATGGTGGAAGACTTGGTGAGGAAAGTTCTTGAGGAAGCACATCGCTCCAAGTTGACTATACATCCGGGTGGAGATAAGATGTATAAGGATATGAAGCGCATTTTCTTCTGGCCTAGAATGAAGAAGGATGTGGCAGAGTTTGTCTCTAGATGTGTTGTTTGTCAGAGAGTAAAAGCCGAGTCGAAGAAGCCCGGTGGGCTATTGCATCCTCTAGAGGTCCCGCTATGGAAGTGGGAGAGTATTTCTATGGACTTTGTTGACGGATTGCCAAGGTCAAGAAAAGGGAATACAAGCATATGGGTCATTGTGGATAGGCTTACGAAGAGTGCTCATTTCATTCCGGTGAAGAGCAAAAGGACCGCATCTGGACTAGCATCAGTATATCTTCGGGAGATAGTACGACTACATGGAGTCCCTTCTAGCATAGTCAGTGACCGAGACCCCATCTTTACTAGTCAGTTCTGGAACAGTTTGCAGGAAGCTATTGGCACGAGGTTGAACCTGAGTACGGCTTATCACCCACAAACGGACGGTCAGACAGAAAGGGTGAATAGGGTACTTGAGGACTTGTTGAGGCTTTGCATTCTGGATTTTGGTGGTACTTGGGAAGACCATCTTCCTCTTGTGGAATTTGCTTATAATAACAGTTATCAGGCGAGCATTGGGATGGCACCATTTGAGGCTTTATATGGGAGACCGTGCAAGTCACCTACATGTTGGTGGGAGACTACAGATAAGCTTATACTTGGACCTGACATGATTAGAGATACATCCGAGAAGGTCGAGTTGATTAGAAGACGGATGAAGGCGGCCCAAGACAGACAGAAATCTTATGCTGATAGGCGAAGGACTGATTTGGAGTTTGATGTTGGGGATATGGTTTTCGTGAAGGTTTCTCCTTTGCGGAATGTGGTTCGGTTTGGAGCAGTAGGAAAGTTAGCACCAAGGTTTGTTGGACCATTTCCAGTTGTAGAGAGGATCGGGCAGATGGCCTATAGAGTGGAATTGCCCGAGAAGCTAGCTGGAGTGCATAATGTTTTTCATGTTTCGCATCTCCGGAAGTGTTTGCATAAGTCAGCAGAGGTGGTTGAGCCAAGTGTTCTAGAAGATGTGGAAGTAGAGAAAGAAGCTACCTTGAGGAGAGCTCCGATTTGTATCTTGGGGACAGAGATCAAGAAGCTAAGGAATCGTGAGGTCAAGTTGGTGAAGGTTCAATGGGGTGAAGCCGAGGAAGACGCAACTTGGGAAACTGAAGAGAAGATGCGTAGGCTTTACCCATTCCTTTTTGAGGGTACACTCTCAATCTCTTTATCTTTCCATATCTATCTAGTTTATCTAGTTCATCGTGTCTATCTTATCATGAGAACCTTAGGTAGAATCCTTTGGATGAAACATGTGTTTGAGACATGTTATGTTTGATGGTTGCAAGTGGTTGCAAGTGTTTGCAAGTGGTTACTCGTGGATGCATGATACACATTAGGCACTAGATCGGCTCACACACTCCTCATATTGCATGTGCATGAGTGTTTATGCTTATTCTTGGATGAAATTTGTATGCTATCACATGGATGTTGCATATGGATGTATGATTGAGCACGCATGTAGATATTATACATTATGTTAGGGATTTGCATACATATGGATACATTTCACTAACATATTTTGCATTGATCTTTGCATTAGATAAGTACATATACACACACTTTTGCATATGTTCATACAGCATTTAGAATCTTTTAAGGACAATGGTTGCTCGTGGATGATGTTTTGAGTAGATGGATGTTGGATGGTAGGATATGTTCTTCCTAACTTGAAGATTTCGGGGACGAAATCCTTTAAGGAGGGGAGAATGTAACAACCTGTATTTTTAATAACCTGTTAAGATATAAATTGAGGCAGAATTTAATTTAAAAATCTGAATCAAGGGGAAACGGGCTATGCCATTGCGTTCGTCTCGGAAAAATACGCGAAATAGAGTCCGAGTTTTCGAAAATCGGAGTCCGTATGACCCAGTTAAGGCCCATTGAAGTTTTCAGAAATTTCCATATTAAAAACAGATTTAAATTTTAAGTTAAAAACAAGGGTTAGGGCACAACTGGCGTCAGCGGGAAAACTCCCGCCAAGACCCCCAAGTCGACAGGCATGTCGACAGGGGTCTAAGGGTGTCGACTGCCCTGTCGACAGCCCTGTCGACACGGGGTGGCCGGGCAGTTTTGCCTGGCGCACCATTTCTGATCTGGGCTTGGTTGTGTGGCTTGGTTCTGGAGAATTCCGAAATCTGATGGACCTAATTCAACTAGGGTTTAATCCTATGGTCTAAATCACTAGCCTAATCTATAAATAAGACCCTAACCTACCCTAAATCACTCATTATTCATTCTAGCAACTAAACTATGTCAAAATCAAACCTCTCATGGCCTCCACTCTCTTCATACAATTCCTAAATCAATTTCTAAGAGATTTCCATGCATACAAGTGTATTTAGGCTTGTATGATCCTCTTTAGCTTGCATTAAAGTCTTGTTTCTCTATTTGTCATCATAAAGGAGGAGTCTTGATCAAGTTTGCTTGCATTTTGGGGTTTTATTTTGTTGCATAAGGGGTTTCTTACATTTGCTATACTCATTTGAGTTCGCATAAGCATTGTAAGCCCTCTTACCTTCATTTTAGAAACTCTAAAGTTAATATGTGATGAAAGTTGGGATTTATGCATGTTTAATAAGTTATGCATGCTTATGCGAGTTCACTATGCCATGTTACACATGTTTAATAAGTTATGCATGCTTATGCGAGTTCACTATGCCATGTTACACATGTTTGATAAGTTATGCATGTTTATGCAAGTTCACTATGCCATGATTTGCAAGTTTAACAAGTTATGCATGTTTATGCAAGTTCACTATGCTAAGTTATGCAAGTCCAACATGTTATGCATGTTTATTATGATATGTAAGATTCATCATGTATGATTGTGCCAAGTTTCCTCTTTCTATCCTTTATGCGTTATGACGAATATGTAAGCGATAGAATGACGTTGGGGGGGTTTGGGTAAAACTTAAAATACATGAAAATATAAGATTGGGAATTTACCTATTAAGTTAGGTCTACCCCTTGGGAATTTACCTATTAAGTTAGGTCTACCCAAGTATATGTTAAACTTGTAATTATGTTTTGAAAATAAAGTGGACATGACACTTAGAAAACATAAGTGTGGCCAACTCGAGGTTGGGTTGAGTTTGTAGCGTAATTCTACCCGGAACCTACCGGCTTAACTAGTGGCTACAAACAATAGGATCCAATGTGAGAAGTTGGTCATGTGGTGCCAAGACCCGAGGTTAGACCAAGTTGTGGTGTAAATCTACCCGGAACCCACCGGCTTAACTAGGTAACCGCAACAAAGTCTAATGTGAGAGGTTAAGGCACAATTAAATTAATTAATGCCTCATGATTAGGGTTAAGTCATGGCCCACTAATACTTAACCAATTTTTGGGGATACGAGGGATTAAATGGGGTTAAGTGGTGAACTGTTGGTTACACTTAACTAATTTAATCCATGATTAGTGAGGGGTTAAACCACACTTAACCCTCTTAGAAAACCCTAGCAACGTGGTCTGTTCCAGCAGTAATCCCAGTTTGGTATCATTCACAACCCTAGAGGCTAGGCTAGGGCGGGGCACGATTACTGGACTGATGTAAGCGACCAAAGCGACGGCTGAGTGGTACAGCGGTGCGGGTCCAGGCGGGCTACGGACGTGCACGTAGTCCGGTGTTGGACAAACTCGAGGCACGGGTACCAGTAGGTTTAGACTGTGCATTATTGCTTAGGTGTCTGGGGTTGACACCCGAGGGCTTGATACACCCGAAGGTGGACCCAGCACAGTCTGACTACAACCATATGTGGGCCGTATGGACACCAACACTTGACGTGTTAGGTTTATAGGGAGCCGATCGACTAGACCGTTGGGCTGGACCTTGTATTAAGGTCACCTCATGTTATTGGGCCAAAGTTTGGGCTGAGGGATCAATACCTGTTATGTTAGTTTGCTAGTACACTGCGGTGCAAAGCTTAATCTTCTTCATGTGATGACACCTTTATCTATTGCCAGTATGTTCATCTCAGTTTCCATCATGATGCTAACTTTATTAGTTTATAGACTGATCGTAGTAGGGCTTACCAGTCTTTTTGACTGACCTGTTTTCTTTCGCTTCTTTTCTTCCGTTTCCCCCCTCCCCCAGGTTCTCAGGGAGGGAATAGTGGTGGTTAGCTTGGATCGCTTGCTTGTTTGCTGGATAGCTCATGTATGTCTGGACATTGAGCTCGCTATGGTTTATCATCTTTATTTTGGGGATAGCACTATGTATTTCAGTATTTCTGTTTATGATGTACTAGACATGTTTATTTTGGCAGTTGACTTTATGATGTACTAGACTTGTTTTGAGATGGTTTGAGATATTCCGCTGTTTTATTCTCACTTACTCTGTTTTACATATATATTTATGTTCTTGTTCTGCCTTGATATATCATTATGCATGCTTACCCAGTTCTAACGCCCCCCAGAAGCTAGTGCCCCCGAAAGAGTGACCCTAGCGGAGGTGGGGTGTTACAATATATAATACGAAATCTGGATTTTTCTCTTCCATTAGAAAGACACAGTTCAACAGATTCCAACGTTTCTTGTTTCGTAGAAATCCGATTTAAAATGGTTTCTATATACTCTGTTGAAGTTCAGAACGTTAAATTACGAACTGCAGCGATATTACGAGCTCGATTTTATTTAATATATATTTTTATACGTTCAACTTCGTTTTAATTAATATATAAATACACTTATATGACGAATTCAATATTTAAACTAATTTTAAATATTCAAATATAAACCGATAAAAATGCGGGACATTACATTCCTTCCCCCTTAAAATAATTTCGTCCTCAAAATTGCTAAGAAGTGGAGATGCTCTAATTCTAACTCCTCACAACCTGCTTGGTTGAAATTTCATACTTTACATCCCCATAACTCAATCCTTGCGTCGAATCTTTTGTCCTTATATCAATAATTCTCTTATACTCAAGCCCTATTTCATTTCAACTTCCAGTTCCATCCCACTTCCAAATTCTTGGTCAACAATCCAATTCCATAACCAAACTCGGTTCTGATCCAATATCCCATTTCACAAATTCACTTACCTTACCAAGTTTAATTCTATTCCAATTTCATTCAACTTCGTTAAATTTCTATTTATTTACTTCATAGGTAAATTTTAAATTTCAAAATTCAAATTCCTGAGGTTTTCATTTCAAATTAGTTTGAAATAATATATATATCCATAACATAGCAATTCAAAATATTTGAATTTTCGAACAACTTATTTCAAAACAAAATCTTTGGTAGTAATCCCTCACTTAGAAACTCGAAAATGAACACCGATAATGCCGCGTTTCATCATCGAAATTATTTTCCAGCCATCAAAGTGAGTTCAATACTATATTACTTTTCAAACTCATTTGTAAACGCTTCCATTTCGAATATTTTTCAGAATGCTTGGAAAACAATCTCAAATCTCCCCAGGATTTTAAATTTCTATTTAATCCTTTTTCCAAGTTTCCAGGGTTTATTTCAATTCTGGATTTAAATTTGGATTTAATCCGTTAAATTTCACAAATTACATTATACTAGTTCTGATGGATTAT
The DNA here is from genome assembly GCA_030737875.1 of Allium sativum. Classification (NCBI taxonomy): domain Eukaryota; kingdom Viridiplantae; phylum Streptophyta; class Magnoliopsida; order Asparagales; family Amaryllidaceae; genus Allium; species Allium sativum. Next base: position 162,242,186 of record CM060925.1, read on the forward strand.
TTACGTACCCATCTTAACCATAATGTTATTCGATTATAATAATAACAAATATATCCAATATATTGAATAATTCCAATAATACATACTTTCTTTATATCAAAATATATTTTTGGGTAAAATAATTCATTTACCCAGCCTTTATAAACAATATTGTGTCGAATAACTCTGTTCAAGAGTTTAGAAACACCTATCGATACAGTTTGCAATCCAGTATCGACCAGAATTCATAAACCACTCGCCAAACCAATCAACACAATATAAAACAGTTTTTATATAAATTCTCAAATACGCGCTCATATAAATACACTCATACTCAATCTAGGGTATTACTAACCCCATCTCTATTGAGTTACGCCACAGAGCCAAGGTAATCACTTAACCTTTAGCTCTGATACCAACTGTAACAACCCAAAAATCCGTACCAAATTGAGCTGATAAATATCCTACACATTCAACTCAAAGGCACGAAAATTCAGATCGTTAATAGAAAGAAATAAGAGGATGAGATAGAAAAGATAGAACTAATAGAATAGAAGAAGAAGAATAACACAACTGAGCAGAATCAGAGTAAACGCGAATCTCACACTGGAACGAATAAAATGTATTATATAACATAACTTTGAAATACAAAACTATATTGTTTATACATACCATTATCAGAGTACAATACATCATATCACAGCGGAAATAATCTCTAAATACTAACGGTGTAGCGTTCTACTTTTAGCTCCTCCAAGTGTATCTGTAAAAGCCTGAAACCACTTGATTGCCCGTACAAATTTGGGCACCCAAGAGTTTAGGGAAAACAAACAAAATAAACAATGGGTCAGTCATGGGACTGGTGTGAGTAAATTCCAACCATACTGTTTAACTTTTGAAAATCCTTTTGAAACGAAAGGATAATAGTAAGACCAACCCACATATAAACATGAACGGTTTTTACCTTACTATAACCCAAAACACTTTGGTATCAAAATCCAGTGATATTATAATAATGTCTAATCAAGTAAATAACCAAATAGTAGAACGCTTGCATCTCACGCTCTACATACATAGTATAAAATCAAAAACCGTAGGGAGCTTATTGGAGATTGGATTCCAAATATGACAAGGTATGGGACCACCTGCCGATAGTGTATCTCTAGAGGGGAATACACTAGGTTCAACAAGAACGTCTTACAACCCGGCCCTCACATGACCGACCACTCATTTCGCTAGAGTGTATCGAATGTATATCACCAACGGTTGGGCTCAAACCACTGTTTCCCGAAAAGGAACAGCATCGAAATAGATTAAAGAATTAAAAGGAATTTCTCTAGATAGGTGATTATACACCCTAATGGGAGCGACCCACATAGCCATGCTGCCTGCCCGATTTTTGTCATTTCCTGGTTGTGAAGCTTGTGGCTACGTCTATCTTTTAGAACATCTGGCCACCATACACTTTGAATGCCACATCGTCAAACCCATCAAATCACTAGTTGATCTTCCCAAAAATATTATAGGTATAAAAGCTAAGAGAAACGAATTTCTCCGCCACCAGACGTAATACCTTGAAAAGATCGTCTTATGTGACTGTTAGGAATACTCTGTTAGACATTCATCCATACAAGTTGTCCTGGGACTGGACAAACAGAAAACACCATTCTGGAACATGACGACCCTTGCATTTCACTCCGTCTTCAATTATCTTCAGCATAAACTAACTCGCAGCGCTTACGCTTATTCAGAGTGGTTTCAGATATTAAATCCAACCGGTCTCTCCGTATTGACAACGATGGTCAAAAACACTTCGATAGTCGGTTATTTAACTATCGAAGTAAAAACAAACATCCATTCTAATGTACGACTAAACATCACACAACCACTGGCACTTTTTATTTAACATTCGTTTTCTTATCCGCGTTCCCATATCTTACTAGATATTTCCCAAACCTTGTTTTAGCACTTTCACACTTCTTGGAAAACATTCTCAGTTATTATTAACCCTTATTCTTATAATTCTTTGGACAACATCGTTACTTATTACTTTAGAATAAGTGGATTTCAAAACAAACTGTTTATTTTCATTTCTTAGGGCGTAGTGCTATATATAAAAATCACACTTAAGCTTGGCCAACAACGTTAATTTAACGTTATAGTTCAAAAACTTGTCATACGCTGTAATATTCCCCTTTATAACTAATCTCGACATAATAGTCACGCTTAAGCCTAGTCAACAGCGTTATTTTATCGCTATAGTTCACAGACTTACAATACACTACTATATTCCACTTTATAATTTTATCTCAACACCTCTTTCCGTTACAAGAATTCTTGACATCTCTAATTCAATAACATTTAAATGAGGACCACTTAAGAAACAATTATTTAATTTAAAAATAATTATCTAATATTTTACTTTATAAAATGAACTATAAGGTACCAGTTTATAATAGAATTTCTATTACAGTTTAAAGCTTCGCTTAAATTTTAAAAATCTAATTTTTTATAATCGACTTCGTTGATTTGCCTGACGACCAATCAACTCCTTAACAAAAAGATGGTTTTACGGTCGGTGCTGCCACTTTCTAAATTGATATCGTCTATTTGATTTAATCAAATAACGTTGAATTTCCATCCGACTTGGTTCAAACAGTGCATATACAAAACAAACAGTACATATAAATATTTAGGAATCCGGTTGGGTTCCTCCAATCGGTTTTCCGCATCCACAGATGTTAGTCAAACAATTGTTCAACCAATGATGTGTACATATGCAACGATATATCTATTTTAACCAATTTGACTGTAATCTATCTAAACGACTATCACACAATATTCAACCAGTATTAAAATATAATATTTTAAAATAGATCAGAGTTAGTGAATTTACTCACCTTTACGCATTAACCGTTAAATAACGATTTGCGTTAGCTAATTTTACCAGGCGCTTTAATTGCCTAAAACTGCATCATGCTCTAGATATCTTCAGATCGGTTCCAGTATGTAGCTTGCGACTCTACGATCCCAACGTGACCATTTTCGTCCGATTCGGTTTATAATTAAACTTGTTGTTCATGCTATCTTTGATTTCTTCATGTGGATCCGACTTTTCCCAATCCTCTCTTGATTACAAGGTCGTTAATAGTCTATTATTTTCTTCAAACTTATGCATCATTGTTTGTGCGAACAACCACCATCTGATTCTACTCACCGTATACTTATTGTTTCTTTTTTCCTATTTTTCTTGATTTGGCCAAAGGCCCATAACCCAATTCACGGCCCGCCCTAAATTTTTCATTCACTCATATTCTCTTCAACAAACCTTATAAACTTGATGTACTAAACTGAAACACAGCACAGTAGCACCCCTCATCCACGTCCAGCCATACCCTCACCATAATATTCCTCCACGTTTTTCGTGATTTCCTGAACAAGCTTTAATAAAGCATTACTGCCCAATGTATTTCCTCTATACTCCATGAACCTCCAACATGATGTTCTTCTCACGCAATCAGGTCATCCTCGCTGGCCCAAACTCCCACCAAAACAACGCCCTTGCCCTTCCTTCCAGACATCACACTACTTCCCTGACAAAGAACTGTACCCGTAAGATACCTGCTCCACATCAGCTGCAAACTCCTCAAGCTCCTTCGCCGATGGTGTAAACCCAGCAAAGCAATACTCACCACTCCTCAAACGCTTTGGTGTCCCATTTTCCAGTAATTTTTATGGCTATAGAGAACTGGATTGTCTTCAATTGCATGCTCCGATCAACTTGCGTCGACCAACAGCTACCGTTCAGGCCTACCATACTTGCCAAACTGTATGCCCTTCTTCCAAATATCTTAATCCCACTTTCGACCTTCTCTCTTCTCTATAAAGTTGCAAGTTTCCTTCAAAGCAACCACCCGCTACTCCGCATGCTTCAGCAAGCATGAAAAACATGCACCCACCTCTGTCCTTATGCTACTTCTTCCCCATGACATACGGCAACTCCGTATTTTTGGCCGAACTCCTCCCCTGAGCCATACACGCCTACAAAGCATCACAAGTGCAAAGGAGACAACCTCGCCCTAGCCGAGCTGCTCACAAACTGGAGTACTAGACATTGAACAGCACTTGAAAAAATTGTAGTTTTCTTTGAAAGAAAACAATAGAGGCGGCTTGGTAAATTTCTGGACGAGCAACACAATGAGAGGAGCTGCATATTTATAGCTCCACGATGCCTTGATGGCCAAGGTATAGGACCACTGTGTCAATAGGGTAGGCTGTAGACTGGAATGAATCGTCACCTCTTAACTGTTTGATACGTATATTCGGGTACATGCTTTGATTTAACAATGCCTGCATACTGTATGTGAAAATGTTTCTTAGGTGTGGCCAGTGTTGTATTTTCAGCTCTACGGATTTTGATATTTCATTTCCTAGGTGAGCTATGAGTGATGTGAAAAATCGGAGTGATGGAAAGATAGCCTAGCATAGCTGTGTCATAGCATTGCTTTGCTTACATATGAAGTAATAGAATTGTGTACGAAGCACATGCATAGATGGGTGTAAATGTAGTGTAACTGTGTTAGGGTGGTAGGTTTGCAGTTCATTTCCTTTGCCTTGAAGCATTAGGGTGGACGTTTGAAAGATGGAGACAATTCGAAAAGGATGGTGAAATAGGCAGGCACATGGGGAGGGCAGTACGTTTACTTCATAGGGAAGGGAGTCATATATATATATATATATATATATGTTATATGTTATATACCTTGTTATTATCGTATTATTATTATCCTATTATTTCTAACGTCGAAGTGTCCATCGGATCAGAAGCGAAGACAGAGGAGTACACCATGTTGATTTGTTTGCCTTAATGTCTATAGAAGTGATACGTGACAAGGATTACATCATATTCCGAGAAAGAAAAGATTAGAAATTTTTTGCTTTAACCTATAGTATTTAATTATGAAAATGTGAAAGCTATGCTCGTATACACACAGGAAGATAAGAGTTTGAAGACACCCTCCTTACGTAAACAAACAAACGTTATTATTTCAAATTTTCAAGAAATGAGAAACCTTTCAAGTTCTTTAAATAAAGATGTCTATATTCATTCATAGTTGCACAGTATATTTTACATTAAAGTGGTACCGGTTACAAAGGACTTTATTTATTTCCCGACTGCTGTGGACAGAAGTAAGAATACGGTCGTGTCCAGCGAGGTGTCACGATCCCAAAAATATAATAATATCGGTAGGTTAACTCTTATTGTGAAACCCCGAAATATTGATATAGGGTGCAAAATACTCCAAATAAAAAGTTGCGTATTTAATTAATTAAATTTTATAGTAAAATTCTAAAAATTAAATTATCACTATATCCCAAAAGAACCTTGTCCAAATTCGAACCCGATATCTAGTTATTTCAAATAAACCGTTATGACCAAAAACGAATACGCCGCTGCTTTTCTGAATATTTAATTTGGACATAACTTACCATATATAATCCGAAATCTCAATTTTTCTCTTCCATTAGAAAGACACAGTTCAACGGATTCCAACGTTTCTTGTTTCGTAGAAATCCGATTTAAAATGGGTTCTATATACTTTGTTGAAGTTCAGAACGTTAAATTACGAACTACAGCGATATTACGGGCTCGATTTTATTTAATATATATTTTTATACGTTCAACTTCGTTTTAATTAATATATAAGTACACTTATATCACGAATTCAATATTTAAACTGATTTTAAATATTCAAATATAAACCGATAAAAATGCGGGACATTACATTCTGAGTGTTTTTTTTGTTGCACTTTCTATTGCATCAAGTCCTTGCAATTCTATATGGTTTGGTAAATGTTTTTCAGGTTCTTCATTTTGCCATATAATGACCTTGACATATATAATACCCAAAAAATGGTATTGACCAGATTTTAGTGGTTATTAAATTACTATTTTCCACTTTCGTCAATAAATTCCTCTTTTTGTCAATTCTACTGCCCCAAATATACACATAGGAATGTACTGAGCATCCGAAAGTTTATTTTGGACGATCGACCTTTGATGTCTTTCATTTTCTATCATTGTTGTCTTTGATGATTTATGAATTATTTGTTGCTAACTAATTATTCTTCATTATTTTCTAGCATTCTTGTTGGGATTATTGTTGTTCCTTTAATAAAGTCTTCAAGAACATATCCTTTTATGTTTGTTTTGATTTGAAACTTTCTTTAAGGGAAATTATTCTCATCATATTAAATGCTTATCAGTTGGATTTCGGCATTTGCAACTGTCATGAAAACCTAGTTATAGTCTTCCATCAGATGAAGAAGCTGTTTCTGATGGTGGTCTAGGCGCGGCCCTTCGCTGTTAGGTTGTGGTAAGCTTTTATACCATGAAGTTGGATAAAATGGAAATTGAAATTTCATTGTTGGTGGCATCGATGATTACATGGTAATATTGCTGTTGTATATGCAATGGGCTCCTAAATTGAGTTTGAGGGCCTGCTTTGTATTTTAGGGTTGGGTTAGATAAATGCAGCTCTGACCTAATCCTTCACTGAGAGATATCTCTTAAACTTTGTGCCATCCATTTATTAGTTTTATTGCCACAGATATGTACACAAAAGGAACTTTTTGTTCATCAGAAAGCTAACTCTTCTCGATCAGTCTTGTGATGCCATTTGTTTTTTCTATCGGGTTTCCATGTAGAATTATATCTTGACTGGCCATTCAAATACACAGTTGATATCTTTGTCTTTATTAGTCTGGCTGCAATGTATTTTGTGGTTGGGTTCGTGCTATACGTAGAACATTTTTTCTAGGATTTGTAGAGGTTATCTATTTTGCATCGTTGCGTAGACATTTATGTAAAGTTGAAGCTTGCCTTTATTAAATAGTAAACTTTCTTCGATGATGGTTTAATGGTAAAATTCAGAGGGAAAGTGTGAGAAGGTGAAACTAAGCAGGAAGGTGAGAGGTTGTTAGTGTAATACCTCGCATTTTATAATAATTAAATAATGCATATGTATATAGATATGCATTGACATATATATATATATATATATATATATAAGGAAGAAAATATTAATGCAAAGAAAAATGTAATGCATGCATTAAAATAAAGAAAGGATTGGTTGCATGCGGTGTAAATATGTTGCATGCACTGATTATGCATTAATAATAAAAGAGAAATAAAAGAAAAAGATTCATGCAATGGTTAAATAAAATATTGTAACAAACATGAAAAAGAGAAGTAAGAAGAGAACAATAATTACCATTGTTCTAAGCCTTATTAACAATAGCCTTAGTAGCCAGTTGGTTAGAACATGTGACTTGCATACAAGAGGTATAGAGTCGGGCTCATTAACGAACCTGGACTGTTTTCTGAAGCAAGTTCGAATGCCGACCCAGCGCTGCGTGTACGATAAGATCTTGAACACCTATAAATGGCTAGTAGAGCCTAGCCTAAATCACACATTATCTGAGACAACGCCTAAGCTTTGCCATTCTTTCTCCTCCTCAAATCTCTTCAGAAAAATAAGATAATTAGTTTAGGAAAATTCTAAATTAAGATCTGGAGGAAAAGAATAAATCTTAATAAGAAGGTGTTCAGAATCATATTCGAAGTGAGGTAATTTTCTAGATCTGGTCTATTCAATTTTCTTCCTCTTTCTTCCCTTTTTCTTTTAGTAAAAATTATGAATCCATGGTTGTTAGGTTCTGAATCCAATTTGGGGAAAACCATGGAATGCTAGATCTGGACCAGATCCAAGATTTCGAAAGCAAATTAGATGAGTGGATTTAAGTTATATCATTTTTGATAATGATACATTATCGTTTGACATTCCCCGTTATATATGACATGTTGAAATATGATATGTTGAATTGTTTAAACATATGTTAAAAAGATTAAAGTGATGAATATGACATGTCGGAAAATTAATATGCTAAGATATTAATATGTTGGACAATTCATATGTTGAAAAATAAACTTGTCAAAATATGTGTAGCGATTACTGTTGTTTCAATTCCATGTTAACTTGTGACATTTATGTATGTGGACCATTAACGGTAGAAATTGAGAAAATTACATGTTAGTTTGTTCGATTTGAACAATTACATGATTAAAACGATTACATATTAGAATAGAATTTATTGTATGTTAGAAAGAACATGGGACATAAAATGGGTTTAGTATGATGACATGTAAAATATAGACTTGAAAGAATGGACATGCCAAAATTATATAGAAAATATACAGTAAATAGCAAACTGTAACCGCTCTTAGACTCGAGGTTAGATACACTTTTGGTAGAAGTCTGCCCGGAACCGCCCATCATATCCAGCATCCACAAGTGGTAAATCTAATGTGAGGTGTCTAAGTGCATAAATAAAAACATGTAATGGTGCTAAGACATGAGGTTAAGCCAACTTGTGGTAGAATTCTGTTCGGAACCGCCCGACAAATCCAGCATCCACAAGTATAGGCTTAATGTGAGAGGTATAGTGCATGAATATATACATACATACATATATATATATATATATATGTGTGTGTGTGTGTGTGTAAATAGCAGGACTGATAAACAACATTAATTGTAATTAATGGAAATAAGTTGAATTGAATGAAAGATTATTACAACGGTAAAGGAAGTGGAATGAACGGGGAATGATAATAACCTATTATAATTAATTACATTAATGAGAATGTTATATAATAGGTAGACATGTCCTAGGGACAATTGGATATTATAGCTTAGATTATAATAAACTAGTGAGAAAATGGGATAACTTATGTAATGAGATGAGTGGTACTTAATTGTAAATTAAATAATCAGTAAATGGGGAAAACTGAAACCAGTTGTTTGTAATAAGTAGAGAAAAGGGGGAAATTTATGAAATGTAAGAAGTTGTACTTAATTATAAATTAAGTAACCTGTAAACTTGGAAATATGAAATCTGCTGATAAGAATAACATGTTAAGGCTTGTCCTAGGGACAAGATGAAATTATAACATAGGTTATAATAAATGGAAAGGAGACTTACTAGTGAACCTTAGTTAAGAAAACTAAGTTAATAAATAAAAAACGATAAGTTGTAGTGATAATGTAAGATGGAATTATGATTAAATAGGAAAGAGTGAGGCAAACTTATAAAATGAATTAAGTTACATTTAATCATAAATGACAAGTGACATGTTAAATAGAAAACATGTGAATTAAGATATACTTAATTACGTATTAAGTAGAACATGTTATTGTAACCTTGAAATCAAAAAAGAATATAAAGGGATTGCGTATTACAGACCTTGGGTCACAATCTAGAGAATAACATGTTGTGGGCTTATTAATAAACTTAAACGTGTTAAGTTATAAGACCGAAATTAATAAGCTAGAGGAACTTGGTAACTTGAAAAAGAAGTCAATGTGAATGGGAATAACAAAGTTAAATGGAAACCTGATGAGGTAAAGCAAGCGCATAAAGGAATGTTTAGACATAATGTCTAATAAAATATTAAAATGAGGTGTTTGGACCAATCCACATGTTTGAGGGTGAATAGCCCAGCGGGGTAGATCATCATGGTGTCATGAGGCATGCGGGGAGCACACGTTCATCTGATTATTCTGTCGGCTCCTAAGGACTAGAAGAGGAAGTACGTGGCTTTCTGAGATACGTAAGGTGCTCTTGGTAGTCCTCTGTATGGTGGAAGATGTTTAAGCTGTGCTCGCAGAGGTTGGGTATGTGCGTTACTACCGGGTGGGTGGGCCTTGACTGCAAAAGTAGTTTTGCAGTCAGAATGTTGTGACAAGGTGACACTGGGGTGATTCGGCAGTCGCCTCAGCGGGGAGGCAGAGGTCAGGACCAACAAGGATAATGGATCGTCGGGTATCCGTCATCATCAGCCAGTGGGATATGAAAAAACTAGAGATAAACCCAATAAACCATTCATCTTTCACTATTGAGGTACGGTGGTTGAGGGGAGACGCCAATTGGATATTTAGATTGTTTGTTATGGGCAAGTCACTTAGCTCTTGTAGTCTTTAATAATTGAGGGAGTGGCCGAGGTATGGCCATAGCCACCATGAAAAACAGACCCGAGGAATATCTGTATTTTGAGGCTCTTAAAGGCGGGCCTGTACAGATGTGGAAAAGCTCCCGAATGGGTTCCGTGTTTCTTGTATATCCCTTCCACTGAACTCGATGCACATTAAAGGTTATGTGCGGTTAAGGCATCGAATACGATTGACAATACATACGTGGGAAAGTCTAGATACATGCATGTCTGCTCTGGGTGGTGTATCGTAGACTTGAGGGCATTAATCTGGTATGGAATCCGATTCGATCGACGGTGGCAGTCTATACGCTTACATAGCGTAGTAATGACAGATATTTGTTGAACATAACATTGTTATGTAGAGATCCGTATGTCATTCCGGCGTAGGATGAGGGACTGCGTTCATTTCTGTGGCATTACAGTGGAGACCCTGCGAGTCGGATACCATGGGGTGTACCTCAATATTGGGGGGTAGCTACATATATACTGTATTAGGTTAATCCACTGGGAAGTAAATGGGTATAACATGTGTGTAAGCCTTGAATGTTGTTAACCCAAGTAACCTAATAAATAAGAAAATGTAATTGAACGGTATATGTAGGATTATCCAAAGTGTATAGTTTAAATCCAGTCACCAGAACTTGTGTTCTGACCCCTTCCTCATAATATACTCGCATGTTAGATTTGTGGCACATATACGATAGTGTTGGATACTGGTTAGGCAGCATTGTTACTACGGTAAGGTTATACTTTGATTATATTATACTTTATCCATTCCGCTATGAGATATTTTCTAAGCTTTGATATATTTTATATTTTTGTCTTTTCTGCAGGATATCAGAGCAACCAACACAGGTTTCGATGGATTAGAATTAAAAAAAAAAATCGATCTGTCGGAATTGGGTTGTTACAGTTAGAGAATGCACTATCGATTTGATTGAAAAGGCAAATTCTGATAGTGCTAAGTAGGTTTAGGGTTGCACTCTTATTTTTGTTAATTGGTGTTAATCAAATTTGTATCTAGGTTTGCTTACCATAGTTATCATGATTTAGTCTTTCATAACTCATGTTTCATTTTAGGATTTTATTTTTTGTTTTAGTTATCAGTGTTCTTATAAGTTTCCATGTCTGCAGGCTATTGATGTATGTAAATAGAACTATCTTAGACTGGTGATTAGGAAGCTTAAGCATCAGAAGGTGGTTAAATATTGGACTAAATCAGATGAAAAAATGCTCTCTAAAGTTCTCAAATGATTAGAAAAGCTCAGCAAGACCAGTTACTTGACTTTGGTCTTGGCGAAGCATTGTGGGATAAAGGTAGAGTTCTTGATGGATTGAGAGGTTCTTGAGAGAGTAACTATGGTTTCTCAGGAGTTGGTGATGAAATTCTGATGAGAACCAGGGTACAGCCTTGCATCGGATGAGGCTATTTTAGATGTTGGTTCAAGCTTGGCACTTTGCCAATAGGTTGATTTTTTATTTTTTATTTTAGTAATAGCGTTGTATCATTGGTGCTATGTACTGATGATTACGATATTTTGAAAAAAAATGATGTTTGTTAAATTACAACCATGTGAATTATCTATTTTTTTTTTTGGTACATAGCTTTGCTTTCCAAATACACATTAATTGGTGAGACTGAGAACAATATTCATATATGTAGAATACATGCGCACCAAAAATGGTATAATTATTTAAAATACACATGCACATACATCTACACACACATGCGTGTGTGGTGGGAAACACACGTGCATGTATGGTTGGGGGCGGGGGAGGATCAGTAACATTCTTTTATTTAGTGCCGTTTACAATCTATGATATCGACAACGTTTATATTTCAATATTTGACGCATGTAAGTAGAATACATGCACACCAAAAATGGTATAATTATTTAAAATACACAAGCACACATGCACATACATCTACACACATGCGTGTGTGGTGGGAAACATACGTGCATGTATGGTTAGGGCCGGGGGAGGATCAATAACATTCCTTTATTTAGCTCCATTTACAATCCATGATATCGACCACGTTTATATTTCAATATTTGACGCATGTGAGTAGATGGAGAAACACCTTTACATAGTCTTAGGTGGATCACTTCATTTGTTTAAATGTTATAGACATATTATAATATATCATTTTCAACAAATAACTGATAATTATGTATTTTATTTAATGTTTTTTTGAATAAAACAAAATTTATTTTGAAATATATAAAGATTTATGAAAAATATTTTTCAAATTACATTATCCAAACGATCGGTTTTCACACCGTTGTGTTGTATACTAGTTTTATGAACAAAGGTGGATACAAGAAAAAAAGAAAATATTGAGTGAAAATTGAAATAAAGGCACTGATTTTTTTGTTATGCTATGTGTAACCCTCTTATAGTAATTTAATTTGCCGGGAAGTCAAATTTTGGCCCCTCTTATGCTGGGTGTGTTGCAAATATTAGCAAAGTTAAATATAATGAACTGTGAAGTAAAAGCAAAAGCAACTTTTTCTTTATTGAATACCACACAAAAAGCTTCAGTACAAGCATTATTTAAATAGCTAACAACCAGAAAGATAGGATCTCTAACACGAAAACCGTAAATAATAATTTCCTAAAAAATAAAATCTAAGTTTTGAATCATTCATTCAACACTCCCCTTTGATTCAAAACTACATACTCCTAACTACGACCTAAATAACACATGTTTGGCCTGAGGAAGCAATTTTATGAATATGTCCGCTACTTGCTCATTTGTGCCACAAAATCTTAAAGCAATTTTCTGTTCAACAACCAGCTGCCTAATGAAATGATGTTGCACTTCGAAATGCTTCGTTCTACCATGAAAACTGGGATTCTTTGTCATTGTTATAGCGGACCTGTTGTCACAGAAAATCATCGTAGGTTCTTCCTGCATGATACCAAAATCGACAAGAACTTTTTTCAGCAACAAATCCTATCGTAATGCTGCACTTGTTGCCACATACCTTGCTTCAGAAGATGAAAGAACCATTGTTTCTTGTTTCTTAGAGCTCCATGTTACTGCTCCAGAACCCAAGCCAAAGTAGTTGCCCGAAGTGCTTTTACGATCATCTAAACATCTGGCCCAATCACTGTCAGTAAACCCAAACAATTTGAATTTCTTTACCTTAGCATACCAAATACCAAAATCAGCAGTTCCAGCTAAATAGCGAAGAATTCTCCTTGCTGCGCCAAAATGCTGCTTTGTGGGATTGTGCATATACCTGGACACCATACTAACATAAATAAGCAATACCAGGTCTAGTGTGAGTTAAATAGTTTAGACCACCAACTAAGCTTCTAAACAATCTTGGATTTTCATTCCCTGTCCTATCCTTACACTGCAATTTTTCATTAATATACATCAGTGTGGCCACCACTTCACAATTACTTATATTAAATCTTTTCAGCAGGTTTGTAGCATATTTCTTTTGACATACAAAAATTCCATCTTCACTTTGCTTCACTTCCAGACCTAAAAAATATTGCAATAGTCCTAAATCTGTCGTCTCAAAGTTTTTCATCATACTGGACTTAAAATCAGCAACTAAAGACTCCAATGAGGCCATATAAATCATATCATCTACATAAAGACAGACTACCAAAAAATTCCCATTCCTATCTTTCTTCATATAAAGAGTGGCCTCATTTTCACTTCTAATAAATCCATCATCCACAAAGAAAGCATCAATTCTATTGTACCAAGCACGCGACGCTTGCTTTAACCCATAAAGAGCCTTTTTCAGTCTATAAACTTTTCTTTCAGTACCATCAACAATAAAGCCCTCTGGTTGTGAAACATAAACTTCTTCCAAGTTACCATTTAAAAATGCAGATTTCACATCAAATTGATAGACAGGAAGTTGCATTTGTGCAGCTAAAGCTAGCAAAATTCTTATAGATTCAAATCAAGCAACAGGAGAATAAGTCTCGTCGAAGTCTATACCTGGCAGTTGTGCATAACCCTTAGCGACTAGTTGAGCTTTCCGCTTCTGTATGCTTCGATCAGCGTTATACATTGTACGAAACACCCACTTCAATCCTATTACATTCTTGCCTTCAAGTTCATCAACCAAGTCCCATGTTGAGTTCTTTTCAATTGAATGCATCTCCTCTGTCATAGCAACCTGCCACTATTTCTTTCCTACAACTTCTTCAAAGTTGATTGGATCAGTAGCTAATAAAGCAAAGCTACAAGAGTTGTAGATTTCAGCCAAGGGTCTAAATTTTATAGGTGAATTTTCGTTGCTGCTAGAGGATCTAAATAATGGAGAATTTGAAGATGTAGGTGTTGTATGGCTGTTGTTGCTTGGTGAGGAAGGAGTAGAACTTCCAAGTGATGTGGGACTTGAACTTAAAGGTGATGAGTTTGTATGCTCAGTAGCAAAATTTGCGAAGTTCTGATCAGTTTTCTCTCTCTTGTCAAAATTCCAACTTTCATATATCCCCTCATTAAACTTAACATCTCTACTAATTATCACTTTCTTACTTATAGGATTGTAGAGACGGTATGCTTTGGATTGGGGAGAATAGTCAATAAAGATGCATATTTTTCAAATGTCCTATTAATCCTCTCTTCATGTGCTATCAAGGAGCTCCTCAGAATATCAAAACTGTAGGTGGATAGATCCTTAGATTCTTCAATTGCAGAAACAACATGATTAAAATTTGAGGTTAAGCTTCTCAAAACTTTACCGACAACAGTTTCATTGCCTACATCATCACCATAAGTCTTTCTTTGACACACAATTCCAGAAACCCTACGCAAATACTTTTCTGTAGTTTCTTTCTCATCCATTGACAAATTTTCAAAATCACGTCGTAGAGTTTGCAAATTAATGGAAATTACCTTTTCATCTCCCAAATACTCTGTCTTCAGGACCTCCCATGCCTCCTTGGAAGTGGTTGCTGCTGCAATTTGTGGAAATATTTCATCATCAACGGCTTGCTGAATCATAAAAAATGCCTTTGAGTCCTTCTTGCGAGCCTCACGCACCTGCTGGCTAGGCGCGTCATTATCATTATCGATAAAACCGTTTTCCACAAAGTCCCACAAGTCTTGAGATCTGAAAAGAGTCTTCATCTTAAGACTCCAAAATTGATAGTTTTGCCCTCGGAATTGAAGATTGAAAGGAGTTGATGTTATTTGCTGCCATTTTTAATTTTTTAATGAGGAAAGAGAACCGAAACCTGGTAAAAAGAGGCTCCAATACCAAAAATGTTGTAAATACTAGCAGAGCTAAATATAATGAACTGTGCAATAAAAGCAAAAACAACTTTTTCTTTATTGCATACCACACAAAAAGCTTCAGTACAAGCATTATTTAAATAGCTAACAACCCGAAAGATAGGATCTTTAACATGAAAACTATAAATAATACTCTCCTAAAAAATAGAATCTAAGTTTTGAATCATTCATTCAATAGGGTGAATTGCGTTGAAAATGCGACTTTATCAATTTATGATCTACAAATTCATCTGTTCGTTACACAAAAGACATTACCGAACTGGCTGTCATTAATATGATTTGGCACATACAGACAAGTTATGTCATACAGATGACGAAGTTAGAAAAGTGGAGTTTATCAGATCGTAGACCACCCAGATTTATTGATTTCATGCATGACGTTTACCAATTTCTTTCGTTTGCCTATTTCAATATAATCGGGATTTCGACTGCTCTCTCCAGTTCGTAATCAGAGTAGATGGTCACGATTCAGTGACGTTTACACTAGTCGCTCTGTCTGCTTCCGAGTTCATCTTAATTTGAACTTCTTGCTGCCATAGAGTTAATATCTTCTGCTATTTACTTCTAATTTATATCAGGTTATGTTTGATTGTTATTTGTTCGTCCCACAATTTTTGTTCATAAGATCGATGGGCTGGTGGCCTTGTTGCAGTTTTTTTTTTCTTTTTTCTTTTGTATCATGTATTCTTCCACTGGTTTGTGCCTGATTTCCCAGACTCTCCGTTTACGTTTTGTTAATAAACTACATGATGTTAAAAGAGAAGCAAAAGAAAAGAACAAATGGTTTAAGGTTGAACCATTGTGTGTGTGTGTATATATATATATATATATATATATATATATATATATATATATATATATATATATATGTTTGAGGTAGGTTCAATGACACCTCAAACAATGCAGCATCCCATTTGCCCCTCTATTTTCACCATTCATTTCTCTTTCTCTCTCCTTCCACTCACTCTCTCACCTCACACTCACTTATTATAATATAAATGAGAGGTGGAAATCAGGAGGCAAATGGGATGCTCACTTTTTGGGGTGTCATTATATATACACACACACATACACGCGCGCGTGTTGTGCATGTTCAACAAGCATTAACAAACCAGGACCTAACTTAACATATTTAACATTTTAGGCAGTAGCTGTACCATGTTTTTTCCAGTGCAAATCTATAGTGGACGCAGATTCGTGCAGAGCATTTTCGATGGAAGCAAAAATGAAATAACATCAAGGATAGACCACCACTTAGAGAGTATATGGTCAACGGGTGGATTTTGGTGTCAAAGCCTCTAGCATTAACTCATTCATTCTTTTTTCCAGACACAAATGCCTACATAGTTCATTGGCATCAGTACTCTTCAGACTATGCAATGAGTTGGCAAATTTAATAGTCAGAAAATTGTTATCCCAAGTTAAATTAAACAATCTATGTCCTGGTTGTAGGAGGCACTAATTCTTCCGTCGCTCTTCCTACTTATACCACTTTGGCTCTTCAAATGCCTTCCCTTAGGAATACAGGAAGAGACACTGATGCGATGGATTACCAGGAAGAGTGCCATGTCTTAAATACATAACATATGAATTATGTACCTATGAATTATGTATTTACTAGAATTTCGAATGTAACCTTATCAAACTTGCCACTTTAGTGATGCAAATTCCGTTGTCATATATCAATGTTTCTCGACTTCACAAAGATACATGGATAGCGTCTGATTTCTTATAATCATTTAATCGTTTGTTTTGGATATGCATACATTTGACATTTCCATTACTCTTATTCTCTAATGCTACTGTATATTCATATTTTAGTTTACTGTAAAGATGTGCACTGTCATTTTAAACATCATTTGCATGATGAAACAGTAAAGCCAAGTCCTAGATCATGAATCTTAGATGTATGTAGTGTTATTTTATATTCGATATTTTTCCTAATATCCCTTACCATTATATTTCATAATTAAATATAAAAAATTCTTTAGTATTTTTTTCTTCCAACAGTCGATACAATATATTGTGCTGAAATATATTCTGTTTCAAAATAGCATATGGTGGGCACATGATGAAAGAAAGAGAGACTTTTAACTCTTTAAATTGTACTCATTATTAATTGTAAATTTTCTACTACCATGTTCAATTTTGAATTACTACAACTGCTGTAGTTCAAAAAACCGGATTTCGTAAAATTAACATCCCTTTCAACCCTTCTTTCCTTCTAATAGTTAGCAGTGTGAAAAGGAGTGTTTACTCAACTTTTTTTCCCCACTTATTGTGTTTCTTCTTTGAATTATTATGCCATTGTATATTTGTATTTCGTAAAACACCTTTTTCTTGTAAAATTATTATTGCCAGAGCCAACAATCAGAAGTATCTAATGATTTCAATCCCATTAAGTCTCTGCATTCAAATATGGAAGGAATTTCCATGCCATTCCAGGTAACATTCACATCAGCGCAAGTGTTTCTATTTTCAAGCACCTACCAAAATTCTTGAATGAGAACGGTTTTGAAAGTTTGCAACTTCTAGCGTAAAGAAAAGCTTTCAAACACAAATAATGTTATATATGAAGAACGTATTTCTTTTAACGTTTAAGTGTGTCAAAATTCAAATTCGCATGAATCTTATAATTATAAAATCCCAAAGAATAGAATTTTTGGATGTCGAAGCTTTAAATGTACACACCTATTTAAATTATATGTATCAGAATTTCATATAACTTACCTTGGAAGATGGATTTCTTTGTTGTTTAGGGCTTTAAACCCGAAGCTTTTTACAAATAACCTCATACATATGCAAGAATTTCTTGGTCATAACTAGGGCTGTTACGGTTGGACCGTTCAACCGTCGAACCGCACTAACCGTTCACACGGTTGCCGTCTACTACGGTGACGGTGACGATGACGGTTGTGGATTTTGATAACAGCGGTAAACCGTACCAACCGCGCACGATTTTTTTATAGTGTTTCGTAAAAAAATATATGTTTTTCAATAACTTAAGCTAGAGAAATAACATATATATAAATTATTTGCGTCATTATTTATAGACAACATGCACATGGATGGTTTGTGTAACACCCCACCTCCGCCAGTACCACTCTTGCAAGTGCACTGACTTTGGAGGGGCGTTTGAATCAGGTAAACATGCAGAATGATATATCAAGGTAGGACAAGAACATATGTATATATGAAAGCAGAGTAAATAACATAGATAAAACAGCGGAAGATTTAAACCATTTCAAAACAAGTCTGGTACAACATAATATCAATTTCCCAAATAAACAAGTCTAGATAAAACAACATCATCTGAAAACAGAAATACATAAGTGCTATCCCCAAAATACGTGAGAACCATAGCTAGCTTCATGTAGAAAGCGTACATGAACTGAAATCCCACAAGCAATTAATCCAAAATCCAAGCTAGGCTCCTGTATTCCCTCCCTGAGAACCTGGGGGGGAAACGGAAGAAAAGAGGCGAAAGAAAACAGGTCAGTCAAAAAGACTGAGTAAGCCCTACTACAATCAATGTAAACTGATAAAGTTAACTGGTATGGGCAGCAAGGGATGAACATAAGGATAACAACATACTAGCATGATGATTAACTATCAAGGTAGATAAAGGTGTCATCGCATAATCAGGATTAAGGTTTTGCACCACAGGTGTACTAGTAAACTATCATGACTTGAATAAACAAGTATTGATCTCTTGGCCCAAGCTTTGGCCCAATAACATGAAGTGACCCCAATACGAGGTCCAAAGTGTAAACAAGAAGTGATCCCCAGGCCCAAGTTTGGCCAACATCATGAATGACCTAAATCAAGGTCCAACTAGCACGGTCTAGTCGATCGGCTCCCTAAAGCCTAACTCGTCAAGTGTCTGTGTCATACGGCCCAACTACGAAGTGTAGCTAAACTGTGCTAGGTCCACCCTAGGGTGTATCAAGTCCTAGGGTGTCAACCACCGACACAGACCAAGCACGCACAGTTTAAACCTACTGGTGCCCGTGCCTGCTTTTTCAACTCCGGACCATGTGCACGATCATGGCCCGCCTGAACCCACACCGGCGCACCTACTCAGCCGTCGTTTGGTCGCTTACATGACATCCCAGTAATCGTGCCCCTCCCTAGCCTAGTCCCTAGGGTGTCATGATACAACTAAGAGGGTTACTGGTGCAAAGGACCACGCAACTAGGGTTTCCTTAATGGGTTAACGTGGTTAACCCAACTCATTCAAGTACCAAGTTGGTTAAGTGTACCCAAGGTTCATGACTTAACCCTACCAACCCATCGTGTTTTCATTGGTTAAGTATTCCAGCGGTCCATGACTTAACCCTAATCACAAGGCATTAATTAATTAATGCGCCTTAACCTCTCACATTAGACTTTGTTGTGGTTACTAGTTAAGCCGGCGGGTCCGGGTAGCTTTACACCAAAACTTGGTCTAACCTCGGGTTCAAGGTACAACATGACCAACTTCTCACATTGGGTCCTATTGTTTGTAGCAACTAGTTAAGCCGGTCGGTTCCGGGTAGGTTTACGCTACAAACTCAACCCAACCTCGAGTTGGTCACACTTATCTTTTCTAAGTGTCATGTCCACCATGTTTCCAAAACACATTACAAGTTTTTCAAGCAATTGGGTAGACCTAACTTAATAGGTAAATTCCCAATGGGTAGACCTAACTTAATAGGTAAATTCCCAAGCTTACGTTTTTATGTCTTTTAAGTTTACCCAACCCCAAACGCAATCCCATCGCTTACATATCGCAATATCGCATAAAGGATAGAAAGAGGGAACTTGGCATAATCATGACATAGAGGTGTTGGAGCCACAAGTTAAACATGGTGGCATATGGGACAAAGATGTGATCATAAACTTGCATATCTTGTTATCAACTTGCAAAATATTCATAAGCATGCATAACATCATTTTAACTTGCATAGTGTTCATATGCATACATAACATGGTTTCAACTTGCATAAAGTTCATATGCATGCATAACATCATTTTAACTTGCATAGTGTTCATATGCATGCATAACATGATAGCATAAACAAAATGTTCAACCCAAACTTGCATAACATACTTGCATAATAAAACTTGCATGACATATGGCAACTTGCATATCAAACTTGCATACAAAACTTGTATAACATATGACAACTTGCATATCAATTTGCATAACAAAACTTGCATAACATATGACAACTTGCACATCAAACTTGCATACAAAACTTGCATAGCATATGACAACTTGCATATCATACTTGCATAATAAAACTTGCATGACATATGGCAACTTGCATATCAAACTTGCATACAAAACTTGTATAACATATGACAACTTGCATATCAATTTGCATAACAAAACTTGCATAACATATGACAACTTGCATATCAACTTGCATAACAAAACTTGCATGACACATCATAGGAAACTCGCATAACACATCATAGAAAACTTGCATATCATACATTTAACTTTAAAGTTCAAGTATGAAAGGAATAGGGCTTACAATGCTTATGCGGACTCAAATGAGTTTGGCAAATGTAAGAAACCCCTTATGCAACTAATTAAACCCCAAAAATGCAAGCAAACTTGATCAAAACTCTCCCTTTAAGATGCCAATAGAGAAACAAGACTTGAATGCAAGCTAATGGTGATCATACAAGTCTAAAAACACTTGTATGCATGGAAAATCACTTAGGAATTGATTTAGGAATTGTATGAAGAGAGTGGAGGCCATGAGAGGTTTGATTTTGCCATAGTTTAGTTGCTAGAATGAATAATGAATGATTTAGGGTAGGTTAGGGTCTTATTTATAGATTAGGCTAGTGATTTAGACCATAGGATTAAACCCTAGTTCCAATCTCAGCCCTCTAAACCGAATCTGGCCCCCAAGCTCAACACATTCTCAAAATGGTGCACCAGGAAAGACTTGCCGTCTGAGCCAAGTCGACAGCCAAGTCGACAGGGCTGTCGACCTGGTCAGACCAAGTCGACTCCCAAGTCGACTTGGGTACTGTGGCGGGAATTTTCCCGCCTGGCCCAACTGGCCCAATTTTTTCCAATTTCAAGTTTGAATTTGAAATCTGTTTTTACCTTGATTCCGATTTTCGAAAACTCCGATTTTCGAAAACTCGGACTCTATTTCGCGTATTTTTCCGAGACGAACGCAATGGCATAGCCCGTTTCCCTTGATTCAGATTTTAGAATTAAATTCTGCCTCGATTTACGTTATAACAGGTTATTGAAAATACGGGTTGTTACATTCTCCCCTCCTTAAAGGATTTCGTCCCCGAAATCTTCAAGTTAGGAAGAACGT
Organism: Allium sativum; assembly: GCA_030737875.1. Classification (NCBI taxonomy): domain Eukaryota; kingdom Viridiplantae; phylum Streptophyta; class Magnoliopsida; order Asparagales; family Amaryllidaceae; genus Allium; species Allium sativum. The sequence continues at coordinate 162,263,823 of CM060925.1, forward strand.
ATCCTACCATCCAACATCCATCTACTCAAAACATCATCCACGAGCAATCATTGTCCTTACAAGATTCTAAATGCTGGATGAACATATGCAAAGGTGTGTGTATATGTACTTATCTAATGCGAATATCATCAATGCAAATTATGTTAGTGAAATGAATCCATATGTATGCAATTCCTAACATAATGTATATCATCTATATGTGTGCACATAACATACACCCATATGCAACATCCATGTGATAACACACAATTTTCATCCATGAATAAGCATAAACACTCATGCATATGCAATATGAGGAGTGTGTGAGCCGATCTAGTGCCTAATCGTGTATAATGCATCCACGAGTAACCACTTGCAAACACTTGCAACCATCAAGCATAACATGTTTCAAACACATGTTTCAACCAAAGGGTTTCTACCTAAGATTCTCATGACAAGATTAACACGATAAACTAGATAAACAAGACAAACATGGATAGCAAAAGATGTGCTAAAGAGATCGGGAGGATAAGCAAGATATACTCCTTTTGGATTACTATAAATCCTTTCCCATATTCCATAAAAGCCCAAAAGGTTTAGTCAACCTAACGGACCCCCTTCAAACCCTGACATGTATTCCTAGCCAATAAGCCATACCTCGTGACAGAAGTAGGACCGAAAATGGGACCGAGAGGATATACATAAAAAGATAATGTGCGAGTAAGTTCCACAGGAAAACAAGGATCAAGGATATGCTCTTAAAAAGAGATATGATGCGCGTATCTAGCATTCAGTCTTCTAAGTCACATTTCCTTGAGTTTAACTCCACTGTGCTTTGACCGTCTTTTTCTTACTCTTCTATCATTCTTGGATTAAACATAACCATGACCTCATGGATTCATGCAAGCTCTCCAAAATTCACTAGTGAATCCTGGATCTCGTCTACTTACTATAAAGTATTCCACGCAGCAGAACTTTTCTTAGAAATACCAATCCATGTTGCCAATTGCTCTTACCAACAGGATTTTCTATAACTCATGCTTGAACGAAATGGGTCATCTGCCTGCGAATGGTAGGCTGTACTTAGATTCAGTTGCTTGCCCATGACTTCCCATAGACTATCTCAAAACTTGACTGGTGAAGATTGAGTCGTGGTTACTAACTATACTTTACGGAATCTCGTGCAACCGCTTTATTTCTTGAAAGTAAACTGTCGCTAGCTATGATGCAATCCTTTCGCTCTTTACCGGAGTGGAATGAGCACTCTTCGTGAGTCTACCTACTATGACCCACATGCTTGTATTCCCTTTCCTTGATCTAGGCAGTCCATCCACGAAATCCTTCGTGACGCTTTACTACTTCTATTGCGGGGACCTCCAATGGATGTAATAGCCCACCGGTCTTTTTATGACTTGGCCTTTAACCTGTTGGCCCAACATGCACCTTGGGACAAACTCGGCCACTTCCCTGTGAAATGTGCATCTTCAAGAGCCTTCTTTCTCTCATTGCGTCCTAGCTATCCCTTGTCATCTATAGCGAGGTGTCTTAACATCTCGCCTCGAATCAACTTGTCCATGATCTCGACTAACTGCGGGTCTTCTTTCTGTGAAGTCCTTACTTGATCCAGAAGGGTAGGTCTAAGCTCAAGGGACGCTAACTAACCAATTAAACTGAGAGAACTTCTTACTTCAATTGTCCTCGTCGGAGCTTTCCGTTCTTGAACCGCGACCATTTTAGCGGGATCCACCACTAAGCCTTGCTTAGAAACTATGTGCCCAAGAAATCTAACTTCTTTTCTCCAAAATGACCTTTGGAGAACTTAGCCTTCAACTGATGTGCTCTAAGAGTATCCATTACCTCCACGAGATGCCTTGCGTGCTCTTCCTCATCCTTAGAGAAGATCAGAATATCATCTACGAAGACCACGACAAACTTGTTCAAGAACTCCCTGAACACCCTACTCATCAAGTCCACCAAATATGCGGGTGCATTAGTCAAACCGAATGGCATGACCAGCCATTCTAAGAATCTATCTGGAGTTCTGAACGCAGCTTTGTCTATACTATCCTCAGCTATTCTGAGCTGATGGAATCCAGTAGCAAGATCAAGAGAGAACAGATGTTCCTACAAGCTGATCAATCGGATCATCGATCCTTGGTAATGGTTGTCTATTCTTCTTGTTCAACTCACGATAATCAACACACGGGCGAAGCGAACTGTCCACATTAGTAGCGAATACTACTAGAGCACCTTCCTCGGAAATGCTTCATCGAATGGAGTTCTTCTCAAGCAACTCCTTCACTTGCTTACTTAGCTCCCGTCTCACGGGACCATGTGCCTTACCGGCCACATAACTGGCTTGGCATTATCAACCAGATAAATGCGGAAATCTATCTCTCGTTTAGGGGTAACCCCCTTCACTTCACCCAAGATATCAGGATATTCTCAGACCACCCTCACCGATTGCAAACTATCGATAGACGAGTCGAGGGATTTAAGATAACACAACATGACGAGACTCATAGGGTTACTAGAAATTCCTAGGGTATTACCGAGGCGAGTCATGAGCCTCACAACCCTATGCTCAAAAATCAAGAATGGCTCCAAAACTGGACAACCAATCCATGGTCAAAATCAACTCATACCCCATGAAACCGAGAATACAAGCATCACACGAGAACTCTACACTAGAGATAGAGTTTTTCAAATCCACGTAGAAAATAGACAAGTGGGCGAAAACCCCAATTGGATTTGAAACACACACGGGATCATAAACTAGACTAGTACTCAGGTGCAAACTTTCAACTAGATCAGATGAAATAAGCTATGCGATGCACCAAAATCAAACAAGGTACGAACAGGAAAATCAGAAATGTACACAAGGCTTTCAACAGAAATACTACCTCGATCGGGAACTGGAGCAGCATTGAGAGCATGAACTTGCCCTCTCGAAGGTCCAGCACGCTGAGTCTGACCCTGGCCTTGCCCTTGCTTCTTCGGGCAATCCTTACTGAAATGTCCAGTCTCACCACAGAAAAAGCATTCACCATTATTCCTTTTTCTCTTCCGACAATCCTTACTAAGATGCCCAACTGAACCGCTTGGATTACCCTGATTTCCTTTCCACTGGGAATCAGTCTTCTTGGCTTGAGTATCATTCATCTTGATCTCCTCCTTGTCACTCCTACTCTCTTCATTAAGTAGGGCCATATTCACCAAACTCTCAAAAGTTGCCCCCAAGGGTATATGAGTCATGGCCAAACCATGTAATGGCTCGTTTAATCCTAGAGCAAAGTATAGGGCCTTCTTCTGAGCTGTGTTAACTAAGTCTAAACCGACCTGAGCCAGTTGATTAAACTGATCTATGTATTCCCTAATAGTCATGTCCCCTTGCCTCAGTGATAGGAACCTTAGTCCAAACTTTCCCCGAAAGTCTTCCCAAGTCTCAATTGGCCTAGTAACGGTGGTGACCACCCACCAACGTGCAGCTTCTTCCTTTAACAACCACACTGCTAATAAAACCTTCCTACGGTCATCTATATTAAAGAAGGTAAAAAGATCTTCGGTTTCTTTCAACCAATTTCTGGCCTCTACATATGTCTCGGTTCCAATGAAATTCTTGCAACCCAACGCCTTAAAGTTCTTACAAATCTCCGCGAAATCCTCTTGTGGATGCTGAGGGGGAGGAGGAACATTAACTACTGGAGGAGGGGGAACATCAGCGGGGCCGGCTTCGGTCGCCCTAGCCTCAAAAAGTCTCCTATACCGAAAAGGTACGCGTACTCCCTCCGGAATGGCAAAGTTATTGGCCATACTGAAAACGAAGAAAAAAATAGATTCAAAATGGAGAAAAACGAAGGGATTTTGCTAATGGCTTTTTGGGGAATAGCCTTTAAAATAAACTAGACTTTTCTTTGGAAAATACTTTAAACTTAGTTTTGAAAATAGTTTTCCAAAAGTTTTCTAAAAAAAACTTTTTGTTCCTTCTCGTAAACCATATGCTCTGATACCAAATGTAACACCCCACCTCCGCCAGTACCACTCTTGCAAGTGCACTGACTTTGGAGGGGCGTTTGAATCAGGTAAACATGCAGAATGATATATCAAGGTAGGACAAGAACATATGTATATATGTAAGCAGAGTAAATAACATAGATAAAACAGCGGAAGATTTAAACCATTTCAAAACAAGTCTGGTACAACATAATATCAATTTCCCAAATAAACAAGTCTAGATAAAACAACATCATCTGAAAATAGAAATACATAAGTGCTATCCCCAAAATACGTGAGAACCATAGCTAGCTTCATGTAGAAAGCGTACATGAACTGAAATCCCACAAGCAATTAATCCAAAATCCAAGCTAGGCTCCTGTATTCCCTCCCTGAGAACCTGGGGGGGAAACGGAAGAAAAGAGGCGAAAGAAAACAGGTCAGTCAAAAAGACTGAGTAAGCCCTACTACAATCAATGTAAACTGATAAAGTTAACTGGTATGGGCAGCAAGGGATGAACATAAGGATAACAACATACTAGCATGATGATTAACTATCAAGGTAGATAAAGGTGTCATCGCATAATCAGGATTAAGGTTTTGCACCACAGGTGTACTAGTAAACTATCATGACTTGAATAAACAAGTATTGATCTCTTGGCCCAAGCTTTGGCCCAATAACATGAAGTGACCCCAATACGAGGTCCAAAGTGTAAACAAGAAGTGATCCCCAGACCCAAGTTTGGCCAACATCATGAATGACCTAAATCAAGGTCCAACTAGCACGGTCTAGTCGATCGGCTCCCTAAAGCCTAACTCGTCAAGTGTCTGTGTCATACGGCCCAACTACGAAGTGTAGCTAAACTGTTCTAGGTCCACCCTAGGGTGTATCAAGTCCTAGGGTGTCAACCACCGACACAGACCAAGCACGCACAGTTTAAACCTACTGGTGCCCGTGCCTGCTTTTTCAACTCCGGACCATGTGCACGATCATGGCCCGCCTGAACCCACACCGGCGCACCTACTCAGCCATCGTTTGGTCGCTTACATGGCATCCCAGTAATCGTGCCCCTCCCTAGCCTAGTCCCTAGGGTGTCATGATACAACTAAGAGGGTTACTGGTGCAAAGGACCACGCAACTAGGGTTTCCTTAATGGGTTAACGTGGTTAACCCAACTCATTCAAGTACCAAGTTGGTTAAGTGTACCCAAGGTTCATGACTTAACCCTACCAACCCATCGTGTTTTCATTGGTTAAGTATTCCAGCGGTCCATGACTTAACCCTAATCACAAGGCATTAATTAATTAATGCGCCTTAACCTCTCACATTGGACTTTGTTGTGGTTACTAGTTAAGCCGGCGGGTCCGGGTAGCTTTACACCACAACTTGGTCTAACCTCGGGTTCAAGGTACAACATGACCAACTTCTCACATTGGGTCCTATTGTTTGTAGCAACTAGTTAAGCCGGTCGGTTCCGGGTAGGTTTACGCTACAAACTCAACCCAACCTCGAGTTGGTCACACTTATCTTTTCTAAGTGTCATGTCCACCATGTTTCCAAAACACATTACAAGTTTTTCAAGCAATTGGGTAGACCTAACTTAATAGGTAAATTCCCAATGGGTAGACCTGACTTAATAAGTAAATTCCCAAGCTTACGTTTTTTTGTCTTTTAAGTTTACCCAACCCCAAACGCAATCCCATCGCTTACATATCGCAATATCGCATAAAGGATAGAAAGAGGGAACTTGGCATAATCATGACATAGAGGTGTTGGAGCCACAAGTTAAACATGGTGGCATATGGGACAAAGATGTGATCATAAACTTGCATATCTTGTTATCAACTTGCAAAATATTCATAAGCATGCATAACATCATTTTAACTTGCATAGTGTTCATATGCATACATAACATGGTTTCAACTTGCATAAAGTTCATATGCATGCAAAACATCATTTTAACTTGCATAGTGTTCATATGCATGCATAACATGATAGCATGAACAAAATGTTCAACCCAAACTTGCATAACATACTTGCATAATAAAACTTGCATGACATATGGCAACTTGCATATCAAACTTGCATACAAAACTTGTATAACATATGACAACTTGCACATCAATTTGCATAACAAAACTTGCATAACATATGACAACTTGCACATCAAACTTGCATACAAAACTTGCATAGCATATGACAACTTGCATATCATACTTGCATAATAAAACTTGCATGACATATGGCAACTTGCATATCAAACTTGCATACAAAACTTGTATAACATATGACAACTTGCATATCAATTTGCATAACAAAACTTGCATAACATATGACAACTTGCATAACAAAACTTGCATGACACATCATAGGAAACTCACATAACACATCATAGAAAACTTGCATATCATACATTTAACTTTAAAGTTCAAGTATGAAAGGAATAGGGTCTACAATGCTTATGCGGACTCAAATGAGTTTAGCAAATGTAAGAAACCCCTTATGCAACTAATTAAACCCCAAAAATGCAAGCAAACTTGATCAAAACTCTCCCTTTAAGATGCCAATAGAGAAACAAGACTTGAATGCAAGCTAATGGTGATCATACAAGTCTAAAAACACTTGTATGCATGGAAAATCACTTAGGAATTGATTTAGGAATTGTATGAAGAGAGTGGAGGCCATGAGAGGTTTGATTTTGCCATAGTTTAGTTGCTAGAATGAATAATGAATGATTTAGGGTAGGTTAGGGTCTTATTTATAGATTAGGCTAATGATTTAGACCATAGGATTAAACCCTAGTTCCAATCTCAGCCCTCTAAACCGAATCTGGCCCCCAAGCTCAACACATTCTCAAAATGGTGCACCAGGCAAGACTTGCCGTCTGAGCCAAGTCGACAGCCAAGTCGACAGGGCTGTCGACCTGGTCAGACCAAGTCGACTCCCAAGTCGACAGGGCTGTCGACTTGGGTACTGTGGCGGGAATTTTCCCGCCTGGCCCAACTGGCCCAATTTTTTCCAATTTCAAGTTTGAATTTGAAATCTGTTTTTACCTTGGAATTTTCTGAAAACTTCGTTGGGCCTTAATCGGGTCATACGGACTCCGATTTTCGAAAACTCGGACTCTATTTCGCGTATTTTTCCGAGACGAACGCAATGGCATAGCCCGTTTCCCTTGATTCAGAATTTAGAATTAAATTCTGCCTCGATTTACGTTATAACAGGTTATTGAAAATACGGGTTGTTACAGTTTGTTTCATAGATAAACAAACTAATTTTTAAGAAAAAAAAGTTAAAACTTGAATTATTTGTGGATAACAATGTAAATTTACGGTAATGGTTGCGGTAACGGTTAGACGGTTACAATAACGATTATAAAATTTGTCAACCTTCAACAACGGTTGCGGTTACGGTTGAAGGTAAAATTGACGATTGCCGTAACCGTAACACCCCAAGTCATAATATCGTTTAACTATACAAGTCGGATTAAAATGATGTCACTACAAATGATTTCAAGGATTCAGGCCTTAAGACCTAAACTTATACATACGTGCATAGAGCTTTTAGGCATAGCTGGTTCGAATAAGACAAAGGTTTTGAATAAATCCTATAAACTCACCAGTTTCACATGTGCACGGGAATTAGAGAATAAGGTAGCGTTTGATTTCTGAACTGGCCAGTTAATGTTCGCGTCTACATCCGACGCGTCGGACGCGTCGGACGTGTCTACGATGGGTCCCACACTTTTGCCTCTTCAAGCTCAACGGTTGAAAATATAGCTTTTGCGTCAGACGCGTCGGACGCGTCCGACGCGGATTCGGACGCCAACAGAAAATTTACAAAACGGCTATATTTTGCCAAGTTATAAATTCAACCTCTTCCCTTCACCAATTCAAACCATTTCCTTCAACAATTCAAATCGCAAACTCATCAATTTTTCAACGACAATGGCTGAAGTAAATCTTCCGAAAACAACATTTCGACGTCCTCCGAAAGTATGGTCTTCGTTTGCAACTTCAGAGTTTCTTCGTATAGCTGTTGAACATTACCAAGTTGCTGGAAAGAACAAAAAAGGGATACACAAAAAAATTACAGCTGCTCTGAACGAGTCCTTAGCTACATCACCGACCGAAATACCAGTCTCTACTGAACAAATGACGGCTAAGTACGACGCTTATAAAAAGAAATGGACTGTATGGCGCAATTTGAATGACAAAACGGGCGCCGGATGGGATGCTAAATACGGAACAGTGAGTGGAAGTGAAAGTTGGTGGGTTGATCGAGTGGCGGTAAAATATTGTTAACTCCTTTTTTGTATATTAACAAGTTTAGTACCGTATTTCATATATCAATTTACAACTTAAACGTATATTTAGGAGTACGGCCCTATGGTGTTAAAGTACAAGACGTCCCCAATAGAAAATTTGACCGAATTGGAGAAAATATTCACCAACAGCATTGCAACAGGATCTGGCGCTTACACTCCATGTTGTACAAGTCAAAACGTGCAACCACAGCCACATTCTCCTCCACCCGAGTTCGTACATCCTACGTTCTTCTTCGATGAAACTCAAGTGCCATTAGAAGACATCCAGACTCAACAATCGATTCCTGAGCATCCGAATCAACAACGGGGTGCAGGTTCTTCATCTAAACCTCGGTCTGGCCGAAGAGGTAGAACTGAAACTTCCTCGAAGTTGGAAGAAATTGTTGATATGATACACTCCAGGCAAATTACCAAGAAATCTCGTTCTGACTCCGACAGTCCGAATTCACATCCTGATACGTTTGCTAGTAATTCGCCGTCAAACGCAAGCCCTCTTTTTACTGATATTCCGAAGGTGAAGCAAGCAATAGACCGTGCAAGAACATTTGATGGTATTGACATGCCCCACGCAACATCAATTCTCACAAGTAAGGATAATCAAGATACGTTCATGATTCTTCCTGATGACGAAGCAAGAGGCTGGTTGCGTTTTGAAATCGAGGTCCGCAAGCAAGCACTACGATACAGACAGTTTAAGATGACTACCCCTCCGTATCCACCTCAGTACGCACCCCAGTATCCACCCCAGTATCCACCACAGTAGCTTCGTAACCCCACAGTATATCATATTAAATTACAGGTATACCTCTTGAATTACACGATTTTCCCCTTGTTGTATTTTTTGATCGAATAACCCTCGGTCTGTGTAGCAGGGTTCTTTGACAATATATTGCATATGCACTGTTTATAATGTACCTTATTTTGATCTAGATGAAACCAATTTTTAAATGCTTACTTGCTTTTAGGGTACAACAAAGCATATAACTTTGGAAATTAGGCGAAAAGATATATATGTCATAACTTTATGTAGTCATGACTTCTAATATTTAGGCCTCGCTGGGAATGTCTTCACACGAACGGATTCTAGATGAAAATTTACATACACCATTCTTTAAATTTCAGCCAATAAAATTTAATCAAGCTTTAGGCATGAAGAATTTTGAACTGATATTTGATTTTGTGTGAGATCGAATTTCCAGACTTTGAAATGTACATTGATCTAATAAATTTGAGTGTATCTGTTGGTTTCCACGTATTTAAAGAAAGTGTAGACAAAATTAAAGCACATACAACATGCAAAGACAGTGGAGATGCATATAATTTCTTTTTAAAAAATTACCATGCACTATATGTATTAATATTTCTTATATACTGTTTTTACGATATATTCAGCCTTTAAAAATAATATATTGAGATTTGCATGTATAACTCTCTGAATATATATTAGCCCTTGGATATTAATACTCTCGTGCAAACTACTAAAGCATGCGTAAATCCATATGTACGGAAATTTGATATCAAACTTCATGGATATATTAAATTGAATTGCCAGAACCTATAAATAATTTGGTTTCAATCCAATTTCATCTTCCCGTTTGTCACTGCAAAATCAAATTTCGCTTTGTTCTGTTCCAAATTCATTTATCACTGCATCTTCTAACTTTGTTCAACTGAATGTGTAATGTTGTTTCAGTGTAAATACTCCTGAAAGATACATGTTTATTTAAATATGTTGGAAATAATCTTGGCTTTTTAGGAAACAAATAATTGTATTGTTAAATTAGCAATTGTATTAATGAATTGAATAAAAGGCAAAATCTAGAATTCCTATTTTAGATATTCTAGATAAGACATTCCTAGAATACTCTAGAGAATGCAATGCATTATAAAAGCAAGGCAATAAAGTTGATGTATGATTGCAATCAAAATTTGTAATCAAAAGGAAAGCAATGAAAATTTCCTCCCCATTAAAATAATCCTCTCAAAAATTCCTCCTTTTCTCTTAAAAAATATTCCTAACAGTGGTATCAGAGCCCTAGATCCTTGCAATTAAAAAAAAAGTGCAAAGTAGTGGCTTCTCCAAGCAATACTTCAGCAAGCATCAACTCCACCTATAGCAATGCCCAAGTTCCTTTATTTGAAGGAGAAAATTATGATTTTTGGGTAGTAAAAATGGAGACTTTGTTCATCTCCTTGGATGTTTTGGAGTTCATCAAGCAAGGATATGAAGACTCAACAGCTGCGGCAGAACGTACAGCAGCTCAAACTGAAGTATTAAAAAAGAAAAGAATCACAGATGCAGGAGTTCTTGGAATGATTCAAAGAGGAGTGTCAAACACCATATTCCCAATAATTATGAGAGCAAAAACAGCCAAGGAAGCATGGGAAATCTTGCAACAAGAGTTTGAAGGGGATTCAAAGGTGAGAACTGCCAAACTTCAATCTCTAAAGAGAGATTTTGAAAATGAAAAAATGAAAGAAAATGAAAGTTTGAATGAGTATTTTAATAGGCTGTCCGAATTAGTGAATCAAATGAAGTCTCATGGAGATATATTTGACGATCGTAGAATCGTTGATAAAATTTTGATAAGCTTAACTGAAAAATTTGATCCTATGGTGGCTGTTATAGAAGAAACCAAAGATTTGTCAAACATGACTGTTCAAGGCTTGATGGGTTCACTTAGATCCTACGAGCAAAGATTGTTACGCCGTATGGAAAAGACGGTTGAAAACGCATTTCAGTCCAAACTCACCACTCAATGCAACAATGACAAAACAATAAAACAAAATAATGGCGAGTCTTCTAGAGGTGGCAGATTTGGCAAAGGAAGAGGAAGAAATTCACGCGGAAGAGGTCGAGGCACCTATGGCGGAAGAGGAAGAGATGAAGGAACACATAAATGGTGTGGAATTTGCCAAAAAAGCTCTCATGAAGAAAAGGACTGCTGGAACAAAGGAAAGCCACAATGTCATAATTGCAAAAGGTTTGGGCACATTCAAAAGGACTGTCGCCTTGGTAAGCCACATAACACAGCATTTGCCGGAGCGGAAGATATGGAAGGGAGCTTGTTCTTTGCTTGTCAAAAGGCAACTGAAGAATATAAGAATATATGGTACCTGGACAGCGGATGTAGCAATCATATGACAGGAGACAAAAGTGCATTCATTGACATAGATTCTTCATTTGGTTCAAAAGTTAAACTTGGCAATGGAGAGTATGTTGAAGTTGAAGGCAAAGGCAGCATTGGAGTTGCAACAAAGCAAGGAGGTAAAGTTATTCATGATACCTTTTATGTTCCTAAATTAGATGAGAATTTTTGAGCATTGGACAACTTTTAGAGCATGATTATTCTCTTCAATTTGAGAATCGAGAATGTAAAATTTTTGATTCAAAAGGAAAAGTTGTTGCTGTAATAAAAATGACACAAAACAGAAGCTTTCCCCTTCATCTCAATTATGAGAAAAATCATAGCTTCATGGCAAAAAAGGAAGACGACACTAGTTTATGGCATAAGAGACTTGGACACTTAACTACAATAGTCTCACATTGCTTTCACAAAAGAAGATGGTGTACGGGTTGCCAACAATAAAAAAAGAAGAACATGGAGTATGTAAAGGCTGCGTACTTGGCAAACATCATCGGCAACTGTTTCCAAAAGAAGGATCAAGGAGAGCCAAAGAAGTGTTGGAATTAGTACACACGGATGTATGCGGTCCTATGAGCACATTATCTCATGCTCAAAACAGGTACTTTATTTTATTCATTGATGATTTGACCCGCATGACATGGATTTATTTTATGTGACAAAAATCTGAAGTGTTTGTTATATTTAAGAAGTTTAAAGCTTTTGTTGAGAAACAAAGTGGAAGGTCCATAAAAGTTTTGAGAAGTGACAGGGGAAAGGAGTATAACTCCAATGATTTTGATAAATTTTGTGAAGAAGAAGGTGTGGAGAGGCAACTAACCGTTAGGTATACACCTCAGCAAAACGGTGTATCCGAAAGGAAGAATCAAACAGTGATGGAGATGGCTAAATCAATGTTGTTTGAGAAAGGCATGCCTAAAGAATTTTGGCCTGAGGCTGTAAATACAGTTGTGTATTTGCTGAATAGTTGTCCAACAAAAGCTGTATGGAATATGACGCCGTTTGAAGCGTGGAGTGGAAGAAAGCCTTCAGTGAATCATCTTAGAGTCTTTGGGAGTATTTGCTATGCTCAAATTCCTAAAGAAAAAAGGACAAAGCTTCAAGAAGCAAGTGAAAGATGCATTTTTATTGGCTATAGCTCTGTGTCAAAGGGCTACAGACTTTACAACTTGAAGACAAAGAAAGTAATCATCAGTAGAGATGTTGTATTTGATGAAAAGACATCTTGGAATTGGCAAAAGGAGAAAGTGGAGGATAAAACCATTCCAGCAGTAATTTTAGAACAAAATCCAACTACACTTGCAAATAACCAATGTGATTCGTCTACACCAAGTTCTCCATCTAGCACTTCATCCTCAACAAGCCATAATTCATCATCTCCAAGCTCAACCCCAATAAAAATGAGGAGTTTGGATGATATTTTTGCTAGGTGCAACTATTGCGCAATGGAACCAGAAAATTTTGAAGAAGCGGTTAAGGAAGATGCTGGGAGGAAGGCAATGCAAGAAGAGAAGGATGCACTTGAAAGGAACAAAACATGGATGTTGGTTGATAAGCCAAAAGACAAAGAAACCATTGGAGTAAAATGGATCTACAAAGAGAAGCATAATCCAAATGGTTCAGTTCAAAAGAACAAAGCGAGACTTGTTGCAAAGGGTTATTCTCAACAGCCCGGTATTGACTACGAAGAGACATTCGCTCCAGTGGCACGTCTTGACACCATTAGAGCTTTAATATCATTTGCAGCCCAAAAAGGATGGAAGCTATATCAGCTAGATGTAAAATCGGCATTCTTGAATGGAGAATTGAAAGAAGAGGTTTACGTGGAGCAGCCTCCAGGATTTGAGATTAAAGGACAAGAAAGAAAAGTTTACAAACTAAAGAAAGCGCTTTATGGGCTAAAACAAGCACCACGAGCATGGTATAGCAATATTGACAATTACTTCATGGAGAAAGGCTTTGAGAAGAGCAAAAATGAGGCTACTTTGTATGTCAAACGGCAAGGTATGGACGGTATTCTAATTATTGCACTTTATGTAGATGATTTAAATTATACCGGAAACAATTTAAAGTTGATTGAAGATTTTAGAAAAGAAATGATGAAAAAATATGAAATGAATCATTTGGGCTTGCTGCATTTTTTCCTTGGAATAGAAATCTCTCAAGGTGATGATGGAGTTTTTATTTTTCAAAAGAAATATGCTGAGAAAATATTGAGAAAGTTTGGGATGCTTGGGTGTAATCCGGTTGATACACCGCTAGTTGTGAATGAAAAGCTAAAAAAAGAAGATGGGGGAAGGAAGATTGATGCTAGTTACTACAGAAGTCTAGTTGGTAATTTATTTTACCTTACTAATACAAGACCTGACATCATGTTTGCAGCCAGCCTACTTTCTCGTTTCATGAATGATCCTAGTCATATCCATCTAGGTGCAACAAAAAGTGTAACACCCCGTAATTCTGTTACACTAAGATTCACAAATCAAGGCAGAATTAAAAGTTAAAATCAAAATCAAGGGAAACGGACTGCGGCATTGCGTTCGTCTTGGAATTCTGCATGAAAACGAGTCTGAGTTTGCGTAAATTGGAGTCCGTATGAGGAAGATATGGCCTCCGGAAGATTCAGCGAAGTTCAAATTTCAAAACAGGTCAGGTTCAAAATTCAAATCGGACCCAGAATGGGCTGGGCGGGAATTTTCCCGCACAAGGCACCCAGGTCGACTGGGTAATCGACCTGGGTCACCCAGGTCGACTGGGTAGTCGACCTGGGGGTCGACCTCCCCGCTTTTTCCAGCTTTATGCACCTGGTTCGTTCTGATGTATTTGGTCACGTTTTCTGACCAGGTTCGTCCGCCTAACACTATATAAACAGCCCTAGTCTTCTTCTCTATTCACAATTCTTTTCTACCCTTATGCTGCAAAGATTCTTGTTAGACATGGCTTCTCCTCCTCCTCTAAAATATATAAATAAATAATATATATAAAATAAACCAAGATGAGGAAATGCTGCTAAAAGATTTTCAAGAAGAGATTCAAGTCAAGCTAGGATTCAAGAGGAGGTTCAAACGACTTCATTGACTGTTTTTCTACGAATCTTAGCAACGCCATCTTTCTGTTCTGATCTAATCTCTGTAAGTCAGTTATTTCTAGATTTGAACATTTTTCTCTGTTCGTGACATGAAATTAAAGGAATAAAAGAATATGCCAAATCTCTCTCTCTCTCTCTCTCTATACGAATCAGTGCCTATACTCTTGAACCTAATTAAGAACTGTTATGATTCGAGGACAAATAAGACCATGACTATGAAACTATGGACCTTAAAACCATATGCCTATGACTATGAACATTTCCTATGACTATGGACATTGCCTATGACTATGAACATTGCCTATGACTGTGACTGTGACTATGAGGATTATTTTCTTGACTAAGCCTATGCCTTTGATTAGGAAATATAAACTATTTCCTATGACATAACAAGGACATCTGTGATTAAACACCTATGATTCATGACTCGGAAAGTGTTGCTTAAGTTTTGAGACTATGAAATTGGGTCTAAACCCGATCATCTATTCTGTCTATTCTTGGTTATCTTTGGTTTTAGACCTTGGGAATTTACCTATTAAGTTAGGTCTACCCATGTTCTTGAACCTACGTCTCTATTCTGTCTATTCTTGGTTTTAGACCTTGGGAATTTACCTATTAAGTTAGGTCTACCCATGTTCTTGAACCGACGTCGTTATTCAACCCTTTTGCGCCAGTTAGTATGTCTATCTTTTGCATAGCATCATTGGTTCATTCCCTATTTTCTACAAACCTAGCTTTATTTATAATCTAGACTGAATCACGATTATACGAACGGTGGGAATGCGGTTTGGGCAAAATATGAAATTTACTAAAAACGTAGTTTAACTTGGAAATTGGCATAAATTGGGAACATGTATTATGGCATGTTCATAGAAATGCAAATTGGATAAATTTGACATGAATTATAAGATGTGTAATTTGAATCTAATATTGACGTGTAAATCTAGCATTTACATGAATAGTGAACTAGAGTAATAAGTCTAGAATTAGAATGTTGAATCGGAATTGGATTAGCTAATTTGGCACGGTAAGTATATTGGCATAAATGTGAAATTGGCCATAATTGGGAGTAATTGGCAGGTTTAGCAAAATCATGGTTAGTGACACTTAATTTGGTATAGTGCACATACCAAAAAGCATAAATATGATTTAGAAGGGGAAATGGGCCATAAGAATGAATGTAGACAATTTACATTAAAAAGAGTAATTAGGAAATAAGTAAATTTGAAATAATTTACTTATAGAATTTGGCCTGAATGAGGAAATATAAATTTAGACAAATTAAAGGTTTCTTAACGACATCTCTTTTAATGACACACCAGAAAGTTCTAGGGTGATAGAGAGGATAGTGTCTAGGCTTGGGTTTGGAAAATACAAGTTTCCTGCTCTCCCTGGCTATCCCTAACTGATCCGACGAACGAGATGGTTACTTTTAAAACTTGATTTGAAAATAAATTGAAACCCTTTGAACATAGAAAACACGAATATGCCTAGCCCGAGGTTAGACTGAGTTGCGATATAAACCTGCCCGGAACCAACCGGCATATCCAGTATTCGCAACAATATATGTCTAATGTGAGTGGTCGTGGCTTTAATTTATCTAATTAAAGCTAGAACAAGAATGGTAGGGTTAAGTTAACTAAGACACTTAACCAATTCAACAAGATAACCAAACCAATGGGCGAGGTTAGGTTCATACAGACTCTTAACACAGTCAAGCTAGAATGGGAGGGCTAAATCCATAGGGACACTTAACCAAACTTATGGTAACAAGACCAGATTTGTAGGGGTTAAGTAACTAAGAAAACACTTAGCCAAATTAACATGTTAACTAGACTAGAAGGCGGGGTTAAGTAAATACACTTAGCCAAATTAACATGTTAACTAGACTAGAGGTTGGGGTTAAGTAAATACACTTAGCCAATTTGATATGTTAGCTGGGCTAGACCGTAGGGTTAAGTAAACTTGAACACTTAACCATCAGATTGTGATAAAGGAATAGGGTTAAGTCTAAAACATGTAGGGATAATACTTAACCATTAATAACATGTTAGTTAAAACAGACGGGCAAGGTTAAGTTAAAAAGGAACACTGAACCAATACAGGGTGAATGGGTAGGGTTAAGTAATAAGAAATACTTAACCAATATAACTTGGTTTGTGGTGGGGTTAAGTCAACATGAATTACTGATAACACTTAACCAGTTTGACATGATAAATGAAGAGGGTTAAGTTGGATTGAATTGACTAGTGACACTTAACCAATCCAAATTGACGGGAAAGGGGAACTAAGTAGTAAACCTTAGTTAAGAAAACAACGAATCTGGAAACTAAGTGGTAAATCTTAGATAGTAAAACTAAGTAGTAAGTCTTAGTATAACACGGGAAGGAGCGAAGGTCCGTTTGAGTAAAAAGGAGGCTCCAACGAATTGGGTTACGAAGCCCGAGGCTTCAAGGGGACGTGAGGGTACTCTTGGTATCCCTCTATGAGGCTGCAGATGATCCGCCTGGGCCCACAGAGGTCAAGGTCTGCGTAGAAGAGTCAGGGGTATGCCTTGGTTGCAATACATGGCAACCTAAAGACTAGGATGGACCGGCGTGATTCAGCGAGCAAACGGTAGCCCTGTGACAGCGACTCATTGTCTACCATCCATCTTGAGTCAACCGAGATACGTGAAGCGGAAAGGCGGAGAACTCCAAAAGACCATATACTTGCTATCTAGTTATGGGTGAGGATGGCCATAGGATAGTAGGGCACCGGGGGCCGGCGTATAGTTCTCATTTTTCAAGGTGTGCCTTTCATTAGTTGAGGGAGGGGTCAAGTGGGACCATAGCCACTGGAATAAAAACAGACCTTAGCATCTGCATCGGCAGATATCTGAAAGCTCCCGACCGAGTTCTGTATTCCTTGATTTGCCCTGACACAGGACTCGGACCGCACATTACAGGACATGTGCATCTAGACAAGCGATAGCGATTCGCGATACATGCGTGGGGAAGTATAGGAACATATACCACTCTAGGTAGTGTGTCCTAGACTTGGGAGCATCGATTGGACTAGGGGGCATAAACCCTGAATCCAAGAAGCGTTCAGCGGATAGCGTAAACTCTAGTTGAAACTAGAAAGCACTTAATAAAAAACCCTAGATTAGATCCAGGTAACAAATAATAAATGTATGCCTGAAGGCAATGGAAACTACAGGGATTGGGATCACGTTATCGTTACTAGTTGGGACACTAGTTAGGCGGTGCAGAGATATAGGAATCAGTATAACAAGGAAATAGTGAAGCGGCAAAGTATTAGAGCGAAGCGGCGAAAGTATTAGAACATATCCAGTTTATCTTAGCTTAGCATATCTTGTGTTAATCTTGTCAAACCTTGCCAACCCTATCATCATGGTGTTATCTTGTATTCTGTTAATTCATGTCGTTCTGTTTTCCATGTTCACATGCTAGAAGATACTGAACTTACTCCGGCTTTATGTCTGACTCTGTTTTTCTTTTGTCTTCTTTTCTTCCGTTCCCCCCCCAAGTAGTAAAGGAGGAAATAGTATAGCTCAGGTTAAGTTGGACTGTCACCCTTTTCCAGCTTGAAGATTTGTCGAAGTTTTGCTTGGACTCTCTTTTCAGATGCTATGGCTGGCTCTTGCTAAAACTGGGGAATATAAATATTGTTTTATGCTTCTTTATTTTGTAAGACAGATGATACTCTAATATTGTAAAGAAATCTTTATACAAACTATTTTATCAATAAAGCAAAGTTTTATTTTCCGCTGTTTAATTTCTGTCTATCTTGTAATTTATCTGCATCTTTTACCCTAAATGCTCCACAGAACTTAGTGCATTCCCTTTGTGAGTGACACTAACGGACGTAGGGTGTTACACGTGGTATCAGAGATGAAGGTTACCGGATCAGATAAAGGATTTGAAAAAAATTATTTTCAAAACGGTTTTAAAAGAAGCATTTTCAAAAGAAAAGCTTTGTTTCAAAGGCGTATTCCCCAAAGCCATACGCACTATTTTCTCTTCCTCTGTTTTCTTATCTCCTTCTTTCTTCAGTCTCTGGGGCTCCTGGCTTTCTGGGAGGTAACCTCATCGAAGGGCAAAGTAGTACCCGACTTCCATCTAGTGCTGTGGTTGTTTCACCTACGACCCGTTTTCTTTCAAGCTTATAGGGTTTTCTGTACGATGGAAGCAGCTTTCGAGAGATTTGTCAACATGACTACACACGGAAGGAGATGAGGAGTTTGGCAAAGGAGCACAACCCTAGGATGAGGAATTCATGGATGTAGATTTGGCTCACCAAGGAGGAAGGAATTATAAAACCTAAGACAAGAGGAAGTATCTTTACTAGGGTATGATATGGCATATAAGTAAGGACAAGGGCAAGAATGAGTAACAAGATTTTCAGAAGGGCAAGTACATGCTTTCGCCACCTAGCGTACCTAGGAGAAAAGTAGTAAAGTTCTGTGGGAAGATTCTAGTTTTGCTGTTCGTACTCTTTCCTTTGGTTTTAGCGCTTCGCATTTGTTCATATCCACTTCCATAGTTGAGTCTCTGCACCATAGTACTTGTATAGTAGAAAGATCCCACTAGAGTCTCAAATCCAATTGGTGGTCCGACCAGTTTATTTTTGGTTAGTAGGGATTTGAGGATAGCTATCGAGTTTGCTTATATCATCTCACGAGGATCGTCTAAATTCGGAGGAGATATTCCTTGGGTGTTTTTCTGATATTGGTTTAGGCCTTTGGGGCTTGTACTTGAGGAATGTCGAGTTCGACTAGGATGGTTTGCGTGAGAGATGAATAGTTGTGATAGGTACTCTAAAAAGCACATAGTAACCTTTCGACCCCTATAGTTATGGCATGGCGGATAAGAGGGAGACCTCTAATCATCTTAGTACATATACTTGGTACCGTGATTGACATCTGTTTATTTTGGAATTGGAGGTCAGAAACTTCACAATCGTGAAGTTAAATTAGTTAAGATACAGTGGAGTAAAGCTCAAGAAGGCTAGATACTAGCGTCATACCCTTTTTCTTAAGGGTGCATCCTTGATTTCTTTGTGTAGGAGCTTTATGCATAATTGTTTCTCTCTTTCCGAAGTATATCACCTAGGTCGTATCTTCGATCCTTAGGTAGAAGCCAATGGATGTAAACATGTGTTTGAAACATGTTATGGTTGGTGGTTGCAAGTGATTGCTAATGGTTGCTCGTGGATGCATATGCATACGTATTAGGCGCTAGATCACTTCGGACGCTTTCATATTGCATTTACAGATATGTATTTGTTTGTAAGTTGAGCCTGATATGTTATCATATGGATGTTGCATATGGATGAATGGCTGTGCACGCATGTAGTATTTACATAACTAGGGATGCTTGCATACATGATTGGACACATGGCACTGACATGATTCGCATTAAGGAGGTCAACTGAATCAGTAGACCGCCTGATTTTGCATTAGATAAAGACATATACACACACTATGCATATGAACATGAAGGCATTAGAAATCTTTTAAGGACAATGAATGCCTGTGATTGAATGGTTGAGTAGATGGGTGATTGGATGGTAGGACACATTCTTCCTAACTTGGAGATTTCGGGGACGAAATCCGTTTAAGTGGGGGAGAATGTAACACCCCGTAATTCTGTTACACTAAGATTCACAAATCAAGGCAGAATTAAAAGTTAAAATCAAAATCAAGGGAAACGGGCTGCGCCATTGCGTTCGTCTCGGAATTCTGCATGAAAACGAGTCCGAGTTTGCGTAAATCGGAGTCCGTATGAGGAAGATATGACCTCCAGAAGATTCAGCGAAGTTCAAATTTCAAAACAGGTCAGGTTCAAAATTCAAATCGGACCCAGAATGGGCTGGGCGGGAATTTTCCCGCCCAAGGCACCCAGGTCGACTGGGTAGTCGACCTGGGGCACCCAGGTCGACTGGGTAGTCGACCTGGGGGTCGACCTCCCCGCTTTTTCCAGCTTTCTGCAGCTGGTTCGTTCTGATGTATTTGGTCACGATTTCTGACCAGGTTCGTCTGCCTAACACTATATAAACAGCCCTGGTCTTCTTCTCTATTCACAATTCTTTTCTACCCTTATGCTGCAAAGATTCTTGTTAGACATGGCTTCTCCTCCTCATCTAAAATATGTAAATAAATAATATATATAAAATAAACCAAGACGAGGAAATGCTGCTAAAAGATTTGCAATAAGAGGTTCAAGTCAAGCTAGGATTCAAGAGGAGGTTCAAACGACTTCAATGACTGTTTTTCTACGAATCTTAGCAACGCCATCTTTTTGTTCTGATCTAATCTCTGTAAGTCAGTTATTTCTAGATTTGAACGTTTTTCTCTGTTCGTGACATGAAATTAAAGGAATAAAAGAATATGCCAAATCTCTCTCTCTCTCTATTCGAATCAGTGCCTATACTCTTGAACCTAATTAAGAACTGTTATGATTCGAGGACAAATAAGACCACGACTATGAAACTATGGACCTTAAAACCATATGCCTATGACTATGAACATTGCCTATGACTATGAACATTGCCTATGACTATGAACATTGCCTATGACTGTGACTGTGACTATGAGGATTATTTTCTTGACTAAGCATGTGCCTTTGATTAGGAAATATAAACTATTGCCTATGACATAACAAGGACATCTGTGATTAAACACCTGTGATTCATGACAAGGAAAGTGTTGCTTAAGTTTTGTGACTATGAAATTGGGTCTAAACCCGATCATCTATTCTGTCTATTCTTGGTTATCTTTGGTTTTAGACCTTGGGAATTTACCTATTAAGTTAGGTCTACCCATGTTCTTGAACCTACCTCTCTCTTCTGTCTATTCTTGGTTTTAGACCTTGGGAATTTACCTATTAAGTTAGGTCTACCCATGTTCTTGAATCGACGTCGTTATTCAACCCTTTTGTGCCAGTTAGTATGTCTATCTTTTGCATAGCATCATTGGTTCATTCCCTATTTTCTACGAACTTAGCTTTATTTATAATCTAGACTGAATCACGATTATACGAACGGTGGGAATGCGGTTTGGGCAAAATATGAAATTTACTGAAAATGTAGTTTAACTTGGAAATTGGCATAAATTGGGAACATGTATCATGGCATGTTCATAGAAATGCAAATTGGATAAATTTGACATGAATTATAAGATGTGTAATTTGAATCTAATATTGACGTGTAAATCTAGCATTTACATGAATAGTGAACTAGAGTAATAAGTCTAGAATTAGAACGTTGAATCGGAATTGGATTAGCTAATTTGGCATGGTAAGTATATTGGCATAAATGTGAAATTGGTCATAATTGGGAGTAATTGGCAGGTTTAGCAAAATCATGGTTAGTGACACTTAATTTGGTATAGTCCACATACCAAAAAGCATAAATATGATTTAGAAGGGGAAATGGGCCATAAGAATGAATGTAGACAATTTACATTAAAAGAGTAATTAGGAAATAAGTAAATTAGAAATAATTTACTTATAGAATTTGGCCTGAATGAGGAAATATAAATTTACACAAATTAAAGGTTTCTTAACGACATCTCTTTTAATGACACACCAGAAAGTTCTAGGGTGACAGAGAGGATAGTGTCTAGGCTTGGGTTTGGAAAATACAAGTTTCCTGCTCTCCCTGGCTATCCCTAACTGATCCGACGAACGGGATGGTTACTTTCAAAACTTGATTTGAAAATAAATTGAAACCCTTTGAACTTAGAAAACACGAATATGCCTAGCCCGAGGTTAGACTGAGTTGCGATATAAACCTGCCCGGAACCAACCGACATATCCAGTATTCGCAACAATATCTGTCTAATGTGAGTGGTCGTGGCTTTAATTTATCTAATTAAAGCTAGAACAAGAATGGTAGGGTTAAGTTAACTAAGACACTTAACCAATTCAACAAGATAACCAAACCAATGGGCGGGGTTAGGTTCATACAGACACTTAACACAGTCAAGCTAGAATGGGAGGGCTAAGTCCATAGGGACACTTAACTAAACTTATGGTAACAAGACCAGATTTTTAGGGGTTAAGTAACTAAGAAAACACTTAGCCAAATTAACATGTTAACTAGACTAGAAGGCGGGGTTAAGTAAATACACTTAGCCAAATTAACATGTTAACTAGACTAGAGGTTGGGGTTAAGTAAATACACTTAGCCAATTTGATATGTTAACTGGGCTAGACCGTAGGGTTAAGTAAACTTGAACACTTAACCATCAGATTGTGATAAAGGAATAGGGTTAAGTCTAAAACATGTAGGGATAATACTTAACCATTAATAACATGTTAGTTAAAACAGACGGGCAAGGTTAAGTTAAAAAGGAACACTGAACCAATACAGGGTGAATGGGTAGGGTTAAGTAATAAGAAATACTTAACGAATATAACTTGGTTTGTGGTGAGGTTAAGTCAACATGAATTACTGATAACACTTAACCAGTTTGACAGGATAAATGAAGAGGGTTAAGTTGGATTGAATTGACTAGTGACACTTAACCAATCCAAATTGACGAGAAAGGGGAACTAAGTAGTAAACCTTAGTTAAGAAAAAAACGAATCTGGAAACTAAGTGGTAAATCTTAGATAGTAAAACTAAGTAGTAATTCTTAGTATAACACGGGAAGGAGCGAAGGTCCGTCTGAGTAAAAAGGAGGCTCCAACGAATTGGGTTACGAAGCCCGAGGCTTCGAGGGGACGTGAGGGTACTCTTGGTATCCCTCTGTGAGGCTGTAGATGATCCGCCTGGGCTCACAGAGGTTATGGTCTGCGTAGAAGAGCAGGGGTGTGCCTTGGTTGCAATACATGGCAACCTAAAGACTAGGATGGACCGGCGTGATTCGACGAGCAAACGGTAGCCCTGTGATAGCGACTCGTCGTCTACCATCCATCTTGAGTCAACCGAGGTACGTGAAGCGGAAAGGCGGAGAACTCCAAAAGACCATATACTTGCTATCTAGTTATGGGTGAGGATGGCCATAGGATAGTAGGGCACCAGGGGCCGGCGTATAGTTCTCATTTTTCAAGGTGTGCCTTTCATTAGTTGAGGGAGGGGTCAAGTGGGACCATAGCCACTAGAATAAAAATAGACCTTAGCATCTGCATCGGCAGATATCTGAAAGCTCCCGACCGAGTTCTGTATTCCTTGATTTGCCCTGACACAGGACTCGGACCGCACATTACAGGACATGTGCATCTAGACAAGCGATAGCGATTCGCGATACATGCGTGGGGAAGTATAGGAACATATACCACTCTAGGTAGTGTGTCCTAGACTTGGGAGCATCGATTGGACTAGGGGGCATAAACCCTGAATCCAAGAAGCGTTCAGCAGATAGCGTAAACTCTAGTTGAAACTAGAAAGCACTTGATAGAAAACCCTAGATTAGATCCAGGTAACAAATAATAAATGTATGCCTGAAGGCAATGGAAACTACAGGGATTGGAATCACGTTATCGTTACTAGTTGGGACACTAGTTAGGTGGTGCAGAGATATAGGAATCAGTATAACAAGGAAATAGTGAAGCGGCAAAGTATTAGAGCGAAGCGGCGAAAGTATTAGAACATATCCAGTTTATCTTAGCTTAGCATATCTTGTGTTAATCTTGTCAAACCTTGCCAACCCTATCATCATGGTGTTATCTTGTATTCTGTTAATTCATGTCGTTCTGTTTTCCATGTTCACATGCTAGAAGTTACTGAACTTACTCAGGCTTTATGTCTGACTCTGTTTTTCTTTCGTCTTCTTTTCTTCCGTTCCCCCCCCCCAAGGTAGTAAAGGAGGGAATAGTATAGCTTAGGTTAAGTTGGACTGTCACCCTTTTCCAGCTTGAAGATTTGTCGAAGTTTTGCTTGGACTCTCTTTTCAGATGCTATGGCTGGCTCTTGCTAAAACTGGGGAATATAAATATTGTTTTATGCTTCTTTATTTTGTAAGACAGATGATACTCTGATATTGTAAAGAAATCTTTGTACAAACTATTTTATCAATAAAGCAAAGTTTTATTTTCCGCTGTTTAATTTTTGTCTATCTTGTAATTTATCTGCATCTTTTACCCTAAATGCTCCATAGAACTTAGTGCATTCCCTTTTGTGAGTGACACTAACGGACGTGGGGTGTTACAAAAAGGGTGCTGAGATATATTCAAGGCACTTTGGAGTATGGGATCAAATATGAAAATAATGTTGAAACTAATTTAATTGGGTTTTGCGATAGTGACTGGGAAGGAAGTATAGATGACATGAAAAGCACTTCTGGATATGTGTTTTCTCTTGGATCAGGAGCATTTTCTTGGTGTTCGAAGAAGCAACAAACAGTTGCTCAGTCTTCTGCAGAAGCTGAATATATTTCAGCTGGCCTAGCTACCTAACAAGCAATATGGTTGAAGAAAATACTAAATGATTTTGGTGAGAAACAAGAAGCTGTGACTATCCATTGTGACAACAAATCAGCCGTTGCTATAGCAAAGAATCCAGTCCATCATGGAAGAACAAAGCATATAGCCATTAAACATCATTTCATTCGAGAAGCAATTGAAAATGAAGAGGTGCAGCTGAATTTTTGCAAAACAAATAATCAAGTTGCTGATATTTTCACAAAAGCATTAAAGCCTGATAATTTTAAAAGATTGCGAGATCTTCTTGGAGTTCAAAAACCAAGCTTACGGGGGAATGTTGGAAATAATCTTGGCTTTTCAGGAAATAAATAATTGTATTGTTAAATTAGCAATTGTATTAATGAATTGAATAAAAGGCAAAATCTAGAATTCATATTTTAGATATTCTAGATAAGGCATTCCTAGAATACTCTAGAGAATGCAATGCATTATAAAAGCAAGGCAATAAAATTGATGTATGAATGCAATCAAAATTTGCAATCAAAAGGAAAGCAATGAAAATTTCCTCCCCATTAAAATAATCCTCTCAAAAATTCCTCCTTCTTCTCTTAAAAAATATTCCTAACAAAATAACAAGAGTCATTTCACAATTACAAACGAGCAAAGTGCTTTTGATTTTGCAATAACCAATACATGTAGTAATGATTATACACTTATTTTCTACAACTATCCTATTCTTCACTGTTTTGGATCATTTTTCAGCTGACTTCTCGACTGTGCAGCTCAAAACCATTATGCACTACACCTTGGCACATCAATTCCCACAACATGCATAAATGCACAAATCGTGCCTTCATCTTCTCATTTGTGAAGCACAAAACTTGCTCAATTATGTTGGATTACAAATTAAATCATATAAAATGTCAGCCGCTTACTGATGTACATTAATTTTCCCTGTTCAATCATGCAAACTGTAAATAATATAGGGGAATATCCTCTTATGCTTCTGAAATAATATTTATATCAATCGATACCATACTCCGCCCGTGTGCGAAGCACGGGCCACTCACTAGTTTAATTAAACATTACGATGCCCTATTGACTGCAGGTAGTATTATAAGTTTTTATTTTCTCTCAACCCAAAAAAAAGACAAAAAAGTATGAAACACTAAAATGAGGAACATCCAATCTGCTTAAAGACATACGATGGTAGTCGAGGTTTAGCACGGAGGTAACAAGGGATGCTTCTTGAGCAGACTGTTCTCCTCTTGATGAAAGTCAAGCTTGTCCACCCTAGGTGGTAAGCTCCAATCGAACGCTTGAATCAGCCTAGCAAACAACATACAGGTGATAAGTGTTCCAAGTCCATGCATCCACGCCTGCCTCTCGTGAAGGAGACGAACTTCAGCTCTTGTTCAACCATTGTGATTTGATCAAGATCCCCCTGCATTTGCCATTCTGCGTCAAATTTTAATGGATCTTTCCAAATGTTTGGGTTCCTTCCAAGCCCAGTCCTGCTTAGTAACACATGTGCACCTTTAGGGATAAAGTAGCCTGAAACTTTAGCATCACCGATAGCTACATGTGGGACATTGAACGCTGCCTCCGGGTGGAACCTCGTCGTTTCTCTAGCAATAGCTCTTATGTATGGTAGTTTTGCAAAATCTGACTCTTGCACTAGTCTATCTTTTCCAACTACTCTATCGATCTGTTCCACTGCCTTTTTGTATAAGTCGGGTTTGTCGATCAAATGTGCTAGTCCCCATTCAACAAAATTTGGTGGGTTGTCCACTCTAGCATACACGACATCCTACACACACGTATTTTGTATTTGACAAAGTGAAAAGCATGCATGCATGATAAATGATCAATATTTGTAAGAGGCGGTTATTGATAGCATACCGTGTATTGTGCTTTGATCTCCTCTACATTTAGCATTGGGTTTCCATCCTTGTCTTTGGCAGTGATGAATGCATCAAGAGCATCCTCCACCTTCTTTTTCTTTCCAGTCTCCCACATCTTCATCCTTGCATCAATGATCGGATCATGGATTGAGTTCATTATCTTTAGATTTCTTTTAATTCTACTCTCGTACCCTTCTATGTCAAGCCATCTAAGCCACGGGATGAAGTCGTTTGTGCAGAATGAGAAGACTACAATATTCAGTGCTATTTCCACATGCTTGGTCTCCACATCGCTTAGCCTTCCACCAAACCATCTTACACCAAATAACATTCTTCTTATAATATTACAACTGTAGTAACGTGACAACCATCTAACATTTATGATGTCATCTTTTTTATTTTTAATCAGTTGATCGTATATGAAACCGATCAAGTGATCAGCCTCTTCGGTTCTTAGACTCGCATCATCGTTTAATTTAGTAGATGAAAGAAGCTCACAAGCCATGATTCTACGCATCTTCTTCCACTGGTTTCCAAATGGGGCAATCACAACAGATAAGTAATTCTTTCTCCCTGCCATAAAATATTCAAGACTGGTATAATTCATACATGCTTGTATCTTGAACTAAAAAATTGTGTATATTCAAATAATAAATTACCGGTATGTTCAGAAGACATAATCTTGGGCCTTGATGCAAACAAGGCATCATTGTCCTTAAGAAAGTCAAGGGAAATCTTTGGAGAGTTGACGACCACAACAGAAGTTTTCCCAAGACGAACATAAGTTATGTCTTTGCCATCGCAAATCCGAAGCATCCATCTAAAATAAGTCTGTTTAGCCACATTGTGACTATGGTTCCTAGGATTGGCCATCTAATAGGTCCTGGTGGTAAGGGACAACGTTTCTTCTTCCTATACTCTATTTTCAAAAAGAAGAGATACAATAAGATTAGAGAAGAAAGAATTAAAGAAATGATATGGCTCATCATGAAATGGCTGAATAAAGAGTTGGAAAACCAATAGAGATGTGAAGCATTTAGAGCATTCTCAGCAGCAAAGTGGGAACTAGAGTGACAAACAACATTAAAAGCGTCGATTCCTCCCACCCTTTCAGCAGTGGGTGGGAGGCCGCTCTATTTTTTTTAAAAAAAATAAAGCCTTAAACGGTTTTCTGAAAACCGTTTGAGCCGTAAACGGTTTTCATAAAACCGTTTAATGTTAAAATATTTAAAAAAAAAAAAAAAGAATTAGAGCGTCGATTTGCATTTGTGAATGGCAACGCTCGCCATTTCATTTAGCTCCCCACATCCGTTCTGCCACTGCTGGAGCGGATTTCTCTTCATTTCAACGAGAATTCCCACTGCTGGGAATGCCCTTATAACCTGGTCTAAATGTTTAATTTTGATGTTTTATTTGTATGTATATATCTGGATTGCTACGTCTGTCATTCCCATAAAATCAAATTATTAATCATTATCAGATAGAAGATATTAAAGGATTTTTTTTAACGCATTTGTGCCATGCATCATAAGTATCAATCATACTGTTTATATCAATACAGTTCTGTTAAATATCCTCTTACTTAATGTTTAATTAGTAGTCCATGAATATGACGAAACTGTATTACACGTTACCGGGGAATACATAATTATAGCCACACAGCTAGCTCAACGTTTTTATTAAAACTGACAAAACAAAGGAGAAGTTTTCTCTAGAATACTCATTAACTTTCAAATTAATACACTCAATACTACACCGTGGGTTCAAAAGCTTTCATAAACATATACAATAGAAAGCTTTCATAAACATGCGGCTACGAAATAAAAGGCACGAAAGCTTTCATAAACATATACAATAGAAAGCTGCCACGTGACAGTGCGAGGAACAACCAACATGGATTGCACATATTATATGTCAAACCACACAAATGTGTGAAATGGTAGGCATATTCATGAATCAGTTCTCGCGTATAATTGATCGTATGAAGCGGTATATTCGTAATTCTAATGCAAGCCGCTATACATTCACTTCTTTATTGATCGCACATCATATCATATGCACGTAACATGGCCCTGTAAACAATAATACGTTACATAGCAAGGGGACACATGTTGAGAGCATAAAAGTCTTCAAGTTGTAATGGCCTATCATCCCGCAAGCCAATTCATGTCACAAGACAATTCATGCCTTATATTAACACTAGCAGGCCACGTCAGCACCATGCTCGAGCACACCTTGCTATAGAGTCGAGCACCCGATCTACAGCATGGTCATCAGCTCACCAGCACTGGTCGGGCATAAGGCTCGAGCAGCACGCTCAAGCGCAAGGGTCGAGCAGGTCATTACAGCGTGGGGTCGAGTGTATGGCCAAGCATGGTCGAGCATCCCTAAGCGAACACGTCCACGTGGCCGAGCAGTGTGAGCTGGGCAGCAGTCGAGCACCATCTCTAAAACAGGTCGAGCGGCTTCCATGCAAGAGAGGTCGAGCGCCATGCAAGAGTGGTTGAGCAGATGAATATAAATGGAGACAATGGCATTACAGTAATTCTGGTTCCCATATTTGGAACTGTAACTTTTGACATGGTCTATTTTCAGAAATTACTAAAGAAGAGCATGATCGATGAAAGTATTATTTTTTGGTGGCTAATGTATTTTGCTGAATATGGCGACCATTCTGAATTTATGATGATGTTCACTTCAGTCCTAAAGGGCATGCTTCCACTTCCTCTAAGGATTCAATCTTATCCATTTTGTGGAAAAAAAAATTGATATAATTATTTTTAAGCTTTTACTTATTATGTTCATCATGCAAAATCAGAAACAGAATAAACTTCAAGGCTGAGGTAAGGATTACAATTTATTTTTTTCTTTTGTCCTAAATGCATGATCCACTAAATTTTGTATCTTTGTATGCATTTGTGCGAACAATTTTCAGTTAAAAAGGTTGATGTATGTTTCAGTAATTTATATGTGATGGTAAGTTCTAATATGAAGTTTTTTTTCTAAAGAAAATGAATGGGCAAATGATGATTGGTTCTGAGTCTTTTTTTTTTTTGTTGCACTTTCTATTGCATCAAGTCCTGTTGCAATCCTATATGATTTGGTAAATGTTTATCAGGTTCTTCATTTTTGCCATGTAATGACCTTGACATATATAATACCAAAAAAATGGTATTGACTAGATTTTAGTGGGTATTAAATTACTATTTTCCACTTTCATCAATAAATTCCTCTGTTTGTTAGTTCTACTTCCACAAATATACACATAGGAATGTAGTGAGCATCCGAAAGTTTATTCTGGCCGATTGATCTTTTGATGTCTTTCATTTTCTATCTTTGTTATATTTGATGATTTATGAATTATTTGTTGCTAACTAGTTATTCTTCATTATTTTCTGGCATTCTTGTTGGGATAATTGTTGTTCCTTTAATGAACTCTTCAAGACCATATCCTTTTATGTTTGTTTTGATTTGAAACTTTATTTGAGGGAAATTATTCTCATCAAATTAAATGCTTATGAGTTGGATTTTGGCATTTGCAACTGTCATGAAAACCTGGTTGTATTCTACCATCAGATGAAGAAGCTGTTTCTGATGGTGTTTTAGGCGTGGTCCTTCGCTGTTAGGTTGTGGTAAGCTTTTATACCATGAAGTTGGATAAAATGGAAATTGAAATTTTATTGTTGGTGGCATCGATGATTACATGGTAACATTGCTGTTGTATATGCAATGGGCTCCTAAATTGAGTTTGAGGGCCTGCTTTGTATTTCAGGGTTGGGTTAGATAAATGCAGCTCTGACCTAATTCTTCACTGAGAGATATCTCTTACACTTTGTGCAATTCATTTATTAGCTTTATTGCCACATATATGTACATAAATGGAACTTTCTATTCATCAGAAAGTTTACTTTTCTCGGTCAGTCTTGTGATGTCATTTGTTTTTTCTGTCGGGTTTCCATGTAGAATTATATCTTGATTGGCCATTCCTACACACAGTTGATATCGTTGTCTTTATTAGTCTGGCTTCAATGTATTTTGTCGTTGGGTTGGTGCTATATGTAGAATGTTTTTTCTATGATTTGCAGAGGTTATCTATTTTGCATCGTTGCTTAAACATTTATGTAAAGTTGAAGTTTGCCTTTATTACATAGTAAACTTTATTCGATGATGGTTTAATGGTAAAAGTCAGAGTGTTGAAAAAAATAAACTTGGTTTTAAAAGGAAACAAATAAATTTGGTTTTATAAGTAAATGTCAATTATGTAATAAATTTTATCCTTGTTTTAGGAAAGGCCAAAATCAAAATAAATGATAATAAATTTTCGTCTATCAAATATGCAATAGAATTATGTAGAGAGAGAAGAATTAATCTAGAAAACTTGTCATGTTATATATAAAGAATCTCTCATCTGTTGTACCAATCAAGGTTGTATCAAGCAAGAAATAAGGATCAATAAAAAATAATTTTCAAATATAAAATTTTGTTTTCCATATTCTCTCCCTCTTCCTCCTCTAAAATTTCTAACAAAGTAGTATCAGAGCTAGAAGATCCTTTTAATAAAAAAGAAGAAGAAGGTTGAAGATCCTAAATGATGGCGAATAACAGCGTTCCCGTACCAATTCCAATGCTTACCAAGACCAACTATAATAATTGGAGCTTAAGAATGATGCCCCTCCTTGGAGCACATGGTGTATGACAGATAGTTGAGAAAGGCTATACTGAACAAGAAGACGAAGATAGTCTATCTCAAACCCAAAGGGATGAATTGGAAAACTTGAGGACGAGCGACAAGAAGGCTCTTTGTTTAATTTATCAAGCATTGGATGATGACACTTTTGAAAAGATTTCAAAAGAAAAGTCAGCAAAAAAAGCATGGGAAAAGCTTCAGATATCTTACAAGGGAGCTGATCAAGTCAAAAAGGTGTGTCTTCAAACATTAAGAGGAGAATTTGAATATATACATATGAAAGAAGGTGAACTTGATTCTGATTATTTCTCAAGAGTTTTAGTTGTTACTAATAATTTGAAAAGAAATGGTGAGAAATTAGATGATGTCAGAATCATGGAGAAGATTCTTAGATCATTAGATCCAAAGTTTGAACATATTCACCATCATTGAAGAAACAAAATTTGAAGACCATGTCTATAGAGGAACTGTAACACCCCGTAATTTTCAATATTAATGTTCACAAATTAAAGAATAACTAATCTCAGATGTGAGAATTAAGGGAAACGGGTTGCGCCATTGTGTTCGTCTCGGAATTCTGGTTGAGATAGAGTCCGAGTTTGCGTGAATTGGACTTCGTATGAAGAAGTTATGGCGATCGGAAGTTTCAGAAAATTCAAAACAGATTTCAAAAATTCGAATTTCAGAGTCAGATTGGGCTAGGCGGGAAATTTCCCGCCAGGGCCAGTTCGACCAGAGGGTCGACCTACCCACACAGGTCGACCAGGGGGTCGACCGGCCCCCCTCCCCCCCCGGGGCAGATTTGTTTGATGACCTTTTTATGACTGTATGCTGAGTCATTAGGGTTTCTGATCTGGTCTGAATGGCTGGGGTTAATTCTGGGTTGATCGGATGGCCTAAATTAATCCTAAACTCTATAAAAACACATGTAGACTCAAACCCTAAAATCAAATAAAAATTAGAATCATGGCCTCCATGCTGTCACCTTGCAACCTAGAATAGCCGCCACCAATTAGAGAGGAAGAAAAGCTAATCAAATTCAATTCTAATCTAAACCGCAACAAATTGTCTTCTTCGAAGGAAAGCTAAATCAATTTCAGAACTCGGATTTCAGAACTCAAGACCTACTTTGAGTTGTGAGTTCGATTTCTTTAATAAAATAATTAACAATTTAATTGGATTAAGCTATGATGTGGATTATATGGTTATGTTGTGAATTATTGACCGCATATTATTATCTATGTTGTAAATTCAATGATGTTAACATCTATGTTGTAAAGTTGTGATGTTATCATCTATGTTGTAATTCTATGATTGGCTTATGTATAATCAATTCATAATGATGTTTCATATGCTAATTTGGTTATGTTGTTGGAACTAATTCATATGATAAATCATATGTATGTATGCAAGTTAGGATGTTAATTGAGGCATGGATCATATGCAAGTTAGTGAAAATTTTATACAACCTTACATGTTTCATGACATCTATTTTATG
Organism: Allium sativum; assembly: GCA_030737875.1. NCBI lineage: Eukaryota > Viridiplantae > Streptophyta > Magnoliopsida > Asparagales > Amaryllidaceae > Allium > Allium sativum. The sequence continues at coordinate 162,296,819 of CM060925.1, forward strand.
TGTAAATTGGATCTAAAGTTAGGTTATGACATGTGTGAGTTGTATGCTAGTATACAAAAAATTCTATATGTTAGTTTACATGTTTAGATGTAAGTTTACACCATCGTTTGTGTTGCATAAATCACATATGCAAGTATATATATATATATATATATATATATATATATATATATATATATATTTGGAGTATGAATCATGCTTATGCAAGTTTACCCCTTATGGTTAGATCCATGACATACATGGTTTATGCAAGTTTGTGACTATTACCTAAATAAGTTTACACCTTTAGATTTAGATCTATGACATATGTAGTTTTATGCAAGTTTGTAACTTTGGCCTATGCAGGTTTTAGATGAAGAACCTCATTCAAACATGCAAGTTCACCCCTTATGTTTAGATCTAGTTTTATTTATATGTATGTTATGATGTTTTCTCTTTATTCCATAAGTTAGACTATTCGAGTCTAACGTATACTTTACGTTAAACGAACGAACGTACAACGTGGGGCAATGGGATAATATTAAAAGATTTAATATTGAGAATTGGCATAAATGCCTTAAATGGCATAAAATTAACTTGTGATGATAATTGGTATAATTTTACATACCATAAATAGATGGACATAATTGCATCAATTATGGACATAGTTAAATTTGGAATTGATTGATAATTTGAATAGGGAAATTAATTCAAATTGGGGGATAATTAATTATGTGTAATTAATCACCTAAGGCACGAGGTTAGGCTCTTTTGTGGTGTAGACTGCCCGGACCCGCCCGGCAAATCCAGCTGCCACAAATGCCAGTCTAATGTGGGAGGTCTTAGGCATAAATTAAATGCGTAACGGTTGTAAAGACACGAGGTTAGGCTTGTTTGTGGTGTAAGACTGCCCGGACCCGCCCGGCAAATCCAGCTGCCACAAATGCCAGTCTAATGTTGGAGGTCTTTACAAGGTTACGGTGTCAGTGAATTAAGAATCACTTAACCAGATAAACATGTGGTGGGACATGGGGGTTAAGTGGGTGCCTTGGGTGGCTTGTGAAATACGATAGAAACACTTAACCAAAATTTGTAACATGTAAGTGAACATGAATAAGAAGAGGGTTAAGTGGGATGTACTAGAGGGGACCAAGCTTAGGTGGATAGCTTGTGTAAAGTAATGGGGGCCCGTTTCAACCAGTAACCCATAAGTATCTTTGTGGGCTCGACCCAAGTCGAGGACGGGACACGCATACTGGGCTTGACTGTAAGAGGCCAAAACGGGTTAGCGGTGGCAATGCAAGTCCAATGGGTTTAAGTGCGTGTATGGGCCCGGGCTGGTAGGTAAGACGTTGTTGCATCATGTAGGTATAAGCCGTGCATTGTTGGTGGTATCGGGTTGCCACTTTGGGGAGTGATACAACCCACTGTGGGGCCAACACGGGTATCTACGAGTTAGGGAGCCGATCGCATGTGGGTAGTGTTGTATATAACGTAGTTGTATACACAATTATATGATTTTTGTTTGATGATAACAAACAAGTATATTTTACTTTAAATGTGTTTGTTACTATTATATCACATCTCAGATAGAAATATAATATTTATGTTTAAATAGAATACGACTATACACGAATTCAAATATTCAACTGTATTTTATTTAAATAGAATATTTTATTTCAATAATTAAACAGTACAAAAATATAAACTCCACTATTTGTACATTTCACTGATATTCATTATTGTACAATCAATTTTAGTATACACAAAGCTCCTTTCTACAGACACTCGATTATACAAGCATACACTCAGACGCTCATTTACAGTTTCACTGTTACACACACTAATATACTTTCACTGTCATCTTCTGTCTCTGTGTTCTGTCAGTCCAGTCATTGTCAGTCCAATCATTATCTGCTTACCTTTCACATGAAACACACACACAGTACACTGCAATAGAAATGAATATGGTGCTGATTTATGTCAAGTGTTTAGGTCAAGCAAACTCAGCATCATGGCAGCTGAATAAAAAAAAATTTGACATATGGGAACAAGCATGTATGCGACACAGTGGAGCTACAGTCTATACATGTCCATATTAATGAACAAGTTTTTAATGTGCCAAGAATCAATAGAGAAATCAATTCATGTTTCACAGATTATGTGTTGATTATGGAAAGTTTCAAGAGCATGGCAAAATGTTTCAGATTTTCAAATGGTACATGCAAATGAAGTTAATGTATATAACCAGTATGACCAGGTCAAAACAAAAGAGAGCACGACAACAATCATGGAAGGAATACATTTTCTCATTCATTCATGGACCAGTTTAAGCAACATGATTGAAGCACTGCATTTGCTCGTATATGGGAGGTGTTCAGTTTTTTAGCAAGGAGATCTTTGCTAAAATATTCCAGAATTCAATGGTTTCCAATTATACAATGGGAAATAAATGTGCTAAGATTTTATTCAAGAAATCTAAATTCACATTTGACAAGACAATCATTCTTTTGGGGCAATTTATTTTCAGAAACTCAATTTGTTTTTAGCAACAGGTTAAATGACTGAAGTTCATAAGCCAACATTGAAGAGAACCAAATTGGCAGCAAAACAATTGTTCTACAGCAGTTCAATACATCAACATGAGCATTCAGTGTTCAAGTGCAATTCATCTCACAAACAAATGGCAAGACTCAAGCATGTGTGAATTAATGTGCCAGATGTACAAGAATAATACATGAGCAAGTGCATGCAAGAGCTTTTGGAAAGAAATCACAAACATTTCTTTTTGAAATTCTACTAAATGTGGCAAGTGTTATATGTCCTCTAGAAATTCAAATTATGTCTTTCCAGAAATTACAGGAATCAGGTTTGGCAAGCAAGCATATATTTGTCAAGCTTTAATGACACTCCAAAAATCCATTCACGATTTTCTGTAACTGTTTTTAAGAGTCAATGTTGGCAAGAAATCAATTTTTTTGGAAAAACACAATTCAGCAAAACCATGTTTGGCAAGTAATAAATAATTTCTTTCCAAGAACATAAATCAGCTTTCCAGAAATTCAGAGTAAACATTTATGCAATCAAATTTTTGTGTTTCAAGAATTTTATCAATGAATTCATCAATTTATGTTCACAGCAAGTTTTCAAAGCCAAGGATGTCAAAAGAGGAAAGCATCAATATGTTTCCAGATTTAAAACAAATCAATATGTATTTGTTTGGCAATTTTTTCTAAGGGACAGCTAATGAAATATATTTTTCCTGAATTGCTATCAATGCTGATTCAATCAATAAATCATTTAAACGCAGAGCAGCTATCATGCAAAGAGAATGTTGAATTTCCAAGAAATATCATTTAAACCTTTTTTTGGCAAGCTTTATTCATTTTCTAGAAATGATTTCATGACATAATATCAAGTGGGCCAAAGATTTTATTTCTTTATTTTACAAAGGTGTTATAAGGCAACAATTCAAAAAGGTTTCCAGAAAATTTTCAAGGGCGATTCAATCAAGGCACCAAAGGGAAGAAATCACGCAACGCAAATCAGTCAAGTCATTCAGTGAAATCAGAGGAATAAAAGGATTCTATTATCCTATATTAACACCTATCCTCATCAGCAATTTGTATCAAAATCCAAAATCCAAAATTTCAAGAGCAAAAATCTAATCAAATTCAGAGAACTCACAAAACGTTTTTGATTGCAATCCAAGACTGTGAATCGAGCAGGAGCATAAATTTGAAGAAGCTTTGGAGATTATTTCTTTCAGAACATCAATCAATCGATTCGAGTTGGAGGATTTCAAAGAAACCCGAAAATTCCTTTTTCCCATAGCCTCCATGTTCATTTCCTTAGAAGCAAAGGATCAGGCTGAACAAATAAAGAAAATGGGCAGCCAACAAAAGTCAAAAGGGATTAGTTTGTATTAAAGAGGGGGTTTCTTTGCTTTCTTTTTATTTATTTCGTATTTTCAATTCTTTTGTAAACTGTCAAAACAGTTTCTAGAATTCTGTAAAAATCAAGGGAAAACCAGTTAGGTGTTTAACTGGCAGTTGGCAGAGTCTGTAAAATCTGGGTTACTGGTTACAGGGTTGTAATTAGGGGAAATCTGATCGAGGGGATATCGATCAGTCTAGGGTTTTGAGCGTAGGGTTAGAATAGGAGCAGGGTTTGCGAGTGTACATGGTCTTGTATGCGGGAGCTATTCTATCACCTAGTAGAAACCTTAGAAATGCAGCAGTAGGTAGGGTTTTGCCGAAGCTGGGTATATCTGTGTGTGATTTATTTTCTGCAGTTCTGTTTCCGCTATATTCTGTGATGTGTTAATTATTATATATCTCGTTAGAATTTTAATTCTGTTAAAAACTGTGATAAACCCTATTTACCCCCCCTCTAGGGTTAATCTAGATCCAACAAGTGGTATCAGAGCAGGTATTCTGTTAACTCTAGAGTAATGGGTCATTCTAGTTGTCAGTCCGTTGAGAGTCAGTCCAGTCGTATTCCATCTATTTTTAATGGTACAGATTTTTTAAATTGGAAATTAGAAATGGAGTTATATTTAAAATCTGTTGATATTAAATGTTGGGATACTGTTATTAATGGATTTGATATAGTTAGTAGAAATGATATTGGGTTTAATTCTCGTGCTATTCATACTTTATATTCTTATATTGATTGTAACAACCCGTATTTCGATAACATGTTAAAACAAGAATCAAGGCAGAATTTAATTTTAAATTCTGAATCAAGTAAAACGGGCTATGCCATTGCGTTCGTCTCGGAAAAATACGCGAAATAGAGTCTGAGTTTTCGAGAATCGGAGTCCGTATGACCAAGTTATGATCCGACGAAGTTTTCAGAAAATTCAAGTTCAAAAACGAGTTCTAATTTCGAAAATTAGGGCTGGAAGGCTAGGCGGGAAAAATTCCCGCCAGGCACCCCAAGTCGACAGCCCTGTCGACTTGGGAGTCGACATGTCTTGACCCAAGTCGATAGCCCTGTCGACTTGGGGGTCGACTTATGGTGGCCGGGCAGTTTTGCCTGGTGCACCTATTTTCTGTCTTGGCTAGGTTTTTGGGCCTGGTTTGAAATCTGATGGTTCAGGTTGGTCCTAGGGTTAATCTAAGGGTCCTAACAAATCCTAATCTCTATAAATAAGCCCCTAACCTACCCCTAAACCCTCATTATTCATTCATGCAACTAAACTATGGCAAAAATTTTACTCTCATGGCCTCCACTCTCATTCTAAAATTCCTAAGTAAATTTCTATGAGAGGTTTCATGATCATGTGAGTGTTAGAGAGTCTTTATGTTAGTATGAGAGCTTCTCAAGTTGATTTCAAGGCTAAAGCTTGGACCTTTGTTCATCAAGATGGGGTTTTATTGATTTGGGGCTTTCATCTTTGGGTTTTTGGATGATGGCATGCATAGGCGTTGTCTCAATCTTTAACTTAATCGATTTGTGCCTTCATAGCAATGTAAGCCCTTTCCCTACTCTTAGATATTAACTATGAAGTTAAATGTTCATGCTGCAAGTTTGGGTTTGATCATTGAGTATGATACATGCTATCATGTCATGCAAGTTTATGAAGTCATTATCTTGATCTTGTGGGCTAAAAGCTACAACCTTTATGTTGAAATGTTGCATTATGCAACATGAGAACCCTCATAACCTTTATGTCAACTTGCATATGAAGTCATAACCCTTATATGATGATATATGCGAGTTACTAGTCATCATTCCATGTCTTTTGTCACCATGATTCGCTTATGTGCCAAGTTTGGGTTTATGCATGTTTTTGAGGCTTAAGAATGTAACATGCAAGTTAATTAACACATTTGTGCCTCATTTGCCACCATGATTAACTTGTGGCTTAATATCCATTTTTGTCATGCCTTTGCCAAGTCTCTTCTTTTAATCCATTACGTTGTTGCGAACGTATATGCGAGTTTAAAAGCGTTGGGTTATGTTATGGGTAATTTCTAATGACATGAAAATATAGCTCAAAAACATGACTTGAAATATAACATGGAAGTTGACATATGAGTAGGGTTGAAAATATGAAATTGGGAATTTACCTATTAAGTTAGGTCTACCCATACTATGGAATTGGGAATTTACCTATTGAGTTAGGTCTACCCATATTCTTAAGAAAACTTGAATATGAACATGACACTAGACTAAACATGAAAGTGACCAACTCGAGGTTGGGTTGAGTTTGCAACATAAAGCTACCCGGAACAGACCGGCTTAACTAGTAGTTGCAAGCAATAGGACCCAATGTGAGAAGTTGGTCATGTTGTGCTTGAACCCGAGGTTAGACCAAGTTGTGGTGTAAAGCTACCCGGAACCAACCGGCTTAACTAGTAACCACAACAAAATCTAATGTGAGAGGTTGAGGTGCATTAAGTAATTAATGCCACATGATAGGGTTAAGTTAATTTGATTAATGACTCTTAACCAAATATGATATGGACAATGGGTTAAGTAAATTGATTAGGCCAATGATACTTAACAAAACATGACAAGGTTGGGTAGGTTAAGTAACTTGATTTGCCTAATAACACTTAACCATTTTTATATGACTAGTGGACGGGGTTAAGTTAACCAACACTTAATCAATCCAACCCGATAACTTGGTAAGGTTAAGTAAGTTTTCTTAATGACGCTTAACCGAAAAATACAGTTAATGGATGGGGTTAAGATTAGACTCAACTAGTCTAAACATGGAAATCGGATGGGGTTAAGTTAGCCTAGACTTAATTAATCCCACTTGGCAGTTTAATGGGGTTAAGTTAAACACTTAACTAATCTAACATGATGATTTGAGGTGGTTAAGTGACCTATACTTAACCAATCTAACTCGTGAATTTATTGAGGTTAAGTTAACCTATACTTAACCAATCTAACGTGAAAACATGATAAGGCTAAGTCACGAATCGCTTAAATACGCTTGACCGATTTGACTCAGTAATTTGATAGGGTCAAGTTAATATATACTTAACCAACTTGAGCATGGTTTGTAGGGTTAAGTCTTGAACTTGGATACTTAGCCAATTTTGACATGATTTGTAGACGGGTTAAGTCATGAACTTAAGTGACACTTAATCCATTATGTAAACCCTAGTTCTGAGGATTAGGTGGATAACTGTAGTTAACAAGGATAACGGGAATAAGGCTAAGTGGTAAACCTTAGTTGAAGAATAACTAAGTAATGATTCTTAGTCAAGGAAATTTAGACCAGTTCATAGATAGATGAGTAACCTGATACGGTAGGTCATCGTTTAAGTATACGAGTAGGAGCAAGTATCTGATTTAGATAAAGGCTCCAGCGAACTGGGTAACGAAGCAGCGGCTTCGGGGAACGTGAGGATATTCTTGGTATCCCTCTGTGAGCTGCCAGGTGATGATACTAGGCTCATGAGAGGTTAAGGTCTGCGTTAGAAGAACCAAGAGTATGCCTTGGTTGCTATACGAGCGACCTAAAGACGGGGATGGATAGGGGATAGTCGACGATACACGGTCGTGCCCTAGATAGCATTTCGTCAGGCTACCTACCATCTTTGGTCAAGCGTGTACGTACGGAAAGGCAGAGAACACCCAAAAGACCATAATTGCTATCTAATTATGGTTGCGGTAAGGCTAGGATTGTGGGTTGGCCAGTAGTGTGTTCTCATACAGGATTTATCCTGTCTTGTCTTTCACTAGTTGAGGGAGGGGTCTCGTGGGACCATAGCCACGTATAGAAAAAAACAGACCTTAGCATCTGCATCGGCAGATAAATCGAAAGCTCCCGACCGAGTCCTGTATTTCTTGATCTGCCCTGTGACAGGACTCGGATGGCACGATGTGATACATGTGCATACAGTCATGGAAAAACGATTCACGATGAATGCGTGGGAAAAAGGGCGCGGTTGACGGTTAGCGTAAATCCTAGTGGCCCTGGGTGGTTGAACCAAAACCGAGATACGAAAACGTGCAATAGGTAAGCATAATCCCTAGTAGTCCTAGGTAGCATAAGTCCTAGTTGTACAAACAATGATTCATGTTGAAAGACCCTAGTTAGATATAGGGTGACAATCCAAAACGATCTTAAGGATCATGGAACTATGTTAAAGTAGTATAGAATCTCATGGGAAAGCCCGTATGGTCTACGGCAAGGGACTGAACATTTGCATGGAATAAAACATATGAGTTGAGTAACCTATATATGCGATATATTAGGTTGACATAGACCATTACACGACTTTTGAATAAGGGTCATTCATGGTTAACACATGATACGGTGGGGATACTAGTACGGTAGGTGCAGAGCTAAAAGACAGGATAGATACCATGGGATGTTATACGTGATAGATATCTTGGGGATATTATACTTGACAGGAACTTGACGATGGGATACCTTGTTTTATCTTGACACCGTAATTTATCATGACACCTTAGTTTATCTGAGTTCAGTAGTTCATCCTGTTATTTTGATTTAGCTTATCTATCTTGTCATCATGCTTATGTTCATCTCAGTTCCTCATGTCAGTTAACTTTACTAGCTTTTATACTGATAGTAGATAGAGCTTACTCAGTCTTTTTGACTGACCCGTTTTGTTTCGCCTCTTTTCTTCCGTTTCCTCCCCAGGTTACAGGGAGGAAATACTGTTGTTTAGTTCGGACTTCTTCTGCTTGAAGGTCATCATGGATGGCTTGGACTTTTCTTGGCTATGGCTACTTTACTGTTTTTACTTGGGGAATAATTTATGAAAAAGTCTTTATGCTTCCTTACTATTGCAAGACAGGTTTTGATGTACTCTGATGTAAAAGGCTTTAGACCTTAATTATTGATGTTTATGAAAGTTCGATTTTACTTCCGCTATTTTATATGTTCTGCCTTGTGATATTTCTGTGCATGTTTACCAATAATGCCCCTCTAAAGCTAGTGCATTCCTTTGCGAGTGACCCTAGCGGAGGCGGGGTGTTACACGTGGTATCAGAGCAGAAGGTTACCAGACTGGGCAAAAGTTTTTAAAGACCTTCTGAAAACTATTTGAAAATCGTTTACAAAGAAGCATTTTTTTTCAAGAAAATTTTCTTTTAAAAGAAAAAGGCTATTCCCCAAAGGCCATTAGCACTATCCTTGTTTCCTTAATTGAATCTCTTTTCCTTTCTTTCCTCCATCTGTAGTCACAGTGGATTTAACTGCGACTAGTCTTTTCTATCTACGAAAGTGCTTTCCATACGATGGAGGTGGTTCTCGAGAGACCAGTGGCCGCGTTATAAGAAAGGATAGTGAGAAAGAGGATAAAGGATACGAGCTTAAGGATGAGCAACTTGTTGGTATGGCTTAGTCCTCAAAGGAGGGAGAAAGATGAACAATGAAACCCATGACGAGAGAGTACCTTTGGCATGGTAAAACGGGGCGGATAGTTAAGTATTATGGGACAAGGACAAGATCATCGGGAGGGCAGTAGTATGCTCTCATTTCTAGGGTACCTCGGAAGGAGGGTAACGATCTTGTTAAAGGTTTAGCTTTTCTTCTCTATCATCCCGTTAGGACTTCGTTTTTCGTATCATTTAAGTCTGCTTCGATAGTTGAGTCTCTGCACCTTAAGTACTAGCATAATAGAGAATCCCATTTTTTGTCTCAAAGTCCTATTGGAGAATCAGTCCATTTATACATGACTTGTTTGGATTTGAGAATGTCTATGCCAAGTGTTGAGTTTGGAAATAATGCTTATGTTTATAAGCTATGGATGGATTCTAGGGATGAAGTGGTTATCCAGTAGGGGGTGCCACTCTCGGTTTTGATAGGAGGGTAGTTAGACCTTTTGACTAGCCTTGGTAATACCCTCGAAGTATCGTGTAACCTTTTTGAGGTTCTGTCATGACTAGTTACTTAGAATCCCTTGATGTCTTTATTGGAAATTTGAAGCCCGATCGAGTGGTGTTCGCCGATAAGACGGATGGTTTACTTCATTTATGCATGGGTTATAGAGATCACCCTAGTAAGTGCGCTTGATAACCTGGTTGACATCTGTTTACTTTCAAGAGAAAGTTCTTCTACATGGAATACCTTATAGTATATAAACGAGATCTAAGATTCACTAGTGAATTTTGGAAAGCTTGCATGAGATCATGAGTACGCAGTCATGTTTGCGCCAAGTATTCTAGGAAAAGGATAAGTGCAAGTGGAACGAGAGGCGACGAAGAAATGAGTTCCAGCTCATGTTATGGAAACGGGAAATAAGAAGCTACGAAATCGCGAAGTTACAAGACGGTCAAGGCACAATGGAATTAAGCCCAAGGAAATACGACTTTGATGGTCAAAGACTAGATACGCGCATGATATCTCTTTTTGGGAGTATATCCTTGATCCCTGTTTTCTGTAGAGCTTACTTGTAGGCTATCTTTTGTGGACATCCTCTCGGTCCTATTTCTGTTACAAACCCCGTAAGGAGTTTGTCTTGTTTATCTTCTCGACCCTGTTTCAGGGGATCCTAGGTAGAACCCTATGGATGTAAACATGTATTTGAAACATGTTATGATTGATATGGTTGCAAGTGGTTGCAAGTGGTTGCTCGTGGATGCGCGAATACACATTAGATACTAGCTCGACTCGGTCACATTTCATATTGCATATGCACGAGTATTTATACTTGTTTACGGATGAAATCTAATGTATTATCATGCGGTTGTTGCATATGAATGAATGATGGTGCACGCATATAGTATCTATATGACTAGGACTATTTGCATACATGTTGGATTCATGGCACTATACATATTTTTGCATTAGAAAGATTATTCAGGCCTGATCATTAGCATTAGCTAAGGAACATGTACACACACGTTTTGCATATATTCATACAGCATTAGAAATCATCTAACGACAATGGTTTCTTGTGGATGATGTTTTGAGTAGATGAATGATGGATGGTAGGATATGTTCTTCCTAACTTGGAGATTTCGGGGACGAAATCCTAAAAGGTGGGGAGAATGTAACAACCCGTATTTTGATAACATGTTAAAACAATAATCAAGGCAGAATTTAATTTTAAATTCTGAATCAAGTAAAACGGGCTATGCCATTGCGTTCGTCTCGGAAAAATACGCGAAATAGAGTCTGCGTTTTCGAGAATCGGAGTCCGTATGACCAAGTTATGATCCGACGAAGTTTTCAGAAAATTCAAGTTCAAAAACGAGTTCTAATTTCGAAAATTAGGGTGGAAGGCTAGGCGGGAAAAATTCCCGCCAGGCACCCCAAGTCGACAGCCCTGTCGACTTGGGAGTCGACATGTCTTGACCCAAGTCGACAGCCCTGTCGACTTGGGGGTCGACTTATGGTGGCCGGGCAGTTTTGCCTGGTGCACCTATTTTCTGTCTTGGCTAGGTTTTTGGGCCTGGTTTGAAATCTGATGGTTCAGGTTGGTCCTAGGGTTAATCTAAGGGTCCTAACTAATCCTAATCTCTATAAATAAGCCCCTAACCTACCCCTAAACCCTCATTATTCATTCATGCAACTAAACTATGGCAAAAATTTTACTCTCATGGCCTTCACTCTCATTCTAAAATTCCTAAGTAAATTTCTATGAGAGGTTTCATGATCATGTGAGTGTTAGAGAGTCTTTATGTTAGTATGAGAGCTTCTCAAGTTGATTTCAAGGCTAAAGCTTTGACCTTTGTTCATCAAGATGGGGTTTTATTGATTTGGGGCTTTCATCTTTGGGTTTTTGGATGATGGCATGCATAGGCGATGTCTCAATCTTTAACTTAATCGATTTGTGCCTTCATAGCAATGTAAGCCCTTTCCCTACTCTTAGATATTAACTATGAAGTTAAATGTTCATGTTGCAAGTTTGGGTTTGATCATTGAGTATGATACATGCTATCATGTCATGCAAGTTTATGAAGTCATTATCTTGATCTTGTGGGCTAAAAGCTACAACCTTTATGTTGAAATGTTGCATTATGCAACATGAGAACCCTCATAACCTTTATGTCAACTTGCATATGAAGTCATAACCCTTATGTAACAACCCGTATTTCGATAACACGTTAAAACAAGAAATCAAGGCAGAATTTAATTATAAAACCTGAATCAGGATAAACGGGTTGCGCCATTGCGTTCGTCTCGGAAAAATACGCGAAATAGAGTCCGAGTTTTCGAAAATCGGAGTCCGTATGACCAAGATATGGCCTCGCGAAGTTTCACGAAAAATTCCCAAATTAAAGTATACTTAATTAAGTGAAATGGGTTGCGCAGAGAAATATATATATATTGATATATATATATATATAATTGAAAGTTAAATAAATAAATATGCAAAAATGTTCAAAACAGCGAATTGGGAGAGGGGAATAACCGAACCGGCCGATTTTTGAGGTCGACCCAAGCCCGCTGGGTCGACTAGGGGTTAATCCAGGGTGTTTGGCTGTCAACCCGTTGGCCGATTCGCTCAAATGCAGATTTTTCATTTGGATGGTTCTCATGGTTCATCTTTAATCTAAAGGACCTAGATGGTTCCTACACCTGACTTCTTCCCCAAGACATGCTTTGATGGCTTGGATTGAATCTAGGTTTAATCCTATGGCCTAAAACACTTGCCTAATCTATAAATAAGACCCTAACCTATCCTAAATCCTCATTATTCATTCATGCAACTAAACTATGGCAAAATTTTACCTCTCATGGCCTCCACTCTCTTCATAAAATTTCTAAATGGTTTCTATGAGAGATTTTCCATGCATACAAGTGTTTTCAAGCTTGTATGAGTGTCATTAGCTTGCATTCAAGTCAAGTTTCTATCTTTGCATCATAAAGCAAGGGTTTTGATCATTTTGGCTCAAGGGTTTTTATGTTAGAGCTTGCATTTTGGGTCTATTTGATTGCATAAGGGCTTTGTCATATCTTTTGTGCCTTCATAGCAATGTAAGCCCTTTCCCTACTCTTAGATATTAACTATGAAGTTAAATGTTCATGTTGCAAGTTTGGGTTTGATCATTGAGTATGATACATGCTATCATGTCATGCAAGTTTATGAAGTCATTATCTTGATCTTGTGAGCTAAAAGCTACAACCTTTATGTTGAAATGTTGCATTAGGCAACATGAGAACCCTCATAACCTTTATGTCAACTTGCATATGAAGTCATAACCCTTATATGATGATATATTCGAGTTACTAGTCATCATTCCATATCTTTTGTCACCATGATTCGCTTATGTGCCAAGTTTGGGTTTATGCATGTTTTGAGGCTTAAGAATGTAACATGCAAGTTAATGAACACATTTGTGCCTCATTTGCCACCATGATTAACTTGTGGCTTAATATCCATTTTTGTCATGCCTTTGCCAAGTCTCTTCTTTTAATCCATTACGTTGTCGTGAACGTATATGCGAGTTTAAAAGCGTTGGGTTATGTTATGGGTAATTTCTAATGACATGAAAATACAACTTGAAAACATGACTTGAAATATAACATGGAAGTTGACATGTAAGTATGCATAAAAACATAAGCTTGGGAATTTACCTATTAAGTTAGGTCTACCCTTTGGGAATTTACCTATTAAGTTAGGTCTACCCAAATGCTTGAAAACTTGTAACATGTTTTGGGAAACATGATGGACATGACACTTAGATAATATAAGTGTGGCCAACTCGAGGTTGGGTTGAGTTTGCAACGTAAAACTACCCGGAACCGACCGGCCTAACTAGTAGTTGCAAACAATAGGACCCAATGTGAGAAGTTGGTCATGTTGTGCTTGAACCCGAGGTTAGACCAAGTTGTGGTGTAAAGCTACCCGGAACCGACCGGCTTAACTAGTAACCACAACAAAGTCTAATGTGAGAGGTGAAGGTGCATTAAGTAATTAATGCCACATGATAGGGTTAAGTTAATTTGATTAATGACTCTTAACCAAATATGACATGGACAAATGGGTTAAGTAATTTGATTAGGCTAATGATACTTAACAAAACATGACAAGGTTGGGTAGGTTAAGTAACTTGATTTGCCTAATGACACTTAACCATTTTTATATGACTAGTGGATGGGGTTAAGTTAACCAACACTTAATCAATCCAACGCGATAACTTGGTAAGGTTAAGTAAGTTTTCTTAATGACGCTTAACCGAAAAATACGGTTAACGAATGGGGTTAAGATTAGACTCAACTAGTCTAAACATGGAAATCGGGTGGGGTTAAGTTAGCCTAGACTTAATTAATCCCACTTGGAAGTTTAATGGGGTTAAGTTAAACACTTAACTAATCTAAACATGATGAATTGATGTGGTTAAGTGACCTATACTTATCCAATCTAACTCGTTAATTTACTGTGGTTAAGTTAACCAATACTTAACCAATATAACGTGAAAACATGATAAGGCTAAGTCACGAATCACTTGAATACACTTGACCGATTTGACTAAGTAAATTGATAGGGTCAAGTTAATATATACTTAACCAATCTAGAATGATAATTGGACGAGGTTAAGTCATGAATTGCTTAATATACTTAACCAACTTGAGCATGGTTTGTAGGGTTAAGCCTTGAACTTGGATACTTAGCCAATTTTGACAGGATTTGTAGACGGGTTAAGTCATGAACTTAAGTGACACTTAATCCATTATGTAAACCCTAGTTCTGAGGGTTAGGTGGATAACCGTAGTTAACAAGGATAACGGGAACAATGCTAAGTGGTAAACCTTAGTTGAAGAATAACTAAGTAATGATTCTTAGTCAAGGAAATTTAGACCAGTTCATAGATAGATGAGTAACCTGATACGGTAGGTCATCGTTTAAGTATACGAGTAGGAGCAAGTATCTGATTTAGATAAAGGCTCCAGCGAACTGGGTAACGAAGCAGCGGCTTCGGGGAACGTGAGGATATTCTTGGTATCCCTCTATGAGCTGCCAGGTGATTATACTAGGCTCATGAGAGGTTAAGGTCTGCGTTAGAAGAACCAAGAGTATGCCTTGGTTGCTATACGAGCGACCTAAAGACGGGGATGGATAGGGGATAGTCGACGATACACGGTCGTACCCTAGATAGCATTTCGTCAGGCTACCTACCATCTTTGGTCAAGCGTGTACGTACGGAAAGGCAGAGAACACCCAATAGACCATAATTGCTATCTAATTATGGTTGCGGTAAGGCTTGGATGTGGGTTGGCCAGTGTTGTGTTCTCATACAGGATTTATCCTGTCTTGTCTTTCACTAGTTGAGGGAGTGGTCTCGTGGGACCATAGCCACGTATAGGAAAAAACAGACCTTAGCATCTGCATCGGCAGATAAATTGAAAGCTCCCGACCGAGTCTTGTATTTCCTGGTCTGCCCTGTGACAGGACTCGGATGGCACGATGTGATACATGTGCATACAGTCGTGGAAAAACGATTCACGATATATGCGTGGGAAAAAGAGCGCGGTTGGCGGTTAGCGTAATCCCTAGTGGCCCTAGGTGGTTGAACCCAAACCGAGATACGAAAACGTGCAATAGGTAAGCATAATCCCTAGTAGCCCTAGGTAGCATAAGTCCTAGTTGTACAAACAATAATTCATGTTGGAAGACCCTAGCTAGGTTTAGGGTAATAGTCCAAACCAATCTTAAGGATCATGGAACTATGTTAAAGTAATATAGAATCTCATGGGAAAGCCCGTATGGTCTACGGCAAGGGACTGAACATTTACATGGAATAAAACATACAAGTTGGGTAACCTATATATGCGATATATTAGGTTGACATGGACCATTACACGACTTTTGAGTGAGGGTCATTCTTGGTTGACACATGACACGGTGGGGATACTAGTACGGTAGGTGCAGAGCTAAAATACAGGATAGATATCACGGGGCGTTATACGTGACAGATATCTTGGGGCTATTATACTTGATAGAAACCTGACGATGTGATACCTTATTTTATCTTGACATCGTAATTTATCATGACACCTTAGTTTATCTGAGTTCAGTAGTTCATCCTGTTATTTTGATTTAGCTTATCTATCTTGTTATCATACTTATGTTCATCTCAGTTTCTCATGTCAGTTAACTTTACTAGTTTTTATGCTAATAGTAGATAGGGCTTACTCAGTCTTTTTGACTGACCCGTTTTGTTTCGCCTCTTTTCTTCCGTTTCCCCCCCAGGTTACAGGGAGGAAATACTGTTGTTTAGTTCGGACTTCTTCTGCTTGAAGGTCATCATGGATGGCTTGGACTTTTCTTGGCTAATGGCTACTTTACTGTTTTTACTTGGGGAATAATTTATGAAAATGTCTTTATGCTTCTTTACTATTGCAAGACAGGTTTTGATGTACTCTGATGTAAAAGGCTTTAGACCTTATTAATTCATGTTATGAAAGTTTGATTTTACTTCCGCTATTTTATATGTTCTGTCTTGTGATATTTCTGTGCATGTTTACCAATAATGCCCCTCTAAAGCTAGTGCATTCCTTTGCGAGTGACCCTAGCGGAGGCGGGGTGTTACATTTGGTATCAGAGCAGAAGGTTACCAGACTGGGCAAAAGTTTTTAAAGACCTTCTGAAAACTATTTGAAAACCGTTTACAAAGAAGCATTTTTTAAGAAAATTTTCTTTTAAAAGAAAAAGGCTATTCCCCAAAGGCCATTAGCACTATCCTTGTTTCCTTAATTGAATCTCTTCTCCTTTCTTTCCTCCATCTGTAGTCACAGTGGTTTTAACTGCGACTAGTCTTTTCTATCTACGAAAGTGCTTTCCATGCGATGGAGGTGGTTCTCGAGAGACCAGTGGCCGCGTTATAAGAAAGGATAGTGAGAAAGAGGATAAAGGATACGAGCTTAAGGATGAGCAACTTGTTGGTATGGCTCAACCCATAACGAAAAAGTATCTTTGTTATGGTGAAACGGGACGGATAGTTAAGTATTGTGGGACAAGGACAAGATCATCGTGAAGATAATTGTATACCCTCACTAGAGTACCTGAGTAGGGGGATAACATCCTTGTTGAAGATCTAGTTATTCTTTTCTATCATCCCGCCAAGACTTTGTTTTGATCCCCGCATCATTTAAGTCCGCTTCGGTAGTTGAGTCTCTGCACCTTAAGTACTAGCGTAATAGAGAATCCCATTTTTGTCTCAAAGTCCTATTGGAGAATCATTCCATTTATACATGACCTGTTTGGATTTGAGAATGTTTATGCCAAGTGTTGAATTTGGAAATAATGCTTATGTTTATAAGCTATGGATGGATTCTAGGGATGAAGTGGTTATCCAGTAGGGGGTGCCACTCTCGGTTTTGATAGGAGGGTAGTTAGACCTTTTGACTAGCCTTGGTAATGCCCTCGAAGTATCGTGTAACCTTTTTGAGGTTCTGTAATGACTAGTTACTTAGAAACCCTTGATGCCTTTATTGGAAATTTGAAGTCCGATCGAGTGGTGTGCGCCGATAAGACGAATGGTTTACTTCATTTATGCATGGGTTATAGAGATCACCCTAGTAAGTGCGCTTGATAACCTGGTTAACATCTGTTTACTTTCAAGAGAAAGTTCTTCTACATGGAATACCTTATAGTATATAAACGAGATCCAAGATTCACTAGTGAATTTTGGAAAGCTTGCATGAGATCATGAGTACGCAGTCATGTTTGCGTCAAGTATTCTAGGAAAAGGATAAGTGCAAGTGGAACGAGAGGCGACGAAGAAATGAGTTCCAGCTCATGTTATGGAAACAGGAAATAAGAAGCTACGAAATCGCGAAGTTAAAAGACGGTCAAGGCACAATGGAATTAAGCTCGAGGAAATACGACTTTGATGGTCAAAGACTAGATACGCGCATGATATCTCTTTTTGGGAGTATATCCTTGATCCCTGTTTTCTGTAGAGCTTACTTGTAGGCTATCTTTTGTGGACATCTTCTTGGTCCTATTTTCTGTTACAAACCCCGTAAGGAGTTTGTCTTGTTTATCTTCTCGACCCTGTTTCAGGGAATCCTAGGTAGAACCCTATGGATGTAAACATGTATTTGAAACATGTTATGATTGATATGGTTGCAAGTGGTTGCAAGTGGTTGCTCGTGGATGCGCGAATACACATTAGATACTAGCTCGACTCGGTCACATTTCATATTGCATATGCACGAGTATTTATACTTGTTTATGGATGAAATTGAATGTGTTATCATGTGATTGTTGCATATGAATGAATGATTTTGCACGCATATAGTATCTATATGACTAGGACTATTTGCATACATGTTGGATTCATGGCACTATACATATTTTGCATTAGAAAGATTATTCAGGCCTGACCATTAGCATTAGCTAAGGAACATGCACACACACACGTTTTGCATATATTCATACAGCATTAGAAATCATCTAAGGACAATGGTTGCTTGTGGATGATGTTTTGAGTAGATGGATGATGGATGGTAGGATATGTTCTTCCTAACTTGGAGATTTCGGGGACGAAATCCTAAAAGGAGGGGAGAATGTAACAACCCGTATTTCGATAACACGTTAAAACAAGAAATCAAGGCAGAATTTAATTATAAAACCTGAATCAGGATAAACGGGTTGCGCCATTGCGTTCGTCTCGGAAAAATACGCGAAATAGAGTCCGAGTTTTCGAAAATCGGAGTCCGTATGACCAAGATATGGCCTCGCGAAGTTTCACGAAAAATTCCCAAATTAAAGTATACTTAATTAAGTGAAATGGGTTGCGCAGAGAAATATATATATATATTGATATATATATATATAATTGAAAATTAAATAAATAAATATGCAAAAATGTTCAAAACAGCGAATTGGGAGAGGGGAATAACCGAACCGGCCGATTTTTGAGGTCGACCCGAGCCCGCTGGGTCGACTAGGGGTTAATCCAGGGTGTTTGGCTGTCAACCCGTGGGCCGATTCGCTCAAATGCAGATTTTGCATTTGGATGGTTCTCATGGTTCATCTTTAATCTAAAGGCCCTAGATGGTTCCTACACTTGACTTCTTCCCCAAGACATGCTTTGATGGCTTGGATTGAATCTAGGTTTAATCCTATGGCCTAAAACACTTGCCTAATCTATAAATAAGACCCTAACCTATCCTAAATCCTCATTATTCATTCATGCAACTAAACTATGGAAAATTTTTACCTCACATGGCCTCCACTCTCTTCATAAAATTTCTAAATGGTTTCTATGAGAGATTTTCCATGCATACAAGTGTTTTCAAGCTTGTATGAGTGTCATTAGCTTGCATTCAAGTCAAGTTTCTATCTTTGCATCATAAAGCAAAGGTTTTGATCATTTTGGCTCAAGGGTTTTTATGTTAGAGCTTGCATTTTGGGTCTATTTGATTGCATAAGGGCTTTGTCATATCTTTTGTGCCTTCATAGCAATGTAAGCCCTTTCCCTACTCTTAGATATTAACTATGAAGTTAAATGTTCATGTTGCAAGTTTGGGTTTGATCATTGAGTATGATACATGCTATCATGTCATGCAAGTTTATGAAGTCATTATCTTGATCTTGTGAGCTAAAAGCTACAACCTTTATGTTGAAATGTTGCATTAGGCAACATGAGAACCCTCATAACCTTTATGTCAACTTGCATATGAAGTCATAACCCTTATATGATGATATATTCGAGTTACTAGTCATCATTCCATATCTTTTGTCACCATGATTCGCTTATGTGCCAAGTTTGGGTTTATGCATGTTTTGAGGCTTAAGAATGTAACATGCAAGTTAATGAACACATTTGTGCCTCATTTGCCACCATGATTAACTTGTGGCTTAATATCCATTTTTGTCATGCCTTTGCCAAGTCTCTTCTTTTAATCCATTACGTTGTCGTGAACGTATATGCGAGTTTAAAAGCGTTGGGTTATGTTATGGGTAATTTCTAATGACATGAAAATACAACTTGAAAACATGACTTGAAATATAACATGGAAGTTGACATGTAAGTATGCATAAAAACATAATCTTGGGAATTTACCTATTAAGTTAGGTCTACCCTTTGGGAATTTACCTATTAAGTTAGGTCTACCCAAATGCTTGAAAACTTGTAACATGTTTTGGGAAACATGATGGACATGACACTTAGATAATATAAGTGTGGCCAACTCGAGGTTGGGTTGAGTTTGCAACGTAAAACTACCCGGAACCGACCGGCCTAACTAGTAGTTGCAAACAATAGGACCCAATGTGAGAAGTTGGTCATGTTGTGCTTGAACCCGAGGTTAGACCAAGTTGTGGTGTAAAGCTACCCGGAACCGACCGGCTTAACTAGTAACCACAACAAAGTCTAATGTGAGAGGTGAAGGTGCATTAAGTAATTAATGCCACATGATAGGGTTAAGTTAATTTGATTAATGACTCTTAACCAAATATGACATGGACAAATGGGTTAAGTAATTTGATTAGGCTAATGATACTTAACAAAACATGACAAGGTTGGGTAGGTTAAGTAACTTGATTTTCCTAATGACACTTAACCATTTTTATATGACTAGTGGATGGGGTTAAGTTAACCAACACTTAATCAATCCAACGCGATAAATTGGTAAGGTTAAGTAAGTTTTCTTAATGACACTTAACCGAAAAATACGGTTAACGAATGGGGTTAAGATTAGACTCAACTAGTCTAAACATGGAAATCGGATGGGGTTAAGTTAGCCTAGACTTAATTAATCCCACTTGGAAGTTTAATGGGGTTAAGTTAAACACTTAACTAATCTAAACATGATGAATTGATGTGGTTAAGTGACCTATACTTATCCAATCTAACTCGTTAATTTATTGTGGTTAAGTTAACCAATACTTAACCAATATAACGTGAAAACATGATAAGGCTAAGTCACGAATCGCTTGAATACACTTGACCGATTTGACTAAGTAAATTGATAGGGTCAAGTTAATATATACTTAACCAATCTAGAATGATAATTGGACGAGGTTAAGTCGTGAATTGCTTAATATACTTAACCAACTTGAGCATGGTTTGTAGGGTTAAGCCTTGAACTTGGATACTTAGCCAATTTTGACAGGATTTGTAGACAGGTTAAGTCATGAACTTAAGTGACACTTAATCCATTATGTAAACCCTAGTTCTGAGGGTTAGGTGGATAACCGTAGTTAACAAGGATAACGGGAACAATTCTAAGTGGTAAACCTTAGTTGAAGAATAACTAAGTAATGATTCTTAGTCAAGGAAATTTAGACCAGTTCATAGATAGATGAGTAACCTGATACGGTAGGTCATCGTTTAAGTATACGAGTAGGAGCAAGTATCTGATTTAGATAAAGGCTCCAGCGAACTGGGTAACGAAGCAGCGGCTTCGGGGAACGTGAGGATATTCTTGGTATCCCTCTATGAGCTGCCAGGTGATTATACTAGGCTCATGAGAGGTTAAGGTCTGCGTTAGAAGAACCAAGAGTATGCCTTGGTTGCTATACGAGCGACCTAAAGACGGGGATGGATAGGGGATAGTCGACGATACACGGTCGTACCCTAGATAGCATTTCGTCAGGCTACCTACCATCTTTGGTCAAGCGTGTACGTACGGAAAGGCAGAGAACACCCAATAGACCATAATTGCTATCTAATTATGGTTGCGGTAAGGCTTGGATGTGGGTTGGCCAGTGTTGTGTTCTCATACAGGATTTATCCTGTCTTGTCTTTCACTAGTTGAGGGAGTGGTCTCGTGGGACCATAGCCACGTATAGGAAAAAACAGACCTTAGCATCTGCATCGGCAGATAAATTGAAAGCTCCCGACTGAGTCCTGTATTTCCTGGTCTGCCCTGTGACAGGACTCGGATGGCACGATGTGATACATGTGCATACAGTCATGGAAAAACGATTCACGATATATGCGTGGGAAAAAGGGCGCGGTTGGCGGTTAGCGTAATCCCTAGTGGCCCTAGGTGGTTGAACCCAAACCGAGATACGAAAACGTGCAATAGGTAAGCATAATCCCTAGTAGCCCTAGGTAGCATAAGTCCTAGTTGTACAAACAATAATTCATGTTGGAAGACCCTAGCTAGGTTTAGGGTAATAGTCCAAACCGATCTTAAGGATCATGGAACTATGTTAAAGTAATATAGAATCTCATGGGAAAGCCCGTATGGTCTACGGCAAGGGACTGAACATTTACATGGAATAAAACATACAAGTTGAGTAACCTATATATGCGATATATTAGGTTGACATGGACCATTACACGACTTTTTAGTGAGGGTCATTCTTGGTTGACACATGACACGGTGGGGATACTAGTACGGTAGGTGCAGAGCTAAAATACAGGATAGATATCATGGGGCGTTGACAGATATCTTGGGGATATTATACTTGATAGAAACCTGACGATGTGATACCTTGTTTTATCTTGACATCGTAATTTATCATGACACCTTAGTTTATCTGAGTTCAGTAGTTCATCCTGTTATTTTGATTTAGCTTATCTATCTTGTTATCATGCTTATGTTCATCTCAGTTTCTCATGTCAGTTAACTTTACTAGTTTTTATGCTAATAGTAGATAGGGCTTACTCAGTCTTTTTGACTGACCCGTTTTGTTTCGCCTCTTTTCTTCCGTTTCCCCCCCAGGTTACAGGGAGGAAATACTGTTGTTTAGTTCGGACTTCTTCTGCTTGAAGGTCATCGTGGATGGCTTGGACTTTTCTTGGCTAATGGCTACTTTACTGTTTTTACTTGGGGAATAATTTATGAAAATGTCTTTATGCTTCTTTACTATTGCAAGACAGGTTTTGATGTACTCTGATGTAAAAGGCTTTAGACCTTATTTATTCATGTTATGAAAGTTTGATTTTACTTCCGCTATTTTATATGTTCTGTCTTGTGATATTTCTGTGCATGTTTACCAATAATGCCCCTCTAAGGCTAGTGCATTCCTTTGCGAGTGACCCTAGCGGAGGCGGGGTGTTACACCTTATATGATGATATATGCGAGTTACTAGTCATCATTCCATGTCTTTTGTCACCATGATTCGCTTATGTGCCAAGTTTGGGTTTATGCATGTTTTTGAGGCTTAAGAATGTAACATGCAAGTTAATGAACACATTTGTGCCTCATTTGCCACCATGATTAACTTGTGGCTTAATATCCATTTTTGTCATGCCTTTGCCAAGTCTCTTCTTTTAATCCATTACGTTGTTGCGAACGTATATGCGAGTTTAAAAGCGTTGGGTTATGTTATGGGTAATTTCTAATGACATGAAAATATAGCTCAAAAACATGACTTGAAATATAACATGGAAGTTGACATGTGAGTAGGGTTGAAAATATGAAATTGGGAATTTACCTATTAAGTTAGGTCTACCCATACTATGGAATTGGGAATTTACCTATTGAGTTAGGTCTACCCATATTCTTAAGAAAACTTGAATATGAACATGACACTAGACTAAACATGAAAGTGACCAACTCGAGGTTGGGTTGAGTTTGCAACATAAAGCTACCCGGAACCGACCGGCTTAACTAGTAGTTGCAAGCAATAGGACCCAATGTGAGAAGTTGGTCATGTTGTGCTTGAACCCGAGGTTAGACCAAGTTGTGGTGTAAAGCTACCCGGAACCGACCAGCTTGACTAGTAACCACAACAAAGTCTAATGTGAGAGGTTGAGGTGCATTAAGTAATTAATGCCACATGATAGGGTTAAGTTAATTTGATTAATGACTCTTAACCAAATATGACATGGACAATGGGTTAAGTAAATTGATTAGGCCAATGATACTTAACAAAACATGACAAGGTTGGGTAGGTTAAGTAACTTGATTTGCCTAATAACACTTAACCATTTTTATATGACTAGTGGACGGGGTTAAGTTAACCAACACTTAATCAATCCGACCCGATAACTTGGTAAGGTTAAGTAAGTTTTCTTAATGACGCTTAACCGAAAAATACAGTTAATGGATGGGGTTAAGATTAGACTCAACTAGTCTAAACATGGAAATCGGATGGGGTTAAGTTAGCCTAGACTTAATTAATCCCACTTGGCAGTTTAATGGGGTTAAGTTAAACACTTAACTAATCTAACATGATGATTTGAGGTGGTTAAGTGACCTATACTTAACCAATCTAACTCGTGAATTTATTGAGGTTAAGTTAACCTATACTTAACCAATCTAACGTGAAAACATGATAAGGCTAAGTCACGAATCGCTTAAATACGCTTGACCGATTTGACTCAGTAATTTGATAGGGTCAAGTTAATATATACTTAACCAACTTGAGCATGGTTTGTAGGGTTAAGTCTTGAACTTGGATACTTAGCCAATTTTGACATGATTTGTAGACGGGTTAAGTCATGAACTTAAGTGACACTTAATCCATTATGTAAACCCTAGTTCTGAGGATTAGGTGGATAACTGTAGTTAACAAGGATAACGGGAATAAGGCTAAGTGGTAAACCTTAGTTGAAGAATAACTAAGTAATGATTCTTAGTCAAGGAAATTTAGACCAGTTCATAGATAGATGAGTAACCTGATACGGTAGGTCATCGTTTAAGTATACGAGTAGGAGCAAGTATCTGATTTAGATAAAGGCTCCAGCGAACTGGGTAACGAAGCAGCGGCTTCGGGGAACGTGAGGATATTCTTGGTATCCCTCTGTGAGCTGCCAGGTGATGATACTAGGCTCATGAGAGGTTAAGGTCTGCGTTAGAAGAACCAAGAGTATGCCTTGGTTGCTATACGAGCGACCTAAAGACGGGGATGGATAGGGGATAGTCGACGATACACGGTCGTGCCCTAGATAGCATTTCGTCAGGCTACCTACCATCTTTGGTCAAGCGTGTACGTACGGAAAGGCAGAGAACACCCAAAAGACCATAATTGCTATCTAATTATGGTTGCGGTAAGGCTAGGATTGTGGGTTGGCTAGTAGTGTGTTCTCATACAGGATTTATCCTGTCTTGTCTTTCACTAGTTGAGGGAGGGTCTCGTGGGACCATAGCCACGTATAGAAAAAAACAGACCTTAGCATCTGCATCGGCAGATAAATCGAAAGCTCCCGACCGAGTCCTGTATTTCTTGATCTGCCCAGTGATAGGACTCGGATGGCACGATGTGATACATGTGCATACAGTCATGGAAAAACGATTCACGATGAATGCGTGGGAAAAAGGGCGCGGTTGACGGTTAGTGTAAATCCTAGTGGCCCTGGGTGGTTGAACCAAAACCGAGATACGAAAACGTGCAATAGGTAAGCATAATCCCTAGTAGTCCTAGGTAGCATAAGTCCTAGTTGTACAAACAATGATTCATGTTGAAAGACCCTAGTTAGATATAGGGTGACAATCCAAAACGATCTTAAGGATCATGGAACTATGTTAAAGTAGTATAGAATCTCATGGGAAAGCCCGTATGGTCTACGGCAAGGGACTGAACATTTGCATGGAATAAAACATATGAGTTGAGTAACCTATATATGCGATAGATTAGGTTGACATAGACCATTACACGACTTTTGAGTAAGGGTCATTCATGGTTAACACATGATACGGTGGGGATACAAGTACGGTAGGTGCAGAGCTAAAAGACAGGATAGATACCATGGGATGTTATACGTGATAGATATCTTGGGGATATTATACTTGACAGGAACTTGACGATGGGATACCTTGTTTTATCTTGACACCGTAATTTATCATGACACCTTAGTTTATCTGAGTTCAGTAGTTCATCCTGTTATTTTGATTTAGCTTATCTATCTTGTCATCATGCTTATGTTCATCTCAGTTCCTCATGTCAGTTTACTTTATTAGCTTTTATACTGATAGTAGATAGGGCTTACTCAGTCTTTTTGACTGACCCGTTTTGTTTCGCCTCTTTTCTTCCGTTTCCCCCCAGGTTACAGGGAGGAAATACTGTTGTTTAGTTCGGGCTTCTTCTGCTTGAAGGTCATCATGGATGGCTTGGACTTTTCTTGGCTATGGCTACTTTACTGTTTTTACTTGGGGAATAATTTATGAAAAAGTCTTTATGCTTCCTTACTATTGCAAGACAGGTTTTGATGTACTCTGATGTAAAAGGCTTTAGACCTTAATTATTGATGTTTATGAAAGTTCGATTTTACTTCCGCTATTTTATATGTTCCGTCTTGTGATATTTCTGTGCATGTTTACCAATAATGCCCCTCTAAAGCTAGTGCATTCCTTTGCGAGTGACCCTAGCGGAGGCGGGGTGTTACATTGATGATGTCCAATATAGCCTTATCTCCCATTGTTTGACTGCGCAGGAAATCTGGACAACTCTCAACACGCTATATGGAAAAGAAGACAACAGCTCAAAACCCCAGAAGGTCAACTCAGTTTCAGATCTGTGCTTAACAGGTTATACAGATGGAAATCCGGATGGAGACTCAACAGGAGATCTTTCTTGTAAAGATTTACTTTCTCGCTTAAATGATTTAACTGAATCTGTTGAGAACCTGAAGTCTAAAAATAAAATTCTGAAATCTGAAAAACTTGAATTGATTTGCAAAAATAATCTTTTGGAATCAAAGCTTAAAAATGTCAAGAAGTTTTCAAATTCTAATTGGAAAAAATGTTTAAATTTGAAAAATGATCTTGTTCGTCAAAATAAAAATGTTCAAAAACTTGAGGATGAAATTCTGTTTTTAAAAGAGAACAAGATAGAGTTTGAAAGCACAAACAATTGTTTGCAAAAGGAATTTGAAAATTTCAAGAAGACTGAAAATTCCAAATATATTTTTGCTGAAGAACAAAGCTTGTTGAAAACTGAGTCTATTTTGAATGAGCTAGAAATTGAGATTGAAAAACTCAAGAATTTTGAATCAGAAAGTCGAAAATATTTTGGATTTGAAATTGGTGATTCCCAAGCCAAAGTTAAATTGCTTGAAAATGAGAATTTGGGTTTGAAACAGTCCAATGCTGAACAAAAGATCGCTATAAATAATTGCTCAAATCTATTAAAAGAAAATAGCGATCTAAAATCCGAAATTCAACGATTAGAATCAACCTTGGATAAATTTTCCAATGGGGAAAAATCGTTGAATATGCTGTTACAAAACCAAGTTTCTATTGGAAATAAATCTGGACTTGGGTTTGGGAAAAAGGATGTTTTTGGAAAACAAAATTCAAATGATTTGGAAAGAACTGCTTTGAAAATTTGAACTCTAAAAATTTCAAAGGATTTTTGAATCGTAATTGTGATGGGAAATCGTTTTATAATAAACCATTTAAACATTCTTGGATCCTAAAAAATAAAACAGGCTTCGTTAAGTTCAGACAGATTTGGGTTCCTAAGGGTACGAAAGTTAATTCTAATGGTTTGTTATATAAACAAGTTTGGGTACCTAAAACTGTGAACAAAACTGTGAGTGGTTTTATAAATTTTGTTAGACCACTTGATTCTCTAAACTGTTAGGTACCAGAGGTGGCTGAGGAACTGCTAGACAAAAGAGATTTGGATTAAAGCTGCTCAGTACTTCTGTAATCATTCACAGTTCCTTAGCCAAGCTTGTTGAGTTAGAGAGTCTGATTTACATTGGATTCTGGTATGATCTCTAAACTCACCTTTGTAAATATTCTCAGTTTTTATTTTTTTTCTTTGTTTATTTCTCCTTCTACCTCCTTCTGTTCTTTTGTTTCTGTTTTTGTCACTGTTGTATCTTTTATTCTGGGTTTTCTTAACTTCAAATTGCAGAATTCATGATTTTCTGGAAATTTGCTTTATGTGAATAAAACTCTCTTATTTTTAATCTTTTCCAGATCTTGAATTTATTTCTGTAAATATTTGCAATTGTTTTTTGAAGTTTTTTTTGAATTCTTAACAGTGCTGAAGCATTAATATCATATCTTGAAACTGTTATTTTGGATTCTAAATTTTTGAAGATCTGAATAATTAATGAAATTACACACTTATGCTGTTATGAGTTTCTTCCAATTCATTTTGGAAACGCTTAAAATACTATACTCATTACAGTACATCTTGTAACTTATCAGTTGTGATAATTTCAGAAATTTTCAGATTGGCTTGAATATGTTAAATTGTCTTGAATCAGTGATACATCGTGAAATCTATATTCATTCATGATCATTTTATTTTGAAATCTGTTTATTTGAAATCATCTGAAATTCTTGATATTTTGAATATCACACACCACTTAAATTTGAAATTTAAAAAATATACCAATCTAGTGTGACGGATTCATTATATCTCAAAAATCGACATTGATTCATGTGATTTCAAATAAATAATTTCTTAATTTTAGGATCTTGAATAATTCTCAAACTTGATGTAAATGATCTGAATATTTCACTTGTGCTTGACAGAGATTTCTTGTGAAAAATTCATCAAAAATCTAATTTTGTAACTCACTGTTATTTCATGATCAATTGGCTTGAATATTTGTTTGAAATCATTCGAAATTATTGATTTCTTGGATCTCGCACACTTCCTAAATCTGAATTATACAAACTGGTGTGATCGATTCATTTAATCTTGAAATTTTCATATTCCCTCAAGTGATTTCAAATAAATCGAATTCTTGGATCATGATTTTTTTTACCATCATCTTGACAAGTCTGACTTGATATTTTTCTTGTGCTGCTCTGATACTGATACGAATTTTTTTTGATGACTGCTTGCTTTAGTATATACTGTTTGTTGCTCTGATGAATATGCCTAATTTATTTGTCTTATCAACTTAGGCCTAATGATTGTACTTGGATGTCTAGGTCACTCGTGTCATATTTCAAATCCTTGATTGTTGTGACATAAACATGTGGTATCAGTTTTGATGTGCTGTTCTCTTTGATCTATTCTCATCATGTACATATTTTTTTTTTAAAAAAAACCCTCATGTCTTGTATAAATCTTTCAATTTCCTCTTCTAATTATTTTTCAATTTTAAAATTATTTATTGATTATTCATTCAGAAATTGAAATCAATAACCAAACTGGACTGTAGTTAAATTCATCAAAATTATTATCAGATTTTGAAACTGTGATGTGTTATGACTACATACTTCACAACAAGAGGAGATTCTATTTAAATTTTCATGATGATTGAACAGTTATTATAATATCTTTGGATTGGCGCTAATTTCACGAACATCTTCTATGTCTATCATCCTTCTGTCATCCATCATGATTTTATATTAATGAGGAGAGTTTTTTCTTATGTAAACAGTGAAAATATTGGTGATGGAAATGTGACTGCATTATTTTTCAGATTTAGTGATGATTGAAAATTATCGAAAATCCCGGTACAGCCGAGCATATTTCATAATATGATTAATTTAGAAATTTATTTCACAAATCATCTCTGTACCTACCACCTTTCTATCATCCATTTTGGTTTTATATTCCGAGGAGTTTTTTCTTTTAAAAGCTGAAAATGATAAATATACATAAGTATGTTTCTAACCTCATTTAAAAATCCAAGCACTGGTCATGCATGGTTAAGAGACAACTTATAATTTAAGCGGCGACTGATCTCATTTAAAAATCCGAGCTCCGGTTATGCATGGTCAGTGCGCTCTTAAATAAAAAGAAAAGAAATGAAAAATAATTTGAAATAAATAAAAAATTCTTATATGAAATTCTCCTCTGTGTATAATAACCTGTCTATCAATCCATATTCTAACTTGTGAAATGTGTTATTATTTTATGATGTATTATGATTTGTCGATTGATAGCTACTGGGATTTAAGAGTATTCGATTTTGTCACTTAAGTTGAACTTATAATTATAGGACAAATCCATCACTGTTTTTGTGCTTAGTTTAAAAAAAAAGGTCTATTTTGAATATAACTGAAATTCATTTTTTAAAAAGCTCTCTCCATTATTATAATTTCACCATAAATCCTTCATTCTCAAATGTGAAATTTGCCACTGATTCTTAGAATATTATGATTTTTGTTTGATTTTTTTTGAGAATTGTGGTGAACATTCTCTCTTAAGCTGATTTTTAGTCATATTTTCATCGTTCTTTTATAATCTGTATCCTTTTGATGATAACAAAAGGGGGAGAATGGTTGAGATTTTGGTTTATGAGTGATTTTTTTTTAATACTTTTGAAAAATCATTCGATTTATTCTGTTCACTCTTGCACATATGTATCAGAGCTAGGGGGAGTTTAGTTGTAGGGGGAGCATACATTTAGGGGGAGTTTCACTATTCACGAATAAACACATTTAATATATTCAAAATCTTTTATTTGTTTGTCATCATCAAAAGGGGGAGATTGTTGTATATAACGTAGTTGTATACACAATTATATGATTTTTGTTTGATGATAACAAACAAGTATATTTTACTTTAAATGTGTTTGTTACTATTATATCACATCTCAGATAGAAATATAATATTTATGTTTAAGTAGAATACGACTATACACGAATTCAAATATTCAACTGTATTTTATTTAAATAGAATATTTTATTTCAATAATTAAACAGTACAAAAATATAAACTCCACTATTTGTACATTTCACTGATATTCATTATTGTACAGTCAATTTTAGTATACACAAAGCTCCTTTCTACAGACACTCGATTATACAAGCATACACTCAGACGCTCATTTACAGTTTCACTGTTACACACACTAATATACTTTCACTGTCATCTTCTGTCTCTGTGTTCTGTCAGTCCAGTCATTGTCAGTCCAATCATTATCTGCTTACCTGTCACATGAAACACACACACAGTACACTGCAATAGAAATGAATATGGTGCTGATTTATGTCAAGTGTTTAGGTCAAGCAAACTCAGCATCATGGCAGCTGAATAAAAAAAATTGACATATGGGAACAAGCATGTATGCGACACTGTGGAGCTACAGTCTATACATGTCCATATTAATGAATAAGTTTTTAATGTGCCAAGAATCAATCAAGAAATCAATTCATGTTTCACAGATTATGTGTTGATTATGGAAAGTTTCAAGAGCATGGCAAAATGTTTCAGATATTCAAATGGTACATGCAAATGAAGTTAATGTATATAACCAGTATGACCAGGTCAAAACAAAAGAGAGCACGGCAACAATCATGGAAGGAATACATTTTCTCATTCATTCATGGACCAGTTTAAGCAACATGATTGAAGCATTGCATTTGCTCGTATATGGGAGGTGTTCAGTTTTTTAGCAAGGAGATCTTTGCTAAAATATTCCAGAATTCAATGGTTTCCAATTATACAGTGGGAAATAAATGTGCTAAGATTTTATTCAAGAAATCTAAATTCACATTTGACAAGACAATCATTCTTTTAGGGCAATTTATTTTCAGAAACTCAATTTGTTTTTGGCAACAGGTTAAATGACTGAAGTTCATAAGCCAACATTGAAGAGAACCAAATTGGCAGCAAAACAATTGTTCTACAGCAGTTCAATAGATCAACATGAGCATTTAGTGTTCAAGTGCAATTCATCTCACAAACAAATGGCAAGACTCAAGCATGTGTGAATTAATGTGCCAGATGTACAAGAATAATACATGAGCAAGCGCATGTAAGAGCTTTTGGAAAGAAATCACAAACATTTCTTTTTGAAATTCTACTAAATGTGGCAAGTGTTATCTGTCCTCTAGAAATTCAAATTATGTCTTTCCAGAAATTACAGGAATCAGGTTTGGCAAGCAAGCATATATTTGTCAAGCTTTAATGACACTCCAAAAATCCATTCATGATTTTCTGTAACTGTTTTTAAGAGTCAATGTTGGCAAGGAATCAATTTTTTTGGAAAAACACAATTCAGCAAAACCATGTTTGGCAAGTAATAAATAATTTCTTTCCAAGAACATAAATCAGCTTTCCAGAAATTCAGAGTAAACATTTATGCAATCAAATCTTTGTGTTTCAAGAATTTTATCAATGAATTCATCAATTTATGTTCACAGCAAGTTTTCAAGGCCAAGGATGTCAAAAGAGGAAAGCATCAATATGTTTCCAGATTTAAAACAAATCAATATGTATTTGTTTGGCAATTTTTTCGAAGGGGGCAGCTAATGAAATATATTTTTCCTGAATTGCTATCAATGCTGATTCAATCAATAAATCATTTAAAGGCAGAGCAGCTATCATGCAAAGAGAATGTTGAATTTCCGAGAAATATCATTTAAACCTTTTTTTTGCAAGCTTTATTCATTTTCCAGAAATGATTTCATGACATAATATCAAGTGGGCCAAAGATTTTATTTCTTTATTTTTCAAAGGTGTTATAAGGCAACAATTCAAAAAGGTTTCCAGAAAATTTTCAAGGGCGATTCAATCAAGGCACCAAAGGGAAGAAATCACGCAACGCAAATCAGTTAAGTCATTCAGCGAAATCAGAGCAATAAAAGGATTCTATTATCCTATATTAATACCTATCCTCATCAGCAATTTGTATCAAAAACAAAAATCCAAAATTTCAAGAGCAAAAATCTAATCAAATTCAGAGAACTCACAAAACGTTTTTGATTGCAATCCAAGACTGTGAATCGAGCAGGAGCATAAATTTGAAGAAGCTTTGGAGATTATTTCTTTCAGAACATCAATCAATCGATTCGAGTTGGAGGATTTCAAAGAAACCCGAAAATTCCTTTTTTCCCATAGCCTCCATGTTTATTTCCTTAAAAGCAAAGGATCAGGCTGAACAAATAAAGAAAATGGGCAGCCAACATAAGTCAAAAGGGATTACTTTGTATTAAAGAGGGGGTTTCTTTGCTTTCTTTTTATTTATTTTGTATTTTCAATTCTTTTGTAAACTGTCAAAACAGTTTCTAGAATTCTGTAAAAATCTAGGGAAAACCAGTTAGGTGTTTAACTGGCAGTTGCAGAGTCTGTAAAATCTGGATTACTGGTTACAGGGTTGTAATCAGGGGAAATCTGATCGAGGGGATATCGATCAATCTAGGGTTTTGAGCGTAGGGTTAGAATAGGAGCAGGGTTTGCGAGTGTACATGGTCTTGTATGCGGGAGCTGTTCTATCACCTAGTAGAAACCTTAGAAATGCAGCAGTAGGCAGGGTTTTGCCGAAGCTAGGTATATCTGTGTGTGATTTATTTTCTGCAGTTCTGTTTCCGCTATATTCTGTGATGTGTTAATTATTATATATCTCGTTAGAATTTTAATTCTGTTAAAAACTATGATAAACCCTATTCACCCCCCCTCTAGGGTTAATCTTGATCCAACAGGTAGTGGGTACACCTAGTGGACATAGGGGCAGGCGGCACCTATGAAGGCAACTAGGGATAAACGAAACTACCATTATCATTATTAAATTCTTGTAGGCAGGATCAACTTTTAGGGTGTTTGGTGTGGTGCAGTGCAGAATTTATCTTATAGCGACTAGGTGCGCCTTTAACGTTATCTTTGTTCGTCTTATTTCCTTTAGTTTGCTCTGCCATACCCAATTGTTCACAGTCATTTCCTTATTTTCCAACTTATGCCTTAGCCTAGTTATTTTGGTAATTATATTGTTAAAGTTATCGCACTCGCCAGACTTTATGTCTGACCCCCTTTGTTTCCCTACTTCCTTCCTTTCCCCCCCGGATGCTCAGGGTGGAACTAGCACCAGTGGAGCTTGATTTTGGATAGCTGTATCTCTGCTTTTAGAATTTGTTTGGATCACTGAAGTAAAAGTTCAGCCTATCTTATTTATGGCTATTTTGTGTTGGGGCTATGTCTTTCAATTTATGTACTCTGATTTAGTCAAGATGGATATTATGTACTTTGACTCTGGTTTTTGATGATGTAATCAAACCTATGTGTTTACCGCTGCAATGAATAAAATTTTGAATTTTTAAGTATTGTTTATATCTGTCTTGTTGTTAAGTTTCTGTTCTATACACACTTAAAACGCTCCATAGAAGTTAATGCATTCCCTTTGTGAGTGACATTAATGGACGTGGGGTGTTACACGTGGTATCAGAGCTAAAGGTTACCAGAACAGATATGAAGTTTAAAAAACTATTTTTCAAAAACACTTTTATAAAGAAGTACCTTCAAAAGTATGTTTTAAGGAAAGTATTTTCAAGAGAAAAGCTTATTTTAGAAAGCATAACCCCAAGAGCCATATATCCTTCCTTCGGTTCTTTTGTATTGAATCTTTCCTTTTTCGTTTCAGCATGTCTGGAATTCCCGAGATATCCGAGGGGATAACGATACCAGGATGGTTTAGGAGGTATTTGGAGACTAGGGCCACCACCGCAGGTCCAGCAAATGCTCCTCCTCCTCCCCCTCCTCCGCCTCCCCCTCCTCGTGTCGATACTTTTGCAAAGATATGTAAGGACTTTCGGGCAATGGGTGGAAAACCTTTTCACGGGACAGAGACATTTGTTGAAGCTCAAAATTGGCTAAAGGAGGTAGAAGAATTGTTTCGGATCTTTGAAGTGGAAGATGGAAGAAAGGTCCAGTTAGCTGCCTGGCTAATGAAGGATGAGGCCTCATTTTGGTGGGAGGTCACTAATAGAGAGCGTCCAGTTGATACATGGCCAGATTTCAGGCGTAGGTTTGAGGCAAAGTTTCTCTCACGAGCTGAAGATAATCTATATATGGAAAGATTTTCGGCATTGAAGCAAGGGAATCTATCAGTGAAATAATACGTCAACAAATTCAATCAGTTAGCGAGATTTGGCTTGGACTTGGTGAATACACCAGAAAAGTAGGCTCTAAGATTTGTTAAGGGTTTGAACGAGCCGCTTCATGGGTAAGCTATGACCCACATCCCCATGGGGGCTACCTATGAGAGACTAGTTGACATGGCGCTTATGCATGAAGAGGAGAAGGGCGCCAATGCTAATAAGGCACCCGAGAAGAAAGGGGATCAAAAGAAACCGCAACAGCAACAACATAACAAGAAAGGTGGTAAAGGCAACAATGGTAAGGGAAAGAAAAGACGCTTTAACTGTGGGACACCAGGCCATCTAAGCAAAGATTGTAGGAAGAAAAAGAAGACTGGCTGTTTCCACTGTGCAAAGAGGGACATCTGATTAAGGACTGCCCAAGGAAAGGGCAGAGGGCAGGGT
Source organism: Allium sativum (assembly GCA_030737875.1). Classification (NCBI taxonomy): domain Eukaryota; kingdom Viridiplantae; phylum Streptophyta; class Magnoliopsida; order Asparagales; family Amaryllidaceae; genus Allium; species Allium sativum. The sequence goes on from CM060925.1 coordinate 162,331,768, forward strand.
CTACCTCGGGAGGACAGGTGTAGGATCTTATGGCACCGGGGCAGGCAAGGGGGCAAGTTCAGGCTCTCATGGTCCCACTGCTGCAAGAACGAGGTAGAGCAATTTCCGTTGAAAGTTTAGTTTTTCTGTTTGATTATCCTGTCCATAATTTATTCGATTCCGGCGCATCACATTCGTTTATCTCTACATCATTAGTTGAAGCACTGCACCTAAATACTAGTTTAGTTACAGATCCCTTAGTAGTCTCAAATCCTATTGGTGGTTCGGCTCATCTTTCTATGATTTGTCGGGATTTGATAGTGTTTATCTTGGGCGTTGGGTTTGAATGCAACGCCTTTGTTCTTGGCTTCATGGGCTACGGCTTGATTCTAGGTATGTATTGGCTAACTAGATACGGGGCCATCCTAGATTGTGAAAGAAGGGTAGTTAGATTGTTGACTCGTTGTGGAAAGACCCTTGATATTTCTTGTGACCCTAGAGGTCCAGTAATGCTTAGCTACGTAGAATCTCTTGACGCATCCAATGATGATTTACATTCTGTTCACATAGTCCGTGGATATGTTGATGTCTTTGATGAGGTGAGGGGTCTACCCCAAAACGTGAGATAGACTTTCGAATATATCTAGTGGATAATGCAAAGCTAGTTGCATTGCCGGTGCGCCACATGGATCCAAGAGAGAGAAGAGAACTCAGTAAGCAAGTGAAAGAATTGCTTGAGAAGGGGTTCATAAGAAGTAGTATATCGGAGTGGGGTGCTCCAGTAGTATTTGCCACGAAGGCAGATGGGTCCCTTAGACTTTGTGTGGACTATAGAGAACTTAATCAGATTACTAAGAAGAATAGGCACCCACTGCCGAGGATTGATGATCTCTTCGATCAATTAGTTGGCGCCTCAGTGTTTTCGCAGTTGGACTTAGCCACGGGTTTCCATCAGTTGAGAGTGGCTGAGGATAGCATAGACAAGACTGCCTTTAGGACTCCAGATGGCTTCTTCGAGTGGCTTGTGATGCCCTTAGGTTTGACAAACGTCCCCACATACTTTGTTGACTTGATGAGTAGGGTGTTTAGGGAGTACCTTAATAAATTCGTGGTAGTCTTTGTGGACGACATCTTGATCTTTTCTAAGAGCGAGGAAGAGCATGCCTTACATCTTAGGGAAGTGTTGGAGACCCTTCGAGTGCATAGCCTTAAAGCTAAATTTTCTAAATGTCACTTTTGGAGGAAGGAAGTGCGATTCTTAGGGCCCGTGGTTTCCAAAGAAGGGATAGCTATGTATCCCGCGAAGGTAGTGGCCATCCAAGATTGGAAGATCCCTAAAAATGTTACTGAGGCGAGGATTTTCTTAGGGTTGACTGGCTACTATAGGAAGTTTATCAAAGACTTCGCAAAAATATCAGCCCCATTAACACGCTTGACGAAGAATAACCTAGTTTTCACATGGGACGTAGATTGTGATGATGCATTCTAACGTTTAAAGAGAGCTTTGACCACAACCCCAGTCTTAGTGTTGCCAGATGGGAGTAAGCCATTTACCGTTTATACCGATGCTTGTGGGACAGGACTAGGCGCAGTCTTAATGCAAGAGGGAAGGGTAATAGCCTATGGAGGAAGGCAGTTGAGAGTGCATGAGAAAAATTACCCTACACATGACCTTGAGTTGGCCGCTATTGTTTTCGCGCTTAAGTCTTGGCATCATTATCTTCTTGGAGAGAAATTCGAATTGTTCACTGACCACAAATCGCTAAAATATTTGTTGTCTCAGAAGGACTTGAACTTAAGGCAGCAAAGGTGGATGGAATTCTTAGCGTCCTACGATTTCGAGATAGCATATACCCCTGGCAAGGGTAACGTGGTGGAAGACGCCTTAAGTAGGAAAAGGTTGTCCTTGAGTCCGTTGTTTGTTGAGCGACGAAGCTTAGAGTTCATCTCTACGTTTGACTTTAGACCTTCCATTGAATTTGTACCCGGTTTGCTAGCATCTTTAGAGGTCAGACCTACGCTTTTGGGACGGATTGGTGAGGCACAACGAGATGACCCACAGTTGGTCGAGTTAGTAGAGAAGCTCAAAAGGGGGGAGTCATCGAGCCATCTCAGTAGATATACCCTAGATGATAAGGGTTGGTTACGTAGGGACGGTAGACTTTGTGTACCACGAGACGAGAATTTGAGGAAGACCATTCTTGATGATGCACATCGTTCGAAGATGACCATCCATCCCGGCGGGGACAAGATGTACATGGACATGAGACGAGTTTACTTTTGGGCCGGCATGAAGAGGGATGTCGCTGAGTTTGTCGCTAGATGCTTAGTGTGCCAACAAGTAAAAGCAGAGCAAAAGAAGCCCGGTGGGTTGCTTCACCCATTGGAGGTCCCACAATGGAAATGGGAAAGTGTCTCGATGGACTTTATTAATGGGTTACCAAGATCGAGGAAGGGTAATTAGGGGGATTTGGGTCGTGGTAGACAGACTTACTAAGAGCGCCCATTTCATTCCCGTGAAGAGTAAGAGGGCTGCTCCATGGTTAGCCTCCATATACATTCGAGAGATAGTTCGTTTGCACTGTGTTCCTTCAAGCATAGTAAGCGATCGCGATCCTATCTTTACTAGCGAGTTTTGGAAGAGCTTGCAAGAGGCGGTAGGGACTCAGTTATGTTTGAGCACCGCATATCATCCTCAGACGGACGGCCAGACCGAGAGGGTGAATAGTATTCTAGAGGACCTATTGAGGTTGTGTGTCTTAGACTTCGGAGGTACATGGGAGGAACATCTTCCTTTGGTGGAGTTCGCATATGATAATAGCTTTCAGTCTAGCATTAGCATGGCACCGTTCGAGGCTCTTTATGGACGGCCGTGTCGTTCGCCTACATGTTGGTGGGAATCTACAGATAAGATCTTTCTTGGGCCCGATATGATTAGAGAGACTTTGGAAAAGATCGATTTGATTCAAAGGAGGATGAAGACGACACAAGATAGGCAGAAATCTTATGCGGACAAGAGGAGGACAGATCTTGAGTTTGATATTGGGGACATGGTCTTTGTCAAGGTGTCTCCATTACGGAATGTTGTTCGCTTTGGGTCCGTTGGGAAGTTAGCACCAAGGTTCGTAGGGCCGTTTCCTACTAAGGAGAGGATTGGACAGATGGCGTATAGAGTGGAGTTGCCCGAGAGACTTAGTGGTGTACACGATGTATTCCATGTATCACATTTGAGGAAGTGCTTGCATGAGACCGCGGAAGTGGTAGAGCCGAGCTTGCTTAGGGAGGTGGAGATAGAGCGTGATGCGACGATTCGACGAGCTCCTACGTGCATTCTTGGGTCGGAGATTAAGAAGTTGAGGAATCGAGAGGTCAGGCTAGTCAAAGTGCAATGGGGAGATGATGAGAGCAACGCTACTTGGGAGACGGAAGAGAAAATGCGTTCATTGTACCCTTTTCTTTTCGAGGGTATGTCTTTTAATTTCACCTTTATCGCTTAGTTTGTACTTGTTTTATCTTTAGTGTGTCATCTCGCTAGTATCTTTGACCTTTAGATAGGGTAGTCCTATGGTTGAAACATGTGTTTGAGACATGTTATGTATGATGGATGCATGTGGATGCAAGTGTTTGCTAGTGTTTGCTCGTGGATACATACACACACACTTTAGGCACTAGATCAGCTCAGTCACTTCATATTGCATATTGCATATAAATGTGTGTACATATTTAAGTTAATGGATGTATAATGATTGTACTATCATATGGATGTTGCATTTTGGTGAATGGCTGTGCACACATGTAGAAATAATATATATCGATATGATTCTTTCGCATACCTAATGGACGCATGGCACTATCATGGTTTACATTAAGGAGTTCAACTGAATCAGTAGATCGCCTGATTTTGCATTAGATAAAGAACATATACACAAACTTCTTGCATATGTTCATACAACATTAGGAATTTTATAAGGACAATGGATGCCTGTGTTTGATGGTTGAGTAGATGGTTGTTTGGATGTTAGGATACGCATTCTCCTTAACTTGGAGATTTCGGGGACGAAATCCTTTAAGGAGGGGAAAATGTAACACCCCGTAATTTTCAATATTAATGTTCACAAATTAAAGAATAAATAATCTCAGATATGAGAATTAAGGGAAACAGGTTGCGCCATTGTGTTCGTCTCGGAATTCTGGTTGAGATAGAGCCCGAGTTTGCGTGAATTGGACTTCGTATGAAGAAGTTATGGCGATCGGAAGTTTCAGAAAATTCAAAACAGATTTCAAAAATTCGAATTTCAGAGTCAGATTGGGCTAGGCGGAAAATTTCCCGCCAGGGCCAGGTCGACCAGGGGGTCGACCTACCCACACAGGTCGACCTGCCCCCCCAGGCAGATTTGTTTGATGACCTTTTTATGACTGTATGCTGAGTCATTAGGGTTTCCGATCCGGTCTGAATGGGTGGGGTTAATTCTGGGTTGATCGGATGGCCTAAATTAATCCTAAACTCTATAAAAACACATGTAGACTCAAACCCTAAAATCAAATAAAAATTAGAATCATGGCCTCCATGTTGTCACCTTGCAACCTAGAATAGCCGCCACCAATTAGAGAGGAAGAAAAGCTAATCAAATTCAATTCTAATCTAAACCACAACAAATTGTCTTCTTCAAAGGAAAGCTAAATCAATTTCAGAACTCAGATTTCAGAACTCAAGACCTTCTTTGAGTTGTGAGTTCGATTTCTTTAATAAAATAATTAACAATTTAATTGGATTGAGCTATGATGTGGATTATATGGTTATGTTGTGAATTATTGACCGCATGTTATTATCTATGTTGTAAATTCTATGATGTTATCATCTATGTTGTAAAGTTGTGATGTTATCATCTATGTTGTAATTCTATGATTGGCTTATGTATAATCAATTCATAATGATGTTTCATATGCTAGTTTGGTTATGTTGTTGGAAATAATTCATATGATAAATCATATGTATGTATGCAAGTTAGGATGTTAATTGAGGCATGGATCATATGCAAGTTAGTGAAAATTTTATACAACCTTACATGTTTCATGACATCTATTTTATGTGTAAATTGGATCTAAAGTTAGGCTATGACATGTGTGAGATTTATGCTAGTATACAAAAAATTCTATATGCTAGTTTACATGTTTAGATGTAAGTTTACACATCCGTTTATGTTGCATAAATCACATATGCAAATACATATATATATATATATATATATATATATATATATATATATATGTGTGTGTGTGTGTGTGTGTGTGTGTGTGTGTGTGTGTGTGTTTGGAGTATGAATCATGTTATGCAAGTTTACCCCTTATGGTTAGATCCATGACATACATGGTTTATGCAAGTTTGTGACTATTACCTAAACAAGTTTACACCTTTATATTTAGATCTATGACATATGTAGTTTTATGCAAGTTTGTGACTTTGGCCTATGCAGGTTTTAGATGAAGAACCTCATTCACACATGCAAGTTCACCCCTTATGTTTAGATCTAGTTTTATTTATATGTATGTTGTGATGTTTTCTCTTTATTCCATAAGTTAGACTATTCGAGTCTAATGTATACTTTACGTTAAACGAATGAACGTACAACGTGTGGCAATGGGATAATATTCAAAGATTTAATATTGAGAATTGGCATAAATGCCTTAAATGGCATAAAATTAACTTGTGATGATAATTGGTATAATTTTACATACCATAAATAGATGGACATAATTGCGTCAATTATGGACATAGTTAAATTTGGAATTGATTGATAATTTGAATAGGGAAATTAATTCAAATTGGGGGATAATTAATTATGTGTAATTAATCGCCTAAGACACGAGGTTAGGCTCTTTTGTGGTATAAGACTGTCCGGACCCCCCGGCAAACCCAGCTGTCACAAATGCCAGTCTAATGTGGGAGGTATTAGGCATAAATTAAATGCGTAACGGGTGTAAAGACACGAGGTTTGGCTCGTTTGTGGTGTAAGACTGCCCGGATCCGCCCGGCAAATCCAGCTGCCACAAATGCCAGTCTAATGTGGGAGGTCTTTACAAGGTTACGGTGTTTATGAATTAAGAAACACTTAACCAGATAAACATGTGGTGGGACATGGGGGTTAAGTGGGTGCCTTGGGTGGCTTGTGAAATATTATTAGAAACACTTAACCAAAATTTGTAACATAAGTGAACATGAATAAGAAGAGGGTTAAGTGGGATGTACTAGAGGGGACCAAGCTTAGGTGGATAGCTTGTGTCAAGTAATGGGGGCCCGTTTCAACCAGTAACCCATAAGTATCTTTGTGGGCTCGACCCAAGTCGAGGAGGGACACGCATACTGGGATTGACTGTAAGAGGCCAAAACGGGTTAGCGGTGGCAACGCAAGTCCAACGAGTTCATGTGCGTGTGTGGGGCCGGGATGGTAGGTAAGACGTTGTTGCATCGTGTAGGTATAAGCCATGCATTGTTGGTGGTATCAGGTTGCCACTTTGGGGAGTGATACACTCCACTGTGGGGCCAGCACGGGTATCTACGAGTTAGGGAGCCGATCGCATGGGGGTAGTTGGTACACCTAGTGGAGATAGGGGCAGGCGACACCTATGAAGGCAACTAGGGGTACACGAAACTACCATTATCATTATTAAAGTCTTGTAGGCGGGATCAACTTTTAGGGTGTTTGGTGTGGTGCAGTGTAGAATTTATCTTATAGCGACTAGGTGCGCCTTTAACATTATCTTTGTTCATCTTATTTCCTTTAGTTTGCTCTGCCATACCCAATTGTTCACAGTCATTTCCTTATTTTCCAACTTATGCCTTAGCCTAGTTATTTTGGTAATTATATTGTTAAAGTTATCGCACTCGCTAGACTTTATCTCTGACCCCCTTTGTTTCCACCTCTTTTCTTCCTCCCCCCCGGGTGCTCAGGGTGGAACTAGCACCAGTGGAGCTTGATTTTGGACAGCTGTATCTCTGCTTTTAGAAGTTGCTTGGATCGCTGAAGTAAAAGTTCATCCTATCTTATTTATTGCTATTTTATGTTGGGGTTATGTCTTTATATTTATGTACTCTGGTTTAGTCAAGATGGATATTATGTACTTTGACTCTTGTTTTTGATGATGTAATCAAACCTATGTGTTTACCGCTGCAATGAATAAAATTTTGAATTTTTAAGTACTGTTTATATCTGTCTTGTTGTTAAGTTTCTGTTCTATACACACTTAAAACGCTCCATAGAAGTTAATGCATTCCCTTTGTGAGTGACATTAATGGACGTGGGGTGTTACAGGAGTTTTTAGGCTCATTGCAAGCCCATGAAGAAAAGAAAAGGAAGAAGGAAAAGAACGTGGAGCATGTTCTCAAGACGTAAATTGATACAAAAAATGAAGAAAACAATCAAAGTCGACAAAGTTAGGGTCGTGGTCAAGAACAAGGAAGAGGGCGCGGATATGGACATGGACGAGATTGGAGGCCCAACAATGAAAATAACTGTAGCAGCAATAATCAAAGAGAATAAAGTACTACTAGAGGTCATGGGAGAGGCAATTCAAATTCAAGAAATGACAAGCCACAGATCAAATGCTATAATTGCGACAAATTTGGAAACTATGCTTCTGAATGTAGAGCTCCAAGAAACAATAAAGTTGAAGAGAAGACCAATTATGTTGAAGAAAGAATTACAGAAGATGGTACATTATTATTGGCCCATGAAGAAAAAGAAAAATGGGAGGACAATCAATGGTACCTAGATAGCGGCACAAGCAACAATATGTGCTGAAGAAAAGATATGTTCACAGAGCTTGATGAAACAGTAAAGGGCAATGTGGCATTTGGAGGTGAATCAAAAGCAGCAGTGAAAGGTAAAGGTAATGTTATTATCCGACTGAAAAATGGAGAGCATCAATTTATTTCTAATGTTTACTATGTGCCAAACATGAAGACTAACATCTTGAGCTTAGGGAAACTCTTAGAGAAAGGTTATGATATTTTATTAAAAGATAAAAGCCTTTCCATAAGAGACAGTGCAAGTAATCTCATTACTAAGGTTCCAATGTCAAAAAATAGAATGTTTGTGCTCCACATTCAACATGATGTCGCCAAATGTCTTAAGGCGTGCTACCAAGATGTCTCATGGCTTTGGCATCTTTGTTTTGGACATCTTAACTTCAGAGGACTAGAATTGCTCTGCAAGAAAGAAATGGTGAGAGGACTACCTTGCATAAGTCATCACAATCAACCGCGGTGCGAAGGATTTCTACTTGGGAAACAAGTCAAAATAGGCTTTCCAAAGGAGTTATATTCAAGGGCCAAGAAATTACCATTAGAGCTCATACATACGGATGTGTGTGGGCCAATAAAGCCAAGCTCACTAGGTAAAAGTAATTATTTCCTTCTATTTATTGATGATTTTTCAAGAAAAACATGGGTGTATTTTTTGAAGGAGAAATCAAAGGTATTTGAGAACTTCAAGAAGTTCAAAGCTCATGTAGAGAAGGAAAGTGGCCTTATGATAAAATCCATGAGGTCTGACCATGGAGGAGAGTTCACATCAAGAGAAATTCAGAAGTACTGTGAAGATAATGGAATTCGACGCCAACTAACGGTGCCTAGATCTCCTCAGCAAAACGGAGTAGTAGAAAGGAAGAATAGAACAATTCTTGAAATGGCAAGGAGCATTCTCAAAAGTAAGAGGCTACCAAAAGAATTTTGGGCGGAAGTTGTGGCAAGCGCTGTTTATCTATCAAACTGATCTCCAACAAGAAGTGCGTGAGTGAAGACACCATAAGAAGCATGGAGCGGAAGGAAGCCTAGCATTTCTCATCTAAGAGTTTTTGGAAGCATAGCTCGTGTACATGTACCAAATGAAAAGCGAAGCAAATTGGATGATAAAAGTGAAAAATATATTTTCATTAGTTATGACACAAATTCTAAAGGCTATAAACTTTACAATCATGATACAAAGAAAATAATAATTAGCCGAGATGCTGTATTCGATGAAGAAGGAGAATGGGATTGGAAATCATATGATGAAAATTACAACTTCTTTCCATATTTTGAAGAAGATGAAATATAAACACCAAGAATCGAACAACCAAGTGAAGAGCCTACTTCCCTACTAGCTTCACCAACATAAGTTGTCAAGAAGATGGGAGCTTAAGTGAAAGGGTTCCTCGTTTTAGAAGCCTTCAAGAAATTTATGATGTAATAGAAAACCAAGACAATTTTACTCTCTTTTCTCTATTTGCGGAGTGTGAGCCTATAAATTTTCAAGAAGCTTTGCAAAAGAGAAGTTACAGAGATGCTATGGACGAAAAAATAAAGGTGATCAAGAAAAATGACATATGGGAGATAGCTTCACTTCCAAAAAGACATAATGCAATTGGTGTCAAAAGAGTATGCAAAGTAATGAAAAATAACAAAGAAAAAGTTGAAAGATACAAGACCAAGGTTGTCATGGATAACAAGTCAGCAACTGCTTTGGCCAAGAATCCAATCTTTCATAATCGAAGTAAGTATATTGATACACGCTATCACTACATTAGAGAATGTGTCACAAGAAAGGAACTGCAGCTAGAGTACATGAAGTCCAACGATCAAATTGATGATATTTTCACCAAGCCGCTCAAGTATGAAGACTATTGAGGAATTTGCTTGGGGTAATAAAACCAAGTTTACGGGGGGATGTTGAAAAAATAAACTTGGTTTTAAAAGGAAACAAATAAATTTGGTTTTATAATCAATGTCAATTATGTAATAAATTCTATCCTTGTTTTAGGAAAGGCCAAAATCAAAATAAATGATAATAAATTTTGGTTTATCAAATATGCAATAGAATTATCTAGAGAGAGAAGAATCTAGAACACTTGTCATGTTATATATAGAGACTCTCTCATCTGTTGTACTAATCAAGGTTGTATCAAGCAAGAAATAAGGATCAACAAAAGGATATTTTCAAATATAAAATTTTCATTTCCATATTCTCTTCCTCTTCCTCCTCCAAAATTTCCAACAATAGGGAAAGTGTGAGAAAGGGTAACTAAGCGGGAAGGTGAGAGGTTGTTAGAGAATGCTCAATCGATTTGATTGAAAAAGCAAATTCTGATAATGCTAAGTAGGTTTAGGGTTGCACCCTTATTTTCATTCATTGATGTTAATCAAATTTGTATCTAGGTTTCCTTACCATAGCTATCATGATTTAGTCTCTCATAACCCATGTTTCATTTTAGGATTTTATTTTTTGTTTTAGTTAGTTCTTACAAGTTTCCATGTCTGCAGGCTATTGATGTATGTAAATAGAACTATATTAGACTGGTGATTAGGAAACTTAAGGATCAGAAGATGGTTAAATATTTGACTAAATCAGATGAAAAAATGCTCTCTAAAGTTCTCAAGTGATTAGAAAAGCTCAGCCAGACCAGTTACTTGACTTTGGTCTTGGCAAAGCATTGTGGGCTAAAGGTAGAGTTCTTGATGGATTGAGAGGTTCTTGAGAGAGTAACTATGGTCTCTCAAGTGATGAAATCCTGATGAGAACCAAGGTGCAGCCTTGCATCGGATGAGGCTATTTTTGATGTTGGTTCAAGCTTGGCACTTTGCCAATAGGCTGATTTTTTATTTTGATGATAACGTTGTATCATTGGTGCTATGTACTGATGATTACGATATTTTGAAAAAAAAATGATGTTTGTTAAATGACAACCATGTGAATTATCTGTTTTTCTGGGTACATAGCTCTGCTTTCCAAATACATATTAATTGGTGAGACTGAGAATAATATTCATACATGTAGAATACACGTGCCCCAAAAATGGTATAATTATTTAAAATACACACGCACACATGCACATACATCTATACACACATGCGTATGTGGTGGGAAACACACGTGCATGTATGGTTGGGGGTGGGGGGAGGATCAATAACATTTCTTTATTTAGTTCCATTTACAATCCATGATAACAACCACGTTTATATTTTAATATTTGACGCATGTGAGTAGAGGGAGAAACAATTTTACATAGTCTTAGGCGGATCACTTCATTTGTTTAAATGTTATACACATGTTATAATATATCATTTTCAACATCTAATTGATAATTATGTATTTTATTTAATGTTTTTTTTGAATAAAATAAAATTAATTTTGAAATCTATGAAGATTTATGAAAAATATTTTTCAAATTAAATATCCAAACGATCGGTTTTCCCACCGTTGTGCGGTATATTAGTTTTACGAACAGCGGTGGATAAAAGAAAAAAAAAGAAAATACTGAGTGAAAATTGAAATAAAGGCACTGATTTTTTTTGTTATACTATGTGTACTCCCCTTATAGTAATTTAATTTAATGGGAAGTCAAATTTTGGCCCCTCTTATGCTGGGTGAATTGCGTTGAAAATGCGACTTTATCAATTTATGATCTACAAATTCGTTTGTTCGTTACACAAAAGACATTATAGAACTGGCTGTCATTTGTATGATTTGGCAAATACAGAACAGTAATGATATAAACGTTTTTTGATTTTTAATGGTAACTAAAAGCCGAATTATGTCATATAGATGATGAAGTTAGAAAAGTGGAGTTTACCAGATCGCAGACCAACCAGATTTTCTGATTTCATTTATGACGTTGACCAATTTCTTTTGTTTGCATGTTTAAATATAATCGGACTTCGACTGCTCTCTCCAGTTCATAATCGGAGTAGATGGTCATGATTCAGTGACGTCTACACTAGTCGCTCTGTCTGCCTCCAAGTTCATCTTAATTTGAACTTCTTGCTGCCACAGAGTTAATATCTTCTGCTATTTACTTCTAATCCGTATCAGGTTATGTTTGATTGTTATTTGTTTGTCCCGCTATTTTTGTTCATAAGATCGATGGGCTGGTGGGCTTGTTGCAGTTATTTGAGTAGTTTTTTTTTGTATCATGTATTCTTCCACTGGTTTGTGCCTGATTTCCCAGACTCTCCATTTACGTTTTGTTAATAAACTACATGATTTTAAAAGAGATAAGCAAAAGAAAAGAACAAATGCTTTAAGGGTGTACCATTGTAATTAAACATATATATATATATATATATATATATATATATATATATATATATGTACGCATTATGCATGTTCAACAAGCATTACCATACTATGTTATATTTTAGAACAAACCAGGACCTAACTTAACACATTTAACACTCTAAGCAGTAGCTGTACCATGTTTTTTCCAGTGCAAATCTACAATGGACGCAGATTCGTGTAGAGCATTTTTGATGGAAGCAAAAATGAAATAACATCAAGGATAGACCACCACTTAAGTGTATATGGTCAACGGGTGGATTTTGGTGTCAAATCCTCCAGCATTAACTCGTTTATTCTTTTTTCCGACACAAATGCCTATAGATTTTATTGGCATCAGTACTCTTCAGACTATGCAATGAGTTGGCAAATTTAATAGTAAGAAAATTGTTATCCCAAGTTAAATTAAATAACCTATGTCCTGGTTGTAGGAGGCACTAATTTTTCCATAGCTCTTCCTACTTATACCACTTTGGCTCTTTAAATGCCTTCTCTTAGGAATACAGGAAAAGTCACTGATGAGATAGATTACCAAGAAGAGTGCGGTAACAACCCGAATTCCGACAGACCGAATTCTTTTTTCAAAATTCCAATCTATCGAAACACAAGTTGTTGTGCCTTGGTATCCTGCCGAAACGATAGAGACATAAAATATGTTAGAGCTCAGAAAATATCTCACAGCGGAATAGATAAAATATAATGTAATCAAAATATATACTTACCTTATTAATAATATTGCTTAACCAGTATCCAAAGCTATCAAGTCTCTGCCACAAACCTAACATGCGAGTACGTTATGAGGAGGCGTTGAGAACACAAGTTCTGGTGACTGGATTTAAACTATACACTTTGGATAATCCTACATATACCATTCAATCATAATTTCTTATTTATTAGGTTACTTGGGTTAACAACACTCAAGGCTTACGCACACGTCGTACCTGTTTACTTCCCTGTTGATTAACCTAATACTGTATATATGTAGCTACCCCCAATATTAAGGTAACCCCATGGTACCCCACTCGCACGTTCTCCTCCGTAATGCCACAGAAATGTGCGCAGTCCCACATCCTACGTCGGAGTGACGTACAGATCTCTATATAACAATGTTATGTTCCGCATATACCTGTCGATACTATTCTATGTAAGCGTATAGACTGCTACCGTCAATCGAATCAGATTTCACACCGGAGTAATGCCCTCAAGTCTACGATACACCACCCAGAGCTGGCATGCATGTATCTAGACTGTCCCACGTACGTATTGTCAATCGTATTCGATGCCTTAACCAAACATAATGTGCACCGGGTTCCGTGGTAGGGCTATACAAGAAACACAGAACTCGGTCGGGAGCTTTTCCATATCTGTACAGGCCCATCTTTAAGAGCCTCCATATACAGATATTCCTAGGGTTTGTTTTTCATGGTGGCTATGGCCCCACCTCGGCCCCTCCCTCAACTAGTAAAGACTACAAGAGCTAAGCGACTTGCCCCTAACAACAAACAATCTAAACAACCAGTTGGCGTCTCCACTCAACCACTGGGTCCCTGATAGTGAAAGGTGAACGGTCTATTGGGTTTAGTTCTAGTCTTTTCGCATCCCACGACTGCCGATGACGGGTACCCGACGGTCTACTATGTCTGTTGGTCCCGACCTCTACCTCCCCATTGAGGCGACCGCCGAATCACCCTAGTGTCACCGCGTCACAGCATTCTGACTGCAAAGCTACTTTTGCAGTCAAGGCTTACCCACCCAGTAGTTCCACGCAGACCCAACCTCTGCGAGCACATCCTAAACATCTGCCACCGCACAGAGGACTACCGGGAGCACCTTACGTATCTCAGGAAGCCGTGTGCTTCCCCTTCCAGTCCTTCAGAGCCGACAGAATAATCAGATGAACATGCACTCCCCTTGTGCCTCATGACACCATGATGATCACCCCGTTGGGTTATTCACCCTCAAATGTACAGACTAGTCCAAGCGCCTCATTTTAATGTGTCATTAGACCCTATGTCTAAACATTTTTTTATGCGCTTGGTTTACCTCACCAGGTTTCCATTTTACTTGGTTATCCCCATTCACATTGACTTCTTGTTCAAGTTACCAAGTTTCTCTTGCTTATTAATTTCAGTCATATAACTTAATCCATTTAAGTTTATTAATAAGCCCACAACATGTTATTCTCTAGATTGTGATCCAAGGTCTGTAATAGACAATCCCTACATATTCTTGTTTGATTCAAAGTTACAATAACATGTTCAAATTAATACGTAATTAATTCTATATCAATTTACAAGTTTTCTGTCTAACATGTCACTTATCATTTATGATTAAATATAACCTATTCCAATTCATAAGTTTGCCTCATTCTTTCTTATTTAATCATAATTCCATCTTATATTATCACTACAACTTATCATTGTTCACTTATTAACTTAGTTCTCTTAACTAAGGTCCACTAATAAGTTTCTCTTTCCATAAATATAATTATGTTGTCCTCGTCCGTAGGTTTCAGATTCTCGTTTTCACAAATAACTTAATTTACAATTAAGTACAATTTTATCTCATAACATAAGTTATTCCAATGTCCTTATTGATTATTATAACTTAAGTTATAATTCCCATTTGTCCCTAAGACAAACCTTAACATGTTATTCTTATCAACATATTTCATATTTTCCAAGTTTTCAAATTACTTAATTTATAATTAAGTACAACTTCTTACACTTCATAAATTTTCCCCCAATTGCTGATTACTTAATTTATAATTAAGTGTCACTTATTTTGTTTCACCAATTATCTCATTTCCTTACTAGTTTATTATAACCTAAGTTATAATCTTCACTTGTCCCTAGGACAAGTCTACCATTATACAACGTTCTTACTAATGTCATTTATTTATAATAGGTTATTACCATTCCTCATATATTCCATTCCTTTACTGTTGTAATTAGTTTTCATTCAATTCCATTTATTTCTATTAATTACAATTAATGATGTTTATCAGTCCTTCCATTTACATATATTTATATATATGTATATATTAATGCACTAGACCTCTCACATTAAGCCTATACTTGTGGATGCTGGATTTGCCGGGCGGTTCCGGGAAGACTTCTACCACAAGTTGGCTTAACCTCGTGTCTTAGCGCCAATACATGTATTATTTATGCATCTAGACCCCTCACACTAGATTTACCACTTGTGAATGCTGGATATGCCGGGCGGTTCCGGGCAGACTTCTATCACAAGTGTAATCTAACCTCGTGTCTAAGCGCGTTACAATGTTCAATTACTGTGAATCTAGGCATGTTCGTTCTTTAACAATTATTCCTATTTCATTATATGTTTTCATGCCTCTTTTTTTCCAAGTCATATTTATTATGTACCATATGCCCAAATTAAGGTCTTTAACCATAATTTGATTTATGTCCCAAATCCATGTTCATGTATTCAGTTCTATGCTAACATAAAACCATTTAATCATATAACTATTCCAATTCATACAAGTAAGGGTTCATGTATAAAAATGTGACAAGTTAAATGTAATACGTACAACAGTAGTTGTTGCCCAAATTCTAACAAGCTTATTTTGCAACATATGAATAATCCAGGGTGTCACTTAAATCTTTTTAACATATATTAAACATTTCAACATATCCTATTCTAAGTCGTCATATATAACATTTTCATGCTTTTAATTGTTCTAGCAAATTAGAATTGTACATACATCAATGGGGAATGTTTGAATGATAACATATCATTATCGAAACTGATACAACTTAAATCCACTTGCCTCAATTCGCTTTCCAAATCCTGGATCTGGTCCAGATCTAACATTCCATGGTTTTCCCCTAATTGGATTCAGAACCTAGTAACCATGGATTCATAATTTTTACTAAAAGAAAAAGGGAAGAAAGAAGATAAATTGAAATAGACCAGATCTAGAAAATTACCTCACTTTGATTATATCTAAGAAATAGAAGAGTAACTGCAGAGGTCGAATCACAAATCTCTGAACCAGTCTAGATTTTGATTGTTGAAGAAGAAAAAGGCTAGATCAAACTACGTTGGAGCAGCACCTTGTCGTCACAATTGAATTAGATGAATAAAACAATGGGTCTAGGTTCTATTTGTAGTTGATGTGCACGTAAATATGCATATTTATTTACACATTTATTCCTGTTTTAGTTTAAATAAATGACATATGTGGGTATTTTATCGTGATTAAACCATAATTCAATTAATTTCAAAATATCATACAATCATCGTCATACAAAGGAAAAATGGTCATTTTTTGTGCTTATGTTATTTTGAGAATTTTGTACTTGGACATTTCTCATTGTTTTTGTAGAAATATTGGTGCATATGGAAGAGGGCTTCCTGAAGAATTATATGCATACAAAGGAATGAAGAAATAATTCTCATACATAATCATGGAGGACCCCACTTACTACACTTAAAAGCTAATGGACAAATTAGTGGATGATAAAGCTTCAGGCAAATTTGATGATGGAGTAATTAAAGCGTGATGATTAATTATGGCCACACTTCCTAAAGGGCATGCTTGGTAGCACGCTAAGGTGGATTAGGGTTAGTGTTTTATTACATGTATAAATATCCCCTTATGTTTATGTAGCCTCCTCTCTCTCTCTCTCTTTTCTCCATTCTCTTTTAGTATAGTTTAGGAGATTAGCTTTTCTCTCTCTTTTAATTTCATGGCTACTTAGCCATTTTCTTTATGTAATTTTTTTAGTGTAATTTTAATATAGTGCTCTTTTCTTTTGTTCTCCATTTGCTTTCATGTCATTAGTGTAGATTTATTTTTATGCAAGTAGAATAGATTTTTTATCTTTGTTTGCTCTTTTTTTTCTCTTTTATAATGAAATCTCTTTATGTTATCATTGAATATATTATGAGTAGTTAAACCCCTTCAATTTAGGGGTAGTGAAGCTCTCATGATTCATGAACAATTAATATAAGAATTTCATGTTTCTAACTCTCTTATTTAAGCTTAATCTAAAATTGGATATAGATAAAGTAAAGATTTTATATGGTGAAAATTGATAGCACATGTTGGTTGATTATTCCCAAATGTGTTATACTCATATCATTAATAGAATCATACTTTATCACAATCTAGTTCATTTTAGAAAAAAAATAGTGACATTAAAAGTGAAACCATCCTTGATGTTCCATGTAGTTAGTGAATATTAACATACAAAACAAACTCATAATGTTTCATTTTATTAGAACTATTATTTTCTATGATAATTAGGGCTTTAAGTTTGTATTGAAAATTGATGATTTATATAATGACCCGAACTTCCCCATGAAGGAAAGCGCCGATTGCTTTGAGTACAACATACATCGAAACACAAACAGAAGAACATTTCAATGCTTATTACAACAATTCCATCAGAATACAAGAATATACAGAGTACGAATAAATATTATGCATCAGAAAAATATCAGAGATTCACATTACATTTAAATACATAGCAGCGGAAAAATAATACAAAACACAACTGAAAGTAATACACGGATATAGAGCTTTCCGAGCATCGTTCCAGCTGTAAATCAGGATCCTGTGAATATAAATCTGCAAAACCAAAACTACTAGCTTCCCGTGTCGAAAATAGGGGCACCCAGAGTTTAGGTTAAAACAAAAAACTCCAGGTCAGTCATGTGACTGGTGTGAGAACTAAAACAATTATTAATCTTTATTTTAAAGTTAGGTAAATCAAGGGA
Organism: Allium sativum; assembly: GCA_030737875.1. NCBI lineage: Eukaryota > Viridiplantae > Streptophyta > Magnoliopsida > Asparagales > Amaryllidaceae > Allium > Allium sativum. The sequence goes on from CM060925.1 coordinate 162,349,587, forward strand.
CAACGCCGTATAACACGGAACGGGTTTCCTCCCAAGAATACCAGTGCATAAAACAAACAGCGCAATGCTAAATAAAGAAAAATGAAGCTATTATAAGACCCAGGTCCCATCACACAATGCAACGCAAGCCGGAGGATAGGGTTTTTACCTTATAATAGCCAAAGAATGCTTGATACGCTAAATTTCATCTTTTATTATTACTATAAGTGAAGAAAACAATTTCAATCATAAGTATCAATCATAGACGGCATAAGTGCCCCATACCACTATGTCGCCATACAAGGCTCTACAAATAAAACCGCAAAGGTCGTATTGGAAATTGGATTTCCTTCATGAGTGGAGGCAAGGGGCAAGCTCCTCTCCGTTCGATCTTCAGGGTCGGTCCTCTCTTACTTTTGAGGATTGGCAATTCCTGAACACACGTTTCTCGGTCCTAACAAACCTATATCCGAGGCGCCTCACATCCAACAACCACACAGGTAAAAAGTATACAAATGTCAGGGCTGGTAGGTCACTGACATCACCCATAGCTGGAAAGAAACATCGTGCTCTCCCTGCAGTCACTATCCCGTTTTTGACTCATACCGAGGTGTGAGGCTCGCGAATTAACGACATACACAAAGCTATGCCACATAGGCTGTGCTTTGATCATCAACCACAACTTTGCTTTTCAACAGAAGCCTTGATCATTTGCCACTTAGGCATGCCACACATGCAATTCATGCCATGCGATTGATATCTATCGATATATAGCCTCTAAGCTCATACGTCTCAGAGAAGGGCGTTAAGCAAGAGAATAAACTCTCCGCCGCCAAATAGATATATATTTAATAGAAATCAATCACACAGAATAAAATCCAATGTCAGACACACAGTCCATTTACAAGTTCGTTTTTGGTCTGAACGAAACTGAAGGAACCTTATTCCTTACATATCCATCGATCTCCAAATACGTCTGGACGATCACCAACTGATTCCCTCCTCTTGGGTGTACATCCCAATCAAGATCATCAGTAATCATCCAAACGATGTGAAGACCTCCGGTATTCAACCACCGTCTTCACCTTCGACTTATCATCGAATCGGTTATTCAGAATGGGTATAAACTCGGCCTTTCCGAATAACCCGCGTATATAATAAACAAGTGTTACACAAACACAACATACGCCTCATTCCGATTCAGAATATTCTTTTATTCAAATTTTCACATTCTTAGGGAAAGGTTCCCATTAATTTTATCAAAGATAAATTCTTCTAAATTTATTCTTTAATCTTCTTTTGGATATCATTTCAAACCATGTTAAGGTTTTCCAAACTAGTAGGAATTAGCGAACCACATCGAAGTAATCATTTATTTTATTTTCCAATCCTAACCTATTCATCCCATGGAGCAAAACTTGTAATACTCCATATCTAACACCACGGTGTTATCGGTAAATATTAATTACCATTTCACATTCAATTCCAATTAAAGATTTAACTATCGCTTTGGAGCAAAACTGGTGATACTCTATTCTCGATCACTTTAATCTAATTAAATATTCATTAAAACTCCACTTAGTTTTAATCTTCCCAAAAATCAATATCCTGTCATTAACTGGGTTAAAGAACCAATGTCATCTAAAACACGGTTCACGATAAACCCAAAATCACATCCTATTGTTAATCATGTTAAAGAACAGGTGTTATTCAAAACACCACTCACGGTAAACCCCAAAAACCAATTTAAGTTCAATTCCAATTAAATACTAATTAACTGGACAATTTCACTAAATCTTAATTAAAAGATTTATTTTTTCTAAACTGGGTCCAAGAATAGTGTTATTCAAGACACCATTCACGACGAACCCAAAATCCCATTTGATATTAAATACAAGGCTCTGAATAGAAAATATATCGTCTTATATTCAATATCAAATTCTGAAACCAACAGATATCGTATTGGAAATAACGATACAAATATATCTTTCAAATTTCGACAACCATATCTGTATAATCACGAAATCCAACATCAAAATATTCCGAAGATAATTTCGATTCAAATCCATTCCAGTTTGTATACTGGAAATTCTGATTATTTTTAAAACCACTTCAAATCCAATTTATTTATTTAAAAATAATTGGATTTTAATTCTAGTTATAAAGTAGTTCATTTCGATAAAAATATGTTTTTATCCTTACAAATGTGGAATTTCTCATCCCAGTTCATTCAGAATCATTTATTATGATTTTTCACAAATTATTGATATTTCTAATTATTTTATCAAGGCTCGGACAGTCGATTTCCAATAACGGTCGTCGGACTGCACTTACAACGACTTTTTCCAAATTCGATTTGGACATAATTCCAAATCTAACCGTTAGATTTCAAATTTCTAATATTCATTGGAAAGCTCTTTTCGATATGAACCCAACGGTTCCGGTTTCAGGAGAATCCGACGGTCGGATCTCCCGTAACGTCAATTCGAAGTCAATGGTCGAAATTCGCGAACTGCCGCGGCGCGGCGCGTTCTATTCAGGCCATTTAATATATATAATATATATATTATATATATTTCGTCGATTTCAATTCTAAACGTATTTTATAAATCGTTTAACTTTGTTTTCAAAATTATTTCAACTTCATATTCTATTTTAAATCAAAATTGAATATTCCATATCATTAGTATATAAATGATAATATTTTCAAAATATTAGATTTTGAAATCATCTCCATTTCTATATTCATTATAAAAACGAATATAATCGATATAAATATTGTTCGCGTCCAAATGGCGCACATCTAATCAACACGGCTTTATATATTTCAATGACTTCGTTATTCTATTCAACAAATGAATATTTTCTTCAACACATGAATATATATATTTCTTTCAACACATGAATATTCTCAACACATGAGTATCATCAACACATGACTATTTTTGTTATTTAATATATTTTATAAAATTATGATTTCTATCGTTTAATTCTTAATCAGACTCCAACCGTAAATTAGTAAGAGAACAATTCCCTAAGTATTAACCCCGAAGGCCGAAACCAACATCAGATCAATACCCAGGAAACCACTCATCTTAACTAGTTTCCAGCTAGTTTCTAATTTTATATATGATAAATATGTGAATTTTATTGTTAAAATATTTCGTTCAACACATGATAAGTTTCAACACATGAATATTCTCAACACATGAGTATCGTCAACACATGACTATTTATTCTATTCAACACATGAATCTTTATTTTATAATATTCTTTATTTTCCCAATTGGAATGAGGCCCAATCAATTACCATATAATGTTAATTATATGGATTCCATACAACACATGTATATAATAGCAATGATAAATAATCAACCATCATCCAAAGTGCACCACACAACTGCATAAGCATTAAACATAAATAATTAACGCTTACACAGTCTATCAACCTATCGATTGACATACAATTAAACAATTGGGATTAGTGTACGCCAAATATCATCCCAACACCCGTGTGGGGTTTCAATCCACAAACACAGAATATTATTTGTGCAGTTGGGCGACGTGTAAAATTTATCGTCGCAATCAATATCCTTCAAATGGGTGTACATAAACAATTCGTCTGATTTGTAAATGAATATTTATTTATTCACATTCACGTTAAAAATTATATTTTTAACGATAATTAATTTATTTCAACACATGAATATATATTTCCATTCATTCCACATCACAATCAATTTTCACAACACGCAAAGTCAAGCAAGTCGTCCATGGTCTGTGGACGACGGGTGTCGGGTGCTGCTAAGCACCGTCTGCATCATAGTATATAATTTCAACTAGAAAACAAGAGTTGAATTGAGAAGTTCTCACCCATAAGCTAAACTAATTCGTCGCGATTCTTCTAATGTAGAAAATCTTTGTCGCCACGCTCGCTTTTGTCGTTCTCTGCACTCGAATTCGCCTCTTTGGCTCTAGAACTTGCATACAGCCTCCAAACTTCACCAAACTTTGTCAGTAGCCTAAACGCGCCATTCCGGACAACTTTGGTCCAGGGGACTTTCTTCCAAAACTGCACCAATTCGCCGGAAATAGCCAAAAACATCAGCAGGTCCGTCGACTACGGACGCGTTTTCTGGACAGCTCCACAATCCAAAATATGACTTCCATATAGCCAAATCGAAGAGGAGAGAGTTCTCTACGACTTTTGTACAGTGGAGTCTTGGCTAAAAATGCACGGTTTGGTAGTTATTCACGAAATAGCGACAGCGTGTTATTTGCAAAACGGGAAATTTGTGAAAAATGTGATTTTTGAGGAGGAGGGGCCCACGGCCGGATCTAGGTGGCTGGAGGGGGGCGCTGGACCTGGTTGACGTGGGGGAGGGTGCGAGTGGTGGTGGTAGGGTCCGGAGTGGTGGCGGTGGTGGTGTTTGGGTTATAGGGTTTGCTAGTTGAAAGAGGGAAAGAGGAGGAAGAAGAAGAGGAGGAGGAGAGGAAAAGGAGGAGGAGGAGGTGGTGGTGGCAGTGGAGGAGGGGCGGCAGCGATTTGGGGGAAGGAGGAGCCCATTTTTGATTTTTTTGAAGGAGGAAGGAGATGAAGAATTATGAAGAGAAAAAGGAAGCTAAGTGTTTATATGCCAGTTCCTCCCGAATCGTCCGACTGCAAACGATCTCCGTTTGCCGCGGATTTCGGATACGACATAGTAGACGTGAAGACGAGTCCAACGAAACAAGTTTCGTCGAATTCCGAGTTCGTTTGACCGTCCGTTAAAATTCTCAAAAATGCTTAGATAAGCTCTAAAAATACGATTTTGGCGCACCAATTCTTCTTGCACGCTCACATGCTAACTCCAAACATCATGCCCTTTTGGATTTAACCATTATTAGACGATACGAATCCAAAAAAAACGAAATCGAATTCTGAGGTTGTATCAATAACGTTCCTTTGTAAAATGACTGCCTGTTTTACCCTGAACTGTTTTAGCTCGCACGGCCACATACTAACTCCGTTCGACGCGCCCTTTTGAACTCAACAATGGTTTGTCATTATGAATCCAGAAAAATTTATCTCGTCGAATTCTGAGCTCATATGCAAAATTTCACTTTTTAAGGGCTATGTATTACCAACCGAAAACCCCAACCAATTGCCACTATTCCGGATCTCGGAATATATCGAAGCTTATACTTTTTGGAGTTGTAAACGATATTTTGAACTCAATGGAAGTGGTTTCGAGTCCAAACTCATTCGTATGCAAAATTGCTATTTTTAAGAGCTATATTTCCATAGCGACTATTCTCAATTTTCAACTGGGCATAACTTTTGATTCCCGCTATGAAATTTTGATTTTTCGGATTCGTTGGAAAGATTTTTTCAAATAAATTCTAATATTTTTGGTTTCGCTAAAATTCGATTTATTTTGAATCCTGTAAATTCATTTGAAATTTGAAATCGAATTTTCAAACTACCGCGCCATTTTCAATTCCTTTTATAATTAAAAATAAATATTTATATTCTAACGACGATTCAAATAAATATATACATTCTAATTCTATTAAAAATAAATTTCTCATCATTATTATTTAAAATAATTCATTTTAAATATTCAAAATTCATTAAAATAACCAAAATAAAAATTTTAAATTCGCTCGGAATTCCGGGTTGTTACAATCTCCCCCACTTAAAACTTTTCGTCCCCGAAAAGGAATGGAGCTGAAAGTTGTTCAACCAACAACTCAACTTTCATTATTTTCTTTACGGCTTAAGTTCTTCAACTTTTCAGTTTCTAAGAACTTTTCAAAATTTTCAAAAATTTGGCTAACGCCCTAAATTTTCGAAAAATTTCGCCATAACCTCCCCTGCACCGGGAGCTTCGGGATATTTCAAATAGCCTCCCATGGCACTCACCAATCCAAAAGAAAAAGAAAAAGACAAGCGGCTAGCCAATCGGCTCATAAAATCATCCAAGCCCAATAAATTTATAAACATGTACCTATTTGTCGGGCAAATAATTTTATTCTTCTGCTCTAGCCTCCTTGCTATGAACTGTTCAATAGATATACATGTATATGCATGCAATTGTAATCAATTTTAAATTCAGTTCTGAATTTGGTTCAATTTTGTAACAACCCAGGGAAAAACTCGACGCTCGAATTTTCGACAACAATATATAAACCCGTATTACTTGCCAAAAACCCAAGTATCGAACCCCAGAATGTCATTAGAAAGAAATTAAAGGGTGAGAATAGAAAGAAAGAAATATTAGAATAGAAGAAAGAAGAAGAACACATACCAGAATCTCACAGCAGAACGAATAAAATATAATATAACAAATCTTTTTATATAAAGAACCGTATATACATACCAATTATCAGAGTACATCATACATAGCGGAAAAATATCTGTATAAAACTAACGGTGAAGCTGCCTGCTTCTAGCTCCTGAAACTCCAAGCAAAACCTAACCTGGAACATACTCGGTCTGACCCAAGCACATTTGAAGCAAAGCAAAATACACCGGGTCAGTCTAGAATACTACCAGTGATAAATTCACAGCACACACACACAACTTGCTTAACTTTATAAAATCCTTTTGAAATCAAAGGGTAATAGTAAGACCAGCCCACACATGAACACGGACGGTTTTTACCTTACTATAACCCAAAACGTTTTGAAATCATAACTTGCACTGATATTATCATAATGTCTAAATATAAATAAATAATAATCTAGAGGAACGCTTGCATCTCACGCTCCATATATATAATATACAATTAAAAACCGCGGGCGCTTATTGGAAATTGGATTCCGACTTTGACAAGGTATGGAACCACCTTCCGATCGTGTATCTCTAGAGGCGAATACACTGGGTTCAACAAGAACGTCTTGCAACCTGGCCCACACATGAGCGACCACTCATTTCGCTTGAGTGTATTGAATGTATATCACCGATGGTTGGGATCAGCAACCGCCTCCCGAAAGGGGACAGCATCGAATATAGATTAAAGAAGCAAATAGAATTTCTCTAGATATGTGATTATACACCCTAATGGGAGCGACCCACATAGCCATGCTGCCTGCCCGATTTTTGTCATTTCCCGGTTGATGAGGCTTAAGGCTAGAATTTACTTTAAAACATCTGGTCATCATTCTCTTTGAATGCCACATCGTCAGATCCGTCAAATCACTAATTGACGTCCACAAATATACTCTGGGTATTAAAGAAGTGCCCCTCTTTGCCACCAACTCGGTATATTTGAAAAAATCAACGTACGTGGTTCTAAGGAAATACTCTGTCAGACATTCGTCCATACAAGTCATCCAAGAACAGGGTGAACCGAAGGTACCCTCCTACCACATCCAATATAGGAATCACCCCAAGGATCAGTAGTGAGAAGTCCTTGCAATCCGTAGATTTCAACCACGATAGAATCACAAATCAAATAACTCTGGTTGCAAGCTAGAGGAATTTGACCAGTAGTCCTTCCGCTTACGAAGATCCACGGTCTTCACTTGCTCCGTCTTCAATCGACATCTTCACGTATTTATTGGTCGGAATGGTTTTTGAATATAAATTCGATCTCGGTCTTTCCGTACTAACAATCGTATTGGTCACGTTTGATAGTCGGTGATTTAACTATCAAATACCAAATGTGTGAATAAATTGAGCTTGCTGATTCAGTACTTGGCACTACCTGGCCTATTTAAAATATATTTAACGAATTTGTAAATAAAATTTTAATGCTTCTTATATATTCAAAACATTATTTTTATTCTAATTTTATTTTAACCCAAACTATTTTCTATGGTTTAGAACATGTGTATATATTTAACTTCCTATTTCCATTTCCATTGGCAATATACTTTTATTTTATAAAAACCTTTTTCCCACATTTTCTTTAAAAGAAGACACCACGATGTATATATATATAAATGTAATACTTAATGGTATAAACCAAATTACCGAATCTGATCTGACAAATCAAATGTCAAATTTATCAAATATTCTTATTTACCTTATAATTAACATTTATATTAAAAACCTCGTACTCATGTTTAATATTCCTCGTATGGAATAATTTACCAATTACAACACCTTGCACTTACCACAAACGAATATTATTCCTCGATAATAGTGAAGCCATTCAAGTTGGGGTATTCTATTTACCTCTCAGACCTTGATCGACAACATTTTCATCTCAGAATAATAATAGATTGTCACTTAACCATTGGTATTAAAATCTCCTCTATCACTTTGGTTTCAAAATCTGGTTTTATAAAACTTTTCTTATATTTGGAATCTTCGTTCGAAAACCTTTTACTTAATTCCTTTAATTAAGTAAATATTCACTAAAACATCACTCTTTAATCTAACCCATAATTCATATTATCACATTTGGATAAAAACCACATGTCGAATAATATACTTTCATCCATCGGCATTCCTATAATAAATTCTATCTTGGATTTCCAACTAAAATCCTCTTACTACCTTCCTCACAGTAAGACCTTTTTAACTTGGGTTAAAAATTCCAAAGTCCTCTTACCAATGTTTCACACAAACCATTGTATGTAATTTCTTTTGCGATGTTTCGCTCAATCCAATTCTTAAACATTCAAAGTCATCACTTTGTTTTAAAGACCCTTTTTACCTTGACTAAAATACCATTTACCCTTTTCACAACTTCTTAGATTTTAATTTAAAACCATTACTATATTTCAGTATATTTTTAATCTATTTATCATCTCCTTATTCCAATTGAATTTTTTTTTACTTAATTTAACAATTAAGAAAAATCTTATTTAAATCTCCACATTTACTAGCCCATTCTATTTGCAATTCTCGTTTAAACCTTGAATTACAAACCTCCTTTATAAAACTCTTATCGCCCTTTTGATCAAACTATAAGGCCACTTAATCATCCCTTAATTGAAATCCTAATTTAAAGTCATTGCTTTAATTATTATTAAATAAAATAACAATTAACTTCCATATTAACTATATTAAAGATGGTTAACCTCTTTATTAACTAAAATAGTATAATTATCATTTTAAGAGCTTATTCAATATTTAATTAACTTTATTTACTCCAAACCCCTCGACAGTTTCTTAAATTCTAGTTAATCAGAGATTGACTAATGTTTTACATTATCCGTTAAACTTTAACAAATATTCAGAAGATTTTAATCAAATTTATTCCATTCGATAATTTTACTCAAAAATGGTTGATTTTACCAACCGTACACATCAGTTATTCGTTAACTGATTTTCATTTGTCATTTCCATTTTTAAATTGATTAAATAACTAAGTTAATTTAAAAATACCATTTAATTGTTTTTTAAAAAAACAATCATTCCTTTTTCCCACCCGTAGGTAAACCCTCTGGCTCTTTAGCTTTTAGCACATGTACACAACTTGTTACATAACCCATTTTAAATCATTTCTTTTAAAAGTCGATTTAAAATATTTATTTATAAATCTCTAATTTAATTATAACATAAAATTACTAAAGAGCGTCTAGTTATAAAATAATTTATAACTTTAAAACTGCGTCAATTCACCGAACGGTAGAACGATGTCTAAAACAACACATTTTAGGCCATTCACTGCCAATTACCCAATCAACACTGTCGGTTGATTTTAAACACAACACAGGTGAATATTTATTCAATCATCACGCTCAAACAGGTTTTTCTATCATATGGGGTTCAATAAATTCAAATATCAACAGTATAAAGCAAATAAACAATACATGTAATATTTGAGGAATCTGGTCGGATCCCTCCAACCTGTCCTTCCCTGCATCACAGCTCGTTATACATTTCATAATAATATATGAAATAAATTTCAACCATCTATAAATTTAAAACGATGGATTATAAATAACAGCAACCAATCAACCAATAATCAGCCAATGGCAACCAATCAAACAATTTATATTTTTAAAGGTAAATTATATTTTAATATGAATTTACCACATCACAGGATTTCAGAAGGTGTGAGAATTAACTCACCAGATTTATACGGTTGGCGGTTGACGTGTTTGTCCCTTTTAATTTGAACCAAACGTTCAAAATTAGCTGAAATTTTAACTATGTCAGATAACTGCCTAGTCAGTGCCATTACCTAGGCCTCGTCTCTGCGATCCCAACAGATCCAGTTTCGTCAGATTTCGTTATCGTATGAGGAAGTTACGCTAATTCAAAGATTGAATATATATACGATTTTATAACTAACTAAATTAATTATAAATTAAATAATTAAAACTAATTTACCTTAACAAAACCCACCACGTCATCCTCGTACAAATGAAAAACGCGTTTTCCTTTTTACCAATTCTTCAAAACCGACATCACCTTCCTCCTTGATCATACGATACCATCTTCAACCCAAGTTCAACACCAATGAGTTCACCGCGCCGCCACTGTGCATCACCGGAGCACCCACCGGACACCCCATCGTCAGCGCCCCAGCGAGCAGCCCCCACACCCGACCCCTCAACATCCAACTCGCCTTCCTCCGGCGTGAAATCCGATCATCCATGAAATTCAACCACCACCGAACCAATCGGACTGCCACACCACCACCGTTGGAACCCCCTTGCCACCACGCTTCATCGAACCCCCAGCCCCTCGACAACCAGAATCGCCGGAAACACCCAAAATTACTTTGCCACTTTCGAAATTAAACCCAGAAAACACACTTTCGTTCATCTTCCAAATTCCGACACCCCCGACCACCAGAGGTCACGCCACCACCGCCAAAACTTCCGCCTGACTCTCCTCTTCAATTTCCCCAAGGTCCCATCACCTCAAATCAACCGAGTCTCCTTAATTTCTGAAAAGAACATAACTGTCCAGTTTGGGTTTTTTGGGCGATTCCGACCACCACGGTTGACGATAGGTCACCAAATTTTTGGTGAAGCTTCCCCTCGGCCCAATCTACAACTTTCGCTTTGGAAACCCCCTCAATTTCATCACGGATTTAAAGATATAATTGATTTTGTGTTTGTGGGCTTTATTGCAAAATGGTCGCTGTAGAAATGTTGTGGACGGGATGGACTGATCTTGGGCTGATGGAAGTTCATATATATAAAGGAAAAATAATATTTATTTATCTCAATGTGACGAACGATATTTTATTTTGTACCTATCGCTATTTTTGACGTTGTTTATTCGCTGCTGCGCTCACATACAAACCCCATTCGAGATGCGAATGGACGACATAGTATAATTTGACGATACGGTCCTAATGAAACTTGTTTCGTCGAATTCCGAGTTCGTTTGCTCGAATGGCCCTCGTTCACGTTCAAATGGTCATTTATATTTGTATTTTATTTTGCCACGCTCACAAATTAAACCCGATTGATGCGCCACTTGAAATATAGAAATAATTTACTGTTGCGGTCCCAATAAAATTTGTTTCGTCGAAAACAGAGGTCGTTTGAATAAAGTCCCTTTTATAACTGCCCAATTCAAATAAAATAAACCAATTTTAAAATACCTCAATATAATACTATTAAAATATTGAAATTGGCCATACACGCCTAGAATATCGTATATTACCATAATAAAATATCCCGGGTTGAGTTTGAAGCCAAATCAATATTATATAAATTTAAAAAAACATTTATTTAATATAAATAACGATAAAATTTATAAAGGAATTCCACAGCGACCTTTTCAAAATTTTATTTGGACATAAAATAAAATCTACAGCACGAAAAATCGATTTTTCTCTTTCATTAGGAAAATATTATCAAACAGAATCCGACATTTCTTGTTTCGAGAAAATCCGACTTATTTTGGGCCCTGTACAGCTGTTTGAAGTTCAAAACGCCAAATTACGAACTGCCGTGCCGCTGCAGCTCGTTTTATAATTAAATTATATATTAAATATTCCATCGTCGTTTTAATAATGAAATCATCATGAAATTTCAATACAAACCATATTAAACCAATTTAAAGTTGGTCGTTCACGTTACACAGTAAAATCACATTTTCCCAAATATTCTGGAAATAAAATATTATTATATTATTAATATAATTTAAATATTCAAATTAAAATGGTCAAATCAATTATTTAAATTCAAACCCATATTTAAATAAATAAAATATTTCAAATAAATGGTCAGAAAATACGGGACATTACAAATTTGGCATAATGGTTCAAAATTTTAAAAAATGAAACCAATAATCAAACAACACAACCATCAATCAATTAATTGATTAGCTTTTCAAATTCATAACTTTGATACATATATAGAAAATCATGTTTTTGATGTCAAATCCCAACAATAGACCCTATCTAGTTTTGGTTCTCACACCAGTCAATTGGAAATATATAGATATCACACCTTCGAAACTCGAACATAAATACTGGTGATGTAGCTACAATCATCAGAATCATCTCCGGACGACTAGAGTGCGATTCTATATCTATCCAGTATATTAAAACTTCAAATATACGTTCATGACGCGTATATGCAAAACCTTTATATATCGGATTGTCCAAATTCAATACAAATAAATATTCAAATATGTATAAAACGATTTAAATTTCAAAACAAATTTTGTCTTCATTTTAAAAATATACTCTTCACACTCGTTCTAGGATACTACTGATCCCATCTCTAACGAGTTATTCTCATTGGACATTACTAATCCAATCTCTGATGAATTCTTTCGTTCGGTTCTAATGTGTCTTGTTCTAGAGCTCTGTAAACCAAAGCTTTGATACCACTATATAACGACCCGAACTTCCCCGTGAAGGAAAGCATGGATTGCTTTGAGAACAACACACATCGGAACACAAACAGAAGAACATTTCATTGCTTATTACAACAATTCCATCAGAATACAAGAATATACAGAGTATGAATAAATATTATGCATCAGAAAAATATCAGAGATTCACATTACATTTAAATACATAGCAGCGGAAAAATAATACAAAACACAACTGAAAGTAATACACGGATACAGAGCTTTCTGAGCATCGTTCCAGCTGTAAATCAGGATTCTGTGAATACAAATCTGCAAAACTAAAACTACTAGCCACCCGTGTCGAAAATAGGGGCACCCAGAGTTTAGGTTAAAACAATAAACTCCAGGTCAGTCATGTGACCGGTGTGAGAACTAAAACAGTTATTAATCTTTATTTTAAAGTTAGGTAAATCAAGGGACCACGCCGTCTAACACGGAAGGAGTTTCCTCCTAAGAATACTAGTGCATAAAATAAACAACGCAATGCTAAATAAAGAAAAATTAAGCTATTATAAGACCCAGGTCCCATCACACAATGCAACGCAAGCCGAAGGATAGGGTTTTTACCTTATAATAGCCAAAGAATGCTTGATACGCTAAATTTCATCTTTTATTATTACTATAAGTGAAGATAACAATTTCATTCATAAGTATCAATCATAGACGACATAAGTGCCCCATACCACTATGTCACCATACTAAGCTCTACAAATAAAACCGCAAAGGCCATATTGGAAATTAGATTTTCGTCATGAGTCGAGGCAAGGGGCAAGCTCCTCTCTGTTCTAGTCACTCTAGAAAATGTCTCAAGACCACACACAGCGATCCTGGATCTTCAGGGCCGGTCCTCTCTTACTTTTGAGGATTGGCAATTCCTGAACACACGTTTCCCAGTCCTAACAGTCCTATATTCGAGGCGCCTCGCATCCAACAACCACCATGGTAAAAAGTATATAAATGTCAGGGCTGGTAGGTCACTGACATCACCCATAGCTAGAAAGAAACGTCGTGCTCTCCCTGCAGTCACTATCCCGTTTTTGACTCATACCGAGGTGTGAGGCTCGCGAATTAACGCCATACACAAAGCTATGCCACATAGGCTGTGCTTTGGTCATCAACCACAAGACTTTGCTTTTCAACAGAAGCCTTGATCATTTGCCACTTAGGCATGCCACACAGGCAATTCATGCCATGCGATTGATATCTATCGATATATAACCTCTAACCTCGTACGTCTCAGAGAAGGGCATTAAGCAAGAGAATAAATTCTCCGCTGCCAAACATATATATATTTAATAGAAATCAATCACACAGAATAAAATCCAATGCCAGACACACAGTCCATTTACAAGTTCGTTCTGGGTCTGAACGAAACTGGAGGAACCTTATTCCTCGCATATCCATCGATCTCCAAATACGTCTGGACGATCACCAACTGATTCCCTCCTCTTGGGTGTACAACCCAATCAAGATCATTAGTAATCATACAAACGATGTGAAGACTTCCGGTCTTCAACCACCGTCTTCACCTTCGACTTATCGTCGAATCGGTTATTCAGAATGGGTATAAACCCGGCCTTTCCGAATAACCAGCGTATATAATAAACAAGTGTTACATAAACACAACATACGCCTCATTCCAATTCAGAATATTCTTTTATTCAAATTTTCACATTCTTAGGGAAAGGTTCCCATTAATTTTATCAAAGATAAATTCTTCTAAATTTATTCTTTAATCTTCCTTTGGATATCACTTCAAACCATGTTAAGGTTTTCCAAACTAGTCGGGATTAGCGAACCACACCGAAGTAATCATTTATTTTATTTTCCAATCCCAATCTATTCATCCCATGGAGCAAAACTGGTAATACTCTAGATCTAACACCATGGTGTTATCGGTAAATATTAATTACCATTTCACGTTCAAATCCAGTTAAAGATTTAACTATCGCTTTGGAGTAAAACTGGTGATACTCTATTCTCGATCACTTTAATCTAATTAAAGATTCATTAAAACTCCACTTTGTAACAACCCGCAAATTCGAGCCCTTTGAGTCGACGAAATACCATACAAGTCCGACCCCAAAGGGCATGGAAATACGAATCATTAATAGAAAGAAATTAGGGGATGAGATAGAAAAGATAGAACTAATAGAATAGAAGAAGAAGAAGAAGAACATACTGAACAGAATCAAAGTAAATACGAAACTCATAGCGGAACGAATAAAATATATTATATAACATAACTTTGAAATACAAAACTGTATTGTATATACATACCATATCAGAGTATAACACATGATATGTCACAGCGGAAATAACTCTACATAACTAATGGTGAAAGCCTCCTGCTTTGAGCTCCTCCAAGTGAATCTGTAAAATCCCGAAACACTTGACTGCCCGTACAAATTTGGGCACCCAAGAGTTTAGGGAAAACGAACAAACAAACTCTGGGTCAGTCATGGGACTGGTGTGAGTAAATCCCAACCATACGGTTTAACTTTGAAATCCTTTTTAAAAGAAAAGATAATAGTAAGACCAGCCCACACATAAACATGGACGGTTTTTATCTTACTATAACCCAAAACGTTTTGATATCAAAATCCAGTGATATTATAATAATGTCTAATCAAGTAAATAACCAAATAGCAGAACGCTTGCATCTCACGCTCTACATACATAGTATAAAATCAAAAACCACAGGGCGCTTATTGGAGATTGGATTCCAACTATGACAAGGTATGGGACCACCTTCCGATGATGTATCTCTAGAGGCAAATACACCTGGGTTCAACAAGAACGTCTTGCAACCCGGCCCACACATGACCGACCACTCATTTCGCTTGAGTGTATCGAATGTATATCACCAACGGTTGGACTCAAACCACCGTTCCCGAATAGGCCGAATCGATAGAGTAAGAAACAAAAGGAATTTCTCCAGATAGCTGATTATACACCCTAATGGGAGCGACCCACATAGCAATGCTGCCTGCCCGATTTTTGTCATTTCCCGGTTGTGAAGCTTGAGGCTACGTCTATCCTTTAGAACATTTGGCCACCATACACTTTGAATGTCACATCGTCAAACCCATCAAATCACTAGTTGATCTTTCCAAAAATATTACGGGTTTAAAAGCTTAGAGAAACGAATTTCTCCGCCACCAGACGCAATACCTTGAAAAGATCGTCTTATGTGACCGTTAGGAATACTCTGTCAGACATTTGTCCATTCAAGTTGTCCTGGGACTGGACAAACCGAAAGCACCATTCTGAAACAGGACGACCCTTGCATTTCACTCCGTCTTCAATTTTCTTCAGCATAATCAAATTCGCAGCGGTTATGCCTATACGGAGTGGTTTTCGATAATATATCCAACCGATCTCTCCGTATTGACAACGATGGTCAAAACACTTCGATAGTTGGTTATTTAACTATCGAAGTAAAACAAACATTCATCCAAATGTACAACTAAACATCACACAACCACGGCCACTTTCTATTTAACATTTGTTCTTATATTTCTTTGGACAAACGTCGTTACTTATTACTTTAGAATAAGTGGATTTCAAACAAACTGTTTCCATTCCTTAGGGAGTAGTGCTATATATAAAAATCACGCTTAAGCTTAGCCAATAGCGTTAATTTAACGTTATAGTTCAAAACTTGTCATACGCTATAATATTCCCCTTTATAACAAATCTCGACATAACCGTCACGCTTAAGCCTAGTCAATAGCATTATTTTATCGCTGTAGTTCAAATGCTTGAAATACACTGCTATATTCCACCTTATACTGATCTTGACATCTCTTACCGTTACAAAAATCTTGACATCTCTTTCCGTTACAGAAATCTTTACATCTCTTTCTGTTACAAAATCTTAACATCTCTTTCTGTTACAAAAATCTTAACATCTCTTTCTGTTACAAAACAAATACCATCCCTCGATAATTGTGAAGCCGTTCAAGTTGGGGTATTTTAATTACCTCTCAGACCTTGATCGACGACGTTCTTATCTTAGAATAGATATAAGTTCGTAACTCAAACCCCTTATACTTTAAAATCAGTAAACGTGCTTCTTGCTATATTTAAATATGGTTTTATGACACCATATCCTTATTTTGAAAACTCGGTTATTTACATTAGCTTATACAAATCCATTTTTAAACATTTCTCTACGCTTCGTCTTTCTTAGACAAATCCCTTATTAAACATTCCTCTTCGCTTTGTCTTCTTTAGACAAATCCCCTATACTTTAAGATCTTATTTAAACTAAATCAACTATTCATTAATTTATTACATTAGATTAATCAGCCCAATCTAATTTAATTAAATAACCAATTATTGATCAAAACAGTTTTCTTGGTAAATATTTAGCCATGATTAACCCACTAATCAATTCTAACAAATCTTTTCATTTTGAATAAATAACATTTATTAATCCAAATAATTTCACTTGTGTCGATTACTATAAAAATAATAATTTATTTCTAAATAATCTCGTTTACTATTAAATAAACAATAATCGATTTTAACTAATCTTACTTAATATGAAATCAACCATAATCTATTTGTAAATATCTCATTTAATTGTTCTTAAAACAATAAATTCTTGTTATTAATCATCTAGTTAATCTCCACCTACTTACTTATTAATCTTATTAATATAAGAATCCACTTTACCAAATCATTTAGTAAGTATGGTGAAACACGTGCTTCGCACACGGTGGGATTTTGGTAAAACAATAGCGGTTAAAACAAATGATACATTTATGGTTGGTTGTTGCCACTTTCTTAATCGATATCATCTATTGATTAAATCAAAATAACGTTTGAATTTCCATTCAACGCTAATATCAACACAATGTTTCAAAAGTCATTTGGGTTCAAACAGTGCATCTATATAAAACAAACAGTACATTTAAATATTGAGGAATCCGGTTGGATTCCTCCAACCGGTTTCCTGTATCCACCGATGTTAGTCAACAATTAACACTGATTCCATACCAGGAAATATTATAATCGATGGAATCAGTCCAACCAATGATGTGTATATATATGCAACGATATATAATTCAACCAATTTAACCATAATGTGCCTAAACAACCATCACACAACATTCAACCATTATTTAAAATATAATTAAAATATTTTAAATAAAAAGAGAGTTAGTGAATTTACTCACCTTGGCGCGTTAACCGTTAAATAACGATTTACGTCGGATGATTCAGCCGGGCGTTTGATTTTGCTATCAATTTCCAAACGAGCTCCAAACAGTTCAAGCCGGTTTCAATACATAGCCTGAGACCGTACGATTCTAACGGATCATTATTATCTCCAAATCAGCCCAAAGGACAATGTTCGGATTCAAAGCCCGGCTCCTCCTTGTATTGTTTCTTCATGATGTAAACAACTCTCGACATACATGTATGCACGAGACCTTCCAAGCCCGCTATCCCTCTTTTTTCTTCCTTTCTTACTCCTCACGTTCTGGTGTTAATATGCCTCTTATTCCAGGGAAGAATCCCGCACCCTACAGTTTGTTCTCCCCTTTCTATTTTTCTGTTTTGTTTATTTACAGGCCTTGCTTTTCTTTCGGCCCAATGCCCCAATTTAAAAGCCCACACACCCGCTTCCCACATGAATACCACACAGTACTTTATTTCCAAACAGTACTATTCTATTGTTATGTATACGTCCTGTCCGACTGGTGCTGTCCATCCATGCTATTCCCTTCTTTCCCATATGAGAATGCATGCTCCCATTTTTGCCTGAACATGTCCCTCCTTTCACCTTATTCCCTTTCATGTTGAAACTCCTGTTTCAAACAAATCTCACTGCTCCATTTAGATAACCACTAACTCTCCTTTTGACGTTAAATCTCCTACTGCCACGTTTTTCCATCATAAAACTCTTTCCCAAACACCTGCGGTTTACTCAGCACAACAATGTCACGAAAACCCCTTTTTGTTTTATACCCTTGCTCACGCATTTCTCTTTTGCACGTTAATACACTTCCTTCCTTCATTAACTACATTTCTTGTTACTTCAAATCTCAAATGCCATGCAATCCCTTCTGTCCTTGCCCACCGTATACCCCATGCTCCATTCAATTGTTCCACCGCTACCTTAACATCCCGAAAGCTTCAACTGTCCACTACGAAAACCAAAGTCTACCTGAACGCATGCACCCACTAAACCTTGTATTCTTCAAAACCCACTTCACCGTATAACTTCTTTTTGAAAACTTCTTCCACTCTTTGTACTCATCATCCCAAGCTTTATGGCATAGTACTCGATCCATGCTTCCTCTTAAACAACTAAACATCATCTGCACAGTTCAAAGCATCGCTCCACCTTCCTCATCAAGCCACTCCTCCCTTTCCCTCATCAAACCCATTTTTCCACTCATGCCCTTTCGAAACACAGTGACAAAAATATCACCAACCCGTTCGTAACTTAAGTGAAGATGTGTAGAATCATTCAGGGTTTTATATATATTTATTTTAGAAATTTCAGGAAGTATCGGTTGTGTTTTAAAATCTCAAAAGCCATTGAAGCTTCGGTGGTTTTCTCCAAAAGAAGACAGCGTCACCCAGTATTTATACAGCAAGAAATCCTTCGCAGGCAAGTAATAGACTATAGGATAGCTGGAAGAATTTGATGTGAAAATTCATAGCAGTGCTTTAGATTTAATGTCCATGTCGTACTTTGTATTCTAGGGAAGATGACTTTACCATTTCTTCGACATGAAGTTGCAGGGAAGTAGGTTAGTGAATTAGATTTTAGGGTGATTGTGATTTTCAAACACACTGTTGGTTTAACTGTTCATCACCATAGGTTTATACGTATATACTTAGGGTATGGTTTGATGTGAAAATACGAGTAGAGTAAGGTGTAGTCATGTAATAGAATAACGCAGGCATGGTTACCCTTGTAGGCTTCTGATGTGAAAACATATACAGCATTTTTCTTTATTGCCAAGGAATAGATGCATTAGGTAGTACACGCCTAGTATAGAACATTTGGTGGCTTCAGTACTTCATGTTTTTTTTTCACGTTTGCTGCCTGAGTACACATAGGGTATGGGTTGGATTGTTTTAGAGTAGGATGAGATGTGAAATTACAGGGTAGGTCAGTCTGTATTTTTAAAATCCACTCACCTCATTAATTTGATTAAGAAAGCGGTATGGATGATCAAATATAGGAGTTGACACTTTTATATGGTCTTACTAAAGAATGAAGAAATAGGATATGGAGCATGGTACGAAACTAAGTCCTTACGTCTAATAAGAAATAGGGTCTTGGCATTTTATATACATGGACATGTTGACTACAATCCCAAAATGTTGTCTTAGAAATGAATGGTTTACTGTCTGTGTTCACACAACGTAAACATCATTTGTTTTGTATTTTATTATTATTGTTATAAAGTCAGCATACTCCGCTACATGCAATTTCGTTCCTTAACAGGCTGTTATGGACAAAAACAAAAATACATTCGTGTTTAACGAGGTGTCATGATCCCAAAATGAAACGACCCGAACTTCCCCGGTCCCCGAAGAGAAGAGAAAGAACGAATTGTTTTGAGAACACGACAAAATAGAACGCAGACGGAAGAACATTTCATTGTATATTACAACAATGCATCAGAATACAAGAATATACAGAGTATAAACAAATAAATATTACACAACACAAATTATCAGAGATTACAATAAATTACATTGCAGCGGAAAATAATACAATACACAACTAGAAGGAGATATACGGATACAAAGCTTTCCGGATATCGTTCCAGCTGTAAACCAGGATCCTGTGAATATAAATCTGCAAAACCAAAACTACTAGCTGCCTGTGTCAAAATAAGGGCACCCAGAGTTTAGGTCAAAACAATAAACTCCAGGTCAGTCATGTGACTGGTGTGAGAACTAAAACAGTTAATCTTTATTTTTAAAGTTAGGTAAATCAAGGGACCACGCCGTATAACACGGAACGGGTTTCCTCCCAAGAATACCAGTGCATAAAACAAATAGCGCAATGCTAAATAAAGAAAAATGAAGCTGTTATAAGACCCAGGTCCTATCACACAATGCAACGCAAGCCGGGGGATAGGGTTTTCCCTTATAACAGCCAAAGAATGCTTGATACGTTTGAAACAAATCATTTGATACTATAATAAGTGCATAGTGTATAAAACAACTTCAAATCATAAGTATCAATCATAGGCGGCATGGGTACCATATATCATGTCGCCATACTAGTTCTACAATCAAAACCGCAAATGTCACGTATTTGGAAATTGGATTTCCGTCTATGAACCGAGGCCAGGGATCGTCCTCTACCGATTCGAGACTGTCTAGCCCGAGTCTCAGGCAAGCGCGCAGACAAGCCTTGGATCGTCAGGGCCGGTCCACCGATGTGGATTATTATGCCTGAACACTACGTCTCTCCGCCCTTTGGGGCGTAAATGAGCCAACGAATGGCTCCATCGGACCCGGATCGTCTGATCTAACTGAGGCGCCTCGCAACAGCAACAACCACACAGGTGAAAAGTATATAAATGTCAGGGCTGGTAGGTCACTGACACCACCCTAGCTAGATAGAAACGCATGCCCTCCCTGAGGTCCTCTCCCGTTTTTGGTTCACAACCGGGGTGCGAAACCCGCGAAGTAAACGTTACACAAAGCTACGCCACAAAGGCCGTTCTTTGATCATCACCATAAGACTTTGCTTTTCAACAGAAGCCTTGATCAATTGCCACTTAGGCATGCCACACAGGAAATTCACTCCATGCGTTTGATATCCATCAATATATAACCCCTGAGCTCGTACGTCTCAGAGAAGGGCGTTAAGCAAGAGAATAAATTCTCCGCCGCCAAGCAGATATATATTTAATAGAGATCAATCACACGGACTAAAATCCAATGTCAGACACACAGTCCATTTACAAGTCCGTTCTAGGTCTGAACGAAACCGGAGGCACCTAGTACCCCGCATATCCATCGATCTCCAAGTACGTCTGGACGATCACCAACTGTTTCCATCTTCTTGGGTGTACAGCCCAATCAAGATCATCAGTAATCACCCAAACGACGTGAAGACCTCCGGTCTTCGACCACCGTCTTCATCTTCGACTTATCGTTGTATCAGTTATTCAGAATGGGATAAACCCGGTCTTTCCGAATAACTCGCGTATATTCTAAATAAATGTTACACAAACACAACATACGCCTCATTCCAATTCATCAGTCACTAACCGTAAATTAATCAGAGAGTAATTCCCCAAATATTAACCCCGAAGGCCGAAACCAACATCAGATCAATATCCAGAAAACCATTCTGCTTGGCTAACCGACAGTTAGTTTCTAAATTTTATAATCATAGGGAAAGGTTCCCATTAATTTTATCAAAGATAAATTCCTTGAATTTATTCCTTAATCTATTTTTGAATATCGATTCAAACTAGTCGGGATTAACGAACCTTACCGAAGTAATCATTTATTTTAATTTCCTAATCCCAACCTATTTATCCCATGAAGTAAAACTGGTAATACTTCATATCTAACACCACGGTGTTATCGGTAAATTCAATTACCATTTCACGTTCAAATCTAGTTAAAGATTTAACTATCGCCTGGAGCAAAACTGGCGATACTCCATTCTCGATCATTTCAATCTAATTAAAGATTCATTTAAAACTCCACTTAGTTTTAATCGTTAACTGGGTTAAAGAATCAGTGTCATTTAAAACACGGTTCACGATAAACCCAAAATCACATCACATTAATTATCGGGTTAAAGAACAAGTGTTATTTAAAAAACTGTTCACGATAAACCCAAAAATCAATATCAATTCAATTGAATATTATTTAATTGGTACACTTCATTAAATCTAAATAAAAGGATTCAATCTTTTTCTCAACTGGATTCAAGAACAGTGTTAATGAAGACACCATTCACGACAAACCCAAATCACATTTGATATTAAATACAAGGCTCTGAATAGAAAATATCCCGGCTTATATTCAATATCAAATTCTACGACCAACAAATATCGTATTGGAAATAACGATATATATTTCTATATCTTTCAAATTTCCATAACAACATCTGTATAATCACGAAATCCAACATCGAAATATTCCGAAGACAATTTCGATTCAAATCCATTCCATGCAATAATTGGAAATTCTGGTTATTTTCAAAACCATTTCAAATTCAATTTATTTATTTAAAATAAATAGAATTATAATTCTAGTTCAAAACTAGTTCATTTCGATAAAAACTATTTTTATCTTTTCAAATATAGAGTTTTTCATCCCAATCCTTTCTAAATCATTTCTTATGATTTTACACAAATTATTGATATTTTTAATGATTTTATCAAGGCCCGTACAGTTGATTTCCATCAATGGCCATCGAACTGCACTTACAGCGACCTTTTTCAAATTTGATTTGGACATAATTCCAAATCCAACCGCTAGATTTCTAATTTCTCACATTCGTTAGAAAGCTCTTTTTGATACAAACCCAACGGTTCTGGTTTTAGGAGAATCCGACGGTCGGATCTCCCGTAATATCCGTTCGAAGTCAATGGTCGAAATTCGCGAACTGCCGCGGCGCGGCGCGTTCTATTCAGGCCATTATATTATATATATAATATATACTTCGTCGATTTCAATTCAAAACGTGCTTTATAAATCGTTTTAAATTCATTTTCAAAACGGTTTCAACTTCATATTCAATTTCAAGTCAAAATTGAATATTCCAATATAAATTCGTTTTAAATTCTTTTCAAATCGATTACAATTCAAATTGATTT
This sequence comes from Allium sativum, assembly GCA_030737875.1. NCBI lineage: Eukaryota > Viridiplantae > Streptophyta > Magnoliopsida > Asparagales > Amaryllidaceae > Allium > Allium sativum. Next base: position 162,373,155 of record CM060925.1, read on the forward strand.
CTAATTCAATTTCAGTTCGTTTTCAATTCAATTCAATTTCAATTCGAATTCGTTTATATTCAATTCTTTTCAAAATATCAGCTTTTGAAATCACTTTCGATATTCATTATAAAATGAATAAAATCGATATAAATATCGTTCACGTCAAAATGGCGTCAATCTAATCAATACGGCTTCATATATTTCTATTTTCAAATATTCAATTTCAAATATTTCTATTTCAAATATTTTATTTCAAAACTGGAATGAGGCCCAATCAATTACCATATAATGTTAATTATATGGATTTTCTACAACACATGTATATGTCAACAACGATGAATAATCAACCATCATCCAAAGTGCATTCTACACTGTATAAGCATCAAATATAAATATTCAACGCTTATAACAGCCGGTCAATCAATCGATCGACATACAACTAAACAATCGGGATTAGTGTACGTCAAATATCATCCCAATACCCGTGTGGGGTTTCAAGCAATCAAACCCAGATTTTTATTTGTGCAGTTGGGCGATATGTAAAATTTATCGTCCCAATCAATGTCCTTCAAATAGGTGTACATAAACAAACCGTCCGGTTTGTAAATGAATATTTATTTATTCACATTCACGTTAAAAATTATATTTTTAACGATCAAACTATTTTATTCAACCTATGAATTTTCTATTCGGTTCATTTATTAAATAAAATCTTATCTTTATTTTTCTAACTTATTTTTAGAAAATTTCGGCGGCATAACGGCACGATACTAGAAACGGGACAAGGCCTAGCCTTATCCCCGGTCTAGTGAAGGCCCACGCCATTCACACATCAATCAAATCAATTTCATTTCACCAAACAATTCAATTCAAACCAAATAATCTAACCAACTACACAACCAAACAATTAAACAAACAAGCCATCCATGGTCTGTGGATGACGGGTGTCGGGTGCTACTAAACACCGTCTGCATCCTAGTATATATATAACTAGAAAAAGAATTTTGAGTGAGAAGTTCTCACCGATAGCTATCCAACTCTACGGCACTTCAAACGTAGAAGTCTTCGTCATTCTCGCCTTTTGTCGCTTTCGTTGTCCGCTTTCACTACATATGTAAAAATCACATTTTTATATACTGATGTCTTTAAAATAAAAATCACATTTTTATTTATTCACTTTCAATTTAAAGATTTCACCTTTTTACTTTTAAAGATTTCGCCTTTATAAAAATATCATTATAAAAATCACATCTTTATTTTCCTACACATATAGAGATGGTATTTCTAATATTCCTATCATGTAAAAATTATATTTTTAATTCTCTACATAAACAAAAATCATATTTTTATCCTTCTACTATATGAAAGATTATATTTTTATTACTTTAAAAATCAAATCTTTTCTGTTTTAAAAATACAAAAAAAATCAGTTTTTAAACTAAATTAAAATCATAAAACTCACCTTTTTATTCTAACCACTCTTCGCAGCTGGGGCGGGGGGGGGGGGGGGGGGTGGTTTCTTCAGTCGTCATCAGCCCTATGGATGGTTGGGGGGAGTTCGTCGGAGCTTGGGCTCCACCGGCGACGGAGGGAGGCACGGCAGGGCGGAGGGGGTGGAAGCAGCGGCTGCGGGCTCGGTGGGGCTGTGTCTGGTTACAAGGAGAGGGCGATGGAGGGAGGAAGAGGAGGGGGATCGACGGACGAGGGGGAGGGGGATGCGGCGATGGGCGGCGCCACGCCTGAGGCGGCGGTAGGCGGATGATTGGGGGAGCGGCGGGTCTGGGAAGCTTCTACGAGGTTTTTTTTTTTTTCTTTCTGAAAAATGATTTTGAACGGGGGGGGGGGGGGGGCAGACTGATTTAAGGAGAGGGAGAGAGAACATTAGTTTTTAATTATTTTATTTCACCGCAAAAAGCAACTTTTATTTTCAACCTCTAAACGAGGCCCACCATCTATCGTTCATAGCGTTTTACCCCCATTCCGAACACAATGGGATATGTATCGTAGGCTGATTCCATCGCTACAATCCGTTTTCGTCAAAATCAACATATACTTCTATATATTGAATTTGAACACGCATTTCAATTTACCGGGGTCACATACTAACTAGAAAAATTCTAGAAAAATATTTTCTAGCTTCGTATTGACGATACGGTCCTAACAAAACTAGTTTCGTCGAATTCCGAGACCGTTAGAAAAATGGCCATTTTCCAGTCGATTAAAATCAACTGAAATTGGTCAAACGCGTTTTCCTTTGCCACGCTCACATATTGATTCGAAAAATTTTGAAATTTGAAACCTAGCAATAATTTGACATCACGGACCCAACAAAAGTGGTTTCGTCGAAATCCAAGGTCGCTTGCAAAATGTCCATTTTTAAGGGCCTGAATTCCATACCGACTATTCAGAATTTTCAACTGGACATATCTTTTGATTCCCGCTATGAAATTTTGATTTTTCGGATTCGTTGGGAAGATATTATCAATTAGATTCTAATGTTTTTGGTTTCACTAAAATCCGGATTGTTTTGCACCCGGTACATTCAATTGAAGTTTGAAATCGAATTATCGAACTACCGCGCCATTTTCAATTCTATTTATAATTATATATAATTATTTATATTCTAACGACGACGTATATAATATATACGCTCGAATTATATTCAAAATAAATTTCTCGTCGATAATATTTAAAATAATTCATTTTAAATATAGAAAATTCGCCAAAATTGCCAAAATAAAAAATTTTAAACTGGCCCAGATTTTCGGGTTGTTACACAAAAATATAATAATACCGGTAGTTTAATTTATAATGTGGAACCCCAAAATACTGATACAGGGTACAAAATACTCCAAATGAAAAGTTGCGTATTTAATTAATTAAAAATTACAGTAAAATTCTAAAAATTAAATTATCACTACGCCTCAAAAGATGTAACAACCCGTAAAATGCGAGCCAGTTTGAAATTTTTATTTTGGCAATTTTAGCGAATTTTGAATATTTAAAATGAATTATTTTAAATAATATTAACGAGAAATTTATTTTTAATATAATTCGAACGTATATATTATACGCGTCGTCGTTAGAATATAAATATTTATATATAATTATAAATAGAATTGAAAATGGCGCGGTAGTTCGATAATTCGATTTCAAACTTCAATTGGATGTACCGGGTGCAAAACAATCCGGATTTTAGTGAAACCAAAAACATTGGGATCTAATTGATAATATCTTTCCAACGAATCCGAAAAATCAAAAGTTCGTAGAGGGAATCAAAAGATATGTCCAGTTGAAAATTCTGAATAGTCGCTATGAAATTCAGGCCCTTAAAAATGGACATTTTGCAAACGACCTCGGATTTCAACGAAACCACTTTTGTTGGGTCCGTGATGTTGAATTATTGCTAGATTCCAAATTTCATAATTTTTCGAATCAATATGTGAGCGTGGCATAGGAAAACGTGTTTTGACCATTTCAGTTGATTTTAATCGACTAGAAATTGGCCATTTTTCAAACGGTCTCAGAATTCGACGAAACTAGTTTTGTTAGGACCGTATCGTAAATACGAAGCTAGAAAATATTTTTCTGGAATTTTTCGTGTTAGTATGTGACCCCGGTAATTTAAAATGTACATTTAAAATTGAATATATAGATTAATATTTTAAATTTAGCGAAAACTGATCGAAACAGCCGAATCATCTTGCGAAACATATCCCATTGTGTTCGGAATAGGGGTAATTAGCTAGGGGCGACGGTCGTTGGGTTTGATTCGGAATCCAAATGCAACAAAACCCTAATTTTCAATTTAAATAATAATAAAAACATATTAGACCCTATATAAACAACCCTAGAATTGGTCAACCCTTCTAAGCCATGGTCAACGGAGAAAACGCGCCTCCACTCTCTTTAAACCAACGGAGGAAATTCTCAAGAAATAAATCCCAAATCGCACTCAAATTGAATCAAATCTAAACATGAAAACAAAACGAAAATTAAGGAGATTTCTACGACCTTTAATTTGAGACCGGGATGGTGGAACTTAGCTGAGTGGTTCTCGAGTTTTTGGGGTTCAAACGTGTAGGGTTCGCAGTCGTTTTCTGGTGTCGGGGTGCAACCGAGTTCGCCAGGGTCAGAGCTGGTGGTGTCGCACGGGGAGGCGCATCGAGTGGCAGTTTCTGATGGCGGTCTGGTGCGATGGTGGCGGAGCAAGGGGAAACCCTAGTTTTTGAAGCAATTCGAAGAAGGCCCAAGCGCTATACAGGAGGTGCAGTGTAATTTCTAAACCAAGGTAACTAAATTTTAGGAGAAAGGTATTTACAGGGATTTATTTTCATTTTAAAAATATACAAATGCATAGTTTTAAATAAGTTTTTATGTATAAATAGCTTAAATAAAAAGGTGATTTTATTTTATGGAAAACATTGTTTTAAGAATGTAAATTTTTATTATGAAAAAGTTTAAATAAAGACATGGTTTATTAAAAATAAAAAGCTCATTGTTTTGAAAGTAAAATATACATTCTTTGTTTTTGAAAATAAAATATACATTCTTTGTATTTGAAAATAATAATATACTTTGAATTTGAAAATATAAACATACTTTGCTTTAAAATAAAATATAACTTTGGTTTTAAAACATAACTTCGGTTTAGAAAATGTAACTTCGGTTTTGAAAATATAAAATCAGTTTGTTTAGATATGTAAAGAAGAAGTTTGAATTTATATAAAGGAGAAGATACAAAATTTGAATTTGCTTTGAAAACAAAATTTGCATTCTTTTTGAAAATGTATTTTGCATTGATTTTGAAAATAAAATTAACATTGTTTTTAAAATAGGAATAGCAGATTAAAAATATGATTTTTATATATTGAACTTCGAATTAAAAATATGATTTTTATATATTGAACTTCGAATTAAAAATATGATTTTTCTATATTGAACTTCGAATTAAAAATATGATTTTTATATATTGAACTTCGAATTAAAAATATGATTTTTATATATTGAACTTCGAATTAAAAATATGATTTTTATATATTGAACTTCGAATTAAAAATATGATTTTTATATATTGAACTTCGAATTAAAAATATGATTTTTATATATTGAACTTCGAATTAAAAATATGATTTTTATATATTGAACTTCGAATTAAAAATATGATTTTTATATATTGAACTTCGAATTAAAAATATGATTTTTATATATTGAACTTCGAAATAAAAATATGATTTTTATATATTGAACTTCGAATTAAAAATATGATTTTTATATATTGAACTTCGAATTAAAAATATGATTTTTATATATTGAACTTCGAAATAAAAATATGATTTTTATATATTGAACATCAAAATAAAAATATGATTTTTATATATTGAACATCAAAATAAAAATGTGATTTTTACATATGTAGAGGATAGGGCAAAGAAAGTGAAAAGAGGCAGAACGACGAAGACTTCTGCAAATGAAGTGCCGTGGAGCTAGGATAGCTATCTGTGAGAATTTCTCACCTTTCAATTTTATTTTCTAGTTATATATATATATACTAGGATGCAGACGGTGCTTAGTAGCACCCGACACAATCGTCCACAGACCATGGACTTGTTTGTTTGGTTGCATTGATTAGTTAGATTATTTGATTGAAATTGAATTGTTTGGAGAAGTGAATGGATTTGATTGATGTGTGAATGGCGTGGGCCTTCACTAGACCGGGGATAAGGCTAGGCCTCGTCCCGTTTCTAGTATCGTGCCGTTATGCCGCCGAAATTTTCTAAAATATGTTAGAAAAATAAAAATATCATTTTATTTAAAGAATGAACTGAATAGAAATTCATATGTTAGAATAAAATGTTTTATCGTTAAAAATATAATTTTTAATGTGCATGGGAATAAATAAATATTCATTTACAAACCAGACGGTTTGTTTATGTACACCTATTTGAAGGACATTGACTGGGACGATAAATTTTACACATCGCCCAACTGCACAACTAAATCTGTGTTTGATTGTTTGAAACCCCACACGGGTGTTAGGATGAAATATGAAGTTCACTCATCCTGATTGATTGAATATGTCAATCGATTGATTGACAGGCTGTTATAAGCGTTAGATATCTATATTTGATGCTTATACAGTGTAGTGCACTTTGGTTGATGGTTGATTATTTTTCAATGTTATTATATACGTGTGATGTATGAAAATCCATATAATTAACTTTATATGGTAATTGATTGGGCCTCATTCCAATTTGAAAAATAAAGAATATTATAAAATAAAAGTTCATGTGTTGACAGTACTCATCCATTGAGATTGGTCATGTGTTGAACGAAATATTTTGATAATAACAACTATTTTGAAAATAGAAATTTATGAAGCCGTGTTGATTAGATTGACGCCATTTTGACGTGAACGATATTTATATCGATTTTATCAATTTCGAAATGAATTGAATTGGAAACGATTTCGAAATGAATTGAATTGAAAACGATTTCGAAATGAATTGAATTGAAAACGATTTCGAAATGAATTGAATTGAAAACGATTTCGAAATGAATTGAATTGAAAACGATTTCGAAATGAATTGAATTGAAAACGATTTCGAAATGAATTGAATTGAAAACGATTTCGAAATGAATTGAAAACGATTTCGAAATGAATTGAATTGAAAACGATTTCGAAATGAATTGAATTGAAAACGATTTCGAAATGAATAGAAAACGATTTCGAAATGAATTGAATAGAAAACGATTTCGAAATAAATTGAATTGAAATGAATTCAAATTGAATTGAAATTTGAATTGAATAGAAATGAATTTTAAAACGAATTTATAAAGAAGAATTCAATTTTGATTTGAATTGAAAAGAAAGTTGAAATTGCTTTTGAAAACGATTTCAAAACTATTTATATAATTCGTTTTAAATAGAAATCGACGAAGTATTGTTAGCCTACTTTGTGAACTAGGCAACACAAAGTCAAAAAACCAACCATTGAAGAGTATTTTAAGTTATAAGACCTCGGTTCGGATTGGAAGAAAACACTACAGTTCAAGTTGATAGCTGCGGTTGTTCGGATCGGATAGGATCCTCTATTCGGATCGGGTTAGAGCAGCATATTGGATCGGATCGGATAGAGATCTCGGTTCGGATCGGTGGTCTCTTACTGGATAGATTGGTAAAGCATATCCAGTCGGATCGGAGGACAACTAAATCTCGCATGGAAATCCATCTGCTTGTCACGACGCTGGAGCGGAGCGGAATAGATTAGAGAGGGAGAGACGTCCAAGCCATTCCGGTTCGGATCGGGTATCTCGATCCGAACCCCTTGCCTGCGCGCCTCCGACCCGCACCCATGATCCAAGTTAGTCTCCTGTAAAATCGCCTGGAGAACCGGACCGGATATGACTAATTCCTACCCCTAACGTCCATCTCTTTGATGTGTTGTCAGCTTGATAGTTCATCCGAACCCGAAGAGAGTGCGATGGATGACACGTGTTCCGACCCGGATTGAATCTCAGGCAAATTCACACCTATAAATACCCCATCTAGAGACAAAGAGAAGGATCTTTTTTCAGCACTTTTGAGAATCCAAGTACCTCCATCATCCGAACTCCTTTACTCCCGGAGAATCCAAATCATCTTTCATTTCTTGTTTTAATCATTTGAGTGAACAAAAGTGAGTTGTGAGTGAATCTTACATTGCATTTGTAACTGGATTACTGAATATAGTGAAAAATAAGTGGACGTAGGCATTTCTTCGCCGAACCACTATAAATCTTGTGTGTTCATTTTTATTTCTATCTCATTTTATCTTGTTTCAAATCAATTTGGGTGTTAGAACCACTTTTGGGTCTAACATTTTGGTGCTTTCACTGAGAGTCCTCATCTAAATTCTTTATTTTCCGGGATCTCTTTCTATTTTTTGGACCGTCGAGTTCAAAGAAGTGAATCCTTAAGTTTCTCCGCTTTCTTACATTCGTTGAAGTAATTGTCAAAAACTCATGGCCAAAGGAAAAGGCAAGGAAGTTCAGTCTTTTCGAGGAAATGGAGCTGGCGAAGATCAGCAAAATGCTGTTGTAACAAGGTCTCGGGGGCAGAGTTCAGCAGCAGGAAGAATCAATGCAGGAAATCCGAGCCGCCAGCAGGGGGAGAGCTCCGATCCGATCCGGGTAAGAGACTCAGAAGCAGTGCATTCCCCCAATCTGAACCGACCCGAACTGCCTGCTGCGCTCCGATCCGACCAGGCACCCCAGCTCCGATCCGACCCGTCCTCTTACCTCCGATCCGACCCGATGCTAGGTGAAGCTGGAACCTCTACTCGAGTCCCTACGAATGCTCCAATTCCAGCTGCCAGGGTTGGAGATCAGGTCAATCCATCTGCGCCCATCACTCAAGGAGATTTTTCGCGCTTGCTTGACATGCTTGAGAACACAAGGGAAGCTATGAGAGTTCATGAGCGCACTAATCTCATGATGCAGGAAAATATGAGGCTCATGAGTCGGGAGATCAATGAGCTCCGTCGACAGAGAACTCCATCACCGGTTCGTCACACACCCGTAGATCAATCTTCATCTTCCGAGGAAGAGAGGCCCCGTGAACGAAGGCCACTCGAACGACCTCAGAACGTGGAGCAGCTAACATTTGGATCTTTGGGATCTCGCGAGGATATCGCACGAGCATTAGGAAACGATGACCCCACTCGGGGGCAAAGACTCCAGTCCCCTCTTCCCGAGATCGACCGGGAACACAGGGAACGGAATCGGGCAGAGGCAGCTCGAAGAAGAAGGGCATCTCCTGAGCAAGAGCCCAGAAGGAACTCGGATAATAGGGCCAGGGAACCTGAGCAGCCCCTAACTAGTGCCGATGTACAGGCAATGGTTCGCCGAATTATGTCCGAGAGCCGGAATTATACAAATGAAGACTATGGCATTGAGCGAAGCCATACTCCGTTCACTGACGATATCCTAGACTTCCAGTTTCCCCGACGCTTTAATTTGCCACAGATGGACAAATATAACGGAAGGACTGATCCGGGACAGCATTTGATGCGGTATTCGTGGCTCATGAACGCCGCTGCTGCCCCTGATGAAGTGAAGTGCAAAGCATTCCCAATCTACCTAGAAGATGTGGCATTATTCTGGTTTACCCGACTTCCTCCTCGTTCAATTTCTAATTACAAAGAACTAAGCGAGCGTTTCATGAACCAGTTCCGACTACATGCCCGAAAGTCCAAGAGTGTTATTGAATTGTCGAGAATCAAACAGGCACCAGGAGAGTCTTTAAGGGCATATTTAGATCGTTTTAACCAAGCTGTAACTGAGGTTAGTGACCCGCATGAGCCCACTATTCTGATGGCATTGAAGGAAGGAGTCGATCCTGAATCTGAGTTTGGAGACTACCTTTCTGGGAAGACACCCCCCACGAGGGCGATATTCTACGAAAAAGCCGATATTTATTTAAGACGAGAGGAGGCCAGGGCAAACCGGAAGAGAAAGTCTGAGACAGCTTCAAAGGAGAATGTGCAGAGTAATATTGCCGTGAAGCAGTCTGGGGAAAGTTCTGGCAAGGTTGAAGTAAATGTAGGAAACAAGGGTGGAAACAGCAATACTAGAAATGGGGGAAACAACAACAACCGTAATTCGAACGGTAACAGGAGAAACAGAAATAGGGGAAGCGACCCTAACAAAAGGCCCCGATTCCAGAACTACGAGAACTATACACCATTGAATGACACCCTGGAAAATATTTACCTGGATATGTACAATGTGTTGCAGTACAAAAGACCGCCTCCTCGTGATTCGACCGAGAAAGAAATGGCGATAGGGAAATTTTGCTTGTTTCACGGAACACATGGACATTCGACCAATGAGTGTCGGCATTTGAGGGATGTAATTGAAAAGCTGCTGCGTGAAGGAAAGTTAGATGAGTACAAGGTTGCCCCGAGGGACAGGGGGCAAGGAGAGCAGGCTCCAAAACAAATCCTACCTGCTCCTAAGCCTACCACGCAGCAGAAAGGTAAAGGAATTGTCATCAACTCCATAGTAGGCGGACCTCACCCGGCAATCCGAAGTTTTAGGTCAATGGACCAATATGTGAATGCTACCAAGCATCTAGATGTGAATGAAAGTGACGATTTGGAAGATGTCACCCCTATAAAACAACAAAAAACCATGTTCGATGACGTGGTATTTCGCAGCCGAGACAACACGGGGATACAATCTCCCACCAATGATCCGTTGGTTATTACTACCACCATTGGGCCGGCCTTGGTCCATAAGGTATTAGTAGACAACGGAAGCTCCGTTAATATTTTGTTCAAGAAGTCATTTGATCAGATGAAGCTTGAGCCCGAAGATCTGAAACCTTGTGAAGGATGGATTAGAGGCTTCAACGGAGCGACGACAGCTCCCATGGGATATATAGAGTTGCCCGTGACCCTAGGGCAAGGGGAACGAAGAAGAGTGCGAATGCTTCAGTTCGTAGTATTGGACGTAGATTCGCCATATAACGCATTTTTAGGGAGACCTGCCCTCGCTGAATTTAGAGTTTGTATCGCCCCTTGGTGCTTGTTACTAAAGTTCCCAACCGAAGCCGGGACTGGAGTAATAAGAGGGGATCAGGTTTCTGGACGGGCCTGCTATGTGGCCGAACTGAAGATGTTGATGAAAGGAGTTAATGCTGAGAGTAAGGATGCCTCATCTCCCTCAAAGGGGGACTCGGCATAGCAATTAGAGAGATTGAACCCAAGGGAGTTGCCCAAAGGAACGCCTGAAGACCTGGATCCTAGAAAAGACGAGGAACCAGAGGCTAGGAATGCAACTCCTAATGAAGCGACAGTCGAAATTCCTGTTGATAAAGCTGATCCGACGAAAGTTTTGAAGATTGGTTCCCAATTGGATCCACATCATGCTGAAGAACTGACGGACTTCTTGAAGGCAAACTTAGATGTGTTCGCCTGGACCCATGCTGACATGTGTGGGATATCACCTTCCATTATCAGTCACAAATTGAATGTAAATCCGAAGCATCCGCCTGTGAAGCAAAAGAGACGCACGCTGGGCCCAGAGAGGTCGGCTGCCCTCAAAGAGGAAGTGGAGAAATTGAAGCAAAATGGATTTATTCGAAATTCGACCTATCCCGACTGGATATCGAATCCCGTCCTGGTAAAGAAGCCAAGCGGAAAGTGGCGAACTTGTATTGACTTTTCAGATTTAAATAAGGCTTGCCCAAAAGATAGTTTCCCACTTCCCAGGATTGACCAGCTTGTAGACTCGACAGCAGGTCATGAACTACTCTCTTTCATGGATGCATACTCTGGATACAATCAAATTCCTATGCATGTACCAGACCAAGAGCATACAAGTTTCATCACGAATTTGGGGTTATATTGTTATGTTGTAATGCCATTCGGATTAAAAAACGCTGGAGCTACTTATCAGCGGTTGGTAAATAGAATGTTTTATGATCAAATAGGAAAAACTATGGAAGTTTATGTGGATGATATGCTTGTTAAATCAAAGCAGTCTTCCAGTCATACGCAAGACTTAGCGGAAATGTTTGGTATCTTGCGAAAATACCGTATGAAATTGAATCCTTTAAAATGTTCATTTGGAGTGGCGTCGGGAAAGTTCCTTGGCTTCATTGTGAGTTCCCGAGGAATTGAGATCAACCCTAGCCAGATAGCGGCGATTAGAAATATCGAAGAACCAAGGAGAATTAAAGACGTCCAAAGTCTGGCAGGGAAGGTAGCGGCGCTGAGTAGATTCATCTCCAAAGCCACCGATAAATGTGTTCCATTTTTTGATTTGATAAAAAGGGGAAAGAAGAACTTCCAGTGGACTCCCGATTGTGTCGAGGCCTTTCAAAATCTGTTAGAGCTGTTAGAGAAACCGCCAATCTTATCAAAGCCCGTAGATCATGAAGAACTATTTGTTTATCTAGCAGTCTCGGCTCACGCTGTCAGCACAGCCCTGGTTCGAGAAGAAGACAAAGTACAAAGGCCAGTATACTATGTGAGTAAGAAATTAGCAGCAGCAGAGCGCAACTACCCAAAGATCGAGAAGCTTGCTTACAGCCTCCTGATTGCATCCCGAAAACTTCGTCACTACTTCCAAGCCCATCCAATAACCATATACACCGATCAGCCGTTAAGACAGGTGTTGCAGAGACCCGAAGCGTCGGGAAGGTTGATTAAATGGAACATAGAACTAAGCCAGTTTGATTTGAATTTTCAACCACGAAAGTCAATCAGGGGGCAAGCTCTAGCAGACTTTATTGCGGAGTTCACCATTCCAGAGGAGGAAATAATCAATGACCAAGTGGTCAAATCCGAGGATAAGCTAGAGATGAATCCGTGGAGATTATATACAGATGGAGCTAAAAATGACCGAAGGTCCGGAGCTGGAATTGTCTTAGTCACTCCCGAGGGACGGTCGCTATATTACGCCCTACGGTTAGAATTTTCGGCAACTAACAATGACTCTGAGTATGAAGCCCTGATTGCCGGGCTGAAACTTGCTAAAGACCTCGGAGCAAAAATGATGGACATATTTTGTGACTCTAAGATTGTTGTTTGTCAAGTGCGAGAGGAATTCGCGGCTCGAGGACCTCGAATTATCGCCTACCTCAAGAAAGTGAAAGAGCTATTGAATAGCTTAGAGCGGTACAGCATAACACATATTCCCAGAATTGAAAACCAGAAAGCGGATAGACTGGCAAAAGTGGCTAGTTCTGACAATCCTGAAGGGACCGAGGTAATTCCAATTGAAACATTGGAATCGCCAAGCTTTGAGTCAATGGAAATTGAATTCGCTCTTGAAGCGGAACCAGAGAAGGAGTCATGGATGACACCAATTAAGAATTTTCTTAAGAATGGGACACTCCCATCGAAGAAGAGTGAGAAAAGAGCTGTAGTTCGCAAAGCTACCAGGTATGTTATACAAGACGATACTCTCTATAGACAAGGATTTTCTATGCCCCTGTTACGATGTATCGCACACGACGACATCAAGCGTGTACTAAGAGAAGTGCACGAAGGTGAGTGTGGAGATCATACAGGAGGTCAAACTTTAGCAAAGAAAATATTGCGGTACGGATACTTCTGGCCTACGATCAACAAAGATGCAGCTGATTATTCACGACGCTGCGATAAGTGTCAGAGATTCGCCAAAATCCCCAGGGCACCGTCAACCCAGCTTAAATCGATGGTGAGTCCTTGGCCATTTGCCACATGGGGAATTGATATCATTGGAGTTTTACCGATTGCTAAAGGAGGAGCTAAGTATGCAATAGTAGCCGTGGATTATTTCACAAAGTGGGTGGAAGCTGAGCCCTTGACTAAGATCACCACGAGGAAGGTGATAAGTTTTGTGGTCAGAAATATTATATGCCGGTTCGGGATTCCAAGGACGATTATAACTGACAACGGAACCCAGTTTGATAGCTCTGAATTCCGAAATTTTTGCCAAAAATATAAGATAGACAAGCGATATACTGCAGTTGCCTATCCACAATCGAATGGGCAAGTAGAGGCAGTAAACAAAGTTATAAAATCCATCCTCAAGAAACGGTTGGAGCGTGCAAAGGCAAGATGGGTTGACGAATTGCCCCTAGCCTTGTGGGCATATCGAACAACGTTTAAAACGGCTACCGGTCATACCCCTTTCTCTCTCTCCTTTGGCTCAGAAGCAGTAATTCCAGTTGAACTGGAAGTTCCTTCCCACAGGGTGACGTATTATGACCCGATGACGAATCGGGCACTTTTACTTGAGTCTCTTGATGAAGTCGAAGAGAAAAGAGACGAAGCAGACTTGCGTGCAGCAAGACATCGGCGTCAGATGGCACGCTATTATGACAAAAAAGTTCGCCTCAGAACTTTTGAACCAGGAGATTTGGTGCTAAAGAGAGTTTTTCCATCTCTTCCTCACCTCGGCCCAAAATGGGAAGGACCCTTTGTCATCCAACGGAAACTTGATAAAGGAACATTCAAGTTAACGACCGTAGATGGCGAAGAAGTCCCTCGAGCATGGAATGCCCAACACTTAATGCGATATTTGGATTAGAAATGCTATACTTTTTGCTGTTCTTCCTGTAAACTCTGTAATAAGGCACGACTTGCCTTGGGAAAATATGACAATATGAATAAAGGACTATAAAGTGGATGTAGGCTATGACTTAGCCGAACCACTATAAAAATATTGTGTGTTATTTACTTTTATGCATCTACATTCATTAGTTGTTCTGTTATGATTATGAAATACAGGATAACTCAAAGCCTAAAAAAGGTTGAAAACAGTTTGGACATAAAAAGAAGCACAATGATTATTTGTGCAATAAGACGTAAAAGAATGAGAAAACGACATTCTTAACTCTAACTCTCCAGAGAAAGAGAGAGAGAGTATAAAAGCGTCTCCGACTGAGCGCTGAAAAAGAAATTCTATTCTTAACTCTAACTCTCCAGAGAAAGAGAGAGAGTATAAAAGCGTCTCCGACTGAGCGCTGAAAAAGAGATTCTCCTCCGAACTCTAACTTTCCAGAGAGAAAGAGAGTATAAAGGCGTCTCCGACCGAGCGCCGAGAAAGAAATCTTTTCCCGTTGAATGACCGGGGAATAAGCAAATAACTGAACTCGAACTCTAACTCTCAAGAGAATGAGAGAGAGTATAAAAGAAATGCCAGGAAAAACAACAGGTATTGATGACACAGGAAATGCTATCCCGTTAGAGAATCGGGAGCATTCAGATTGCATGGTTAAGCATTGAATAACTTATTGAAATTGACTGGGGACACATATACGTACACATATTCCCCCCTTCCACAACTTTGTTTCATAACTATAGACATGTATTTTTTACATAAGTGCAGAACTACTGACAAATAAACATTGCAAAAAGTGAATTATTTTTATTTACAAATGAATGAATTTGTACGGGGAAATAACTAAAGAAGAAAGTGCAGGAGCCGCTTTTGTAGCAGCAATTATTGGGTTACAAAGATACTAAAAGGAATACAGGGGAATCCGCTACTTAGGTTTGGAATGAGCCTTAGATTTCTTGGCGGCTTTCTCCGCATCCTTTGCTTCCTTCTCGGCTTCAGTCAAGATTCGTTTTGTTTTCTTTTTCCCTGAAGATGCGGTGCTGGAGCCAGTAGACTTCTTCCCGGAGGGCGGGACACTGGAATCAAGAGAAGATTTTTTAGCAAGTTCTTCGGTAATAGATCTAGTTGAGAGCTTAACAACTAACCTTGAACCCGCATCCACAACTGCGAGGGGCTTGAGGACCTCAGGGTCTAGTTCTTCGGCCTTTAATTGCAAGCGCTTATCTTGATCAGCCTTCATGGTAGCCAAGGTAACATCATCGGCGCTTCTCGACTCCCCAGTTATTGCAACCTCCGGTTCCTCATCATGCCCCTCGTTTCCTCCGTCGTCTTTTAAAGCTGCGATCATTTCTTCATCATGGGGAGTGGTGACCTTAGTCGGTTCATTTCCTTCTCCCGAGTCTATAGAAGCAGCCTTGTCTTCCCCTTGTTTGGTCCCCTCTGCGGGCTTTGTCCCAGCGGTAGCTCCTTGAGCCACATCTGTCTTTGCGGATGATTCAACGCCTACAGAATGAGAAACATCGGTTATCAACTCAGGCGAAAGCAAAGAATTTATCATTGAGCGTTCGATCATGTAGCCAAAGGTAGTAGTAGCCTTGGCAAATTGAGGAGAAAAGATAGGGATACCTTCTGAGGACTTTTCAGCGGGGGTGACTACTACCTCTGGAGTTATTTCAGGAATGGGAGATAGCAAAGTTGTTCGGGGAATTCCCGGGTTTTCGGGATCATACCCTTCTACTTCGGGAGTTACAGGAGCAGAAGAAGAGGAGCCAGCTTCAGGAATGGTTTTCTGTTTAGACTTCCGCCTCTCTTCTTCCATGGCCTCAGCAATTAGACGGCGCCCTTCAGCTAGGCGCTCCGGTTCGTCGTCTCTCAAGTTTTTCTCCATCAGCTTATCTTCATCGAGGGAATCGACCTTAAGTTCTTCTTTTTCCCACTCGACGATTTGATTCCACACTTGAACCAGAGTGGATGCATAGTCCTCGATCCAGGAAATGTTTCGACGACGAATAATGTGCGCGAAGAATTCTATCATTAGCTCGCCGAAGCCCTGAATATCAGCCTCCGCCTCTGATAGTTGTTTGCGGGTTTCCTCCGCAGATTTAATAGCGCATTCCACATTGCCCTCAGCCAGAGCAGCCCTGTTTTCTGCCTCTAACAATTTTGAAGCCAAGTCAGCGTTCCTCTTTTCTAACTCAGCACTCCTTTTCGCTAACTCGGCGTTTTTCTGCTCAAGCTCAGCATAAGCAAGGTGTGTTTTAGCAGCTTCTGATTTGGCCTCGTCAGCTTGCTTTTTTAGTTCAGAGCGCTCCTGAGTATGAGACTCGAGCAAGTCATGATAACGCTTTTGCATGTCCTCAAACTGTTGTTTGAAATTAGAAGCGTTCTTTTGAGCGACAGCCAGTTGAGCTTGAGTGTCTTCCAAGTCCTTTCCTAAGGCTTTTAAAGCTTTGGCATCCTCCTCCGCAGTCTTTTGCATTGAATCAGTGTTTGTCATTAGGGTGCGAATGATTCTAGAGAGATTGCGGGAATACTTGAACATCTCGGAATATTGTTTCTCCACCAAATCAATCTTTGCTTTGGCCTCCTCTGCCCAATTAGACGAAATAGGTTCCAGGGCAGGTAAAAAAGTCAGAGTCTGGAAGTAGTGTTCAGGAAACTGCTCTTCCAAATATGCCCGCCTTACTGCAGTTCCCGCATCTGGTGGAGGAGGAGCGAGGATTGTTAATTCAGCGTCCCTTCCTGAAGAAGATTCTGTAGAACCCTTGTCTGTCCTAGGTCGTTTAGTAGCAGGGACTTTTTGCTTACTTCGAGACCCAGTTTCCTTTGGAGGAGTTTTCTCTCTACTCCGCTTTTCATGGGAGGAAGTGGAATCCTTGGATGGTGGTCTATCCTCCTCCCTACGACCTTGATAGCTCTTGTATTTTTCTTGTTCCGGTCGAACTGGTGAGCGAGAGCGTGAGGGCCGAGATCGATAGGGATCATAAGGTCTTCTTTCCTCCCTACCACGGTCATCCCGGCGATCATACTCGGCATCCTGAGGAGGATTGGACATGCTGCGACGAAGCTTTCTTATATCGTAATAGGACCGAGACATTGTACCTGCACGATAAAATAAGCGAAGTTTAGAATCAATGGATTCATGGAGAAAGAAGTGCAATGAATGCTAATGCTGTGGTGTAAAGTGCATCCTAAGTGGTGTGTGTCCCCCCAACCAACCCGAGTCTGAAGCTAGACTGGTGCGGGCAGGCTCTTTGGCCTTAGCGGGAGTAGTTTCTTCAGAAGAAGTGAAGACTAAAGGATCCTTCCTGAAATCCTCTGAAGTATATATAGTTTCAGGTAAGGGGAGATCCCCCAAACCCTGAAATATGTGCTCGTCAGTGCTAGGAACATCCCCTTCGGAAGCGTGAAGTGGCGACTCTTGGGAAGATTTTGACTTATCTAGAGAAGTAGTTCCCTCGGGGGCAATATACCCTTCACGATGCTTTTTGGACAGATTAGCCAATTCATCATCTTGCGTAGAAGATGGAGAAGGTGAAGTGTGAAGAGAAGCGGTAGGAATTCCTGAGCCCTCTCCTATCTTTGGGACCACCTCCATTGGAGGAATGTACGCGTATGGAACCGTCCCATGTCCAATGCTGCGAAAAACAGATAGCAGCCCATGAAAGTGAAGGTATTCATCTTTAAGGACCTCGTCGATTGTCAAGAATTTTTGATCGCCATTAAGAAGACGGTGCATCCGATCAAAGAACACCTGGTCTGATATCTGTTTGGGATTGTCGACTGCAAACAAAAAAGGAAAACAGGTCAGAGTGATGATTCAAGTGTATAGAGTCCGGGTTCAGAAAATCAGTGCTTTACTTGATTTTGTCCATCTCCTGGCGCATCCAGACTGTTGCTTTATATAGAACCATTCTAATCTGGAGTCTCCGGCTTTACTGCTAAATGGTACAGAAATTATCTTTCTCTTCGGGACTGATTCGAAGTAGCAGAAGGATGGAGTCTCTCGAGTCCAATGTTTAAAGTTATAAAAGAAGTGAACGTCATCAAATGTGAGCTCTAGGCCTAGGATTTCGCGATATGCTATGTACAAGGTGTGCAAATAGGCATATGAATTGGGATGCAGCTGCATGGGGGCAATCCGCATTTGTCTTAAGAAATCGACGATGAAAGGCGAGAACGGAGGAATGGCGCCGACCATGCACATGAGTCGAGTGACCGTCATATATCCTTCCGGAGGGTTGTGGGGACGGTCAGAGCGTGAGGGCACTAGGGTGTCCCTTTTCATTATTCCATACTTCAAGCAAATTCGAACAAGTCGGTCGTTGTCGATTGTCGATTCTACGGAATCTGGAGGTGACTCCAATATAATGGCTGAGTCAAATTCATCGGGTGCTCGATTGTCACCAATCCCTCCTTCCTCCTCAAAGCCCAGGGAAACTTCAGTCTCTGAAGACGCTTCGTCGCTTTCCCGATGACCAATTCCGTAATCTGGTCCCTCGCTGTCCCATTCTGGATCAGATGAAGAAGATATATCCTCAAGAGTGATTTTGCCAGAAGTTTCCGGAGCTTTTTTCTTCTCAGCTAGACGGGAAGAGCGTCTGGGCCTCATCGTCATGGAACTATTGAAGAAGCAATAGCATGGATTAGAGTAAATTATCCCGTGTCCCCCTTTGTGTATGTGTGTGAACTAAAGTGTGTGCAGCAAATGTGGGAAATGCAAAATAAAAGTACAGCAATGTAAGACGAAGCTTTGAAGAGAAAGTGATAGTCAGAGTTGTTCTTAATTCTCGTTTATGTTCACAGGGCACTATCCTAACTGTCTGCAAAGTTATCGTCTAGAGTAAATGTTGGTTGAATTAGTTGAGTAGTCTTTATGCGCCAAGTGTGATACATTCGGTTCGGTTCGGTTATGCATATGATGATTGGCTCAATACAGATGCAGATGTAGGTTCGGTTCGGATGCATCGTTAAAGCTTGGACAGTTCAAGACAAGGGAGACAGTGGGTTCGGAAGCAGGACTGATCTGATCGGATCGGGTGACCCGATCCGAACCGAACCAGCATCACTCAACCAGTCCGTTCATGTCAGCCTCTTATCTCATTCTCATCTCCGACCCGAGCCGACATTTTCCTTCCTCCCGTCTTTCTAAAATGTGCAATCCGAGCCGATCCCCTTTCCTTCTCCTTCCTTTTTTGATCCTCCGTCTTCTACCCGAACCGACTCCAGTTTGTCATCCCACTCTTCATCTCCTTCCTCTTTCCCCCCTACTCACAAACGAGTCCGCTTTATCACCAAAGCCACCGTTGAGGATAAATATTTGCCCTCTCCAGCCTCGCAACGCCTCGAAGCGATGGCGCATCCACCAGCAGCGGCGGGGGGTTCAAGCGAAGCTTATGGTCAAACCATCCCAATCCAACACGAATTGAAATCGAAAACGGTTACAACGAAGTTATTCGAGATTAGAAAAGCTACCTATATGTTTGATTCGGGAAATCTACAGGAAATAGTTTTAGAATATTGGAGTTTCTAACGTTTTCAATGCTAGGGTTGGGAGCGGCAGCAGAAAAGAAGAAGGAAGGAAAGAAGATAGTGGCGGATTTATATAGGGGGTGAAGTTGACTCCTCGTATTCCTGTTCTCTCTCTCACCCGCTCGGACCGGAGTGAAGGCCCAGTAGCACAACTCTGCCTGAAGGCCCACTGCCCAAGAATCAAAGCGTTTCGGATCGGCACCCGAACCGGACAGGTTTCATACATTAACTTAACATCTGACTAGATTGAGTTCAAGAGAAGAAGAATAAAGGAAGAACATACCTGCACGAAGCATTATATGTCGAGAAAAATCCCCAAATTTGCTCAGAAATGAAGAAAAGGTGCTCGGGTCGGACACCGAACCGAATAGAAATCTGTGCATTACTCCTGACAATTCTGATTAAACGACATCAAAGCACGCTTCGTACAACAGAAGCATCCTTTGAGGAGGCAGAATGTTAGCCTACTTTGTGAACTAGGCAACACAAAGTCAAAAAACCAACCATTGAAGAGTATTTTAAGTTATAAGACCTCGGTTCGGATTGGAAGAAAACACTACAGTTCAAGTTGATAGCTGCGGTTGTTCGGATCGGATAGGATCCTCTATTCGGATCGGGTTAGAGCAGCATATTGGATCGGATCGGATAGAGATCTCGGTTCGGATCGGTGGTCTCTTACTGGATAGATTGGTAAAGCATATCCAGTCGGATCGGAGGACAACTAAATCTCGCATGGAAATCCATCTGCTTGTCACGACGCTGGAGCGGAGCGGAATAGATTAGAGAGGGAGAGACGTCCAAGCCATTCCGGTTCGGATCGGGTATCTCGATCCGAACCCCTTGCCTGCGCGCCTCCGACCCGCACCCATGATCCAAGTTAGTCTCCTGTAAAATCGCCTGGAGAACCGGACCGGATATGACTAATTCCTACCCCTAACGTCCATCTCTTTGATGTGTTGTCAGCTTGATAGTTCATCCGAACCCGAAGAGAGTGCGATGGATGACATGTGTTCCGACCCGGATTGAATCTCAGGCAAATTCACACCTATAAATACCCCATCTAGAGACAAAGAGAAGGATCTTTTTTCAGCACTTTTGAGAATCCAAGTACCTCCATCATCCGAACTCCTTTACTCCCGGAGAATCCAAATCATCTTTCATTTCTTGTTTTAATCATTTGAGTGAACAAAAGTGAGTTGTGAGTGAATCTTACATTGCATTTGTAACTGGATTACTGAATATAGTGAAAAATAAGTGGACGTAGGCATTTCTTCGCCGAACCACTATAAATCTTGTGTGTTCATTTTTATTTCTATCTCATTTTATCTTGTTTCAAATCAATTTGGGTGTTAGAACCACTTTTGGGTCTAACAAGTATATATTATATATATTATATATATAATATAATGGCCAGAATAGAACGCGCCGCGCCGCGGCAGTTCGTGAATTTCGACCATTTATTTCAAACGGACATTACGGGAGATCCGACCGTCGGATTCTCCTAAAACCGGAACCGTTGGGTTCGTATCGAAAAGAGCTTTCTAACGAATGTGATAAATTAGAAATCTAACGGTTGGATTTGGAATTATGTCCAAATCAAATTGGAAAAAGGTCGCTATACGTGCAGTTCGATGGCCATTGGTGGAAATCGACTGTACGGGCCTTGATAAAATTATTAAAAATAGTAATAATTTGTGTATAATCATAAGAAATGATTTGTGAAGATTTGGGATGAAAAACTCCATATTTGAAAAGATAAAAATAGATTTTTATCGAAATGAACTAGTTTTGAACTAGAATTATAATTCTATTTATTTTTAAATAAATAAATTGAATTTGAAATGGTTTTAAAAATAACCAGAATATCCAATGATTGCATTGGAGTGGAATTGAATCGAAATTGTCTTCGGAATATTTCGATGTTGGAATTCGTGATTATACGGATGTTGATATGGAAATTTGAAAGATATATACTTATAGTTATTTCCAATACGACATTTGTTAATCGTAGAATTTGATATTGAATGTAAGCCGATATATTTTCTATTCAGAGCCTTATATTGAATATCAAATGTGATTTGGGTTTGTCGTGAATGGTGTCTTCATTAACACTGTTCTTGAACCCTGTTGAGAAAAGATTAAATCTTTTTATTTAGATTTAATGAAGTGTACCAATTAAATAATATTTAATTGGAATTGAATTGATATTGATTTTTGGGTTTATCGTGAACAGTGTTTTTAAACAACACTCGTTCTTTAACCCGATAATTAATGAATGTGATTTTGGGTTTATCGTGAACTGTGTTTTAAATGACACGGATTCTTTAACCCAGTTAACGATTAAAACTAAGTGGAGTTTTAATGAATCTTTAATTAGATTGAAATGGTCGAGAATGGAGTACCACCAGTTTTGCTCCAGGCGATAGTTAAATCTTTAATTAGATTTGAACGTGAAATGGTAATTGAATTTACCGATAACACTGTGGTGTTAGATATGAAGTATTACCAGTTTTACTTCATGGAATGAATAGGTTGGGATGGGGAAATTAAAATAAATGATTACTTCGGTAAGGTTCGCTAATCCCGACTAGTTTGAATTGAGATTCAAAAATAGAATAAAGAATAAATTCAAGAAATTTATCTTGGATAAAATTAATGGGAACATTTCCCTATGAATGTGAAATTTAGAAACTGACTGTCGGTTAACCAAACAGAATGGTTTTCTGGATATTGATCTGATGTTGGTTTCGGCCTTCGGGGTTAATATTTGGGGAATTATTCTCTTGGTTAATTTACGGTTAGTGACTAATGAATTGGAATGAGGCGTATGTTGTGTTTGTGTAACACTTATTTAAAATATACGCGAGTTATTCGGAAAGACCGGGTTTATCCCATTCTGAATAACTGATACGACGATAAGTCGAAGATGAAGACGATGGTCGAAGACCGGAGGTCTTCACGTCGTTTGGGTGATTACTGATGATCTTGATTGGGCTGTACACCCAAGAAGATGGAAATAGTTGGTGATCGTCCAGACGTACTTGGAGATCGATGGATATGCGGGGTACTAGGTGCCTCCGGTTTCGTTCAGACCCAGAACGGACTTGTAAATGGACTGTGTGTCTGACATTGGATTTTAGTCCGTGTGATTGATCTCTATTAAATATATATCTGTTTGGCGACGGAGAATTTATTCTCTTGCTTAACGCCCTTCTCTGAGACGTACGAGCTCAGGGGTTATATATTGATGGATATCAATCGCATGGAGTGAATTGCCTGTGTGGCATGCTAAGATGCAAATGATCAAGGTTTCTGTTGAAAAGCAAAGTCTTGTGGTGATGATCGAAGCACGGCCTTTGTGGCGTAGCTTTGTGTAACGTTGATTCGCGAGTATCACACCCGGTATGAATCAAAAACGGGAGACGGACCTCAGGGAGGACATGCGTTTCTTTCTAGTTATGAGTGGCGTCAGTGCTTGAACTGGCTGACGAGTTTGACTCATGTGGATGTTACTTATTATTACTTGCTGAAAAGCGAGGCGCCTCGTGATATCGGTTTCGGCCGATGCTTCTGGTCGGCTGACGGGCCAGGCTTACGCCCCAAAGGGCGGGGAAACGTAGTGTTCAGGCATAATAATCCACATCGGTGGACCGGCCCTGACGATCTAAAGGGTCGATGCGCTCTGACCCTGTGGCTCGGGCTAGAGAGTCACAAATCGGTAGAGGATCTTGCCCCTAGCCTCGGTTCATACCATCAATGATAACCCAACTTCCAATACGACATTTGCGGTTTTGATTGTAAACTTATATATGGCGACATAGTGTTATGGGCCATTCATGCCGCCTATGATTGATACTTATGATTTGAAGTTGTTTTATACACTATGCACTTATAATAGTATCAAATGATTTGTTTTAAACGTATCAAGCATTCTTTGGCTGTTATAAGGGAGAACCCTATCCTCGACTGCGTTGCATTGTGTGATGGGACCTGGGTCTTATAACAGCTTCATTTTTCTTTACTTAGCATTGCGCTGTTTGTTTTATGCACTGGTATTCTTGGGAGGAAACCCGTTCCGTGTTATACGGCGTGGTCCCTTGATTTACCTAACTTTTAAAATAAAGATTAATAACTGTTTTAGTTCTCACACCAGTCACATGACTGACCTGGAGTTTATTGTTTTAACCTAAACTCTGGGTGCCCCTATTTTGACACGGGCAGCTAGTAGTTTTGGTTTTGCAGATTTATATTCACAGGATCCTGGTTTACAGCTGGAACGATATCCGGAAAGCTTTGTATCCGTATATCTTCTTCTAGTTGTGTATTGTATTATTTTCCGCTGCGATGTATTTAAATGTAATTTAAATCTCTGATATTTCTGTGTAATATTCATTTATACTCTGTATATTCTTGTAATCTGATGCATTGTTGTAATATACAATGAAATGTTCTTCTGTATGCGTTCTATCTTGTCGTGTTCTCAAAACGATAGGGCGTTTCGAACGGTCTGGGTCGGTTTAGCGACTGTTTCGGACCGAGCGAAATTCCATTTCATCACAGTTGGTATCAGAGCTTTGGTTTACAAAGCAGAGAACAAGACACATGAGAACCATACGAAAGAATTCATCAGATATTGGGTTAGTAATATCCAATTAGGGTGACTCGTTAGAGATGGGATCAGTAGTATCCTAGAACGAGTGTGAAGAGTATATTTTTAAAAATGAAAACAAAGTTTTGTTTTGAAAATTTAAATCAACTATTCGTATTTGATTATTTGTTTATATTGATTTTGGACAATCCACTATATAAAGAATTTGCATATACGCCTTGCAAACGTATATTCAAAGTTTTAGTATACTGGATAGATATAGAGTCACACTCTAGTCGCCCGGAGACGATTCTGATGATAGTCTAGACATCATCAGAATTGGTATTCGAGTTTCGAAGGTGTGATTTTCTATATATTTCCATTAGACTAGTGTGAGAACCAAAACTAATATAGTTAGAACACTTTGTTGTGAATTGGCATCAAAAACACGATTTTAGTATATGTATCAAAATTATGAATTTGAAACTTTAAATTCACTAATTGATTGATGTTTGTGTTGTTTGTTCATTTGTTTGCTAATTTTGAACCATTTTGCCTAATAGCATCAAATATTGGATTATATTGAAAATTGGTCGCATTTGCTTGCATATACATATATATCATTGAACAGGTCATAGCAAGGAGGCTAGAGCAGAGAATAAAATTTGTTTGCCCGACAAATAGGTACATGTTTACTACATGATTTACTGCTTTGCTTGGGTGATGATGATTTTATGAGCCTATTGGCTAGCCGCTTGGCTTTTTCTTTTTCTTTTTGAGATCTGAAGGACCGGGGAAGCTATTTGAAATTCCCCGATGCTCCCGGTGCAGGGGAGGTTATGGCGAAATTTTTCGAAAATTTAGGGTGTTAGCCAAATTTTTGAAATTTTTGAAAATTCTCAGAAACTGAAAAGTTGGAGAATGGAAGCCAGATCGAGCGTAGAGCTGAATAATCAAACCACTTTCGACTTTGTTCCTTTTCGGGGACGAAAAGTTTTAAGTGGGGGAGATTGTAACAACCCGTAAAATGCGAGCCAGTTTGAAATTTTTATTTTGGCAATTTTAGCGAATTTTGAATATTTAAAATGAATTATTTTAAATAATATTGACGAGAAATTTATTTTTAATATAATTCGAACGTATATATTGTACGCGTCGTCGTTAGAATATAAATATTTATATATAATTATAAATAGAATTGAAAATGGCGCGGTAGTTCGATAATTCGATTTCAAACTTCAATTGAATGTACCGGGTGCAAAACAATCCGGATTTTAGTGAAACCAAAAACATTGGGATCTAATTGATAATATCTTTCCAACGAATCCGATAAATCAAAAGTTCGTAGCGGGAATCAAAAGATATGTCCAGTTGAAAATTCTGAATAGTCGCTATGGAATTCAGGCCCTTAAAAATGGACATTTTGCAAACGACCTCGGATTTCAACGAAACCACTTTTGTTGGGTCCGTGATGTTGAATTATTGCTAGATTCCAAATTTCATAATTTTTCGAATCAATATGTGAGCGTGGCATAGGAAAACGTGTTTTGACCATTTCAGTTGATTTTAATCGACTAGAAATTGGCCATTTTTCAAACGGTCTCAGAATTCGACGAAACTAGTTTTGTTAGGACCGTATCGTCAATACGAAGCTAGAAAATATTTTTCTGGAATTTTTCGTGTTAGTATGTGACCCCGGTAATTTAAAATGTACATTTAAAATTGAATATATAGATTTATATTTTAAATTTAGCGAAAACTGATCGAAACAGCCGAATCATCTTGCGAAACATATCCCATTGTGTTCGGAATAGGGGTAATTAGCTAGGGGCGACGGTCGTTGGGTTTGATTCGGAATCCAAATGCAACAAAACCCTAATTTTCAATTTAAATAATAATAAAAACATATTAGACCCTATATAAACAACCCTAGAATTGGTCAACCCTTCTAAGCCGTGGTCAACGGAGAAAACGCGCCTCCACTCTCTTTAAACCAACGGAGGAAATTCTCAAGAAATAAATCCCAAATCGCACTCAAATTAAATCAAATCTAAACATGAAAACAAAACGAAAATTAAGGAGATTTCTACGACCTTTAATTTGAGACCGGGATGGTGGAACTTAGCTGAGTGGTTCTCGAGTTTTTGGGGTTCAAACGGGTAGGGTTCGCAGTCGTTTTCTGGTGTCGGGGTGCAACCGAGTTCGCCAGGGTCAGAGCTGGTGGTGTCGCACGGGGAGGCGCGTCGAGTGGCATTTTCTGATGGCGGTCTGGTGCGATGGTGGCGGAGCAAGGGGAAACCCTAGTTTTTGAAGCAATTCGAAGAAGGCCCAAGCGCTATACAGGAGGTGCAGTGTAATTTCTAAACCAAGGTAACTAAATTTTAGGAGAAAGGTATTTACAGGGATTTATTTTCATTTTAAAAATATACAAATGCATAGTTTTAAATAAGTTTTTATGTATAAATAGCTTAAATAAAAAGGTGATTTTATTTTATGGAAAACATTGTTTTAAGAATGTAAATTTTTATTATGAAAAAGTTTAAATAAAGACATGGTTTATTAAAAATAAAAAGCTCATTGTTTTGAAAGTAAAATATACATTCTTTGTTTTTGAAAATAAAATATACATTCTTTGTATTTGAAAATAATAATATACTTTGAATTTGAAAATATAAACATACTTTGCTTTAAAATAAAATATAACTTTGGTTTTAAAATATAACTTCGGTTTAGAAAATGTAACTTCGGTTTTGAAAATATAAAATCAGTTTGTTTAGATATGTAAAGAAGAAGTTTGAATTTATATAAAGGAGAAGATACAAAATTTGAATTTGCTTTGAAAACAAAATTTGCATTCTTTTTGAAAATGTATTTTGCATTGATTTTGAAAATAAAATTAACATTGTTTTTAAAATAGGAATAGCAGATTAAAAATATGATTTTTATATATTGAACTTCGATTTAAAAATTTGATTTTTATATATTGAACTTCGAATTAAAAATATGATTTTTATATATTGAACTTCGAATTAAAAATATGATTTTTATATATTGAACTTCGAATTAAAAATATGATTTTTATATATTGAACTTCGAATTAAAAATATGATTTTTATATATTGAACTTCGAATTAAAAATATGATTTTTATATATTGAACTTCGAATTAAAAATATGATTTTTATATATTGAACTTCGAATTAAAAATATGATTTTTATATATTGAACTTCGAATTAAAAATATGATTTTTATATATTGAACTTCGAATTAAAAATATGATTTTTATATATTGAACTTCGAATTAAAAATATGATTTTTATATATTGAACTTCGAAATAAAAATATGATTTTTATATATTGAACATCAAAATAAAAATATGATTTTTATATATTGAACATCAAAATAAAAATGTGATTTTTACATATGTAGAGGATACGGGCAAAGAAAGTGAAAAGAGGCAGAACGACGAAGACTTCTGCAAATGAAGTGCCGTGGAGCTAGGATAGCTATCTGTGAGAATTTCTCACCTTTCAATTTTATTTTCTAGTTATATATATATACTAGGATGCAGACGGTGCTTAGTAGCACCCGACACAATCGTCCACAGACCATGGACTTGTTTGTTTGGTTGCATTGATTAGTTAGATTATTTGATTGAAATTGAATTGTTTGGTAAAGTGAATGGATTTGATTGATGTGTGAATGGCGTGGGCCTTCACTAGACCGGGGATAAGGCTAGGCCTCGTCCCGTTTCTAGTATCGTGCCGTTATGCCGCCGAAATTTTCTAAAATATGTTAGAAAAATAAAAATATCATTTTATTTAAAGAATGAACTGAATAGAAATTCATATGTTGGAATAAAATGTTTTATCGTTAAAAATATAATTTTTAACGTGAATGGGAATAAATAAATATTCATTTACAAACCAGACGGTTTGTTTATGTACACCTATTTGAAGGACATTGACTGGGACGATAAATTTTACACATCGCCCAACTGCACAACTAAATCTGTGTTTGATTGTTTGAAACCCCACACGGGTGTTAGGATGAAATATGAAGTTCACTCATCCTGATTGATTGAATATGTCGATCGATTGATTGACAGGCTGTTATAAGCGTTAGATATCTATATTTGATGCTTATACAGTGTAGTGCACTTTGGTTGATGGTTGATTATTTTTCAATGTTATTATATACGTGTGATGTATGAAAATCCATATAATTAACTTTATATGGTAATTGATTGGGCCTCATTCCAATTTGAAAAATAAAGAATATTATAAAATAAAAGTTCATGTGTTGACAGTACTCATCCATTGAGATTGGTCATGTGTTGAACGAAATATTTTGATAATAACAACTATTTTGAAAATAGAAATTTATGAAGCCGTGTTGATTAGATTGACGCCATTTTGACGTGAACGATATTTATATCGATTTTATCAATTTCGAAATGAATTGAATTGGAAACGATTTCGAAATGAATTGAATTGAAAACGATTTCGAAATGAATTGAATTGAAAACGATTTCGAAATGAATTGAATTGGAAACGATTTCGAAATGAATTGAATTGAAAACGATTTCGAAATGAATTGAATTGAAAACGATTTCGAAATGAATTGAATTGAAAACGATTTCGAAATGAATTGAATTGAAAACGATTTCGAAATGAATTGAATTGAAAACGATTTCGAAATGAATTGAATTGAAAACGATTTCGAAATGAATTGAATTGAAAACGATTTCGAAATGAATTGAAAACGATTTCGAAATGAATTGAATAGAAAACGATTTCGAAATAAATTGAATTGAAATGAATTCAAATTGAATTGAAATTTGAATTGAATAGAAATGAATTTTAAAACGAATTTATAAAGAAGAATTCAATTTTGATTTGAATTGAAAAGAAAGTTGAAATTGCTTTTGAAAATGATTTCAAAACTATTTATATAATTCGTTTTAAATAGAAATCGACGAAGTATATATTATATATATTATATATATAATATAATGGCCTGAATAGAACGCGCCGCGCCGCGGCAGTTCGTGAATTTCGACCATTTATTTCAAACGGACATTACGGGAGATCCGACCGTCAGATTCTCCTAAAACCGGAACCGTTGGGTTCGTATCGAAAAGAGCTTTCTAACGAATGTGATAAATTAGAAATCTAACGGTTGGATTTGGAATTATGTCCAAATCAAATTGGAAAAAGGTCGCTATACGTGCAGTTCGATGGCCATTGGTGGAAATCGACTGTACGGGCCTTGATAAAATTATTAAAAATAGTAATAATTTGTGTAAAATCATAAGAAATGATTTATGAAGATTTGGGATGAAAAACTCCATATTTGAAAAGATAAAAATAGATTTTTATCGAAATGAACTAGTTTTGAACTAGAATTATAATTCTATTTATTTTTAAATAAATAAATTGAATTTGAAATGGTTTTAAAAATAACCAGAATATCCAATGATTGCATTGGAGTGGAATTGAATCGAAATTGTCTTCGGAATATTTCGATGTTGGAATTCGTGATTATACGGATGTTGATATGGAAATTTGAAAGATATATACTTATATCGTTATTTCCAATACAACATTTGTTAATCGTAGAATTTGATATTGAATGTAAGCCGATATATTTTCTATTCAGAGCCTTATATTGAATATCAAATGTGATTTGGGTTTGTCGTGAATGGTGTCTTCATTAACACTGTTCTTGAACCCTGTTGAGAAAAGATTAAATCTTTTTATTTAGATTTAATGAAGTGTACCAATTAAATAATATTTAATTGGAATTGAATTGATATTGATTTTTTGGTTTATCGTGAACAGTGTTTTTAAACAACACTCGTTCTTTAACCCGATAATTAATGAATGTGATTTTGGGTTTATCGTGAACTGTGTTTTAAATGACACGGATTCTTTAACCCAGTTAACGATTAAAACTAAGTGAAGTTTTAATGAATCTTTAATTAGATTGAAATGGTCGAGAATGGAGTACCACCAGTTTTGCTCCAGGCGATAGTTAAATCTTTAATTAGATTTGAACGTGAAATGGTAATTGAATTTACCGATAACACTGTGGTGTTAGATATGAAGTATTACCAGTTTTACTTCATGGAATGAATAGGTTGGGATGGGGAAATTAAAATAAATGATTACTTCGGTAAGGTTCGCTAATCCCGACTAATTTGAATTGAGATTCAAAAATAGAATAAAGAATAAATTCAAGAAATTTATCTTGGATAAAATTAATGGGAACATTTCCCTATGAATGTGAAATTTAGAAACTGACTGTCGGTTAGCCAAACAGAATGGTTTTCTGGATATTGATCTGATGTTGGTTTCGGCCTTCGGGGTTAATATTTGGGGAATTATTCTCTTGGTTAATTTACGGTTAGTGACTAATGAATTGGAATGAGGCGTATGTTGTGTTTGTGTAACACTTATTTAAAATATACGCGAGTTATTCGGAAAGACCGGGTTTATCCCATTCTGAATAACTGATACGACGATAAGTCGAAGATGAAGACGATGGTCGAAGACCGGAGGTCTTCACGTCGTTTGGGTGATTACTGATGATCTTGATTGGGCTGTACACCCAAGAAGATGGAAACAGTTGGTGATCGTCCAGACGTACTTGGAGATCGATGGATATGCGGGGTACTAGGTGCCTCCGGTTTCGTTCAGACCCAGAACGGACTTGTAAATGGACTGTGTGTCTGACATTGGATTTTAGTCCGTGTGATTGATCTCTATTAAATATATATCTGTTTGGCGGCGGAGAATTTATTCTCTTGCTTAACGCCCTTCTCTGAGACGTACGAGCTCAGGGGTTATATATTGATGGATATCAATCGCATGGAGTGAATTGCCTGTGTGGCATGCTAAGATGCAAATGATCAAGGTTTCTGTTGAAAAGCAGAGTCTTGTGGTGATGATCGAAGCACGGCCTTTGTGGCGTAGCTTTGTGTAACGTTGATTCGCGAGTATCACACCCGGTATGAATCAAAAACGGGAGACGGACCTCAGGGAGGACATGCGTTTCTTTCTAGTTATGAGTGGCGTCAGTGCTTGAACTGGCTGACGAGTTTGACTCATGTGGATGTTACTTATTATTACTTGCTGAAAAGCGAGGCGCCTCGTGATATCGGTTTCGGCCGATGCTTCTGGTCGGCTGACGGGCCAGGCATACGCCCCAAAGGGCGGGGAAACGTAGTGTTCAGGCATAATAATCCACATCGGTGGACCGGCCCTGACGATCTAAAGGGTCGATGCGCTCTGACCCTGTGGCTCGGGCTAGAGAGTCACAAATCGGTAGAGGATCTTGCCCCTAGCCTCGGTTCATACCATAAATGATAACCCAACTTCCAATACGACATTTGCGGTTTTGATTGTAAACTTATATATGGCGACATAGTGTTATGGGCCATTCATGCCGCCTATGATTGATACTTATGATTTGAAGTTGTTTTATACACTATGCACTTATAATAGTATCAAATGATTTGTTTTAAACGTATCAAGCATTCTTTGGCTGTTATAAGGGAGAACCCTATCCTCGACTGCGTTGCATTGTGTGATGGGACCTGGGTCTTATAACAGCTTCATTTTTCTTTACTTAGCATTGCGCTGTTTGTTTTATGCACTGGTATTCTTGGGAGGAAACCCGTTCCGTGTTATACGGCGTGGTCCCTTGATTTACCTAACTTTTAAAACAAAGATTAATAACTGTTTTAGTTATCACACCAGTCACATGACTGACCTGGAGTTTATTGTTTTAACCTAAACTCTGGGTGCCCCTATTTTGACACGGGCAGCTAGTAGTTTTGGTTTTGCAGATTTATATTCACAGGATCCTGGTTTACAGCTGGAACGATATCCGGAAAGCTTTGTATCCGTATATCTTCTTCTAGTTGTGTATTGTATTATTTTCCGCTGCGATGTATTTAAATGTAATTTAAATCTCTGATATTTCTGTGTAATATTCATTTATACTCTGTATATTCTTGTAATCTGATGCATTGTTGTAATATACAATGAAATGTTCTTCTGTATGCGTTCTATCTTGTCGTGTTCTCAAAACGATAGGGCGTTTCGAACGGTCTGGGTCGGTTTAGCGACTGTTTCGGACCGAGCGAAATTCCATTTCGTCACAAAAGAACCTTGTCTAAATTCGGAATCGATATGCAGTTATTTCAAATAAACCGTTACGGTCAATGAACGATTCTATAGCGACTGTTTGAAAATTTGATTTGGGCATAACTCACAATCTGTAACACGAAATATTGGTTTTTCACTTTCATTAGAAAAATACAGTTCAACAGATTCCAACGTTTCTTGTTTCGAGGAAATCCGACTTGTAACGGATCCTGTACGCTCGGTTGAAGTTCAAAACGTTAAATTACGAACTGCAGCGTCGTTATGAGCTTGATTATATTTAATATATATTTTTATACATTCAACTTCGTTTTAATTAATATATAAATCCACTTATTGTACGGATTTAATATTTAAACTGATTTAAATATTCAAATATAAACCGCTAAAAATGCTGGACATTACATTCCTTCCCCCTTAAAATAATTTCGTCCTCGAAATTGCTAAGGTAGATGCTACAATCTTATTATAACCAGATTAAAATCTTTTATTTAATTTCTTAAATTCAATTTTCAACAGAATCGATTAATTTTAATTGAAATATTAATTTCTTCTTATTAACGAATACTTCCAGAAATTCTGAAAATTTCCTTACAGCTTAAAATTTCGGAGAGTTTCGTCAGCATTTCCTCTGCACGGCTCATTTGGTGCTACTACACCTCGCCACTCTGGGCCTTCTCCAAATCCAAAGAAAATAAATAACTAAGCATCTTGCCAAACGGGATGATAAATCTCATATTCCATTAAAATATAACTGTGACTCTTTTTGGTCGGGTATTCAACTCAATCGCTTCCATTTGCAATCCATTCAGCATATGCAAGTGCATTTCCAACAGATCTCTAGTCAATTCATCCTCAACCACTAATTCTCTTACATCCCAACCCAAATCTTTTTTCAAACTCCTGTTTCAACCTCAAATTCCAAATTCTCACTTGGTAATCCAATTCCATTACCAAGTTACGTTTCGTCTCCACATTCTATAAATTCTTAAATCTGTTATCCTCATCCCATAATTCAACTCTAGTTTTATTTCAAATATCAACCCATTTCAACTCACATAAGTTCATATTCATCTGATAGCGTTAAATCCCTATTAATTCCTACTTAACTGGTCTTAGTTAACTATCAAATTGCTTTTACATAACTTTCTTAAGTTAAATTTTGCCCATCATTATAAATTCATCTTGAATACTTGTTTTTAATTCAACAATATCATCCTGGGAGTTTAAACCACTTTGTTTTCAAAAATCGGATGTTTCCTTTTGGAAATCAAAACACTTGTTTCCTCAAAACGATTTAAAATATTTGGTACTAATCCGTCACTTAGAAACTCGAAAATGAGCACTGACAATGCGGCCGTCATCATCATAATTTATTTTCCAGTGATCAAAGTGAGTTCAATACTATATCACTTCAATACTTGTTTTCAAACATTTCTATTTTGAAATTTTCTTTCAAATATCCTTCACAGCACTTAGAAAACAATTTCAAATCCCCCAGGATTTTAAAATTCCCATATATTAAATCCAAATATTATTTACAACTCCTTTCCATGTTTCAAAATTTAATTTAAATTCTGGTTTTAAATTCAGATTCAGTTCATTTGATTTTGAATATTATACTTATATAATATTTCGATTGGTTATTTATATAACCAACTAAATTATATTTCTTTATTTGATCATAATAACGATCAACACATCCAATGTACTATAATAATCTCAAGATATATACTTCTTTATGTCAAAAATATATTTGGGTAAGATTATTTCATTTACCCAACTTTCAAAACAATACCATGTCGAATCACTCTGTTCAAGAGTTTAGAAACACCTATCGATATGGTTTGCATGACCGTATCGACCAGAATTCATAAACTACTCGCTAAACCAATCAACACAATATAAAACAGTTTTTATATCAATTTACAAATACGCGCTCATATATATACACTCAAACTCAACCTAGAGTATTACTAACTCCATCTCTATTGAGTTACGGCATAGAGCCAAGGTAATCACTTAACCTTCAGCTCTGATACCAACTGTAACGACCCGCAAATTCGAGCCCTTTGAGTCGACGAAATACCATACAAGTCCGACCCCAAAGTGCACGGAAATACGAATCATTAATAGAAAGAAATTAGAGGATGAGATAGAAAAGATAGAACTAATAGAATAGAAGAAGAAGAAGAACATACTGAACAGAATCAGAGTAAATACGAAACTCACAGCGGAACGAATAAAATATATTATTTAACATAACTTTGAAATAAAAAACTGTATTGTATATACATACCATATCAGAGTATAACACATGATATGTCACAGCGGAAATAACTCTACATAACTAATGGTGAAAGCCTCCTGCTTTGAGCTCCTCCAAGTGAATTTGTAAAATCCCAAAACACTTGACAGCCCGTACAAATTTGGGCACCCAAGAGTTTAGGGAAAACAAACAAATAAACTCTGGGTCAGTCATGGGATTGGTGTGAGTAAATTCCAACCATACGGTTTAACTTTGAAATCCTTTTTAAAAGAAAAGATAATAGTAAGACCAGCCCACACATAAACATGGACGGTTTTTATCTTGCTATAACCCAAAACATTTTGATATCAAAATGCAGTGATATTATAATAATGTCTAATCAAGTAAATAACCAAATAGCAGAACGCTTGCATCTCACGCTCTACATACATAGTATAAAATCAAAAACCACAGGGCGCTTATTGGAGATTGGATTCCAACTATGACAAGGTATGGGACCACCTTCCGATGATGTATCTCTAGAGGCAAATACACCTGGGTTCAACAAGAACGTGTTGCAACCCGGCCCACACATGACCGACCACTCATTTCGCTTGAGTGTATCGAATGTATATCACCAACGGTTGGACTCAAACCACCGTTCCCGAATGGACAGAATCGATAGAGTAAGAAACAAAAGGAATTTCTCTAGATAGGTGATTATACACCCTAATGGGAGCGACCCACATAGCCATGCTGCCTGCCCGATTTTTGTCGTTTCCCGGTTGTGAAGCTTGAGGCTACGTCTATCCTTTAGAACATTTGGCCACCATACACTTTGAATGTCACATCGTCAAACCCATCAAATCACTAGTTGATCTTTCCAAAAATATTACAGGTATAAAAGCTAAGAGAAACGAATTTCTCCGCCACCAGACGCAATACCTTGAAAAGATCGTCTTATGTGACCGTTAGGAATACTCTGTCAGACATTTGTCCATTCAAGTTGTCCTGGGACTGGACAAACCGAAAGCACCATTCTGAAACAGGACAACCCTTGCATTTCACTCTGTCTTCAATTTTCTTCAGCAAAATCAAATTCGCAGCGCTTATGCCTATACGGAGTGGTTTTCGATAATATATCCAACCGGTCTCTCCGTATTGACAACGATGGTCAAAACACTTCGATAGTCGGTTATTTAACTATCGAAGTAAAACAAACATTCATTCAAATGTACAACTAAACATCACACAACCACGGCCACTTTCTATTTAACATTTGTTCTTATATTTCTTTGGACAAACGTCGTTACTTATTACTTTAGAATAAGTGGATTTCAAACAAACTGTTTCCATTCCCTAGGGAGTAGTGCTATATATAAAAATCACGCTTAAGCTTAGCCAACAGCGTTAATTTAACATTATAGTTCAAAACTTGTCATACGCTGTAATATTCCCCTTTATAACAAATCTCGACATAACCGTCACGCTTAAGCCTAGTCAATAGCGTTATTTTATCGCTGTAGTTCAAATGCTTGAAATACACTGCTATATTCCACCTTATACTGATCTTGACATCTCTTACCGTTACAAAAATCTTGACATCTCTTTCCGTTACAGAAATCTTTACATCTCTTTCTGTTACAAAATCTTAACATCTCTTTCTCTTACAAAAATCTTAACATCTCTTTCTGTTACAAAACAAATACCATCCCTCGATAATTGTGAAGCCGTTCAAGTTGGGGTATTTTAATTACCTCTCAGACCTTGATCGACGACGTTCTTATCTTAGAATAGATATAAGTTCGTAACTCTAACCCCTTATACTTTAAAATCAGTAAACGTGCTTCTTGCTATATTTAAATATGGTTTTATGACGCCATATCCTTATTTTGAAAACTCGGTTATTTACATTAGCTTATACAAATCCATTTTTAAACATTTCTCTACGCTTCTTCTTTCTTAGACAAATCCCTTATTAAACATTCCTCTTCGCTTTGTCTTCTTTAGACAAATCCCTTATACTTTAAGATCTTATTTAAACTAAATCAACTATTCATTAATTTATTACATTAGATTAATCAGCCCAATCTAATTTAATTAAATAAACAATTATTGATCAAAACAGTTTTCTTGGTAAATATTTAGCCATGATTAACCCACTAATCAATTCTAACAAATCTTTTCATTTTGAATAAATAACATTTATTAATCCAAATAATTTCACTTGTGTCGATTACTATAAAAATAATAATTTATTTCTAAATAATCTCATTTACTATTAAATAAACAATAATCGATTTTAACTAATCTTACTTAATATGAAATCAACCATAATCTATTTGTAAATATCTCATTTAATTGTTCTTAAAACAATAAATTCTTGTTATTAATCATCAAGTTAATATCCGCCTACTTACTTATTAATCTTATTAATATAAGAATCCACTTTACCAAATCATTTAGTAAGTATGGTGAAACACGTGCTTCGCACAGGGTAGGATTTTGGTAAAACAATAGCGGTTAAAACAAATGATACATTTATGGTTGATTGTTGCCACTTTCTTAATCGATATCATCTATTGATTAAATCAAAATAACGTTTGAATTTCCATTCAACGCTAATATCAACACAAGGTTTCAAAAGTCATTTGGGTTCAAACAGTGCATCTATATAAAACAAACAGTACATATAAATATTGAGGAATCTGGTTTGATTCCTCCAACCGGTTTCCTGCATCCACCGATGTTAGTCAACAATTAACACTGATTCCATACCAGGAAATATTATAATTGATGGAATCAGTCCAACCAATTATGTGTATATATATGCAACGATATATAATTCAACCAATTTAACCATAATTTGCCTAAACAACCATCACATAGCATTCAACCATTATTTAAAATATTTTAAATAAAAAGAGAGTTAGTGAATTTACTCACCTTGGCGCGTTAACCGTTAAATAACGATTTACGTCGGATGATTCAGCCGAGTGTTTGATTTTGCTATAAATTACCAAACGAGCTCCAAACAGCTTTAAGCCAGTTTCAATACATAGCCTGAGACCGTACGATTCTAACGGATCATTATTATCTCCAAATCAGCCCAAAGGCCAATGTTCAGATTCAAAGCCCGGCTCCTCCTTGTATTGTTTCTTCATGAAGTAAACAACTCTCGACATACATGTATGCACGAGACCTTCCAAGCCCGCTATCCCTCTTTTTTCTTCCTTGCTTACTCCTCACATTCAGGTGTTAATATACCTCTTATTCCAGGGAAGAATCCCGCACCCTACAGTTTGTTCTCCCCTTTCTATTTTTCTGTTTTGTTTATTTACAGGCCTTGCTTTTCTTTCGGCCTAATGCCCCAATTTAAAAGCCCACACACCCGCTTCCCACATGAATACCACACAGTTTTTTATTTCCAAACAGTACTATTTTATTGTTCTATATACGTCCTGTCCGACTGGTGCTGTCCATCCATGCTATTTCCTTCTTTCCCATATGAGAATGCATGCTCCCATTTTTGCCTGAACATGTCCCTTCTTTCACCTTATTCTCTTTCATGTCGAAACTCCTGTTTCAAACAAATCTCGCTGCTCCATTGAGATAACCACTAACTCTCCTTTTGACGTTAAATCTCCTACTGCCACGTTTTTCCATCATAAAACTCTTCCCCAAACACCTGCGGTTTACTCAGCACAACAATGTCACGAAAATCCCATTTTGTTTTATACCCTTGCTCACGCATTTCTCTTTTGCACGTTAATACACTTCCTTCCTTCATTCACTACATTTCTTGTTACTTCAAATCTCAAATGCCATGCAACCCCTTCTGTCCTTGCCCACCGTATACCCTATGCTCCATTCAATTGTTCCACCGCTGCCTTAACACCCCGAAAGCTTCAACTGTCCACTACGAAAACCAAAGTCTACCTGAACGCATGCATCCTCTAAACCTTGTATTCTTCAAAACCCACTTCACCGTATAACTTCTTTTTGAAAACTTCTTCCACTCTTTGTACTCATCATCCCAAGCTTTATGGCATAGTACTCGATCCATGCTTCCTCTTAAACAACTAAACATCATCTGCACAGTTCAAAGCATCGCTCCGCCTTCCTCATCAAGCCACTCCTCCCTTTCCCTCGTCAAACCCATTTTGCCACTCACGCCCTTTCGAAACACAGTGACAAAAATATCACCAACCCGTTCGAAACTTAAGTGAAGATGTGTAGAATCATTCAGGGTTTTATATATATTTATTTTAGAAATTTTAGGAAGTATCGGTTGTGTTTTAAAATCTCAAAAGCCATTGAAGCTTCGGTGGTTTTCTCCAAAAGAAGACAGCGTCACCCAGTATTTATACAGCAAGAAATCCTTCGCAGGCAAGTAATAGACTATAGGATAGCTGGAAGAATTTGATGTGAAAATTCGTAGCAGTGCTTTAGATTTAATGTCCATGTCGTACTCTGTATTCTAGGGAAGATGACTTTACCATTTCTTCGACATGAAGTTGCAGGGAAGTAGGTTAGTGAATTAGATTTTAGGGTGATTGTGATTTTCAAACACACTGTTGGTTTAACTGTTCATCACCATAGGTTTATACGCATATACTAAGGGTATGGTTTGATGTGAAAATACGAGTAGAGTAAGGTGTAGTCATGTAATAGAATAGCGCAGGCATGGTTACCCTTGTAGGCTTCTGATGTGAAAACATATACAGCATTTTTCTTTATTGCCAAGGAATAGATGCATTAGGTAGTACATGCCTAGTATAGAACATTTGGTTGCTTCAGTACTTCATGTTTTTTTTCATGTTTGCTGCCTGAGTACACATTGGGTATGGGTTGGATTGTTTTAGAGTAGGATGAGATGTGAAATTACAGGGTAGGCCAGTCTGTATTTTTAAAATCCACTCACCTCATTAATTTGATTAAGAAAGGGGTATGGCTGATCAAATATAGGAGTTGACACTTTCATATGGTCTTACTTAACAATGAAGAAATAGGATATGGATCATGGTACGAAACTAAGTCCTTACGTCTAATAAGAAATAGGGTGTTGGCATTTTATATACATGGACATGTTGACTACAATCCCAAAATGTTGTCTTAGAAATGAATGGTTTATTGTCTGTGTTCACACAACGTAAACATCATTTGTTTTGTATTTTATTACTATTGTTATAAAGTCAGCATACTCCGCTACACGCAATTTCGTTCCTTTACAGGCTGTTATGGACAAAAACAAAAATACATTCGTGTTCAATGAGGTGTTATGATCCCAAAAATATAATAATACCGGTAGTTTAATTTATACTGTGGAACCCCAAAATACTGATACAGGGTACAAAATACTCCAAATAAAAAGTTGTGTATTTAATTAATTAAAAATTACAGTAAAATTCTAAAAATTAAATTATCACTACGCCTCAAAAGAACCTTGTCTAAATTCGGAACCGATTTGCAGTTATTTCAAATAAACCGTTACGGTCAATGAACGATTCTATAGCGACTGTTTGAAAATTTGATTTAGGCATAACTCACAATCTGTAACACGAAATATTGGTTTTTCACTTTCATTAGAAAAATACAGTTCAACAGATTCCAATGTTTCTTGTTTCGAGGAAATCCGACTTGTAACGGATCCTGTATGCTCGGTTGAAGTTCGAAACGTTAAATTACGAACTGCAGCGTCGTTATGAGCTTGATTATATTTAATATATATTTTTATACGTTCAACTTTGTTTTAATTAATATATAAATCCACTTATTGTACGGATTTAATATTTAAACGGATTTAAATATTCAAATATAAACCGCTAAAAATGCGGGACATTATAACTTAGTTTTAATCTTCCCAAAAATCAATATCCTGTCTTTAACTGGGTTAAAGAACCAATGTCATCTAAAACACGGTTCACGATAAACCCAAAATCACATTCCATTGTTAATCGGGTTAAAGAACAGGTGTTATTCAAAACACCGCTCACGGTAAACCCCAAAAACCAATTTAAATTCAATTCCAATTAAATACTAATTAACTGGACAATTTCACTAAATCTTAATTAAAAGATTTATTCTTTTCTA
This sequence comes from Allium sativum, assembly GCA_030737875.1. Classification (NCBI taxonomy): domain Eukaryota; kingdom Viridiplantae; phylum Streptophyta; class Magnoliopsida; order Asparagales; family Amaryllidaceae; genus Allium; species Allium sativum. The sequence goes on from CM060925.1 coordinate 162,413,867, forward strand.
AACCGGGTCCAAGAACAGTGTTATTCAAGACACCATTCACGACGAACCCAAAATCCCATTTGATATTAAATACAAGGCTCTGAATAGAAAATATATCGGCTTATATTCAATATCAAATTCTGAAACCAACAAATATCGTATTGGAAATAACGATATATATATATCTTTCAAATTTCCACAACCATATCTGTATAATCACGAAATCCAACGTCGAAATATTCCGAAGATAATTTCGATTCAAATCCATTCCAATTCGTATACTGGAAATTCTGATTAATTTTAAAACCACTTCAAATCCAATTTATTTGTTTGAAAATAATTAGATTTTAATTCTAGTTATAAACTAGTTCATTTCGATAAAAATATGTTTTTATCCTTACAAATGTGGAATTTCTCATCCCAGTTCTTTCAAAATCATTTATTATGATTTTTCACAAATTATTGATATTTTTAATTATTTTATCAAGGCTCGGACAGTCGATTTCCAATAACGGCCGTCGGACTGCACTTACAGCGACTTTTTCCAAATTTGATTTGGACATAATTCCAAATCCGACCGTTAGATTTCAAATTTCTAATATTCATTGGAAAGCTCTTTTCGATACGAACTCAACGGTTCCGGTTTCAGGAGAATCCGACGATCGGATCTCCCGTAACGTCAAATCGAAGTCAATGGTCGAAATTCGCGAACTGCCGCGGCGCGGCGCGTTCTATTCAGGCCATTTAATATATATAATGTATATATTATATATATTTCATCGATTTCAATTCTAAACGTATTTTATAAATCGTTTAACTTTGTTTTCAAAACGATTTCAACTTCATATTCAATTTTAAATCAAAATTGAATATTCCGTATCATTAATATATAAATGATAATATTTTCAAAATATTAGATTTTGAAATCACTACCTTTTCTATATTCATTATAAAAACGAATATAATCGATATAAATATCGTTCACGTCCAAATGGCGCACATCTAATCAACACGGCTTTATATATTTCAATAACTTAGTTATTCTATTCAACAAATGAATATTTTCTTCAACACATGAATATATATTTCTTTCAACACATGAATATTCTCAACACATGAGTATCGTAAACACATGACTATTTTTGTTATATAATATATTTTATAAAATTATGATTTCTATCGTTTAATTCTTAATCAGACTCCAACCGTAAAGTAGTAAGAGAACGATTCCCTAAGTATTAACTCCGAAGGCCGAAACCAATATCAGATCAATACCCAGGAAACCACTCATATTAACTAGTTTCCAGCTAGTTTCTAATTTTATATATGATAAAAATGTGAATTTTATTGTTAAAATATTTCGTTCAACACATGATAAGTTTCAATACATGAATATTCTCAACACATGAGTATCGTCAACACATGACTATTTATTCTATTCAACACATGAATCTTTATTTTATAATATTCTTTATTTTCCCAATTGGAATGAGGCCCAATCAATTACCATATAATGTTAATTATATGGATTCCATACAACACATGTATATAATAGAAATGATAAATAATCAACCATCATCCAAAGTGCACCACACAACTGCATAAGCATTAAACATAAACAATTAACGCTTACACAGTCTGTCAACCTATCGATTGACATACAACTAAACAATTGGGATTAGTGTACGCCAAATATCATCCCAACACCCGTGTGGGGTTTCAATCCACAAACACTGAATATTATTTATGCAGTTGGGCGACGTGTAAAATTTATCGTCCCAATCAATATCCTTCAAATGGGTGTACATAAACAATTCATCTGATTTGTAAATGAATATTTATTTATTCACTTTCACGTTAAAAATTATATTTTTAACGATAATTAATTTATTTCAACACATGAATATATATTTCCATTCATTCCACATCACAATCAATTTCCACAACAAGCAAAGTCAAGCAAGTCGTCCATGGTCTGTGGACGACGGGTGTCGGGTGCTGCTAAGCACGTCTGCATCCTAGTATATAATTTTAACTAGAAAACAAGAGTTAAAGTGAGAAGTTCTCACCCATAAGCTAAACCAATTCGTCGCGATTCTTCTAATGTAGAAAATCTTTGTCGCCGCGCTCGCTTTTGTCGTTCTCCGCACTCGAATTCGCCTCTTTGGCTCTAGAAATTGGATACAGCCTCCAAACTTCACCAAACTTTGTCACTAGCCTAAACGCGCCATTCTGGACAACTTTGGTCTAGAGGACTTTCTTCCAAAACTGCACCAATTCGCCGGAAATCGCCAAAAACAGCAGCAGGTTCGTCGACTTCGGACGCGTTTTTCGGACAGCTCCGCAATCCAAAATATGACTTCTATATAGCCAAATCGAAGAGGAGAGAGTTCTCTACAACTTTGGTATAGTGGAGTCTTGGCTAAAAATGCACGGTTTGGTAGTTATTCACGAAATAGCGACAGCGTGTTATTTGCAAAACGGGAAATTTGTGAAAAATGTGATTTTTGAGGAGGAGGGGCCCACGGCCGGAGCTAGGTGGCAGGAGGGGGGCGCTGGACCTGATTGATGTGGGGGAGGGTGCGGGTGGTGGTGGTGGGGTACGAAGTGGTGGCGGTGGTGGTGTTTGGGTTATAGGGTTTGCTAGTTGAAAGAGGGAAAGAGGAGGAAGAAGAAGAGGAGGAGAAGAGGAAAAGGAGGAGGAGGAGGTGGCATCGGAGGGAGGTGGTGGCGGCCAGAGCTGGTGGTGGCAGTGGAGGAGGGGCGGCAGCGATTTGGGGGAAGGAGGAGCCCATTTTTGATTTTTTTGAAGGAGGAAGGAGATGAAGAATCATGAAGAAAAAAAGGAAGCTAAGTGTTTATATGCCAGTTCCTCCCGAATCGTTCGACTGCAAGCGATCTCCGTTTGCCGCGGATTTCGGACACGACATATTAGACGTGAAGACGAGTCCAACGAAACAAGTTTCGTCGAATTCCGAGTTCGTTTGACCATCCGTTAAAATTCTCAAAAATGCTCAGATAAGCTCTAAAAATGCGATTTTGGCACACCATTTCTTCTTGCACGCTCACATTCTAACTCCAAACATCATGCCCTTTTGGATTTAACCATTATTAGACGATACAAATAAAAAAAACAGAATCGAATTCTGAGGTCGTATCAATAACGTTCCTTTGTAAAATGACTATCTGTTTTACCCTAAACTGTTTTAGCTCGCACGGCCACATACTAACTCCGTTCGACACGCCCTTTGGAACTCAACAATGGTTTTTCATTATGAATCCAGAAAAATTTATCTCGTCGAATTCTGAGCTCAAATGCAAAATTTCACTTTTTAAGGGCTATGTATTGCCAACCGAAAACCCCAGCCAATTGCCACTATTCCGGATCTCGGAATATATCGAAGCTTATACTTTTAGGAGTTTAAACGACATTTTGAACTCAATGGAAGTGGTTTCGAGTCCAAATTCATCCGTATGCAAAATTGCTATTTTTAAGAGCTATATTTCCATAACGACTATTCTCAATTTTCAACTGGGCATAACTTTTGATTCCCGCTATGAAATTTTGATTTTTCAGATTCGTTGGAAAGATATTTTCAAATAGATTCTAATATTTTTTGTTTCGCTAAAATTCGGTTTATTTTGAATCCTGTACATTCATTTGAAATTTGAAATCGAATTTTCAAACTACCACGCCATTTTCAATTCCTTTTATAATTAAAAATAAATATTTATATTCTAACGACGATTCAAATAAATATATACATTATAATTCTATTAAAAATAAATTTCTCATCGTTATTATTTAAAATAATTCATTTTAAATATTCAAAATTCATTAAAATAGCCAAAATAAAAAATTTAAATTCGCTCGGAATTCCCGGTTTTTACATTTTATGTAGCTTGAATTTTCTAGCATATAAATAATGCTTGTATGAATACAACACTTAATGTGCTGGTTATTAAAGAGAGTTAGAACCATTTTTTATGTTAATTAGATTTGATGTTGATAGTGAATCTACTCCTAAATTGTCTCTTAGTCTCATATTTGTATTTACTTTAACATTGTTAGTTTTCTTTTAGTTTTTACTCAACAATTTCACTTGCTTTTGGTTTAATTTGATTGAGTAAGATTAGAATAAATTCTTTCCCTGCGGATTGACCCGTATTCGCCACATACTACGATTGTACGCCGTGCACTTGCAGTTATTATTACGATATTTTGTCAACGGCTTTCTAATTCCATAGAAACGCCGTTTGCAAACAAGTTTTTGGCGCCGTTGCCGGGGAAAGTTTTAATTTTGATTTTATTCTTCTCGGGTTAATTTTCTTATTTGTTGTTCGCCTTAAAAAAAGTTTTTTTTTTTTTTTTTTTGCGTGTATCTTTTTTGTGTATTGTTCATTTCTATTTTGTGTGATCTTGTGTGACTTTGCCTCATCTTGCATATAAAAAAAAACCAAAAAAAAGAGACTACTCTGCTTTAGGGTATGTGTTTGTTTTTGATTCCTTATTGTCTTTCTTTTAAGTTGTTAGTCCTACTGTGAATATATATTTCAAACTCTTGTTTCTTCTCTCGTTTCTTTTAATATCATTGCCGATTTAATTTCATCATTGTATACAAAAAATAACTGTTTTTGTTTTCTTGCGTAAATTCGCATTTTGTTTTAAAAAAAACGCTTACCTTCAAATTGTATATATATTGTCTTCATTTTTAGGTTGCAGAAAATCTCAAGGAGGATTACTTGCTCAAAGACTACTCTGCTTGCTTTGCTTGGCTCTACGTTCCCTTGCTTAATAAAAAATTGCCGCTAAATTTTTTGTTTTTGCTAATCTGCACGCATTGGTATATGTTTTCTTTCCTTGTATTTATTTTGTTTGCATTGTTGGTTGGTTGCACTTACATAAAAAAAATCATTCGTAGCTGCATTGTTAATTCACGTTTAATTTCTTTTTTGCATTCATCTTATTTTGCTTTTTAATTTTTTCTAAGGACACTGTTATACTTTGAAAACTTGATTTCTTTCTAACGATTTATTTCTTGGTGTCTAGACTACAGCAGAGTAATAACCGTTTATAAATATTACGGTGATTCGTAAATATTAAATTAGTTGTTCCTCTGAAGGTACTTAAACCTTCGGCTGCATTGCTAGGGTGATTCCTGGTGCACCGATAACTTCTGTCCATTAACTGGCTGAGAAATCTTTTATTAAAATTAATCAAACCGTCCTTATATAATTTTAGAAAATCTGTAAATAATTAGCTTGCATTCATATATTTTCATTAGGTTCATGCATATATTAAAAAATACAAAAACCCAAAATCTAAAAAAAAACAATTTTCTTTTGTGAATATTTTTTTCTCTTAAAAAAATTCAAAAAAAAGCTTTCTTGAAAATGTCCTAATTTCCTTATCCTCATGAATTCTACGATAGTTGTGAAAATCAATATAATCCATATAATTTTACACCAAATTCATATGGATATTTTAATAACAACTATTGTACAAACAATTTGGATTTTACATCACCAACTTTTCCAAATTTTCAAGATAATCCTAATTTTGCGCCAAAAAAGTTTCAAAATCCCGACCGACCGTCAAATCTTGAAACAAATGTCGAATCTTTACTTGAAATGTGCACACAACAAAATCAAAGAATAAGTGAATGGTGCAATTCATACTTAGGCAACAATTCAAGTCAAAGTTTTCAAAATAATCAAAATTCGAATTCATTTCCAAATTCAAACGATTTTGGTTATAACCCTTGTCAATTCAATTTCGAACTCCAAAATGAATTTCAAATTCAAAATGGAAATGTGACTCACTCTACAAATGATTTTGGCAATGAGAATAATTTCAATGATGGTGCAATTAACAGTTCTGGTTCTCAACAATTTCAAATTGAAAATTCTCACGTAAATAATTATAAATTTGATTTTGTTGAACAAATGAATGAAATTCACGATTACCACGTGAGTTTGTTGTTTCAATACTACATGAATTTTTGTGAAAAACAAAATAATCAAAATCGAACATGTGATGAGTCAAATGTTAATCCACCTTTTACCACAATCGACGATCTTCAACTAACAACTTTTGAAATTGATGAAAGTATTAATGAAGTTGTTGAAAGCTCTGTAATTGATTTGAATTTAAATTCTCTTGAAAATGAAGACGTCAATCTTCAATTTGATCTTCCTCTCTTAGATTCTGAAAATTTTGAAAATTTAGCAACTTTAGATTGCTAACATGACAAAAATGATGAAGTTGTTAAGAACTGTTTAAGTTAGGACGTCTTTGATGAGCGAAAACTTCTTAAACTGATTGACGATGATGTTTTTGGGTCTAAACCTGAAAATGAAACATTTGAAAACTTTTAAATTCTTGAGGTTGAAAACAAAGAAACTGCTGAATTTGATCTTGAACACAATGAAGATTTTTAAAAAACTGTTGAAACTCCTTGCGACTTAATCGTTTCAACTAAACCTCACTGTGATCACTTGTTTTTCAATGATAAATTTCTGCAGTATATGAACTCTTTTTGCAATAACACTGTTTTTGAGAAAACACAATTTCAAAATTTACTGAAAATTCAATTGTTTGGTTTTAACTTTAGGTTTACGAATGAACCTTTAGTCAACAAAATTTCAGATGTCAAAACAAAATTGAACAATATTTCTCAAAACAAGCGTGCGGGTGAGAATGATGCACACATCTCTCAATTTATACATCATCTGAACAAATCAAACTTTGTTTTTAAAACTTTTACTGAACCCCAGCTCGATGACCTCTCTTTAGTTGCTACAGATATTCAATTCTATTTTAGGATTAATTGTAAGCTTAAAAATTTAAAATTAGCAACTCAAAAAACAAAATTTGTTTTTCCAAATCTGAGACGCCACATAGCATCCTTTATGATTTGGTTTTCTGCGCTTAAGCTGTGTCTCTCATACTTGAAGAGACAAATTAATTGGTCTTTAGAAGACTGTTTCATTTACTTCTTGTTAATATATTTTCTGATATACCGTAAATATTTTTCTCTTGTAATTATAAGTCCTATTTTCAAAATTTTCATTTTCTTTCCATTTGGGTTGACTGTGGGGACACAGTCCAAATCAAGTGTGGGGGGAATTTCATATTTATTTTGGTTTTGCATAGAATTTTCCTTTCTTTTTTTTCATTCGAAAAAAAAGAAAAAATTTTTTTGCATTTCTATTTTTTTTAAATAAGACATGATGGAGTTAGCATACAATTTTGGTCGTTCGATTAAAATATTTGGAGATTTACTTCTCTTAACAGATAATGGAAGAAAAGTTTGAATTATGAGCAAATTTGGTGTAACTAGTATATTGGGAAATTCGTAGGTGATGAGTATGAAATGTTTTCTGAATTGTAATCCGATTAAATGAATGGTTGAGTTTGACTACTTGCGATAACATTTTAGATCTTTTAAGTGAAGTTGTGCTAAGATATTCTCGCTTACTCTAACTCTTATGTAAAAAAAGGGAAAAAAAGGAAAAAAATGAAAAATGAAAAAAAAAGAATGTATATATATATAATAATAATCCAAGGGTATCCAACATTGCTAGTACATCTCGCGTTGGTGTGCAAACCTGTCAAGCTCTTTCCGACACCTTGTTGACAAAGTCAGCGTCTGTATATCTTGGTCTCATTTCATGAGATTGGACATCTTAGGATTACTGACCCTCACCTAAGTCGTAATGCAGTGTAGGGGTGGTATACCTAGGTATTCGTAAATAATAATAATGTAAATATTTTTTAATAAAGAGAGAGTTAACACTTAAATTCCAAGCACACTCTTCACTTATTCGACCTAACTAGTTAACAAAAAGTAAGTTGAGATGTCGTTACACGACTATTGATATCGATTACAGAATTCATTTCATATTTGCACTATGTTTCTACCAAAACAACTGGTCAAGCTGGAGGAGTTTGTGACGGTAACATGACTTTTGTTTAAAATTTTGATTAGTAACGAACTCAAATTTCATAGTGACGACCCAAATTTGTGTTAACTTATTTGTGTAATATTTAATAGTAGATTATCCATTTGTAAATATTCCTTTAAAAGCTTGCATTCATCTTGTAAATATTTTCTAATCTTGCATTCTATAAATATTTTTTGCGTTCAACTTTTGGATTTTGTGGGTAGTATCCGCTGAAAGCCCTCACGAGACAACACTCATCATATTGGGGACACCCAGAGGTTTAACGACTTATTGCATACGCTCAATGCAATCATGCTCCCTACGAAAACGGATTTTGCTTAGTTTTTACTTTATTCGAGTATGAATAATAAGATAAGTGAGGAGGTATTTGATGTGCACATAAATATGCATATTTATTCACACATTTATTCTTGTTTTAGTTTAAATAAATTACATATGTGTGTATTTTGTCGCGATTAAACCATAATTCAATTTATTTCAAAATATCATACATTCATCGTCATACAAAGGAAAAATGGTCATTTTTTGTGCTTATGTTATTTTGAGAATTTTTTACTTGGACATTTCTCATTGATTTGTAGAAATATTGGTGCATATGAAAGAGGGCTTCATGGAGATTTATATGCATACAAAGGAATGAAGAAATAATTATCATACATAATCATGAAGGACCCCACTTACTACACTTAAAAGCTAATGGACAAATTAGTGGATGATAAAGCTTCAGGAAAATTTGATGATGGAGAAATTAAAGCGTGATGATTAATTGGTGGCCACACTTCCTAAAGGCCAAGAAGGTAGCACACGATAGTGGATTAGGGTTAGCATTTTATTACATGTATAAATATCCCCTTATGTTTATGTAGCCTCCTCTCTCTTTTCTCCATTCTCTTTTAGTATAGTTTAGGAGATTAGCCTTTTCTCTCTTTTATTTTTCATGGCTTCTTAGCCATTTTATTTATGTAATTTTTTTAGTGTAATTTTAATATAGTGCACTTTTCTTTTGCTGTCCATTTGCGTTCATGTCGTTAGTGTAGATTTATTTTTATGCAAGTAGAATAGATTTTTATCTTTATTTGCTCTTTTTTGTTCACTTTTATAATGAATTCTCTTTATGTTATCATTGAATCCATTATGAGTAGTTAAACCCCTTCAATTTAGGGGTAGTGAAGCTCTCATGATTCATGAATAATTAACATAAGAATTTCATGTTTCTAATTCTCTTATTTAAGATTAATCTAAAATTGGATATAGATAAAGTAAAGATTTTATATGGTGAAAATTGATAGCACATGTTGGTTGATTATTCCCAAATTGATAGCACATGTTGGTTGATTATTCCCAAATGTGTTATACTCATATCATCAATAAAATCATATTTTATCACAATCTAATTCATTTTAGAAAAAGTAGTGACATTAAAAGTGAAACCATCCTTGACGTTCTATGTAGTTAGTGAATATTAACATACAGAACATACTCATAATGTTTCATTTTTATTAGAACTATTATTTTCTATGTGATAATTTAGGCTTTAAGTTTGTACTGAAAATTGATGATTTATGTAGCTTGAATTTTCTAGCATATAAATCATGCTTGTATGAATACAACACTTAATGTGCTAGTTATTAAAGAGAGTTAGAACCATTTTTTATGTTAATTAGATTGATGTTGATAGTGAAACTACTCCTAAATTATCTCTTAGTCTCATATCTGTATTCATTTTAAGATTGTTAGATTTCTTTTAGTTTTTAGTTAATGATTTCACTCGCTTTCGGTTTAATTTGATTGAGTAAGATTAGAATAAATTCTTTCCCTACGGATTGACCCGTATTCGCCACGTACTACGATTGTACGTCGTGCACTTGCGGTTATTATTACGATATTTTCTCAATGGTTTTCTAATTCCATAGAAACGCCATTAGCAAACAATAGTCTAAAGCCAACGAACCAGGTCAAGAAAGGAGTCCAGATTCAAACAGAAGAATTCTGCCCAGATCTGTCGTAGGGGTTCGACACCCCCTTGAGGGGTCAACCCAGGGGTCGACACCCCCCTTGAGGGGTCGACATCTCTAGGCGGAATTTTTCCTGCTCGCCTTTTCTACATGAAATTTGAACTGTTTTGAATCCTGGCCTTATTTTATTCATATATATTCGTCTTATGCGTATACAAACTTCAAATTACAAAACAGGTCTGTTGCATCGACAAAGTTGCATCAGTTGTATAGACAATTGATGCAAATAACATTATTTGAGTCAGTTCCCTGTTACCTCGTGAAGCAATTGTCATAGATAAAGTAGCTGAAGGGTTGAAAATTAATTAGCATCAGTTTTGAACCATTTTTGAAGAAAATAATCTAAAGCAAGTGATTTTACATGCATCACATACGTTAACAACTGATGCATTTATATTAATTTGCATCAGGTTCTTATATTTGAAGCAAATAAAATGAAGCAAAATATATGTAATGACTCGGATTTTTGCAACTTTGGTTATTGCCATAAACACGATGACGACTAACCAAAACATCGAAAAATCCTGGTAATTAGTGAAAGAAATTAGAGGGTGAGGAAAGATAAGATAAAAACTTAGAATAGAAGAAGAAGAACACAACATCAGAGTAACACGAACCTCACAGCGGAACGAATAACATATAATATATGTAACATAACTTTGAAATATACATCTGTATTTGAATATACATCATTATCAAAGTACAACACTTACAACATAGCGGAAATAACTATAGCTATATGATCCTGAAGCCTCCTGCTCTTCAAGTATCTGTAAATCCCGACTACTTGACTGCCCGTACAAATTTAGGCACCCAAGAGTTTAGGGAAACAAACAAATAAACTCCGGGTCAGTCATGGGACTGGTATGAGTAAAACAGTTTAAAACAGTTGAACAAGTAAACGATATCTCATAAGACCACGCCGTATAACGGAACGGGTTTTTCCCTTATGAGAATCCAAATTATCTTTATATCAAAAACCTTTTTGATATTATAATAATGTCTATCAACCACAATATAATAATCATCTAGCAGAAACGCTTTCATCTCACGTTCTACATATATTGTATACAATCAAAACCGCAAGCACGTATTGGGTAATGGATTTCCAACTATGACAATGTATGGAACCACCTTTCGCTAGTGTACCTCTAGAAAGAAATACACTGGGTTCAACAAGAACATATTCCAACCCGGCCACACGTGACCGACCACTCATTTCGCTTGAGTGTATCGAATGTATATCACCAACGGTTGGGATCAGCAACTGTGATGGCCCGCCCCGCACCAACCGACATTTACTCCAATAGTGCGTTGTACACATGTCCAGTTAGCACGGAACGGGTCGTCAGAAGGAAAAAGGAAGAAGGAAATGAACATACAAAGAACCTGTAGAATGTCTCACAGCGCATAGAACAAAATATAATAATAACATACTTGACATAAAACAGGAGAGACAGTGCATAAGCTGAAAATCAGAACTAAACATCATAACAGCGGAAATCCAAAATACAACTTATTACAACTTTCAAACTGTCTCAAAGAAAAAGTAAGATAAATGAGGTACACTACTAATGCCCAAGTAGCGACCACCAACGACACAGGGAGAATGTGTATATATATATCATACGTGGAAGCCTCCTGCCCGCCTCCGAATCAGCTACTCGCGCATCACCAGCTAACCTGTCTCTAGTCTGCTCGTGTGAGCACCCAGAGTAATAAGAGGAGACATAAAACTCTGGGTCAGACATAAAGCTTGGTATGAGCGATAAGCATCTAAAGTGAACAATAACAGGTAGACTAAAACATACCTGAACCTGGACCTGCAACCAAAGAGTTAGCACTACATACTGTACAACACTCTAAGGTACCATATCAAACAGTGTAAAGATACGGAGGTGGGGGAGGTTTGCATGTCATAATGATGGCAAACAATCAAACATAGCATCCATCCTCACATCTCTCACTCAGTGCGTACAGCGTACGATATTCACCACTTCGATCACCCAACATACCTTGCTACGATCACTCTGCCCCATGAAGTCATAAATGGCTTCACTGCACTGATAACGTAGACACTAATCCTTTGCTATGTCCACTTTGCCCCATGGAGTCACAAGAACCCCACTGCACTGGCTCATAGCCTTACTAGTCCTTACTATGTCCACTCTGCCCCATGGAGTCGTAATGACCCCACTGCACTGGCTCATAGTCTTACTAATCCTTACTATGTCCACTCTGCCCCATGGAGTCGTAATGACCCCACTGCACTGGCTCATAGTCTTACTACGCATCACCTTGCCCCTTAGGTCATATTGACCCTACTGCACTGATAACGTAGTCTTGCTACCATCACCTTGCCCCTCAGGTCATAATGAGCCTACTGCACTGATAAGTAGCCCATCATCCATTTTTAGTGGTGAATCGAAGTTATGAACGTCGACAACTCCTTAGCACACGTCCCGCAGCAAAGTCCAACCATGAAGTGAACTCATCGGTTCCCAACTGGATCCTGAGCTCTAACTTCCCATATTGGACTACCTTTACATCTCGGGTTTTTATTCTTCTTCGGATCGGTCATCATTCGGTCCCTAGCTCCATGCTTCCATTCATGTCCATACTTCAGTTCAGATGTGCACGGTTCGTCATCTTCCCTCCCGCTCCAGGTGTGCGGATCGTGGTCATTCCTCACGCTCCAGGTGTGCGGATCGTGGTCCTTCCTCACGCTCCAGGTGTGCGGATCGTGGTCATACCTCATGCTCCAGGTGTGCGGATCGTGTTCATACCCCACGGTCCGAGTGTGGGGGTGTGATCCGATCCTAGGGGTGGTGGTGTGGGGATGCGATCCGATCCGGTCCAAATCCCTGCAAACTTTCCAGCAAGCTATTTACGCCATACGACGACGTTTTCGACCAATCTAACTTTTCTAAACAATCACAAAACATTCCAAACAGTCATAGCAACATATAAAATCGACCACAAACATCAAAACAGCAATATAACATGTCAAAATGGATCAAACATAGCCAAAACCCCATATTTTCCCTTAAGCATGTTTAAGCAAAACTAATGATAAGATTAGCAAAACTTAACCAAATTAACCCAAATTCATATCAGAGGTCTAAAACATCATTCCGAATTTTATAAACATTTTACCAGAATTTTATCATGTTTAAATTCGCTAATTAACACTAATCACCCCTAATTAGCCATAATTAGTGCAAAACTATGCAAATCACTCACCTTAGCCACAAAATAAACTAAGATCCGAAATAAATCTCTGATTTGATGTGAATCTCTATGCTAAACAGCAGCTCCAATGTTGATTTGGTGTAGATCTTCCTTGATTAGGGGTTGCTAAGCCAAATCCTTGACCAAAAGGTGATTTGGAGGTGATTTAGAGGTTGGAGGCCATTTTTAGGGTTCCTTGGTGATAAGTGGAAGCTAGAAAACTGAAATGGAATGATCCTCTATCTCATTTCAGCCTCCCCATAACCCTAATCCCGAAATGGGTTATGGGCCTACTCACTAATCACCCGATTTGGCCCGGTTAAGCAGTTTTTCACCCTCCAAACCTTATTTCAGCCATATCTCCCAAACGGTAAGTCCGTTTGGCTATTATGACCACTCTACGGAAAGGTAAACCATCAAACGAATCCAATGGAAGTGGTTTCAGGTCAAAATTCCTTTCAACTCAAAAGTTATGGCCAAAACAGTACTAACTAAGGGCAAAATGGTCATTTAAAAATCGACAAAAATCATGAACATGGAAAATGACTCCAATAGATGTTTCCCAAAGTTACATCACCATACGACTTCACATGGGAAAGAAAGAAATATTCTACAATCCTATGATGTGTAGAATACGGGTCGTTACACTCTCCCCCCCTTAAGAAATTTCGCCCCCGAAATTTCCTAATCAAAACATACACAAAGGTTCCCTCATGCCTATCAACCATGAAACAACCATCAAACATGCAAAGAAAGTAAAATAAGTCTATCCTAGCATGCGGAATAACTAAATCGCAAGGTAAATCTTACCAGGCAAAGAGTTCTGGATATGCTTTCCTAATGCTCTCCTCTGTCTCCCAAGTACAATCATTCTCGTCCTCGCCCCACTGAACCTTGACTAGCTTCACCGACTTCCTTCGAAGTTGCTTCGTATCGTGCCCCACAACACGAATCGGCTTGCGGTTCCCAACTGCCTCGAGTTCTACTTCGAAGTCCTCTAACTGATCAGGTGAAATAGTCATATCTGAGTCGTGAACAAACTTCCTTAGTTGGGAAACATGAAATACATTGTGAACTCCCGCCATTTTCTCTGGTAAGCCAACTCTATATGCCAAATTCCCGACTAGTTCAAGAACAGGGAATGGGCCAACAAATCTTGGTGCCAACTTGCCTCTCCTGCCAAATCGTATCACGCTCTTCAACGGAGAGATCTTGACAAACACCAAGTCACCAACGGAGAATTTCAAGTCTCTTCTCCTCTTATCAGCATAACTCTTCTGCCTATCTTAGGCAGCTTTCATTCGTTGCTGAATGATCTTGATCTTATCGGAAGTTTCTCTCACCACCTCAGGTCCAAGCACAAACTTCTCGCCAGTCTCTATCCAACATGATGGTGAGTTGCACGGTCTTCCGTACAAAGCTTCATATGGAGCCATACCGATACTGGATTGGTAGCTATTATTATATGCAAACTCTACTAGATGCAAATGGTCATCCCATGATCCACCAAAATCCAATATACACGCTCTCAAGAGATCTTCCAATATACGATTCACCCTCTCCGTCTGACCGTCGGTCTGAGGATGATATGCGGTACTGAGATGTAATCCTGACCCTAGAGCCTCTTGCAAGCTCTTCCAAAACCCACTAGTGAACAACGGGTCTCGGTCACTCACAATGCTTTTAGGTACTCCATGAAATCTCACTACCCACTTCATATACAATTCTGCCAATTTGGCTGCCGTTCTGGTCGATTTGACTGGTATAAATCTTGCACTCTTAGTCAATCGATCCACAATTACGCAGATGCTATCATATCCCGATCTAGTCCTTGGTAAACCATCGATGAAATCCATCGAGACTTGCTCCCATTTCCATTCGGGAATTTCTAATGGTTGCAATAACCCACTAGGCTTCTTTTGCTCGGCTTTAACTAGCTGACAATTCATGCATTTGGATATAAACTTCCCAACGTCTCTTTTCATCCCTTCCCTGTAGTAGGTTTGCTTCATGTCACGATACATTTTATTACCACCGGGATGTATAGTCAGTTTTGAGTGATGACATTCTCTAAGCACTTCATCTCTCAAACCATTCACGTTGGGCACAACTAGTCTTCCATTCTTCCGAAGCCATCCATCTCGATCAAGCCCATACACATTCATCTCCTCACCGTCGATGTTCATCTCTAACTTGGAGATGATTTCTAATAGATTAGGATCGTCCCTCTGACTAGAACCAATCCGCTCTATCAAAGTGGGTCTGATCGTCAAACTAGCTAGCATGACTGGATCCAATTCGCACTTTGTTTGAAATCAAACCCCGCGATATACTCCAGTTGCTTCCACTCAAGAAACATTGCCCCTAAGCTGGCATGTCTCCTACTCAAGGCATCGGCTACTGCATTACCTTTCCCAGGTGTGTATGCGATATCAAAATCATACGAAGCCAAGAATTCTAACCATCTCTGCTGACGGAGATTCAGATCATTCTGGGAGAAGAGATATTTTAACGATTTATGATCGGTAAACAACTCAAATCTTTCTCCCAAGAGATAGTGTCTCCACATCTTCAGCGCAAATACAATCGCTGCCAATTCCAAATCATGGGTAGGATACTTCTTCTCATGCGGCTTTAGCTGTCGACTAGCATAAGCTACAACCCTACCTTCTTGCATCAATACTGCACCCAGTCCGGTACCACAAGCATCTGTGTATACCATCATCTCTTCATTCCCTTTAGGAATGACTAACACTGGCGCACGCGTCAACTTCTCCTTTAGACTCTTGAAGGCATCCTCACACACTTCGTCCCGGACGAAGGACTGATTCTTCTTAGTCAACTGAGTCAACGGTGCTGCTATCTTGGAGAAGTCCTGGATAAACTTACGATAATATCCAGCTAATCCCAAGA
The DNA here is from genome assembly GCA_030737875.1 of Allium sativum. Taxonomy (NCBI): domain Eukaryota; kingdom Viridiplantae; phylum Streptophyta; class Magnoliopsida; order Asparagales; family Amaryllidaceae; genus Allium; species Allium sativum. The sequence continues at coordinate 162,429,973 of CM060925.1, forward strand.
AACTTCTTACGTCTGTCGCATTCTTGGGCGTAGGCCAATCCTGTACCGTAGCCACCTTCGCAGGGTCCACGGCAATACCACTCTCTGAAACAACATGACCCAAGAATCTCACTTCCCTTCTCCAAAAATGACACTTAGAGAATTTTGCTTTCAATTGGTGTTTCCTCAACACCTCCATCACTATCCTCAAGTGTCCCTTGTGTTCCTCCTCTGTCCTTGAATAAACAAGGATATCATCCACGAACACAAGAACAAACTTATTCAACTGATCTCTGAATACTCGATTCATAAGATCCACAAAATAGGCTGGTGCATTGGTTAACCCAAATGGCATGACCAACCACTCATAAAATCCAGACGGCGTCCTAAATGCCGTTTTCGGAACACTCTCATCCGCTACTCTAAGCTGATGAAATCCTATCGCGAGGTCCAACTGGGAGAACACTCTTGCTCCTTCCATTTGATCAAACAAATCATCTACCCACGGTAGAGGATACTTATTCTTCCTCGTCACCTTATTCAACTCACGATAGTCCACACACAAACGAAGGGAACCATCTGCCTTAGTGGCAAACACAACTGGTGCTCCCCACTCGGAGACACTCCTTCTAATAAATCCCTTCTTCAAAAGATTGCTGACTTGCACCCCGAGCTCTCGCTGCTCTCTTGGTGCCATACGACGAAGTGGCATCACTATAGGTCTGGCATCTTTCACTAAATCAATACGGAACTCAATCTCTCGGTGTGGTGGAAGCCCGGTCACCTCCTCGAAGACGTCCGGATACTGGCCAACCACGGGCACATCTGACAACTCATCCTGCGGGATGTCGAGGGAATTTACAAAACTAGCCATAACCCCATCACTGGGTAGACTACCAAACACTACCCTCCGCCCATCATCCGCCCTCGCTGTCACCAAAAAGCCCTCACAGTCTACCACCACCCCGTATCTTTGGAGCCAATCGACTCCCAATATAATGCCATACCCAGTAAAGCCCAAAACAAAGCAATCACATACAAACATACATCCATGACTCGATAAGACCAAATTCCTGCAAATCATACTAAGGCTAGTCGAACCACCAATCGGGTTCGTCACAACCAATGGTCTATCGACTATCTCGGGTTCCAGTCCCAACCTATCTACCAGGTCACTAGATATGAAGGAACGGGAAGCCCCAGTATCAAACAAAACTCGAACTGGTACATCATAAATAGAAAGCATAGCTTGAATAACAACGTTCTTTCCTTTCTCCGCCGCAGTTGGGGCATTCGACGAAGAAGGAACAGCATCAATAGCATATGCTTTCACAATCTGCTTCTCCTTAAGAGGTTGCGGACACTTACCCTTCTGATGTCCCGTTTGACCACAGTTGTAGCACTTCCTTTCCGCGGGCTTAGCCCGTCATTCTTTAGCATAATGGCCCTTCTTTCCACAGCTGAAGCACTCAACATCCTTCTTTCTCTTTTTCTGGCCACCTTTAGATTGGTCCTGCTTCCTCTTATTCTGAGAGCTATTCTTGCCTCCACCGCCTGCTTGCGGCTTTGGCCCTTCTGCAGATGCAGCCTCAGTCTTTGACTTAGGGTAAAGACTCTCTGATCTCAAAGCTTTCCCCACGATCGATTCAAAAGTCTCATCGATGTGGTTGATAAGCCTTTCCCCCAAGTACCCATCAAAACCAGTGATGAACTTCTCATTCTTCTTTTCAGGAGTATCGATGAGAGACAGTCCATACTTCGACAAAGTGTCGAACTCAGCAATATAGTCAGAAACTGCCCTCCCATTCTGCTTGAGTTCCAAGAACCTCTTGAACAATACTGATTTCTGGGCAGTTGGAATAAACTTCTCGCTAAAGCGAGCCTTGAACTGAACCCAAGTAACCTGGTCCTCTAGAGTAGCTGTTCTAATGGCATTCCACCAATTCATCGCTCGCCCTTGCAGCTGACGAGACGCTAGCCTTCTCTTCATCGCATCCTCAAGACCCAAGTCATAGAAGATACGGTCATAGCTATCCATCCAGTCCTGGACATCTGTGGCCGACTCCGTTCCGTGGAACGGCTTTCCACCAAGATTAGCGTAATCCTTGCACAACTTGGCAAAATCGACCCTAGGCGCCTGCACTACTGGGCCAACACCAACTCCGGGATTGGGAACTGCCCCTTGCACTTCTCTAAGCATGTCTCTCATGAGATTAGTAAACATCGCCCTCATGTCAGCGGCATTCCCTTGGTTGGTCCCTCTACCAGCACCCCTCGTGTCTCGGCTCATCGTCAATCTGAAAAAGGGAAACGATTAACGACCCCATAGTGGTGCTAGTGCAGTGCGACTTCATTCTTGTACTACTAATAGTATATATATATACATAGCTTTTGAAAACCAAAGTAATCACAAATACGCGCTCTCATATACGTACTATCTCTCCCTAGGTTAACTACGCAACCTAGAGCTCTGATACCAAGTGTGACGGCCCGCCCCGCACCAACCGACATTTACTCCAATAGTGCGCTGTACACATGTCCAGTTAGCACGGAACGGGTCGTCAGAGGGAAAAAGGAAGAAGGAAATGAACATACAAAGAACCTGTAGAATGTCTCACAACGCATAGAACAAAATATAATAATAACATACTTGACATAAAACAGGAGAGACAGTGCATAAGCTGAAAATCAGAACTAAACATCATAGCAGCGGAAATCCAAAATACAGCTTATTACAACTTTCAAACCGTCTCAAAGCAAAAGTAAGATAAATGAGGTACACTACTAATGCCCAAGCAGCGACCACCAACGACACAGGGAGAATGTGTGTATATATATATATATATATATATATATATATATATATCATACGTGGAAGCCTCCTGCCCGCCTCCGAATCAGCTACTCGCGCATCACCAGCTAACCTGTCTCTAGTCTGCTCGTGTGAGCACCCAGAGTAATAAGAGGAGACATAAAACTCTGGGTCAGACATAAAGCCTGGTATGAGCGATAAGCATCTAAAGTGAACAATAACAGGTAGACTAAAACATACCTGAACCTGGACCTGCAACCAAAGAGTTAGCACTACATACTGTACAACACTCTAAGGTACCATATCAAACAGTGTAAAGATACGGAGGTGGGGGAGGTTTGCATGTCATAATGATGGCAAACAATCAAACATAGCATCCATCCTCACATCTCTCACTCAGTGCGTAAAGCGTACGATATTCACCACTTCGATCACCCAACATACCTTGCTACGATCACTCTGCCCCATGAAGTCATAAATGGCTTCACTGCACTGATAACGTAGCCACTAATCCTTTGCTATATCCACTTTGCCCCATGGAGTCACAAGAACCCCACTGCACTGGCTCATAGCCTTACTAATCCTTACTATGTCCACTCTGCCCCATGGAGTCGTAATGACCCCACTGCACTGGCTCATAGTCTTACTAATCCTTACTATGTCCACTCTGCCCCATGGAGTCGTGATCACCCCACTGCACTGGCTCATAGTCTTACTACGCATCACCTTGCCCCTCAGGTCATATTGACCCTACTGCACTGATAACGTAGTCTTGCTACCATCACCTTGCCCCTCAGGTCATAATGACCCTACTGCACTGATAAGTAGCCCATTATCCATTTTTAGTGGTGAATCGAAGTTATGAACGTCGACAACTCCTTAGCACACGTCCCGCAGCAAAGTCCAACCATGAAGTGAACTCATCGGTTCCCAACTGGATCCTGAGCTCTAACTTCCCATATTGGACTACCTTTACATCTCGGGTTTTTATTCTTCTTCGGATCGGTCATCATTCGGTCCCTAGCTCCATGCTTCCATTCATGTCCATACTTCAGTTCAGATGTGCACGGTTCGTCATCTTCCCTCCCGCTCCAGGTGTGCAGATCGTGGTCATTCCTCACGCTCCAGGTGTGCGGATTGTGGTCCTTCCTCACGCTCCAGGTGTGCGGATCGTGGTCATACCTCACGATCCAGGTGTGCGGATCGTGTTCATACCCCACGGTCCGAGTGTGGGGGTGCGATCCGATCCTAGGGGTGGTGGTGTGGGGATGCGATCTGATCCGGTCCAAATCCCTGCAACCTTTCCAGCGAGCTATTTACGCCATACGACGACGTTTTCGACCAATCTAACTTTTCTAAACAATCACAAAACATTCCAAATAGTCATAGCAACATATAAAATCGACCACAAACATCAAAACAGCAATATAACATGTCAAAATGGATCAAACATAGCCAAAACCCCATATTTTCCCTTAAGCATGTTTAAGCAAAACTAATGATAAGATTAGCAAAACTTAACCAAATTAACCCAAATTCATATCAGAGGTCTAAAACATCATTCCGAATTTTATAAACATTTTTCCAGAATTTTATCATGTTTAAATTCGCTAATTAACACTAATCACCCCTAATTAGCCATAATTAGTGCAAAACTATGCAAATCACTCACCTTAGCCACAAAATAAACTAAGATCCGAAATAAATCTCTGATTTGATGTGAATCTCTATGCTAAACAGCAGCTCCAATGTTGATTTGGTGTAGATCTTCCTTGATTAGGGGTTGCTAAGCCAAATCCTTGACCAAAAGGTGATTTGGAGGTGATTTAGAGGTTGGAGGCCATTTTTAGGGTTCCTTGGTGATAAGTGGAAGCTAGAAAACTGAAATGGAATGATCCTCTATCTCATTTCAGCCTCCCCATAACCCTAATCCCGAAATGGGTTATGGGCCTACTCACTAATCACCCGATTTGGCCCGGTTAAGCAGTTTTTCACCCTCCAAACCTTATTTCAGCCATATCTCCCAAACGGTAAGTCCGTTTGGCTATTATGACCACTCTACGGAAAGGTAAACCATCAAACGAATCCAATGGAAGTGGTTTCAAGTCAAAATTCCTTTCGACTCAAAAGTTATGGCCAAAACAGTAATAACTAAGGGAAAAATGGTCATTTAAAAATCGACAAAAATCATGAACATGGGAAATGACTCCAATAGATGTTTCCCAAAGTTACATGACCATACGACTTCACATGGGAAAGAAAGAAATATTCTACAATCCTATGATGTGTAGAATACGGGTCGTTACAGCAACCGTTTCCCGAATGGGACAGTATCGACAATAGATTTTTAGGAATAAATGAAACTCTAGATCAGGTGATTATACACCCTAATAGGTGCGACCTACATAGCCATGTTGCCTGCCCGATTTTTGTCATTTACCGGTTGAAGAGGCTAGAAGCTACGCTTTATCATCACACCAGATTCACTTTGAATGTCACATCGTCACATCCATCAAATCACCGATTGACGTCTACAACAATACATTATGTGTTAGCTAAAAGAAGTTTCCTTCTCCGCTTCCACTCTTGGTACGGTTGGAGAAATCAATATACGTGATCATCTGGAAATACTCTGTCAGACATCCGTCCATACAAGTCATCCAGGAACAGGATAAACCGAAGGCACTATTCAGTACATCCATTTTAGGTAGTGTTATCTAAGACTTATACAATAGCCCTTGCACTTTACTCCGTCTTCAATTATCTTTGGCATATATGATTCGCAACACTTATGCCAATACAGAGTGGTTCTTTGGATAATAATCCAACCGGTCTCTCCATATTAACAACGTTAAAATGGTCAAAACTTCGATAGTCGGTGAGTTAACTATCAAAGAAAAACACGTGTGCAAACAACGATATTATTTCCAAATGGAAATTCTATCAATCAATCATCAATCATATATATATATATATATATCTATATATATATATATTCATATTTTCCTTGTTTCAATATTTGATTACGTTTCTAATTCTATTTGGAAAACATTTCCAAATCTTCTATACTTGGATTTAAACAGATGTTTAAATCAACATCGCGACGACAACTCAAACCACTTTACTTATTTACTAAATTCACTTAACCACTTTCACTCTCGAACCTTACCCATTTCTAAATTAAAAACGAATTCAATCAAGTTGGGGTATAATTACCTCTCAGACCTTAACTGAACAACATTTCAAATCTCGAAATAGGGTAAGTTCATCTTTTAACTCTTTAACACTTCCTTACGAAATTCTCTTTCGAATAATCTCTATTCGATAACTCCTCCTTTTCAAATAAACTATATTCGATTAACTCCTTTAATTCTATTCGAATAAACTATATTCGATTTAACTCCTTATATTTAACTCTATCTCAATTAACTCCTATCGAATAACTAATTCGATAACTCTAATTGAATAACTGATATTCAATTAACTCTACTTGTCGATTTACCCTTATTCACTAACTTTATAGGCTTTATAAAGATTTCCTTCTACAGCGTTTATTCACTTATAATGATTACCTTCTACAGCGTTTATTCCGTTATAATGATTACCTTCTACAGCGTTTATTCATTTATAATGATTACCTTCTACAACGTTTATTCAGTTATAATGATTACCTTCTACAGCGTTTATTCATTATCTATTTGTTTACTTAACAAATAACTACTCCCTTTTTCCATTCTATTTATTTAACAACTAAATATTTCTTTTATCTCTTCCCTTCTATTCTATTTAGCCAATAATATTTCCTTTTATATCTATTCAACCTATTTTAACAAATAAATATTTCCTCTTTTCTTTTCTATTTATTCGACAAATATTTTTCCTTTATAATTGTTTTACTAATATTTTCCTTTCTATTTGATTTGCAAATATGTTTCTTCTATATTTGATTTACCAAATGTGTTCCTTTCTATTTGATTTACCAAATATATTTCTTCTCACAAAAATCCTTTTTATTTATATATATATAATCCATTGATTTTATATAATAATTTTTTTTTTGGCAAAGCCGACCGGTTTTTATAGTGTTCCGTAACACTCTTTTATTTATTTCAAAATATAAATTACAAATAAGTTCAGGTGATATGCTTTCTACATATCAACTATTTCGGTTTTTAAGATGGACCGTCCACCGCGTACGGTTTTTAAGGTGGTCCGTCCACCATGAGAGTTCCCACGCAGGGGATACAAGTTGATAAAACAACATTTAACTTCGACAAACACTGTCGTAAAATAATACATAGTACATAACCAAGTAAGGACCTTGGGGATTATCCTATGCAACATACGTGCACAACAACGAGCCGCATTAAGCCCTAGCCTTTCTCAAACTGCTCTCGCATCAATTCTCGTTGCCTGCTACGAGTTACATGGGGATTAGCAGTACCAACAGTAGATAAAGAAGCAACCTGAGTTGTGGAATTGTCCGACATCACCGGCGGGGCCCTGTATGCCAGAGGGGGAGTCAGATGAGCGTAAGGGTTGCTTTTGATCGCTTTGACACTGTCACATTTTGGGCTTTGCACATTTAAGAAGCCTGGTTTGAAAGGGGTTGGAGAATACTTCTTACCACTATTCAAAGGGGTCTTGGCTGCATTTTGATTCCCATCAGCTTTCGCTACAGCATTCATGCTAGTTTGGTTGGGTGAAAGACTTCTAAGAAGGGTCTCACAAACTTCACTTTTTTCAACGTATTCCGCACCAGAAATTAGTCCAGAAGCGAGCTCTGTTCTCAGTCGATCTATAGTTTGTACGGCAGTATCACCATACACAATCTTTGGCCTTACCTTAACTTGATTGGATTGCACCACATCGAAGTTTTCCTGAAGGAAACTGTCAAGCTCGCCAGCATCATAAAGGTTATCTCGGCCATTCACTAATTTAGAAACTGCATTAGCCATGGCATAGTGCACTGACATGTCTTCATCTCTAGGCTTAGTGACCACCTCATCTCCTTCTAAGATACCTCGTCCTGCATTTAAATCAGTATTGCCTGCCAGCTTATTCACTTCATTTAACACAAAAGAATTTGGTACAGGCGACTCATTAACAGTGGCAATCGATGCCTTATCACGCTGGTGGTGCATCACTTCATTTAACAGCTCCTGCATTGGGTTTACTTGTGCAACACCATTCCCTTCTACATTAACAGCAGCATTACATTCGCTAGAGGCCAAATTCACTTTTTCTGAAGTTCCTCTTTCAACATTACCCTGTAAGCCTACTCCATCATCTGTGTTTTCACACTCTACTTCACTAAGATCAGCGATATTCACATCTTCTTTGTTCATTAAATTTTCATTCATTTCGTCGAGCACCCCAAACATGTTGGAGACATTTATGTTGTTTTCACTAACCTTATTTTTGCCTGCGTCTTGAAACTTAGCAGCCTTAGCAACATAGGAGGGTTCAGCATGAGCTGCTTTACCGTTGTTCCTCCTGTTAGCTTGAGACCATGCCAGCTTTGAGTTTTTATCCGCAAACCCAGAAACTCTACTAGGACCTGAATATTTCTTGGGTAAAACACCGCTTTGAGCCTTACTTTTTCCATCTTTCCGTCCATTTTCCACTGTGTTAGCATCAGTATTCTCACTATTGATTTGGCAGTTCAAAAGGGTGTGTCCGAATACCTTACACAACGAACATGCCTCAGGTTTCCAGATGTATTCAATCTTTACAGAGTGTTCAGATCCGTCAGGGAGCAGCACAATAAACTCAGATGGCATTTCACTATCAGGTGTGATCTCAATCAAACATTTGGCGTACTCCAGACGTTCGAGTTTCTCAGTAGAGTAGTCTAGACAAAGGCATTTTCCAACTCTAGATGCTAGCCAACAGATTCCCGGCAACGACCAAGTATAGGGAGGAACATCAGAGATTTTGATCCAAACTGGGACATTGCGGATTTGGTTACCAGATAAGTTAAACGTAGCACTCCATGGTTTTATTATGAAAAGCTTGTTGCGTATCATCAATGGGTCTGCCTCAACAATCCTTTTCCTATCTTCTTCGTCTGAGAGTAGGAAGAAAAATACTTTACCATTTGATTTGACCTTGATAGCGCCTTTTGCTCTCCATTTATTAATCAGGTAATTTGTGACAACAGTAAAGCATAGCGGCTTATCTAGGAAGAAGCCTACAAGATAGTTACTCCATATTTCTTCTCCAGCAGAGATAATGTCTGCGGTAGGCACCATCCTATTCCCTTCGAACTTCAGAGTCGTTGAAGGCGGAGAGAAAGTACCTGCGTTCCAAGGTTTTTCTGCAAAGAGGTTGGACCATTTTACTGGCTGAGGGATTATCGCTGAGTTTTGAGAGAATGGTAGTGGATCGGAAGTGGGTGGATTAGGATTCTGAGGAGGGAAAGGGAAGGTAGAAGCAGGGGTACCGGAGTTAGGTTTGGGGCCGGCGGTGGATCTGGTGGAGGAGGGGTTGGTGGTGGAGGATTGGCTTGAGACGGAGGAGCAAATAGGTTGCTGAAGCTGGATGTGAGGTTTGGACGGGCGGTGAAAAGTGGAGGGACAAAGGCAGCCGCCACTTTTTGACCTAGGGTTTGGATGTGTGGTTTGGACGGACGATAAATTTATTTCAAAATAAACTTTGAAAAATCCCTTTTCTACATTCTGGTATTTCTTATGGTATTTAACACACCATATAACAACGATAATTATCGTCCAAACACACATAATCAATAACAGGTTATAATTCACATCATATACCAAAATATATGAAAAACAATAAAATAACTGTTGAGGAATCCAGTCGGATTCCTCCAACCTGTTTCTCTGCATCACAGATGTTAAACAATATAGATAACATCACTTTCAGTTCCATATGATATATTGTGTTAAACAGAATCAATATAGAAATTCAACTAACTGACTACCAGTTCAATAGAACAGTCAACACACAGTCAATCAGCCAATATTTAACAGTTCTAAAAATACAACATGAAAATATAAACTGTTCAGAGTTAGTGAGATTTACTCACATTGGAATATCATCGTTAATAACGATAATTGTCGTTGATTCAGATGGACAATTTATTTCACTATAAATTGTAACGAACCCCAATCCACTCCCAGTCAGCTTCATTGTATAGCCGTCGTCCCTACGATCTCAACGGGTCCGACCGTTCGTAAATCTGACACTGTATGGACGCGATATCTCATTTATGAATTGTATACACTATTAAATAAAAATAAACTCAATTACAATAATCGGGTCTTACCCATTTTACGTTCGGCCCAAAGCCACTTACAAATCCAGACTGTCGCATGAATAGTGTCCCCTCTTGAAACACGCTGCTTTGTTAATTCTCCATATTTCTGGGCCACGTTACTTCCTTGTATACAATTCATGCCCCAATGAAATTTGTCCTTCATTACCCTTTTATTTTTGTTAATAATATTGTTTGGGCCTTTACCCCGTAGCCAAGAAGCTTTGCAACCCACAATGCTTCTTAATAGCAGTATCTTCTTTCCGATATAAAACAACATTGCTCCTCCTTAATGTCTACCGCAAACGCCATTCCTCCCTCGCCCGTTCCTTCACCGGAGCGACCAACACAACCACGTATGTTCATCATTTCGTGAGCTACATCCATCCCTACCATTTTCGAAACCACTATCATCATACTGCTCCTTACCTCGACCTCTAATTTCTTCTAACTCAACACCCTCTTGAAGCCGTCTCCGATGTGTGTCTACTGTTCCAGGAAAAATGCGAACAGAGAGCTCACCATCATGTCCCAACTTCAACAACTTACACGCCCTCCTGCTAATGTATTCCGCATGCAAGTCACGTTCTATACTCCATACATGAGTGCCCATTACAAACTGTAGCATCTCCATTATTTACACAGTTACATGCCTTAACCACCTTCGCACCTTACCTCCTTACTCCATGCAAAAACGTCCGCTCCTCCATGATACTAATATCAAATTGAAGAGCTCCCTTTCACGAGTCCATATGCATATATGTTTGATTTTTAAAGGTGAACGGAAATTGATTTTGATTCTTAAGTGCGTTGGAAAGTTTGGACATGATTTTCCTTTTTGATTTTCAAGTGGATACTTCATGGTTTGTGGCGGCGGATATTTTGACTGAGGAAAAGATTAGGTCTTAAGGGATGTAAATGGTATATTTATAGGCAATTACTTTTGATTTTCTTTGACCCGATTCTTGTGGTTGAAAATTCATGGAGGCGTGGTCTTGTTTAGGCCATAGAACAAGATAGGACATTTTGTAGGATTTTCTTGATTTCTTTGTGAAGGTGAATTTTCCACGTTCTCTTCTTGTGTTTGAGTCGGTTGGAGAAGTCATGGCCGCACAAAAGTAAGGGAGGTTTTATTTTAAAATGTTATGGTACCTTTCTATATGAAACTCCATTCAAGTACGAACTACAACAGACAGAATTAAAAACACCATCGTGATGAGCGAGGTGTCCCGACTCCAAAAATATAAAAATACCGGTAGGTTCATTCATATTTTGAAACCCCAAAATATTGATACAAGGTGTAAAAATACCCCAAATATAAAGTCGCATATTAAATTAATTAAAAGTTACAGTAAAATTCTAAAAATTAAATTATCGTTATTTCCCAATAGAACCTTGTCTAAATTCAAACCCGATCTCTAGTTATATCGAATAAACCGTTACGGTCGATAAACGATTCTATAGCGACTATTTTAAAATTTGATTTGGACATATCTCAAAATCTACACGACGAAATCCTAATTTTTCTCTTCCACTAGAAAGATATACTCCACCAGCTCCGTACGTTTCTTGTTTCACAGAAATCCGTTTTAAAACGAACCCTGTACATTCAGTTGAAGTTCAAATCGCCAAATAGCGAACTGCCGCGCCATTTCAAGCTCGATTATAATTATAATATAACTATACATTCAAGCTGTCGTTATTTAAATATATTCGTTAGTCTAATTCAACTCTAAACTGAATTAAATATCACTGATAATCCAGTTCACACCATATCGCCATTTCAGCCAATTCTGATTATTTCAGAATTAAATATATTATTTAATTTATTATTTTAATTAAATATTCACCATTATTAAATTCCACGACTATTAAATCCTTTTAATCAACATTTAAAAAATTAAATAAATTAATTATAATACCTCTGCCAATGCGGGTCATTACAATCTTTCCCACTTAAAATAATTTCGTCCTCGAAATTGCTAAAAGGTAGGGGACGACCCTATCGACTGGTTAGAACATATTTGTTCACTTCTTAACTTCAGTTTCAACTGAACCAATTTAATTTCAATTAAATTATTTATTCATTCTTATCAACGAAAATTTTCAAAAATCCTGAAAATTTCTAACTCGTTAACTTTTCGAAACATTTCGCCAGCACCTCCTTTGTACTGGTCAATACATCAAACTCCAACTCGTCTCTCTGGGCCATCTCCATCCCAAAAGAAAATTAAACAGCCAAGCGGCTTGCCAATTCGGCTCATAAATCTTATATCCAATAGAAATATAAACTTGTACCTTTTCTCGGCATATCATTATATCTCTTCCACCTGTTATTAATTCAGCGGATACAAGGGTCATCCCAATCAAATTCCAATCCGCTTTTATCCACAACACAACCATTTGCTTATATCCGAGCCAAATATCATTTCAACTCGAGTTTCTTCTCGATTTCCAACTCTTAACTTAATTATCACATTACACTTCAAATTTGAATATCACAATCCAATTTGTCTTGATATCATTCTAATTCAATCTTAGTTACCACTTAACTGACTTTACTTTAATTCAAATTTTCTTTCACAAATTTTTGTTAATTTTTTTTTTAGTTCAAACAGTCTTTCGAGGAGTTTTTAACAGTTTACTCTTTTCAAAAATCAAATTTCCCTTTTGAACATGTCACTGAGTCCTTAATTAATATTCCATTAGTTAAACCACTTCTCTATTTCTTTATCAATATTTGTTAACCAAATATTTTCAATAACCGTATTTGCCTTTTATGTTATTTGGAAAACATTTCCGAATATCGCCTTCCTTTATTTTCTAAACCTTAGAAAATATATGTTATTTATAATTGGAAAGTATTCCAATTACTTATCTTTTTTCCGATCTCGTTTATTTTTATACTTAGGAAATATTCTTTATTATATTTCTAAGCTTACACTTATTTGGGTTAAAACGGATGTTTTGTAAAACATCGTTACGACAACCCAAATACTATATTCAACTAACTCTTATTCAACATTGATCTTCGAGCCTGAAATCTTACTATTTATTTGCTAATAATGAAATCAATCAAGTTGGGGTATAACTACCTCTCAGACCTTGACTGAATAACATTTATAACGTCAAAACAGATATGACTACTTACTCGAATAGTCTACAACTACTTATTTACTTTTAAACACGTATACGCTTCCTCTTTCTATTCTTACTAGATTTTATTCTTAGTCTTCCTTTTTGATTTTACTATTCTATTTCTAAGTTCGTTTCCTTATCGACTTCTACATATATATCGATACGTTGATTTCTAACTATCAAACTATCTTAAAAATATTCTAACTCCTTAAATTCCCGGAAAAATTTGCCATAACCTCCTTTGTACTAGGAGCATCGGGATATTTCAAATAGCCTCCCATGGCCCTCACCAATCCAAAAGAAAAAGAAAAAGCCAAGCGTCTAACCGATACGGCGCATAAAATCTCATATATGAATTAAATACATACCTTTCGTCGAGCGTTCTATTTATATACCTTCATACCTTATCCATACCTATCTCATGTATATTTATACCTACCCAATCTATTTTAACTATACCTGATCGTTTTAACTCAATTTGTTAATTAATTTGTTAATTAACTCTTTAGTCTATTTCACTTCTATGTTTGAACATGACATGTTCAAATATATTTTAACTTGCTTATTAACTAATTTGAATCCAAATTTCAAATTTAAGTTCTATATTCGATTTCAAATATCCATTTACAAATCCAATTCACCTTTCAAAGTTCAACTTCAAATTCAAAACTTGATTAACTAATTCCTCTTCGACTTAGTTAATTCTATTCAATTTCTATTCAAATTTTATATCACTTCTATTATTCAAATTCTATATTATAAATCCCATTTTGAAATTCAACACAACTTGTCTTTCCCAAAACAAATTCAAAATAGTATCTCTAGTAGTAATTCGTCACTTTCAACTCGAAAATGAATACTGATGATGCAGCTGTCATCATCGGAATCTATTTTCCAGCGATCGAAGTGAGTTCAATACTATAAAACTATTTCTAAACATTTCCACTTTGAAATTCATTTCAAAATATAATTCACACTGCTTGTAAAACAATTTAAAATCTCCCAGGATCTTAAATTTTCCTTATTTTTAATCCAAATCCATTTACAAACACTTATCCAATTTTGCAGAGTTTTTAATTCAATTTCTGGTTCAAATTCAGATTCAATTCATTTCGTAACACTTATACGAATTCTGAATTGTTATTTACATAACCGTTAAATTTATAATCTTACTCGATTATAATAACAACCAATATATCCACTATGTTATAATTTTGATATATATATATCTTCTCTATATCAAGATATACCTTGGGTAAACTTATTTTAATTTACCCTCTTTCAAAACATATTGTGCCGACTCATCGTATTCGAGTGTTTATAAACTCCTACCGATACAGTGGATCAAACTGATCGACCAGAACCCATAAACTACTCAACCAATGAATCTCCATAATATAAAACAATTTTTTTATATCAATAACAAATACGCTCACTCGTATATATACACTCAATTCAATCTCGGGTATTACTAACCCTATCTCTACCGAGTCACGCCACAGAGCCAAGGTAATTCACTTAACTTAAGCTCTGATACCAACTGTAATGACCCGGATTTTTGCGAATTTGGTTATTGCCATAAACACGATGACGACTAACCAAAACATCGAAAAATCCTGGTAATTAGTGAAAGAAATTAGAGGGTGAGGAAAGATAAGATAGAAACTTAGAATAGAAGAAGAAGAACACAACATCAGAGTAACACGAACCTCACAGCGAAACGAATAACATATAATATATGTAACATAACTTTGAAATATACATATATATTTGAATATACATCATTATCAAAGTACAACACTTACAACATAGCGGAAATAACTATAGCTATATGATCCTGAAGCCTCCTGCTCCAGCTCTTCAAGTATCTGCAAATCCCGACTACTTGACCGCCCGTACAAATTTAGGCACCTAAGAGTTTAGGGAAACAAACAAATAAACTCCGGGTCAGTCATGGGACTGGTATGAGTAAAACAGTTTAAAACAGTTGAACAAGTAAACGATATCTCATAAGACCACGCCGTATAACGGAACGGGTTTTTCCCTTATGATAATCCAAATTATCTTTATATCAAAAACCTTTTTGATATTATAATAATGTCTATCAACCACAATATAATAATCATCTAGCAGAAACGCTTTCATCTCACGTTCTACATATATTGTATACAATCAAAATCGCAAGCACGTATTGGGTAATGGATTTCCAACTATGACAAGGTATGGAACCACCTTTCGCTAGTGTACCTCTAGAAAGGAATACACTAGGTTCAACAAGAACATCTTGCAACCCGGCCACACATGACCGACCACTCATTTCGCTTGAGTTTATCGAATGTATATCACCAACGGTTGGGATCAGCAACCGTTTCCCGAATGGGACAATATCGACAATAGATTTTTAGAAATATATGAAACTCTTGATCAGGTGATTATACACCCTAATAGGTGCGACCTACATAGCCATGTTGCCTGCCCGATTTCTGTCATTTACCGGTTGATGAGGCTAGAAGCTACGCTTTATCATCACACCAGATTCACTTTGAATGTCACATCGTCACATCCATCAAATCACCGATTGACGTCTACAACAATACATTATGTGTTAGCTAAAAGAAGTTTCCTTCTCCGCTTCCACTCTTGGTACGGTTGGAGAAATCAATATACGTGATCATCTGGAAATACTCTATCAGACATCCGTCTATACAAGTCATCCAGGAACAGGATAAACCAAAGGCACTATTCAGTACATCCATCTTAGGTAGTGTTATCTAAGACTTATACAATAGCCCTTGCACTTTACTCCGTCTTCAATTATCTTTGGCATATATGATTCGCAACGCTTATGCCAATACAGAGTGGTTCTTTGGATAATAATCCAACCGGTCTCTCCATATTAACAACGTTAAAATGGTCAAAACTTCGATAGTCGGTGAGTTAACTATCAAAGAAAAACACGTGTGCAAACAACGATATTATTTCCAAATGGAAATTCTATCAATCAATCATCAATCATATATATATCTATATATATATATGTATGTATTCATATTTTCCTTGTTTCAATATTTGATTACGTTTCTAATTCTATTTGGAAAACATTTCCAAATCTTCTATACTTGGATTTAAACAGATGTTTAAATCAAAATCGCGACGACAACTCAAACCACTTTACTTATTTACTAAATTCACTTAACCACTTTCACTCTCGAACCTACCCATTTCTAAATTAAAAACGAAGTCAATCAAGATGGGGTATAATTACCTCTCAGACCTTAACTGAACAACATTTCAAATCTCGAAATAGGGTAAGTTCATCTTTTAACTCTTTAACACTTCCTTACGAAATTCTCTTTCGAATAATCTCTATTCGATAACTCCTCCTTTTCAAATAAACTATATTCGATTAACTCCTTTAATTCTATTCGAATAAAATATATTCGATTTAACTCCTTTTATTTAACTCTATCTCAATTAACTCCTATCGAATAACTAATTCGATAACTCTAATTGAATAACTGATATTCAATTAACTCTACTTGTCGATTTACCCTTATTCACTAACTTTATATGCTTTATAAAGATTTCCTTCTACAGCGTTTATTCACTTATAGTGATTACCTTCTACAGCATTTATTCCATTATAATGATTACCTTCTACAGCGTTTATTCATTTATAATGATTACCTTCTATAGCGTTTATTCAGTTATAATGATTACCTTCTACAGCGTTTATTCATTATCTATTTGTTTACTTAACAAATAACTACTCCCTTTTTCCATTCTATTTATTTAACAACTAAATATTTCTTTTATCTCTTCTATTCTATTTAGCCAATAATATTTCCTTTTGTATCTATTCTATTTATTTTAACAAATAAATATTTCCTCTTTTCTTTTCTGTTTATTCGACAAATATTTTTCCTTTATAATTGTTTTACTAATATTTTCCTTTCTATTTCATTTACAAATATGTTTCTTCTATATTTGATTTTCCAAATATGTTCCTTTCTATTTGATTTACCAAATATATTTCTTCTCATAAAAATCCTTTTAATTTATATATATAAAATCCATTGATTTTATATAATAAATTTATTTCAAAATAAACTTTGAAAAATCCCTTTTCTACATTCTAGTATTTCTTATGGTATTTAACACACCATATAACAACGATGATTATCGTCCAAACACACATAATCAATAACAGGTTATAATTCACATTATATATCAAAATATATGAAAAACAATAAAATAACTATTGAGGAATCCAGTCGGATTCCTCCAACCTGTTTCCCTGCATCACAGATGTTAAACAATATAGGTAACATCACTTTCAGTTCCATATGATATATTCTGTTAAACAGAATCAATATAGAAATTCAACTAACTGACTAGCAGTTCAATCAAACAGTCAACACACAGTCAATCAGCCAATATTTAACAATTCTAAAAGTACAACATGAAATTATAAACTGTTCAGAGTAAGTGAGATTTACTCACATTGGACTATCATCGTTAATAACGATAATTGTCGTTGATTCAAATGGACAATTTATTTCACTATAAATTGTAACGAACTCCAATCCACTCCCAGTCAGCTTCATTGTATAGCCGTCGTCCCTACGATCTCAACGGGTCCGACCGTTCATAAATCTGGACTGTATGGACGCGATATCTCATTTATAAATTGTATACACTATTAAATAAAAATAAACTCGATTACAATAATCGGGTCTTACCTATTTTACGTTCGGTCCAATGCCACTTACAAATCCAGACAGTCGCTTGAACAGTGTCCCCTCTTGAAACACGCTGCTTTGTTAATTCTCCATATTTCTGGGCCACGTTTCTTCCTTGTATACAATTCATGCCCCAATGAAATTTGTCCTTCATTACCCTTTTATTTTTGTTATTAATATTGCTTGGGCCTTTACCCCGTAGCCTAGTAGCTTTGCAACCCACAATGCTTCTTAATAGCAGTATCTTCTTTCCGATATAAAACAACGCTGCTCCTCCTTAATGTCTACCGCAAACGCCATTCCTCCCTCGCCCATTCCTTCACCGGAGCGACCAACACAACCACGTCTGTTCATCATTTCGTGAGCTACATCCATCCCTACCATTTTCGAAACCACTATCATCATACTGCTCCTTACCTCGACCTCTAATTTCTTCTAACTCAACACCCTCTTGAAGCCATCTCCGATGTGTGTCTACTGTTCCAGGAAAAATGCGAACAGAGAGCTCACCATCATGTCCCAACTTCAACAACTTACACGCCCCCCTGCTAATGTATTCCGCATGCAAGTCACGTTCTATACTCCATACATGAGTGCCCATTACAAACTGTAGCATCTACATTATTTACACAGTTACATGCCTTAACCACCTTCGCACCATACCTCCTTACTCCATGCAAAAACGTCCGCTCCTCCATGATACTGATATCAAATTGAAGTGCTCCCTTTCACGAGTCCATATGCATATATGTTTGATTTTTAAAGGTGAACGGATAGTGATTTTGATTCTTAAGTGCGTTGGAAAGTTTGGACATGATTTTCCTTTTTGATTTTCAAGTGGATACTTCATGGTTTGTGGCGGCAGATATTTTGACTGAGGAAAAGATTAGGTCTTAAGGGATGTAAATGGTATATTTATAGGCAATTACTTTTGATTTTCTTTGACCCTATTCATGTGGTTGAAAATTCATGGAGGCGTGGTCTTGTTTAGGCCATAGAACAAGTTAGCACATTTTGTAGGATTTTCTTGATTTCTTTGTGAAGGTGAATTTTCCACGTTCTCTTCTTGTGTTTGAGTCGGTTGGAGAAGTCATGACCGCACAAAAGTAAAGGAGGTTTTATTTTAAAATGTTATGGTACCTTTCTATATGAAACTCCATTCAAGTACGAACTGCAACAGACAGAATTAAAAACACCATCGTGACAAGCGAGGTGTCCCGACCCCAGAAATATAAAAATACCGGTAGGTTCATTCATATTTTGAAACCTCAAAATATTGATACAAGGTGCAAAAATACCCCATATAAAAAGTCGCATATTAAATTAATTAAAAATTACAGTAAAATTCTAAAAATTAAATTATCGTTATGTCCCAAAAGAACCTTGTCTAAATTGAAACCCGATCTCTAGTTATATCGAATAAACTGTTACGGTCGATAAACGATTTTATAGCGACTATTTTAAAATTTGATTTGGACATATCTCAAAATCTACACGATGAAATCCTGATTTTTATCTTCCACTAGAAAGATGTACTCCACCAGCTCCGTACGTTTCTTGTTTCACAGAAATCCGTTTTAAAACGAACCCTGTACATTCAGTTGAAGTTCAAATCGCCAAATAGCGAACTACCGCGCCATTTCAAGCTCGATTATAATTATAATATAACTATACGTTCAAACTGTCGTTATTCAAATATATTCGTTATTCTAATTCAACTCTAAACTGAATTAAATATCACTGATGATCCAGTTCACACCATATCGCCATTTCAGCCAATTCTGATTATTTCAGAATTAAATATATTATTTAATTTATTATTTTAATTAAATATTCACCATTATTAAATTCCATGAACATTAAATCCTTTTAATCACCATTTAAATAATTAAATAAATTAATTATAATACCTCTGCCAATGCGGGTCATTACAATATATGTTAAATTAAAAAATGTACAACACGTATTTCACTTAGATTAAAAATAACGTTGGACTTATCACTTGTCACGACATGTTACATACGGAATCTTCCTCTTACGCGCTATTTTTTTTCGTTTTCGCGCCAGCAGGAAAAAAGAGATAAAAACACGAAGAAGGGAAATTCAAGGTTACAGATTTTCGATTACAGATTCAATTCAAGACCATGCATGCCCCTCTTTCGATTACAGATTCAATTCAAGACCATGCTTGCCCCTCTTTCGAATTGCCTCAATTCATCAATTCAAGATTACATATTTCCTGCCATTGTTTTCAGGTATTATTTTTTGCCAATTTTAATTTGCCTCTTTTGATTTATTTCGACTGCGGTAGTTTGATTTTGATTTTATTAGATAAGAAGCCTTAAATTGTTTCAATTAGATTAGCTTTGGGTGAATAGTGGACTTAGATAGCCATGGGGTTTAGCTCTTCTTCTGGATTGGCTCTTATTATATATTTTGTTCTACCGCTCAATTTTTCACTTATCGGTCATAGATGAAATACAATTACTAATTTGCAGAAGACATATTTGGTTTTCAATAAAAAAACTTATTTTTTGATTATATAAGCATTATATTCTGACAAACTTCTGTATATAAGGGAATTTACATGTGTACTAAAAGTAACCTGTAACAGTGGTCTTGAATTTGATTTTAAAATGGTCTTTTGATTTCACTGAAAGTAACCTGCAATAGTGGTCTTTTGAAATAAGGGAAGCTAGTGTATTTAACTGAAAATAAGTACATGAAATGGTTTGAAGTTAACATTAACACAAAGTAAAATTAGAAGAATAATCCAAATTGATTTTTCGACAAAAAGTTATTGTATTTAATAAACTGTCAAGTTATAATCACAAGTCGAGCTATCCTTACTGATATTTTTGCATAAATTTACCCGGTTTCGATTGGCATGTTCGATATTCATTGCCGAAAGTGAACACTATTTCAAAAATTATGAAGAAAAAGTTCAATGCCGATAGCATGTTCTCTTTTCATTACGATGTGCAACAAGAAGCTGACTTGACGGTAGCTCATTACCTATTGAAATTTGGAATTTTTCATTGAAAAATATGGTGTGTAGCGTTCATTTAGACTGCTTAGATCATAATAGTGCAAGTTAGAGTCACATCAAATCACTTTGATTTGGCTTGCAAGTGGTAGTGATAAGAAAGTGGTTTTCAATGGACAGTTGTGGCGGTAGGTCTGTTGTTTATTTGTCAAGCAACAGAACAAACTGACATTCATTTAAAAGCTCTTGTTGGCATCGTCCTTGGGTAAAATTTCTTAATGTCAGTTGTCCTTGGATGACTTTTGGCCATTCAATTATGATATTTTTCCT
Source organism: Allium sativum (assembly GCA_030737875.1). Taxonomy (NCBI): domain Eukaryota; kingdom Viridiplantae; phylum Streptophyta; class Magnoliopsida; order Asparagales; family Amaryllidaceae; genus Allium; species Allium sativum. The sequence goes on from CM060925.1 coordinate 162,451,236, forward strand.
AGTGGTTTAGTTTTCAATAAGACTAATGTATCACTTTAGAGCATCTTATTGACTTTTAACCAGTATAGGAGAGATCAACATCCAGTTATATCTTTACAATCTGGAAGATTTTTTTTACCTTAACTAGGTTGGATATAAGTTCTATTATGGAAGACTGGATCAAGCCTATACTGTTGTATGACCTACTATAAATGTGGACTATTTTGTTCCAAATTTCTTGTAAGGTATTAGTCATCATCATTTATGAAATGTGAAACCGATGCTGTAAATGTGTTGAGGATGGTACAATGTGATTTTGATGACCTTCTTTAATGAGTTTTGGAAAGTGTGAAGAATTTGATGTGTCACAAATTTTTTTTGATTAATACTAAAAGTATCATTATCGTATGTATGTTGTTTGTTATATTACTGGCAGTAACCTAGTCTAAGGAAAGGGATAAAATAGTTGTTTCGTAGCTATATTCTACATTTTTAGATATATGAATGTTTCCACTGAACGTGGGTGCAAGATTTCACTGCAAAACGGTTGAACTATTGAAGTATGATTTTAGGTGTTGCCCCTTTTATGATTAGACTAGATACTGTGATTGTGTGTATATTTGGTCAGTAGTATAAAAACAAAACTTCAATTTAAGCATTATCAGTCACTGACCTCATGTTTAAAACTTCAATTTGGATCAGCTTCTTGATGTAGTAGTAAGTCAAGTTAATGCTTGCATCTATGGAATCACAGGTTGTTTTTATTTTTTTCGAAGCTAATGCTTACCAGAGGATATAAATAAACAAAATATATAAATAACCAAAATACTATTAAATATATAAAATTGTAACAGGATATCCTTACCAGAGGAATAATACAACACGGTAGGAAACATCATTGAGGTGTAAATAAACAGCGGTATTCAAAAGAAGAAAGTTCAACCATCATAAAATGAAAACCTGATCACAAAAAATGGCTCCGCGAAGGCATTCCTAAATTAAAACGTTACTTTCCATGTGTGCATAGGCTATGTGTACATGTATTTTTGACAAATAGAGGTGTCAGACAACGCTAAACGATGTTCTTAATGAGGATGAGAAATGAGAAGCTATGGTCTGACTTGCAAATTGCTGCACTTGTTTCTTCGCATCTGCATCAAAACATTAAACAAACGCCAAAGTTATGTCACCATTGTTTCTTCTATGTTATTCTATTTAAAGAATAAAAAGGCGAACTTTTTAATAAAAGGTCACTGGGTGACTGCATAGAACGAGGTTCGTACAGATTCAAAGCATCACTAGGGGTTAAATGTAGGAAAATCCAGTGTACGACCATTTTGCGCATAAAATCCTCTTAAAACATAATCCAGCATGGGGTATGCTCAGGAAAATGGGATACGAGCAAACTGAACCAATAGAATGACAGGTGTGTTTCATAGTTCAAGCACTGTGGATAGCATATCTCATTCATAAAATGCCACTTTTGGTTTTATTGATTAAATAATTTATTGTGTGATTGCGTTAGGAGCTACTTGTAAATTACCATTGACCATCTTTTTAGCCAGTTCAAGCACTGTGGATAGCATACCTCAATCACAGGTTGTTAAATAAACGTCAAGTTAATGCTTAATTTGTTTGGTTATTTTGGTTTTGTCTTCTGTTCAGTAGTCCGTTCATTTGTTGTATGGATGCTTGATAATTATGGTTTACTAATTGTTTGGCTTAGTATTTTGTTGTTTGGCTTAGTCCATATAGGATTAAAATTATATTCATTGTCGAAACATCTGGTCTGCATGTGTTACTTTCCAACATCATAGTTAACAGTTTCTCCATTTCATTGAACAAACCAGCTTTTCCATATCCCTCGAGGACAGTATTTTGAAGTTCAGTATTTGCAGCCAATTCATTACCTAACATATCTTGGTACAAAGAGTTCACCAAGTCAAATCGGGATGCTTTAGTACAAGATTTTGGGAGAATGCTGTATGCGTATTCGTTAGGTTTGCATTGAGGTAAATGCATCTTCCAGTTGATTAGATCGACAATAGGCTGTTAACAAATATGTGTAGAGCTGTGAAGTGGGTGCAATACCTTCTTGTATCATTTGATCAAATAATTTCTATGCTTGAATAGCTTGTCCGCATTTTCCTAGGACTAATAATTTCTCGTATGTGCTTTCTTTTGGGTAATATAAGGTTTGTACTTTAAGCATTTCTAATGCCTCAAGTGCATCCTTCCATTTCTTAAACTTAATCTTCTCATCTAGAGTTTTGATCACACTAGGCGCCGATAACTTAAACACTCCTCGTTCAATAGGCTTCTTTTTCTTCTTTGTATCTCTAATTGTCGGTCCTCTAAATGCAGCTGGGAACAACCTAGGAAACGAGGTGGAAGGAGCAGATGAATGTAAATAAAGTTTCATTCATGCTATTGGATTTAAAGAGATAGAAAGAGAAATTTGAGTGTATTGTTTGTTTGTCGTCGAGTTTTTCGCAGTTAAAGGAGAAGTAGATGAGAGGGTTATTGACGAAGAAGCCATTATACTTCAGATCTGTGTTATACAATTATAACTTATGATTGAGTGGGCATTGAATTGGGATTATATTGTTTTGAGGCAGACGTTTAATATGTTCTTTCTGCATCAAATTCAATAGATAGCACCCTAGGATATACGTTTCTAACGATATATATAAGTCCAGCAAAGAGTATCCGGTACTTAATTTCCTTCTCTTTCAATAGCTGGACAATAAATAGCATGCTTCCTGTAATGCTTTGAAAAAATAAAAATGAAAGTTATAATTTCGAATTGAACACTTATGATATATTATTTTTTTATGTAGTGTGTCTCTAGCATTTGCACATGGATCGGAGTTGGATGTACAATGTGAAACGCTATGATGGTGAGTTCCTAAGAAAAATGGAAGAATTCATCAATTGTGCTTTGAATGATCAATTAAGAAGAAGGGAAGAAACTATTTTTTGTCCTTGTAGACGATGCCAAAATAAGAGAAGATTGCGTGATATAGATCATGTTAGAGACCACATCGTAATGGGTTCAAGCTAAATTATACTCGGTGGATATGGCATGGTGAAAGCATAGATAGTAGGACAAGTTCTAGTAATCATCATCATTACAACAATGAAAATGATCAGGAAGATAACGTGAGTAATGAGATGAATGATAAGAATGACCGTGTTAATGAGATGTTTGGTGATGCTAAAGAACATTTGATGGAAGAGCCAAGATTATATGAAAAAATATTAAATGATGCCTAAAAGCCTTTGTTTCCTGGTTGTGCTAAGTTCAAGATATTGTCTGTTGTGCTCAAACTTTTCAATCTAAAAGCAAAACATGGATGGAGTGATAAAAGTTTTACATCGTTGTTGGAACTTTTAAAATATATGCTTCCGGAAGGTAACGAGCTTCCTATTTCTAATATGAGGCAAAGAAAATTATGTTTCCAATTGGTATAGGGTACAAAAAGATACATGCATGTCCAAATGATTGTATATTGTATCGAAATGAATATGAGAGCTTACATGAGTGTCACAAGTGTGGATTATCTCAGTATAAGTTGGGAAGGAATGTTCATAATGACTCGGATAAGAAACGGCCTCCTGCAAAGGTCTTATGGTATTTGCCCATTATCCCAAGGTTTAAACGCTTATTTGCAAATAAAGAAAATGCAAAAAAACTTAAGATGGCATGCAGACGTGAGGAAGAATGATGGATTACTAAGGCATCCAGCCGATTCTCCGCAGTGGAGGAATATTGATACAATGTATTCTAGTTTTGGCAAAGAAATTAGAAATCTTAGACTTGGTCTTTTCATAGATGGGATAAACCCGTTCGGTAACCTTAGTAGTCAACATAGTAAGTGGCCAGTTCTTTTGGTAATTTACAATCTTCCACCTTACTTGAGTATGGAATGCAAACACATCATGTTGTCTCTTTTAATCCCAGGACCACGACAACCGGGAAATGACACCAATGTTTATCTTGCTCCTCTTATTAATGATCTGAAAATTTTATGGGATACAGGTGTGCGCGTGTTTGATGCACATAGCAAAAGTGATCAATGCGTTCCATGCTTTTTTGTACTATAAACGATTTTCCCGCATATTGTAACTTGTCTGGATATAGCACAAAAGGTGCCAAAGCATGCCCAATTTGTCAAGACGATATGGTTGTTGAGCGCTTACATTTCTGTAAAAAAATGTATTTATGCATCATCGTAGATTTCTTCGTCTCGATCATCCTTATCGTAAAAAGAAGAAGCCTTTCAATGGGGAGATAGTGAGTAGAGTTGCTCGTTTGCTGTTAACAGGAAATGATGTTTATGAATGGGTCAAAGACATTCAAAATGTATTTGGCAAAACCTTTCCTCCTCCAGAAGGCACATGGAAAAATACATCTATATTTTGGGAACTTTCATATTGGAGACATTTACAAGTCAGAAATTGTCTAGATGTAATGCATATAGAAAAAAACGTTTGTGATAGTATCATTAGAACACATTTGAATATACCTAGGGAGACAAAAGATAGTGAGTGAAACAGCCCACCTCCATTAATGTCACTCACAAAGGGAATGCATTAACTTTGGTGAAGCATTTTAGGTAAAAGGCATAGATAAATTACAAGATAGACAATAAAGCAGCGCAAAACAAAGTCAATTTATAAGCAACGTAGTTCAGTCAAGCTTTTACCACAATTGACTCAATCATACTTAAAAGTACTACATAAAACTTCTGTCTTGATTCAAAAACTTCCAAGTATATAAGAAGCATAAAACATAGCAAGGTAGCATAAGTCCCCAAATTAAAGTGCAAACACAGCCATAGCCAAAGATAAGAGGATCCAAGCAATACATCAAAGGATCTTCAAGCTTGGAAAGAGAAACGGTGCAAACTAAGCTGAGTTATTCCCTCCTTGACTACCTGGGAGGAGAAACGGAAGAAAAGAAGACGAAAGAAAACGGGTCAGACATAAAGCCTGGTAAGTCCAGTGATTTTCAGTATGTAAACAGGTAAAAGTAACATGACATGAATAAACTGGATACAAGGCATAACCATGATAATAAGCATAGCAAGACAACAAATGATGAGCGTTAGATATGACAAGGTACACAAGATGAAGGAGGATATGATGATTGCGCTCCTGATTATTAAGATATTTCCTACACCGCACTGTTTACTAAGATACCTTGGTTAAGAGAGTAACTCCCTGAGTATCAACCCCGAAGACCGAAATCAACATCAGATTGACCCCCAAGGAATTACCCAACTCAACCAACCTTATGTTACCGCACTATTACAAGATTACACTGCACCATTCGATATGATAAGGCAAGATACACTGAATGCGCTTCGGTTCTTTCTATGATTTCCTATTTTCTCCGCACCACCCAACTAGCATCCTAACTAGTGTCATTTATTGAATGATTCGTATTCCCTACTAGTGTTCCAACTAGTATCCTGTGAAAAAGGGTCTGTATCCCCTACTAGTGTCCCAACTAGTATCCTGTGCTATATAATAAGGTGATCCCAACCCCGCAATTATGGTAGCCTTCAGGTGTACATCTAGTATGAGGATCTTACCTCAATCAGCCTAATTGCCATGAAGATGTTAGATGTATCCTTACTACCTTAACTGATCGGCTCCTACTCGTATTAATTTATTACTTGTGTCATTCGACCTCGCTTGTATGTATTCATTACTTGTGTCATTCGGCCCCGCTTTTATGTATTCATTACTTGTGTCATTCGGCCCCGCTTGTATGTAGATACCTGTGCTGGCCCCATCATGGAGTGTATCAATTCCTATGATGGAAACCCGACACGATTCAAGATGCATAGTGTATACTTCTAATGCCCAGTGCCTGCTTTTTCCACTACGGAGCACGTGCACGCCCATACTCCGTCGAAACCTACACTGCTGCACCACCCACCGATATTTTGACCGCTTATAATCAGCCCAGTAATCGTGCTCCACCCTGCCTAGCTCAGGGTACCATGATACATCTATGTTGGTTACTGCTGAAATGGGTCCCCGTTACTAGGGTTTCCTAATCAACATGTTATAATGGTTAAGTGTTCTCAATTTAACTTAACCCCACCCATTTGCTTAATTTACATGTTGTATTGGTTAAGTGTTGCCTATTCATATGTTACTTAACCTTCTCACTGATTCACGCATGTTTATTTAACGGTTAAGTTTGAGGGAATATGTTTACTAATATTACCCACCTACCCAAGATTTACTTAACCCTTCCCCTTATCAAGTCCATATGTATTATTTGTTAAGCTTGCCTTAACCCTATCCATTTTGTTCATGTAATAATGGTTAAGTTGTCTTCTTGTCCATGTTAACTTAACCCACCCACCTAACATGACATATTGGTTAAGTGTTTCTTATTAACTTAACCCTTCCCATTCATTGTATTGGTTAAGTGTTTTCTATTAACTTAACCCTGTTCATTCATCATGTTATATTGATTAAGTGTTTCCTATTAACTTAACCCTGTTCATTAGCATTAATTCATTCATAAATGCCTTAACCTCTCACATTAGAACTGTTGTTTGCGGTTGCTGGATGTGCCGGGCGGTTCCGGGCAGACTTCTACTGCAAAATCATTCTAACCTCGGGTTTTGGGATTTATGCGCTAACCTCTCACATTAGACCTGTTGTTGCGGTTGTTGGATGTGTCGGGCGGTTCCGGGCAGACTTACACCACAACTAAATCTAACCTCGGGTTAGGCATGTTCATCTTTTATCCAATTTACCTATTTACCATACATGTCCAAGTCAAGATTTTATATGCTAATTATCCCAAATTCACAAAACTAGTCATGTTCCAATTCTCAAGTTATGCCCAACAATTTCACCGAATATGTTATGCCCAATTATTTCACCGAATATATTATGCCCAATATTTACCCAAAATAGGTTATACCCAAATATTCCCCGTATTCCAATTGTTCGTATTTCGCGATTTCAGCCAAGGTTCGAAGGTAACCCCAGTTCATGAAAGAAAAAGGAAATAGGGGAAGAGAAAGAAAAGGAGCATAAAATAAGAATAGGCATGTAAACTGATAAAATTCTTGAATAAACTGATAAAATCATTATCGCAGGCATAAGAGTAACATCATAAACCAAAAAGGATTATAAACCTGATGTACAACAAAGATAGTCCTGACTTAATCAATAAAAATAACCTCTAAGGCATGCAAAGACATAGATTCAATAGAAGGATAGGGATAAACCTGAAAAGATTATCTTACAATCAGGCATAGACTTCGATTCATTTTATTACATGTCAAGATTACAATCAGGTATTCAAATCTGAAAATAACGTGAACTTACCTTGCTAGGATTAAGAAAAGATAATTGAATCATTGTTGTTGTAGAAACTCCAATTTGATGTTGATTAATCTTCAAAGTTGATTGTAGAACAAAACCTCTCCTTTGATTTGGAGCTCTCTAACTTGATTTCTAGTTTGGAGAAGATGGAGGTGGCTAGGCTAGATTGAAGATAAATAGCATGACGATGTCATAGCTTTGGAGCAATAGAATTAGGGTTGGGTTATGAGTGTATTTATAGATGTCTAGGATTATTAAGAGCCTTTAGATCAACCTAGGATCCATCTAAACCATCCATTCCAAGAGAATGAGTCACAGGACAATCAGAAGTCGCCACATAGCTTTATGACTTAGAAATTGTGACGGCCCGACCCGCACCAGCCTGCCTTTCCTCCGAAGGTGCGCTGTAAACATGCCCGACTAGCACGGAACGGTCGCCAAAGAAAGGAAAGAAGAGAATGAACTAACAAGGAACCTGTAGAATGTCTCACAGCGCATGGAACAAAATATAATAATAACATAATCTTGACATAAAACAGGCGAGACAGTGTATAAGATGAAAACTAAACCAACATAGCAGCGGAAATCCAAATACAGCTTATTACAATTTCCCGAATTACTGTCTCTAAAGCAAAAGAAAGCTAAAGTAGAAGATGCACTACTAATGCCCAAGCAGTGATCTTCAACAACATAGGGAGAATACTATATTTATCATACGTCAAAGCCTCCTTCTCATCTCCGGATCAGCTACTCGTGCATACCCAGCTAACCTGTCTCTAGTCTGCTGGTGAGAGCACCCAGAGTAATAAGAAGAGACATAAAACTCTGGGTCAGACAAAAAGTCTGGTATGAGCGATAACCAGCTAAACAGAACAATAACAGGTATACTAAACCATACCTGAACCTGGACCTGCAACCAAATAGTTAGCACTACATACCGTACAATACTCTAAGGTGCCGTAACAAATGGTGTAAAGAATACGGGAGTGGGGTTGCACATGTCGTAATGATGGGAAACAAATCAAACATAGCAACCATCCTCACATCTCTCACTCAGTGCGTAAAGCATACAATGTCCACCACTGTCAATCACTAGACCCATCAAAGTAGTGACGGAGTCCGACTTGTACAACTACTGCTACTACCAAGCTTACCACATGGAGTCATGACCAAATCTTTACAAATGACCCCACTTCATTGGTCTATAGCGCTTTAGTCGTACCTAGGCCATTGTGGCCCTGAATCCGTTCACATACTCCCTACACATAGTGATTCAAAGTTACAGACATCGACAACCACTTAGCATACGTCCCGCAGCAAAGCCCAATCATGAAGCTCACTCATTGGTTCCCAACTGGATCCCGAGTCAAAGCTCCTCATTTAGACTTCCTTTGCATCTCGGGTTATGGTCGAATTGGATTTGGTCTTTAGAAAAGTCGTCACGTAGCAGTAATAGCACTTGGTTCGGATATGCATAGTGCTCTAGTCCTCTTCGGTTCGGTTCGGTCTAGTGCCTCTTAGTATGCTCCTGGGTGCGGCTCGGTTCGGTGTTCCCCTTCTAGCTCGGTTCGGTTCAGATGCTCTGAAGTGGTTCGGTTCGGGTGTGCCTCCTCATGTCTCCAGATCCGTTCTCCTTTAGTCTCTCCGACCCGATCCCCTTTAGTCTCTCCGATCCGATCCCCTTTAGTTTCTCCGATCCGATCACCTCTGGTCTCTCTGATTCGATCCCCTGCCCAACTCTAACTCTAATCAAATGGCCTTCCTTCTCGCCAAGCCCCTTATGCTGAGTTCCAATCTGAATCAGGTCCTCTTGCCCAGTTTCCTATCCGATCCGATCCTGTTTGAAACCTTGCATATTTCCTGCAACTTTCCAGAGATTGTTTTACGCCATTCGATGGCGTTTTCGACCAATCTATCACTTCTAGACAATCACAAAGTATACCATACAGTCATAGCATCATGTATAATCATTCACAAACACCAAAACAATAATCATAGCATGTAAAATGGATCAAACATACCAAAAACCTCATATTTTCCCTTAAGCATGTTTAAGTAAAACTAATGATATGATTAACAAAACTTAACCAAATCAAACCAAATTTCTAACAGAGGCCTAAAACATTATTTTTGAATTTATAAATATTTTTCCAGAATTTATTAGTGTATAAATTCGCTAATCTTCACTAAATACCCTTAATTAACCATAATTAGTGAGGAACTATGCAAATCACTCACCTTAGCCACAAATAAAACCCCAAAATGAAATGAATCTCTATTAGGCGCTGTTCCCAATGCAACACAGCAGCTCTAACCTTGCTTTGGTGCTACTTCTCCTTAATTTGATGTAGTTTAAGCCAAAACTTGATTAAGAAGTGATTAGGGGTGTTTTTAGATGATGGAGGCCATTGTTAGGTTGAAGAGAGAGTTTGTGGCGGCTGGAAAATGAGTGAAAAACCGAAATCCTAACCCTCGCAGCCCTCAAATACCTCTAATCCCGAAATCCCCCATTGGGCCTAGTTGTTAATCACCCGGTTAAGCCCAATTAAGCTGTTTTTCACTATCTGAAACTTGTTTCAGCCATATCTCCCAAACGGTGAGTCCGTTTGGCTAATGTGACCACTCTACGGAATTGTAAACCATCAAACGAGTCTAATGGAAGTGGTTTTAGGTCAAAATTCCTTTCCAGTCAAAAGTTATGGCCAAAACAGTATCATCCAGGGGCAAAATGGTCATTTAAAAATCGGGAAAAAATCATGAACATGGGAAATGACCCCAATAGTCGTCTCCCAAAGTTACATGACCATACGACTTCGTATGTAAAAGAAATAAATATTCTACGATCCTGCGATGCGTAGAATGTGGGTCGTTACACTCTCCCCCTTAAGAAATTTCGTCCCCGAAATTCCTTAACCCAAAACATACAAAGGATCCCGCATGCCTACCAACCATATACACCAATCAATCATGCAAAACAAACAAAACAAGCCTATTCTAGCATGCGGAAAGACTAAATCGAAATTGAAATCTTACTAGGTGAAGAGTTCTGGATACGTCTTTCTAATGCTCTCCTATGTCTCCCAAGTACAGTCATTCTCATTCTCGCCCCACTGAACTTTGACTAATTTCACCGCCTTCCTTCGAAGCTGCTTCGTATCGTTCCCAACAATACGCATAGGCTTGCGGTTCCTAACCGCCTCGGATTCAACTTCGACATCATCCAACTGATCATGTGAAATAGTCACATCTGGGTCGTGTACGAATTTCCTTAACTGGGAAACATGAAATACGTTGTGAACTCCTGCCATCTTCTCTGGTAATTCAACTTTATATGCCAAATTCCCAATTTGCTCAAGAACGGGGAATGGACCAACAAATCTTGGTGCTAATTTGCCTCTCCTGCCAAATCGTATCACGCTCTTCAACGGAGAAATCTTGACAAACACCAAGTCGGCAATGGAGAATTTTAATTGTCTTCTCCTCTTATCAGCATAACATTCTGCCTATCTTGGGTAGCCTTCATTCGTTGTTGAATGATCTTGATCTTGTCTGAAGTTTCTCTTATCACATCTGGTCCAAGCACAAACTTCTCACCAGTTTCTAACCAACATGATGGTGAGTTGCACGGTCTTCCGTACAAAGCTTCAAACGGAGCCATACCGATACTGGATTGATAACTATTATTATATGCAAACTCTACTAGATGCAAATGGTCATCCCATGACCTACCAAAATCCAATACACAAGCTCTCAAGAGATCCTCTAACACTCGATTCACCCTCTCTGTCTGCCCGTCGATTTGAGGATGATATGCGGTACTGAGATGTAGTTCTGATCCTAATGCCTCTTGTAAGCTCTTCCAAAATCCACTAGTGAACAACGGATCTCGATCACTCACAATGCCCTTGGGTATTCCATGAAATCTCACTACCCACTTTACATATAGTTCGGCTAGCTTAGCTGCCGTCCTGTTTGACTTGACGGGTATAAATCTTGCACTCTTAGTCAATCGGTCCCCAATTACCCAAATGCTATCATGGCCCGATCTAGTCCTTGGTAACCCATCAATGAAATCCATTGATGCTTGTTCCCATTTCCATTCTGGAATTTCTAATGGTTGTAGCAAACCACTAGGTTTCTTTTGCTCAGCTTTAACTAGCTGGCAATTCATGCATTTTGATATAAACTTCCCAATGTCTCTTTTCATCCCTTCCCAGTAGTAGGTCTGCTTCATATCTCGATACATCTTGTTACCACCGGGGTGTATAGTCAGTTTTGAGTGATGACATTCTCTAAGCACTTCATCTCTCAATCCATTGACAGTGGGTACAACTAGTCTTCCATTCTTTCTAAGCCATCCGTCTCGATCAAGCCCATACTTGTTCATCTCTCTGTCGATTCCCATCTCTAACTTTGAGATGATTTCCAATAGGTCAGGATCGCTCCTCTGACTGGAACCAATCCGCTCAATCAAAGCGGGTCTGATCGTCAAACTTGCTAACATTTATGGATCCAATTCGCACTTTGGTCTGAAATCATACCCAGCGATGTACTCCAATTGCTTCCATTCTAGAAACATAGCCCCAAAACTGGCATGTCTTCTACTCAATGCATCAGCCACCGCATTGCCCTTTCGTGGTGTATATGCGATGTCGAAATCATAGGAAGCTAAAAATTCTAACCATCTTTGTTGTCGGAGATTCAAATCCTTCTGAGAGAAGAGATACTTTAACGATTTATGATCGGTAAACAACTCAAATCTTTCTCCCAAGAGATAATGTCTCCACATTTTCAATGCAAACACGATCGCTGCCAATTCCATATCATGGGTAGGGTATCTTTTCTCGTGTGGTTTCAGTTGGCGACTTGCATAAGCTACAACCCTACCTCCTTGCATTAATACAACACTTAGCCCTGTGCCACATGCATCCGTATATACTGTCATCTCTTCATTCCCCTTTGGAATGACTAACACTGGTGCACATGTCAACTTTTCCTTTAGACTCTAGAATGCATTCTCGCACTTTTCGTCCCAGACGAAAGCTTGATTCTTCTTAGTCAACTAAGTCAACGGTGCTGCTATCTTGGAGAAATCTTGGATAAACTTACGATAATATCCAGCTAATCCCAAGAAACTTCTTATATTCGTTGCATTCTTGGGCGTAGGTCAATCTTGTACCGCAGCCACTTTCGCAGGATCCACATCAATACCATTTTCTGAAACAACATGGCCCAAGAATCTCACTTCCCTCCTCCAGAAGTGACACTTAGAAAACTTTGCTTTCAACTGGTGTTTTCTCAACATCTCCATCACTATTCTTAAATGTTCCTTGTGTTCTTCCTTTGTCCTCGAGTAGACCAAAATATCATCCATGAACACAAGGACAAACTTATTCAACTGATCTCTGAATACCCTATTCATAAGATCCACGAAGTATGCCGGGGCATTGGTCAGACCGAATGGCATGACCAACCACTCATAAAATCCAGACGGCATCCGAAATGCCGTTTTAGCTATACTCTCATCTTCCACTCTAAGCTGATGAAAACCTGTCGCGAGATCCAAGTGAGAAAATACTCTCGCGCCACTCAACTGATCAAACAAATCATCTATCCGCGGTAGAGGATACTTATTATTCCTCGTCACTTTATTCAACTCGCGGTAGTCTACACACAAACGAAGGGAACCATCCGCCTTTGTAGCAAACACAACTGGTGCTCCCCATTCAGAAACACTCCTTCTGATAAATCCCTTCTTCAAAAGATCACTGACTTACACCCCGAGCTCTCGCTGCTCCCTTGGTGCCATACGATGGAGTGGCATTACTATAGATCTGGCATCTTTCACTAAATCAATACGGAACTCAATCTCTTGGTGTCGTGGAAGCCCGGTCACTTCTTTAAAGACATCTGGATACTGGCCAACCACGGGCAAACCAGACAACTCACCTTGCGGGATGTCGAGGGAATGTAGAAAACTAGCCATTACCCCATCACTAGGTAGACTACCAAACACTACCCTCTGTCCATCATCCGCTCTAGCTGTCACCAAAAAGCCCTCACAGTCTACCACCACCCCGTATCTTTGGATCCAATCGACTCCCAAAATAATGCCAAACCCAGTAAAGCCCAAAACAAAGCAATCACAAACAAACATGCATCCATGACTCGATAAGACCACATTACGACAAATCACGCTAAGGCTAGTCGAACCACTAATCGGGTTCGTCACTACTAAAGGTCTATCGACAATCTCGGGCTCCAATCCCAGCCTATCTACCAGGTCACTAGATATGAAAGAACTGGAAGCCCCGGTATCCAACAAAACTCTAACAGGAACATCATAAACAAAAAGCATACCTTGAATATCGACATTCTTTCCCTTCTCCGCCGTAGTTGGGGCATTTGACAAAGAAGGAATAACATTAAGGGAATATGATTTCACCATCTGCTTTTCTTTAGGGGTTTGTAGACACTTGTCCTTGTGATGTCCCATTTGGCCACAGTTGAAGCACTTCCTATCCGCTGGCTTGGCCCGACAATTACTAGCATAATGGCCCTTCTTACCACAGCTGAAGCACTCAACATCCTTCTTATTCCTTTTCTTCTGGCCATCCTTAGTCTGATCCTGCTTTCTCTTATTTTGAGAACCATTCCTACCTCCACCGCTTGCTTGCGGCTTTGGCTCCTCTACAGATGCAACCTCAGTCTTTGACTTAGGGTAAAGACTCTCTGACCTCAATGCTCTCCCCACAATAGATTCAAACGTCTCATTGATGTGGTAAATAAGCTTTTCCCCCAAGTACTGATCCAAACCTATTATAACCTTCTCGTTCTTCTTCTCGGCAGTATCTATTAGGGATAACCCATACTTCGATAAAGTATCGAATTCTGCAATATACTCCGAGACAGCTCTGCCATTCTGCTTGAGCTCCAAAAATTTCATAAACAATACTAACTTCTGAGCAGCTGGAATGAACTTATCGCTAAAGCAAGCCTTAAACTGATCCCGAGTAATCTGATCCTCAGGAGTAGCTGCCTTTATAGCATTCCACCAATTCATAGCCCGCCCTTGCAGCTGTCGGGATGCTAGCCTTCTCTTCATCGCATCCTCGATGCCCAAGTCTTCGAAGATACGCTTGCAGCTACCCAACCAATCCTGAACATTCGTAGCCGACTCCGTTCCGTGGAACGGCTTCCCGCCAAGACTAGTATAATCTTTGTTCAGCTTGGCGAAATCGGCCCTAGGCGCCTGCACTATTGGACCACCACCATTACCACCATTGGGAGCTGCCCTCTGCACATCCCTAAGCATCTCTCTCATAAGGTCAGTAAACATCATCCTCATGTCAGCAACATTCCCATTATTGGCTCCTCTACCGGTACCCCTTGCATATCGGCTCATCGCTTAATCCGCACAGAGAAAACGATTAACCATCTCTATAGTGGTGCTAGTGCAGTGTGACTTCATCCTTAGCTATACTAATAATATAATATATATATATATAGCTTTGAAAACCAAAATAATCACAAATACGCGCTCTCATATACGTGTACTATCTCTCCCTGATGACTTCCCTTGGTTAACTACGCAACCTAGAGCTCTGATACCAAATGTGACAGCCCGCCCCGCACCAGCCTGCCTTTCCTCCGAAGGTGCGCTGTACACATGCCCGACTAGCACGGAAAGGTTGCCAAAGAAAGGAAAGAAGAGAATGAACTAACATAGGACCTGTAGAATGTCTCATAGCGCATGGAACAAAATATAATAATAACATATTCTTGACATAAAACAGGCGAGATAGTGTATAAGCTGAAAACTAAACCAGCATAGCAGCGGAAATCCAAATATAGCTTATTACAATTTTCCGAATTACTGTCTCTAAAGCAAAAGAAAGCTAAAGTAGAAGATGCACTACTAATGCCCAAGCAGTGATCTTCAACAACACAGGGAGAATACTATATGTATCATACGTTAAAGCCTCCTGCTCATCTCTAGATCAGCTACTCGTGCGTACCCAGCTAACCTGTCTCTAATCTGCTGGTGAGAGCACCCAGAGTAATAAAAAAAGACATAAAACTCTCGGTCAGACAAAAAGTCTGGTATGAGCGATAAGCAGCTAAACAGAACAATAACAGGTATACTAAACCATACCTGAACCTGGACCTGCAACCAAAGAGTTAGCACTACATACCGTACAATACTCTAAGGTGCCATAACAAATGGTGTAAAGAATACGGGGGTGGGGGTGCACATGTAGTGATTATGGGAAACAAACCAAACATAGAAACCATCCTCACATCTCTCACTTAGTGCGTAAAGCATACGATGTCCACAACTGTCAATCACTAGACCCATCAAAGTAGTGATGGAGTTCGACTTGTACAACTACTGCTACTACCAAGCTTACCACATGGAGTCATGACCAAATCTTTACAAATGACCCCACTTCATTGGTCTATAGCGCTTTAGTCGTACCTAGGCTACTGTGGCCCTGAATCCGTTCACGTACTCCCTACACATAGTGATTCAAAGTTACAGACATCGACAACCCCTTAGCACACGTCCCGCAGCAAAGCCCAATCATGAAGCTCACTCATTGGTTCCCAACTCGATCCTGAGTCAAAGCTCCTCATTTAGACTTCCTTTGCATCTCGGGTTATGGTCGAATTGGAATTGGTCTTCACAAAAGTCATCGCGTAGCAGTAATAGCACTTGGTTCGGATATGCATAGTGCTCCAGTCCTCCTCGGTTCGGTTCGGTCTAGTGCCTCTTAGTATGCTCCTGGGTGCGGCTCGGTTTGGTGTTCCCCTTCTAGCTCGGTTCAGTTCGGATGCTCTGAAGTGGTTCGGTTCGGGTGTGCCTCCTCATGCCTCCAGATCCGTTCTCCTTTGGTCTCTCCGACCCGATCCCTTTTAGTCTCTTCGATCCGATCCCCTTTAGTTTCTCCGATCCGATCCCCTTTGGTGTAACAACCCGAAATTTAACAACGTGTTAAATCAAGAATCAAGGCAGAATTAAAATATAAAATCTGAATCAGGAAAAACGGGTTGTACCATTGCGTTCGTCTCGGAAAAATACGCGAAATAGAGTCCGAAATTTCATAAATCGGAGTCCGTATGACCCAGTTAAGGCCCAACGAAGTTTCACGAAAATTCAAATCCAAAAACAGATTTGAAATTTAGCCCAGAAAGAGAAGGCGGGAAAATTCCCGCCAGACCCACAAGGTGTCGACCCCTGGGTCGATCCCCCTCCAGGGGGTCGACATGGGTGTCGACCCCGGGGTCGACCCCCCTCCAGGGGGTCGACATGGGTGTCGACCCCTGGGTCGACCCCCCCTGTAGAACCCCGACCTGGTGCACCTGCTAGTCATGTTGGCTCGGTTTTGGAGGCTTGTGACGATTTTTTAGGGTTCAGATCTATCCTAGGGTTTATCCTACGGCCTAAACTACTCCTAATCTCTATAAAAAGACCCCTAAGCCTACCCTAAACCCTCACAAATCACTCATGCCACGAAGTGCTGCCCAAATGCCGAGTGATCATGGCCTCCATCTCCAATTCCTAGAGACTATGCATTCAAATCGGATTCAAATCAAAAGGTGCAAGCTTGCTACACCAAATCGAGGCCAAATCAACGTTGCTACGACGGTTTCATGACGATTCTTCTTCAAAGGAGCCACCTTTCTTCGTCGAGACGATTCATGCTAATTCGCTAAGCCGCGCTATGTAAGTTCTAGCTACTTCTAGATCTAAACGGTAGTTTTAATGATGGCATGGAATAAAACGAGATTAAACTAAGTATGCTAGCCTATACGAACCTTGTCATGCCTCTTTTGCTTGAACCTATGACTTTTGGCTATGCTTAGTGACTAAATCATGCTATTCATGTTATGATTAACCTAGTTTATCTTGCAAGTTTGAATCTTTATCTATGGAATGCTAGCATGAACCTTTGGGAACCATTTGACTTGTGAAACATTGGCAAAGACTTGACTTTGGGGCTTATGCATGTAAATGAAACCAACTTATGATATCATATTTATGTAAGGTCAAATCCCATTATGACAACATGCAAGTTTATGGCCAAATTTCCTATGATAATATGCAAGTTTATGGCCAAATCCTTTATGACATTATGCATGCTTGTGGCCAATCCCCTTTTATGTTATGCATGCTTACGGCCAATCCCTATATGACACTATCGTTCATGTTTTAAGGCCAAACCCCTTTATGGTACCATGCATGTTTGGAGCCAATCCCTTTTGTGGCATCGTGCATGTTTTGGGGTCTACATGTAGCCATAGTATACCTACTATGTTGACTCGCTTTTACTCAAGTGAAAACACGATTTGGGGTAGGATAGACAAACGTGAACGTGACGCGAAAACTTGACTTGTATGTGGCACGAAAACTTGACATGGGGTTGCATGAAAATGTGACACTCTTGGAAACACTTAAACATGAACATGACACGTACGAAAACATGGAACTTGGGGCTAGACACGTATGGGTTGTAAGTGTAATATGACACTAGACCAAACATGAAAGTGGCCAACTCGAGTTTGGGTTGAGTTTGTAGCATAAATCTACCCGGACCCGCCCGGCTTAACTAGTGGCTACAAACAATAGGATCCAATGTGAGAAGTTGGTCATGTCGCGCTTAAGACCCGAGGTTAGACTAGGTTGTGGTGTAAAACTACCCGGACCCGCCCGGCTTAACTAGTAACCACAACAAGGTCTAATGTGAGAGGTTGAGAGTGCATTAATTAAATTAATGCCACATGATAAGGTTAAGTAAATTTGACTAATGACACTTAATCGATATGACACGAATGGGTAGGTTAAGTCGGACCGGGCTTGATTTCTGAATGACACTTAACCATACAAGATGATTAGGGGATGGGGTTAAGTAATTTACACTTAACTAATCTGACTTGGTAATTAGATGGGGTTAAGTAATTTAGATTTAACTAATCTAAACACGGTAATTAGATGGGGTTAAGTAACCTACACTTAACTAATCTAAACACGGTACTTCGATGGGGTTAAATTAAACACTTAACCAATCTAAACTTGGTAATTCAATGAGGTTAAGTAGCCAATACTTAACTAACTTAACAAGATAATTTAATGGGGTTAAGTAACTTATACTTAACCAATTATACATGATGATTTGATGAGGTTAAGTAACCTATACTTAACCAATCTAATATGCGGACCTGATAGGGTTAAGTCATAAGACCTTTTAAATATACTTAACCATTATAATACGATTAGTGGATGGGGTTAAGTTAACCTATACTTAACCAATCCGACTCGATAATCCGATGAGGTTAAGATAATCTGTGCATAACCAATCTAACACGATAACCTGATAGGGTTAAGATAAACAAATACTGAACCAAATTGACTTGATGAGTGAATAGGGTTAAGTCATGAGCTTCTTGGTGTACTTAACCAACTTGTAGGGCTAGGTCTTGGACTTGAATACTTAGCCAATCTTGACATGATTCATAGGCGGGCTAAGCCATGAACTTGAATAACCACACTTAACCCAATAGGCAAAACCCTAGTTAGAGGAACTAGGTAGACAATCGTAGTTAATCAAAGGTAACGGGGAAATGAAGCTAAGTGGTAAACCTTAGTTAAGTATAACTAAGTAATAATTCTTAGCCAAGGACATGGGACTAGTTCATGAATAGATGAGTAACCCGGTGCGGTAGGTCATCGCTTAAAACACGAGGAGGAGCGAATTATCTGACTTAGATAAAGGCTCTAACGAACTGGGTGACGAAGCGGTAGCTTCGGGGGACTTGAGGGTACTCTTGGTATCCCTCTGTGAGGTGGCAGATGGTCCATGAAACCCGGCCCCACAGAGGTTAAGGTCTGCGGTAGAAGAGCCAAGTGTATGCCTTGGTTGCTATGCGAGCGGCCTAAAGACTGGGATGGATTAGAGTGGAGTCGACGATACTTGATTTTGCCCTGGGTAGCGCGTCGCCGACTACATACCATCTTTAGTCAATCGCGTACGAACAGAAAGGCAGGGAACCCCCAATAGACCATGTTCTTGCTATCAAGTCATGGGTGAGGTTGGCCCATAGGAAAGTGGGGCTATAGTGGGGCCGGGATGTGGTTTTCATACATGATTTTTCTTGGATTGCCTTTCAGTAGTTGAGGGAGGGGTCACGTGGGACCATAGCCACGGGTACAAAAACAAACCCTTGATATCTGCATCAGCAGACGACTTAAAGCTCCCGACCGAGTTCCGTATTTCTTGATTTGCCCTGGCACGGAACTCGGATGGCACATTGAGGAACATGTGCGTCTAGACATGGAAAACGATTCACGATACATACGCGGGATAAAGGGCGCGGTTGACGGGTGGCATAATCCCTAGTGGCCCTAGGTGGCCTGAACCCAAACCGAGACACGGAAATGTTCATTAGGTAGCACAATCCCTAGTGGCCCTAGGTGGCGTAAATCCTAAGTGAACACGCGATAGTTCACTGTAAGAAAACATAACCAGGTCAAGGGCAACAGTCCAAAACAACTTCAAGGATACAATGGTACTACATGGGAAAGCCCGTACGGCCTACGGCAAAGGACTGAACTTAAACATAGAAACATACGAGTGGGGAAAAACCTACATATGTTATATATTAGGTTGACATGGACCATTACATGACATTGGGCAAGGGACATTCATAGTTAACACATGACGCGGGTTGGGATACTAGTACAAGAGGTGGAGAGCAAATATACATGTTAGAACCATGAGAAATATACATGATAGATACCGTGGGATGTTATACAGGATAGATACCTTGGGATAGTATACTTGATAGAAACCAAACGATGTGATACCTTGATTTATCTTGACACCGTAGTTTATCATGATATCTTAGTTTACCTTGCTATAGTAGTTCAGCCTGTTACCCTGGTTTAGTTTATCTATCTTGTCGTCATCCTTATGTTTACTTTCAGTTTATGCATGTCATGTTACCTTTACCTGTTTTTATACTGGAAGTAGATAGGACTTACCAGTCTTTAAGACTGACCCCGTTTTGTTTCGCCTCTTTGTCTTCCGTTTCCCCCCAGGTTTCAGGGAGGAAACACTGTTATCTAGTTCGGACTTCTTCTGCCTGAAGATCATCACGCATGACTTGGACTTTTCTTGGCTATGGCTACTTTACTATTTTACTTGGGGAATAATTTATGAAATGGTTTTAGGCTTCTTTACTATTGCAAGACAGGTTTTGATGTATTCTGATGTAAAAGGCTTTAGACCTTATTTTATAAGGTAATGAATTTGTTTTACTTCCGCTGTTTTATATATGTTCTGTCTTGTAATATTTCTGTGCATGTTTACCTCGATAATGCTTCACCAAACCTAGTGCATTCCCTTTGTGAGTGACCCTAGCGGAGGTGGGGTGTTACATTTGGTATCAAAGCAGAAGGTTACCAGACTGGGCAAAAGTTTTTAAAACCTTCTGAAAACTATTTGAAAAACCGTTTACAAAGAAGCATTTTTCAAGAAAAGTTTTTAAAGGCTATTCCCCAAAAGCCATTAGCACTGTCCTTTGTTTCCTTGATCGAATCTCTTTTCCTTTCTTTCCTCCATCTGTAGTCACAGTAGTTCTAACTGTGACTAATCTTTGTCTAGCCATGTAGGTGTTTTCCGTACGATGGAGGTGGTTATCGAGAGACCTGTTGCCGTGGTACAAGGAAGGATAATAAGAGTAAGGATAAAGAACGCGAGCTTAAGGATAAGCAACTTGTTGGTATGGCTTGGTCCATCAAGGAGGACAAGGACAAGATCATCGGGGAGGGCAATTGTACGCTCAGATTTCTAGGGTACCTAAAAGAGATGGTACCGTTTCTGGTAAAGGTTTAGTCGTTCTTTTCTATCATCCCGTCCAGACTTTGTCTTGATCATCGTATCATTTAAGTCTGCTTGGATAGTTGAGTCTCTGCACCTTAGTACTAGCATGGTAGAGGATCCCAGTTTTTGTCCCAAAAATCTGGTTGGAGAGTTGGTCCATTTCTTCATGACTTGTTTGGATTTGAGAATGACATGTCTCGGCTACGGATGGATTCTAGGGATAAAGTGGTCACCCAATAAGGGTTGCCATTCTCGGTTTTGGAAAGAGGGTAGTTAGACACTCGACTCACCTTGGTGATACCCTCGAAGTCTCGTGTAACCTTTTGGGTTCTGTCATGGTTAGTTACCTAGAATCTCGGGATGCAGTTGTTGGTAATCCGTTCGAATAGAATTCGCCGCTAAGGCGGATGGTTCGTTTCCCTTATGCATGAGTTATGGGAATCACCCTAGTAAGTACTCTTGGAAACATGGATTGGCGTCGGCAAACGAGATCCAGAATTCCCTAGTGAATTTTGGAGAGCTTGCATGAGTAAGTGGATACGTTTGAGCCAAGTATACTAGGGAAAGGATAAGTGAAAGTGGAATAAGAGGCGACAATAAAATGAGTTCTAACTCATATCTTGGAAATAGGAATCAAGGAGCTACGAAATCATGGAGTTAAAAAGATGGTCAAGGCACCGAGGAATTAAGCTCAAGGAAACGCGACTTAAAAGACGTAAGGCTAGACACGCGCATCGTACCTCTTTTTAAAGAGTGTATCCTTGATCCCTGGTTTTTCCTTTCGAGCTTGCTCGCATGTTATCTTTTGGTGGATATCCTCTCGGTCCTGTTTCGGTTGCAAACCCCATAAGGAGTTTGTCTTGTTTATCTTCTCGATCCTATATTGGGAACCTTAGGTAGAACCTTATGGATGTAAACATGTATTTGAAACATGTTATGTTTGATATGGTTGCAAATGGTTGCAAGTGGTTGCTCGTGGATGCGCGAATACACACTTGATACTAGATCGACTCAGGCACATTTCACGTTGCATATGCACGAGTATTTATACTTGTTTATGGATGAAATTGAATATGTTATCATGTGGATGTTGCATGTGGATGGATGTTTGTGCATGCATATAGTACTTATATGACTAGGACTATTTGCATACATGTTGGACTCATGGCACTAAACATATTTTGCATTAGAAAGATCATTCAGGCCTGATCATTAGCATTAGCTAAGGAGCATATACACACACGTTTTGCATATGTTCATATGACATTAGAAATCGTCTAAGGACAATGTTTGCCTGTGGATGATGTTTTGAGTAGATGGATGATGGATGGTAGGATGCGTTCTTCCTAACTTGGAGATTTTGGGGACGAAATCCTTAAAGGAGGGGAGAATGTAACAACCCGAAATTTAACAACGTGTTAAATCAAGAATCAAGGCAGAATTAAAAATATAAAATCTAAATCAGGAAAAACGGGCTGTTCCATTGCGTTCGTCTCGGAAAAATACGCGAAATAGAGTCCGAAATTTCGTAAATCGGAGTCCGTATGACCCAGTTAAGGCCCAACGAAGTTTCACGAAAATTCAAATCTGAAAACAGATTTGAAATTCAGCCCAGAAAGAGAAGGCGGGAAAATTCCCGCCAGACCCACAGGGTGTCGACCCCAGGGTCGACCCCCCTCCAGGGGGTCGACATGGGTGTCGACCCCGGGGTCGACCCCCCTCCAGGAGGTCGACATGGGTGTCGACCCCTGGGTCGACCCCCCCCCCCCCCATGTATAACCCCGACCTGGTGCACCTGCTTGTCATGTTGGCTCGATTTTGGAGGCTTGTGACGATTTTTGAGGGTTCAGATCTATCCTAGGGTTTATCCTACGGCCTAAACTACTCCTAATCTCTATAAAAAGACCCCTAAGCCTACCCTAAACCCTCACAAATCACTCATGCCACGAAGTGCTGCCCAAATGCCGAGTGATCATGGCCTCCATCTCCAATTCCTAGAGACTATGCATTCAAATCGGATTCAAATCAAAAGGTGCAAGCTTGCTACACCAAATCGAGGCCAAATCAACGTTGCTACGACGGTTTCATGACGGTTCTTCTTCAAAGGAGCCACCTTTCTTCGTCGAGACGATTCATGCTAATTCGCTAAGCCACGCTATGTAAGTTCTAGCTACTTCTAGATCTAAATGGTAGTTTTAATGATGGCATGGAATAAAACGAGATTAAACTAAGTATGCTAGCCTATACGAACCTTGTCATGCCTCTTTTGCTTGAACCTATGACTTTTGGCTATGCTTAGTGACTAAATCATGCTATTCATGTTATGATTAACCTAGTTTATCTTGCAAGTTTGAATCTTTATCTATGGAATGCTAGCATGAACCTTTGGGAACCATTTGACTTGTGAAACATTGGCAAAGACTTGACTTTGGGGCTTATGCATGTAAATGAAACCAACTTATGATATCATGTTTATGTAAGGCCAAATCCCGTTATGACAACATGCAAGTTTGTGGCCAAATTTCCTATGATAATATGCAAGTTTGTGGCCAAATCCTTTATGACATTATGCATGCTTGTGGCCAATCCCCTTTTATGTTATGCATGCTTATGGCCAATCCCTATATGACACTATCGTTCATGTTTTAAGGCCAAACCCCTTTATGGTACCATGCATGTTTGGAGCCAATCCCTTTTGTGGCATCGTGCATGTTTTGGGGTCTACATGTAGCCATAGTATACCTACTATGTTGACTCGCTTTTACTCAAGTGAAAACACGATTTGGGGTAGGATAGACAAACGTGAACGTGACGCGAAAACTTGACTTGTATGTGGCACGAAAACTTGACATGGGGTTGCATGAAAATGTGACACTCTTGGAAACACTTAAACATGAACATGACACGTACGAAAACATGGAACTTGGGGCTAGACACGTATGGGTTGTAAGTGTAATATGACACTAGACCAAACATGAAAGTGGCCAACTCGAGGTTGGGTTGAGTTTGTAGCATAAATCTACCTGGACCCGCCCGGCTTAACTAGTGGCTACAAACAATAGGATCCAATGTGAGAAGTTGGTCATGTCGCGCTTAAGACCCGAGGTTAGACTAGGTTGTGGTGTAAAACTACCCGGACCCGCCCGGCTTAACTAGTAACCACAACAAGGTCTAATGTGAGAGGTTGAGAGTGCATTAATTAAATTAATGCCACATGATAAGGTTAAGTAAATTTGACTAATGACACTTAACCGATATGACACGAATGGGTAGGTTAAGTGGGATCGGGCTTGATTTCTTAATGACACTTAACCATACAAGATGATTAGGGGATGGGGTTAAGTAATTTACACTTAACTAATCTGACTTGGTAATTAGATGGGGTTAAGTAATTTAGATTTAACTAATCTAAACACGGTAATTAGATGGAGTTAAGTAACCTACACTTAAGTAATCTAAACACGGTACTTCGATGGGGTTAAATTAAACACTTAACCAATCTAAACTTGGTAATTCAATGAGGTTAAGTAGCCAATACTTAACTAACTTAACAAGATAATTTAATGGGGTTAAATAACTTATACTTAACCAATTATACATGATGATTTGATGAGGTTAAGTAACCTATACTTAACCAATCTAATATGCGGACCTGATAGGGTTAAGTCATAAGACCTTTTAAATATACTTAACCATTATAATACGATTAGTGGATGGGGTTAAGTTAACCTATACTTAACCAATCCGACTCGATAATCCGATGAGGTTAAGATAATCTGTGCTTAACCAATCTAACACGATAAACTGATAGGGTTAAGATAAACAAATACTTAACCAAATTGGCTTGATGAGTGAATAGGGTTAAGTCATGAGCTTCGTGGTATACTTAACCAACTTGTAGGGCTAGGTCTTGGACTTGAATATTTAGCCAATCTTGACATGATTCATAGGCGGGCTAAGCCATGAACTTGAATAACCACACTTAACCCAATAGGCAAAACCCTAGTTAGAGGAACTAGGTAGACAATCGTAGTTAATCAAAGGTAACGGGGAAATGAAGCTAAGTGGTAAACCTTAGTTAAGTATAACTAAGTAATAATTATTAGCCAAGGACATGGGACTAGTTCATGAATAGATGAGTAACCCGGTACGGTAGGTCATCGCTTAAAACACAAGGAGGAGCAAATTATCTGACTTAGATAAAGGCTCTAACGAACTGGGTGACGAAGCGGTAGCTTCGGGGGACGTGAGGGTACTCTTGGTATCCCTCTGTGAGGTGGAAGATGGTCCATGAAACCCGGCCCCACAGAGGTTAAGGTCTGCGGTGGAAGAGCCAAGTGTATGCCTTGGTTGCTATGCGAGCGACCTAAAGACTGGGATGGATTAGCGTGGAGTCGACGATACTTGATTTTTCCCTGGGTAGCGCGTCGCCGACTACCTACCATCTTTAGTCAATCGCGTACGAACAGAAAGGCAGGGAACCCCCAACAGACCATGTTCTTGTTATCAAGTCATGGGTGAGGTTGGCCCATAGGAAAGTGGGGCTATAGTGGGGCTAGGATGTGGTTCTCATACATGATTTTTCTTGGATTGCCTTTCAGTAGTTGAGGGAGGGGTCACGTGGGACCATAGCCACGGGTACAAAAACAGACCTTGATATCTGCATCAGCAGACGACTTAAAGCTCCCGACCGAGTTCCGTATTTCTTGATTTGCCCTGGCACGGAACTCGGATGGCACATTGAGGAACATGTGCATCTAGACATGGAAAACGATTCACGATACATACGCGGGATAAAGGGCGCGGTTGACGGGTGGCATAATCCCTAGTGGCCCTAGGTGGCCTGAACCCAAACCGAGACACGGAAATGTTCATTACGTAGCACAATCCCTAGTGGCCCTAGGTGGCGTAAATCCTAAGTGAACACGCGATAGTTCATGGTAAGAAAACATAACCAGGTCAAGGGCAACAGTCCAAAACAACTTCAAGGATACAATGGTACTACATGGGAAAGCCCGTACGGCCTACGGCAAAGGACTGAACTTAAACATAGAAACATACGAGTGGGGAAAAACCTACATATGTTATATATTAGGTTGACATGGACCATTACATGACATTGGGCAAGGGACATTCATAGTTAACACATGACGTGGGTTTGGATACTAGTACAAGAGGTGCAGAGCAAATATACATGTTAGAACCATGAGAAGTATACATGATAGATACCGTGGGATGTTATACAGGATAGATACCTTGGGATAGTATACTTGATAGAAACCTGACGATGTGATACCTTGATTTATCTTGACACCGTAGTTTATCGTGATATCTTAGTTTACCTTGCTACAGTAGTTCAGCCTGTTACCCTGGTTTAGTTTATCTATCTTGTCGTCATCCTTATGTTTACTTTCAGTTTATGCATGTCATGTTACCTTTACCTGTTTTTATACTGGAAGTAGATAGGACTTACCAGTCTTTAAGACTGACCCCGTTTTGTTTCGCCTCTTTGTCTTCCGTTCCCCCCCAGGTTTCAGGGAGGAAACACTGTTATCTAGTTCGGACTTCTTCTGCCTGAAGATCATCACGCATGGCTTGGACTTTTCTTGGCTATGGCTACTTTACTGTTTTACTTGGGGAATAATTTATGAAATGGTTTTAGGCTTTTTTACTATTGCAAGACAGGTTTTGATGTATTCTGATGTAAAAGGCTTTAAACCTTATTTTATAAGGTAATGAAATTTGTTTTACTTCCGCTGTTTTATATATGTTCTGTCTTGTAATATTTCTGTGCATGTTTACCTCGATAATGCTTCACCAAACCTAGTGCATTCCCTTTGTGAGTGACCCTAGCGGAGGTGGGGTGTTACATTTGGTCTCTCCGATCCGATCCCCTGCCCAACTCCAACTCTAAGAAAATGGCCTTCCTTCTCGCTAAGCCCCTTGTGTTGAGTTCCAATCCTGCCCAGTTTCCTATCCGATCCGAGCCCAATGATCCGATCCGATCCGGTTTGAAACCCTGCATATTTCCTGCAACTTTCTAGAGATTGTTTTACGCCATTCGACGGCGTTTTCGACCAATCTATCACTTCTAGACAATCACAAAGCATACCATACAGTCATAGCATCATGTATAATCATTCACAAACACCAAAACATTAATCATAGCATGTAAAATGGAACAAACATACCAAAACCCCCATATTTTCCCTTAAGCATGTTTAAGTAAAACTAATGATATGACTAACAAAACTTAACCAAATCAAACCAAATTTCTAACAGAGGTCTAAAGCATTATTTTCGAATTTATAAATATTTTTCCAGAATTTATTAGTGTATAAATTCGCTAATCTTCACTAATTACCCTTAATTAACCATAATTAGTGAGGAACTATGCAAATCACTCACCTTAGCCACAAATAAAACCCAAAACTAAAATGAATCTCCATTTGGTGCTGTTCCCAATGCAACACAGTAGCTCTAACCTTGCTTTGGTGCTATTTCTTCTTAATTTGATGTAGTTTAAGCCAAAACTTGATTAAGAAGTGATTAGGGGTTTTTTTAGATGATGGAGGCCATTGTTAGGTGGAAGAGAGAGAGTTTGTGGCGGCTGGAAAATGAGTGAAAAACCGAAATCCTAACCCTAGCAGCCCTCAAATACCTCTAATCCCGAAATCCCCCATTGGGCCTAACTGTTAATCACCCGGTTAAGCCCAATTAAGCTGTTTTTCACTATCTAAAATTTGTTTCAGCCATATCTCCCAAACGATGAGTCCATTTGGCTAATGTGACCACTCTACGGAATTGTAAACCATCAAACAAGTCTAATGGAAGTGGTTTCAGGTCAAAATTCCTTTCCAGTCAAAAGTTATGGCGAAAACAGTATCAGCCAGCGGCAAAATGGTCATTTAAAAATCGGGAAAAAATCATGAACATGGGAAATGACCCCAATAGTCGTCTCCCAAAGTTACATGACCATACGACTTCGTGTGTGAAAGAAATAAATATTCTACGATCGTACGATGCGTAGAATGCGGGTCGTTACAGAAATTCATCACTGTCCAGAACAATCAGCAGGGGTCGACCCTTACAGAGGCGTCGAAACCCATTTCGACACCCTTAAGGGGGGTCGACACCCTATGGTGGGATTTTTCCCGCCCACTGTTCCCTGCTGGTTTGAATTTCGAATCTTGTTTATTTAATTATTTATTTAATTTTGAATTAAACTTAAATCTTCTAACCTCCATAACTTCTTCATACGAAGTCCGATTCACGCAAACTCGGACTCTATCTCAAGTAGAATTCCGAGACGAACACACTGGCGTAACCCGTTTCCCTTAATTCTTCTTCTAAATTTTAAGTGTTCTTAAATTCATTAATTTAATATTCATAGAAAATACGGGGTGTTACATCCTCCCCTCCTTAAAGGATTTCGTTCCCGAAATCTCCAAGTTAAGAAGGATGTGTCCTAACATCCATCATCCATCTACTCATCTATCATCCATAAGCATCCAATGTTCTTAAAATATTTCTAATGTCATATGAACATATGCAAGGGTGTGTGTACATGTCCCAATACTAATGCAAAAGATCAGGTGGTCCACTGATTCAGTTGACCTCCTTAATGTGAATTATGTTAGTGCCATGAGTCCAACATGTATGCAGTCATTCCTATTCGTACCTTATAACCTCTACATGAGTGCACAATCATTCATACAAATGCAACATCCATATGATAACACATCAAGTTTCAATCCATATATATATATATATATATATATATATATATATATGCATATGCAATATGAAAGTGGCTGAGCCGATCTAGTACCTAATGTATTTGTATATGTATATGCATCCACGAGCAACTACTAGCAAACACTTGCAACCATCAATCATAACATGTTTCAAACACATTTTTACATACATTGGCTTCTACCTAAGGATCAAAGATATGACCTAGAGGATATGCCTAAAAAGATAGGAACAAGTATGCATAAAATTCCTAGAAAAAGAGATCAAGGATATACCCTCAAGAAAAAGGGTATGATGCGCGTGTCTTATCTTCAGTCTCCCACGTCGCGTCTTCTTGAGCTTCACTCTATATGTTAACTAATTTAACTTCACGATTGCAGAGCTTCTTGACCTCCATTTCCATTACTTACTAGTAAAGATAGGATCTCGATCACTTACTATGCTAGCGCGTATCCCATATAGTCGGACTATCTTTCCAAGATAAACAGATGTTAACCATGATACCAAGTGTATATGCTAAGATGATTAGAGGTCTCTCCTCTACTTAGCTTATCCATCATGTCACAAATCTGAGGGTCTTCATGTTACGCCGCTCCTATCCGATCCAAAAGCGTAGGCCGCTCTTCTAGCGTTGTTAACAAACCAAGTACAAACTTGACTGAGGGTCTAAAGCTAAAGGTTGCTATGTACTTCAAACTTTACCCCTCTTAAGGTCAGTCTTTTTTCTACTTAGGGCGCCTGCCATAACATTACCCTTGCTAGGGGTGTAAGCAATCTCAAAGTCGTATGAGGCAAGAAATTCCATCTATCGTTGTTGCCTCAATTTCAAATCTTTTTGCGAGAATAAATATTTTAAGGAATTATGATTCGTATATAGTTCAAATTTCTCTCTTAAAAGATAATGGTGCCATGACTTAAGAGCGAACACTATAACAACTAATTCCAAGTCGTGGGTAGGATAGTCTTTCTCATGTACTTTCAGCTGTCTTCTTCCATAACTAACTACCCTCTCTTCTAGCATTATAACAGCGCCTAACCCTGTCCCACACACATCTGTATAAACTGTATACGTCTTGTTCCCTTCGGGCAATGTCAAGACTGGGGTTGTCGTCAAGGTTCTCTTCAGTCGTTGGAAAGCAACATCACAAATCAAATCCCAAGCAAAAGTTAGATTCTTCTTTGTCAATCTAGTAAGTGGGGCCGATACCTTCACAAAGTCCTTAATTAACTTCCTATACCATCCCGCTAATCCAAGAAAACTTCTTACTCCCGTTGCATTCCTTGTGACCTTCTAATCTTGCACCACAAGATCTACTGTTATCCCTTCTTTGGACACCACATGTCATAGAAACCTTACTTCTTTTCTCCGAAAATGACATTTTGGAGAACTTTGCCTTAAGTTGATGCGCCTGGAGGATATCCGAGATTTCCCTTAGATACAAAGCATGTTCTTCCCTACTCTTAGAGAAAAACAAAATATCATCTATGTACAAGCGAAGTGAACCATCCGCCTTTGTAGCGAAAACAACTGGAGCACCCCATTTAGAAATACTTTGCCTTATGAACCCTTTCTCAAGTAACTCTTTTACTTTTTTACTGAGCCCTTCCCTTCCCTTGGAGTCATGTGCCGTACAGGTAGTGAAACTGGCTTTGTATTGTCAACTAGATATATGCGGAAGTCTATCTCGCATTTTAGGGGACAAACTCCTAACCTAATCAAAAACATCTGCATACTCATGGACTACTCTAACGGATCGCAAATCGTCGATAGATGCATCAAGTGATTCTAGGTAGCTAAGCCAAACTGTTCCCTTAGGATCGCACGAAATCTCGAGGGTATTCCCGAGGCAAGTCAAAAGTCTAACTACCCTCCTTTCACAATTACTAGCTAACCAATCCATGCCTAGAATCAACCCATAGCCCATGAAACCAAAAACTTAAGCATTACACTTAAACTCAATACTTAATATAGCTATTCTCAAATCCTTACAAACCAAAGATAAATGAGCCGAACCACCAATTGGATTTGAGACAATAATGGGATCTTTAACTATACAAGTACTAAGGTGCAGGGACTCAACTATGGAAGTAGATATAACCAAATGTGAAGCGCTAAAATCAAAAAGAGCACTAGCAGGACGATCAAAAAGAAAAAAACTTTCTCAAAAGAAACTTTACTACCTCTCTCTCCAGTACACTGGCGGTGAGAGCATGCACTTGCCTTCCTGAAAATCCTGTCCTTTGTTATTGCCCTTATCTTAATTATATGACCCGTTATACCATAATAAAGACACTTCCTCTTGTCTTAGGTTTTACTATTCTTTCCTCCCTTCCTGTCCTGTGATTCTTCCACTTACACCTCTTTCTTTTTACCTCCAAGTCCATATTTATGAGTTTCTCATCCTTGGGTTGTGCTTCTTAGCCAAACTCCCTCATTCTCATCTTTACCATCCTTGTGTAACATTTTAACAAGTATCTCGAAAGCTGCCTCCATCGCACGGAAAACCCTACAAAGCTTGAAAGAAAATTAGCCGTAGGTGAAACTACTGCGACTACATATGGAGGTTGGTCACTTCTTCGCCCTTTGACAGGTGTCGTAGTCTCATCAAGCCTACGGAACCATGCCGCGATGAGGTTACCTCTCAGAAAGCCAGGAGCCCTGATACCAAGTGAAACAACCCACCTCCATTGATGTCACTCACAAAGGGAATGCATTAACTTTGGTGAAGCATTTTAGGTAAAAGGTACAGATAAATTACAAGACAGAAAAATAAAGCAGCGGAAAACAAAGTCATTTTATAAGCAACGTAGTTTAGTCAAACTTTTACAACAATTGACTCAATCATACTTAAAAGTACTACATAAAACTTCTGTCTTGATTCAAAAACTTCCAAGTATATAAGAAGCATAAAACATAGCAAGGTAGCATAAGTCCCTAAATTAAAGTGCAAACACAGCCATAGCCAGAGATAAGAGGATCCAAGCAATACATCAAAGGATCTTCAAGCTTGGAAAGAGAAACGGTCCAAACTAAGCTGAGCTATTCCCTCCCTAACTACTTGGGGGAAGAAACGAAAGAAAAGAAGATGAAAAAAATGGGTTAGACATAAAGCCTGGTAAGTCCAGTGATTTTCAGTAAGTAAACAGGTAAAAGTAACATGACATGAATAAATTGGATACAAGGCATAACCATGATAATAAGCATAGCAAGACAACAAATGATGAGCGTTAGATATGACAAGGTACACAAGATGAAGGAGAATATGATGATTGCGCTCCTGATTATTAAATCCTACACCGCACTGTTTACTAAGACACCTTGGTTAAGAGAGTAACTCCCTGAGTATCAACCCCGAAGACCGAAATCAACATCAGATTGACCCCCAAGGAATTACCCAACTCAACCAACCTTATGTTATTGCACTATTACAAGATTACAACGCACCATTCTATATGACAAGGCAAGATACACTGAATGCGCTTCGGTTCTTTCTCTGACTTCTTATTTTCTCTGCACCACCCAACTTGCATCCTAACTAGTGTCTTTTATAGA
Organism: Allium sativum; assembly: GCA_030737875.1. NCBI lineage: Eukaryota > Viridiplantae > Streptophyta > Magnoliopsida > Asparagales > Amaryllidaceae > Allium > Allium sativum. The sequence goes on from CM060925.1 coordinate 162,483,768, forward strand.
ATGATTCGTATTCCCTACTAGTGTCCCAACTAGTATCCTATGGAAAAGGATCCGTATACCCTACTAGTGTCCCTACCAGTATCCTGTGTTATATAATAAGGTGATCCCAACCCCGCAATTGTGGTAGCCATCAGGTGTACATCTTGTATGAGGATCTTACCTCAATCAGCCTAATTGCCATGAAGATGTTAGATGTATCCTTACTACCTTAACCGATCGGCTCCTACTCGTATTAATTTATTACATGTGTCATTCGACCTCGCTTGTATGTATTCATTACTTTTATCATTCGGCCCCGCTTGTATGTATTCATTACTTGTGTCATTCGGCCCCGCTTGTATGAAGATACCTGTGCTGGTCCCATCATGGGGTGTATCAATTCCCATGATGGCAACCCGACACGATTCAAGATGCGCAGTGTATACTACTGATGCCCAGTGCATTCTTTTTCCACTCCGGAGCACGTGCACGCCCATGCTCCTTCGAAACCTACATTGCTGCACCACCCGCCACTATTTTGACTGCTTATAATTAGCCCAGTAATCGTGCCCCACCCTGCCTAGCTCAGGGTACCATGATACATCTATGTCGGTTACTGCTGAAATGGGTCCCCGTTACTAGGGTTTCCTAATCAACATGTTATAATGGTTAAGTGTTCTCAATTTAACTTAACCCCACCCATTTGCTTAATTTACATGTTGTATTGGTTAAGTGTTGCCTATTCATATGTTACTTAACCTTCTCACTGATTCACGCATGTTTATTTAACGGTTAAGTTTGAGGGAATATGTTTACTAATATTACCCACCTACCCAAGATTTACTTAACCCTTCCCCTTATCAAGTCCATATGTATTATTTGTTAAGCTTGCCTTAACCCTATCCATTTTGTTCATGTAATAATGGTTAAGTTGTCTTCTTGTCCATGTTAACTTAACCCACCCACCTAACATGACATATTGGTTAAGTGTTTCTTATTAACTTAACCCTTCCCATTCATTGTATTGGTTAAGTGTTTTCTATTAACTTAACCCTGTTCATTCATCATGTTATATTGATTAAGTGTTTCCTATTAACTTAACCCTGTTCATTAGCATTAATTCATTCATAAATGCCTTAACCTCTCACATTAGAACTGTTGTTTGCGGTTGCTGGATGTGCCGGGAAGTTCTGGGAAGACTTCTACTGCAAAATCATTCTAACCTTGGGTTTTGGGCTTTATGCGCTAACCTCTCACATTAGACCTGTTATTGCGGTTGCTGGATGTGTCAGGCGGTTCCTTGCAGACTTACACCGCAACTAAATCTTACCTCGGGTTAGGCATGTTCATCTTTTATCCAATTTACTTATTTACCATACATGTCCAAGTCTAGATTTTATATGCTAATTATCCCAAATTCACAAAACTAGTCATGTTCCAATTCTCAAGTTATGCCCAACAATTTCACCGAATATGTTATGCCCAATTATTTCACTGAATATATTATGCCCAATATTTACCCAAAAGATATTATACCCAAATATTCCCCGTATTCCAATCGTTCGTATTTCGCGATTTTAGCCTAGGTTCGAAGGTAACCCAGGTTCATAAAAGAAAAAGGAAATAAGGGAAGAGAGAGAAAAGGAGCATAAAATAAGAATAGGCATGTAACAACAGACCTAATACAAGAAATTTAGATCCAACTAAGATAGGTTCTTGAATAAACTGATAAAATCATTATCGCAGGCATAAGAATAACATCATGAACCAAAAAGGATTATAAACCTGATGTACAAAATGATAGTCCTGACTTAATCAATAAAAATAACCTCTAAGGCATGCAAAGACATAGATTCAATTGAAGGATAGGAATAAATCTGAAAAGATTATCTTACAATCAGGCATGGACTTTGATTCATTTTATTACATGTCAAGATTACAATTAGGTATTCAAATCTGAAAATAACGTGAACTTACCTTCCTAGGATTAAGAAAAGATAATTGAATCGTTGTGGTTGTAGAAACTCTAATTTGATGTTGATTAATCTTCAAAGTTGATTGTAGAAAAAAACCTCTCCCTTTATTTGGGGCTCTCTAAGTTGATTTCTTGTTTGGAGAAGATGGAGGTGGCTAGGCTAGATTGAAGATGAACAGCATGATGACGTCATAGCTGTGGAGCAATAGAATTAGGGTTGGGTTATGAGTGTATATATAGATGTCTGGGATTGTTTGGAGCCTTTAGATCAAGCTAGGATCCATCCAAAGCATCCAGTCCAAGAGAATGAGTCAGCAGGCCAATCAGAAGTCGCCACCTAGCCCTACGACTCAGTAATTCGTCACTGTCCAGAACTGTCAGCAGGGGTCGACCCCTACAGGGGGGTCGACACCAGTGTCGACACCCCTACAGGGGGGTCGACACCCTATGGCGGGATTTTTCCCGTCCTTTGTTCCCTACTGGTTTGAATTTCGAATCTTGATTATTTAATTGTTTATTTAATTTTAAATTAAACTTAAATCTTCTAACCTCCATAACTTCTTCATACGGAGTCCAATTCACGCAAACTCGGACTCTATCTCAAGCAGAATTCCAAGATGAACGCACTGGCGTAACCCATTTCCCTTAATTCTTCTTCTAAAAGTTAAGTGTTCTTAAATTTGTTAATTTAATATTCATAGAAAATACGGGGTGTTACAGTGAGAAAGCTAGACAAGATATGCTAAGAATGGGTATTCGAAAGGAGTTAGCACCAATGGAGAGTGGTAAATGTACCTATTTACCTCCTGCATGTTATACATTATCCAAAAAGTATAAAATTAGTTTATGCGAGTGTCTTCGTGGTATCAAGGTTCCAACAGGTTATTCTTCGAATATTAGCAGTCGTGTGTCAGTGAAAGATTTGAAATTGTCCGGTATGAAATCTCATGACTGTCATGTGTTAATGCACCACTTGTTACTTGTTGCAATTCAAGGTATATTACCGAAGCATGTTAGACATGTTATTACAAAGCTTTGTACATTTTTTAATGCAATTTGCAGCAAGGTGATTGATCCTGAAATGCTGGATAATCAACAAGCTGATATCATTGTCATCTTATGTCGATTAGAGATGTATTTTCCCCCTTCGTTTTTTGATGTTGGGGTATATTTGGTTGTTCATTTGGTAAGAGAAATCAAGATTTGTGGTCCTGTATTTATGAGATATATTTATCTGTTTGAAATGCACATGGGAACTTTAAGAAGAAAAACAAAGAATAGATACAGACCTGAAGCTAGTATCGTCGTAGGTACTGTAGCCGAGGAGGTTATTGAATTTGTCACTCGATACTTAGCTGATGTTGAACCTATTGGACTGTGCAAGTCTCCGCATGAAGGACGACTTGACGGTCATGGTACAATTGGGGGTAAATTGATTTCAATAGGTGATGAAATGTATCACAAAGGCCACCTACTTATTTTACAACACCTTAGTGAGGTTCATCCTTACTTGGAGGAGCGTATGGCAATTTTAAAGTCTGAAAATCCTTTAAAGAATGAAAGATGGTTAACAAATGAACATAACCGTATCTTTGTGACATGGTTTAATGAAAGGGTGATGAAGTAATTGGATCAAACAAATCATAATGTTTCTGATACAATAAGATGGTTAGCATATAGGCCTAAACATCAAACCAACTTTTATGAAGGATATGATATAAGTGGGTATGTTTTTTATACTAAGCGCCAAGATGAAAAGAGCAAAATGCAAAATAGTGGAGTTAGTATCGTGGCATCTTCAAGAGAATTTGCTAGTGCTAAAGATAACAGACCAATAGATGCGACGATGTCATATTATGGGGTAACTGAGAATATTTGGGAATTCGTGTACAAGGACTTCACGATTCCTCTATTTCAGTGTAAATGGGCCAACAACCATTGTGTTGTATGAGTGGATGAACATGGATTCACACTCGTTGACTTTGATCGAGTGAGTCATGATAACGATCCTCTAATCTTAGCATCTCAAGCAAGACAGGTCTTCTACATGACTGACCCAGCTGATCAGAAATGGCATGTTGTTCTTCCTGGTAAAAGATGCATTGTTGGGATTAGTGATGTAGTAGATGAAGAAGAGTATGATCAGTTTGATGAGAACCCACCTTTCTCTATTGGCGTAAGATTATCAGAAGAAAAAGTTGATTTGAATGCAAATTATGTTCGTTCTGATCAAAATGAAGGAGTTTGGATATTGGGGTACGTAGCTTTTTAACATGTTCATCTTGCTTTACTTTCCATTCAATCATTTTCTTTGATATTTCTAGTTTTTGCAAAATAACTATACTATATTACCTTTTACAGGGATACTTGATTGATTACAATTTTGTTCAAATCGATGGCCAAAAATGGTACTTCCCACTTTCTCTTTGTTATTTGGAGAATTTTGGCAAACATGGAGAAACCAAGTAATTAAAGAAGAGAGCGATTGGGTGTTTTGTTTCTTTGCATCATATTTTGAAATGTAATTTAGTTCATTATGAAATTAAAGTAATTTGTTTTGAGTTTGATTAACAGTTTAAACTATGGATGATTTTTTTGGTTAAGGTTCATGTTATAACCCTTGGTGTGACTGATAACATAAATATCAGATTCCCAATTAGTGTTTCTCGATGAATAGATCAATTCAATTAAATGATGATGAATCCTTCATTTGTAGCTTGATTTGTGATCTAATCATGTAACTGTATTACCTCTCAAAAATGTTTTTTTTTCCTTCAGCAGTTGAAATCTTTCGGATTACATCAGTATTCAATATTTTTTATAATATAGTTGTTGATATTTTGTTATGTTATGGCTGTTGAAAATCACTACAAAATCATTTATATATTTTATACATATTCAAAATTATTTAAGGATGCCTAAGTTATAACTTTAAGGTTTGTTTCTGAATTTAAAAAGTGTTTTACCAAGTCTTGACTAAATATTTTAAACATAAAATTTAATGATATAGTAAAAATCAAACTATATATTTTATATTTTATAGATATATTAAACAATGCTCGAACACAACAAATAGATAAGAAAATGGCCGAGGTATGCACGGTGGACATAAATCCCAATGTCCGCTCATGTATGCATTAACCATGTACAGCTTGTTATTTTCCACATCACACGCTATACAATCACATGATTATATATTGATATACTCGTAACATACAAATATTAATTTAAATTACTATAGATAAATTATTAAACTAGAATATTTAAATAAAATTCAATTTCATTTAAAATAACTAAATTACATTTAGTGTAAATATTGGACTTCATACTGTAATTAAGATCGAAACGGGGGAATTTTTTAAATTCATCCTATTTACCTACTGCAAATCGGCTCTAGGACTCAAATATTCCGATAACATGGACTTCAAAATTTGTGGAACTTTTAGTTTTGAGTCCAGTTTACATTGGCCTTGTGTGTTCCAAAGTTATCTATTTTCCTAGAGCAAATCAAAGAAAATATATTAATAGATGGAACATTAATAGAGAAGTACAAGTTAAAATTATTAAGTTACAAAATAGAAATCAAAATTCAAACTATCATGTAATTTGAATGCATATTCATATTAATGAAGTAGACATGTGAATTGTGAGCTTCACTGGTTTGAACTAGACACGTGAAATTCAACATCATATTGTCCTAAGTTTCCTTGCGTTAACTGATATTATGATTACATATCTGTATCCTCTTAAGTTCTTAACAGCTTATTATTATTGAAATGTTTGTTTTAGTTTATGTCACCTGTATAGAATTAGTTCCCCTTGCATACAATATAGATGTCTGTATTTTTCAATTATATTGTTAGGCCAATAAACATAAAGACAAAGACAAGAGTTCTACAATGAGGGATTGTTGTGCAATTATTTTAATTTATTAGTTTATTTATTTTGCTTAATTTTTACCTTAGAAAAAAATAATATTAATTATTATTTAGTTGACATATTTTACTTTTATGAGAGACGTTGATAAATGAATATTTTGGTTGTTTTTTTCAACCACCTTTATTTGTATCTCATTTGTCACTTTAATCGGTTATGTAATAAAGTTTGGATTATGTATCGAAGCGCATGTACACACACATCAATTTTTCTATTTTGTAAAATAAGTCAATCAATACTAGCTCAATAAGAATCTAACTTAACTTTTCTACAAATAACAAGAACTCAAATGGTCAACTTAAAGGTTGAAAAAAATAAAACTAATTTTCAAAAAATATATGACTTTGTTAAAAGAGTGTAATAAAGTCAGTCGTTACTTACTATGTTGGTTACATTTAAGGAAAAACCAATAAGTATAAAAAACTGAATGATAAAAGAAACATGAACTCTGCATATCAATTTAACATAATCATGTAAAAAATGTTAATTTTTTATATTTAGTTGCTAAAACTAAAAATCAAATTACATTAGTCTGTTTCCCAAAAAAAAAAGAAAAAAAGAAATCAAAGAAGCAAACACAGCAAAAGAAAATTTTATTTTATCATCTTCTTTTAGTTAATATTTTGTTTAGCAGGAAATGTAACACCCCACCTCCGCCAATGCCACTCTTGCAAGCACACTAGCTTTGGAGGGGCGTTAAACGAGGTAACATGCATGCAGATATCACAAGACAGAACATATAAGTAAAAACAGAGTAAATAAAGCAGCGGATAAAACTAGCATTTCAAAACCATAGTTAAGTTACATCAAAGTACTTGTTCATTATTTTCCCATAAAACAAAGTCTAGAACATAAACTGAAAAAGAAACATAAAGTAACTATCCCAAAAGTAGCATAAGGCCATAGCATGCTCAAACCATACGTGAGCTATCCAGAAAAGTAGCAAAAGATCCAGCTAAGTAACAGTGTTCCCACCCTGCGGGGGGGGGGGGGGGGGAACGGAAGAAAAGAGGCGAAAGAAAACGGGCCAGTCAAAAAGAGTGGTAAGTCCTATCTACTATTAGTATAAAAACTGATAAAGTTAGCTGAACATGTAAAACAGAGATGAGATATAGGGTGATAACTGGCATGGTGAAAGGTTAACAAGATAGATCAAGTGTGGCATCGCATATACAAGGTTAAGTTGCACCAGGTGTGTACTAGTATTCCTATCCATGTCAAGTATAAACAAGAAATGATCCCTTGGCCCAAAGCTGGCCCACATCATGAGATGACCTAAATCGAGGTCCAACTACTCGGTCTAGTCGATCGGCTCCCTATCAGCCTAACTCGTCGTGTATCGGTGTCATACGGTCCAAACATGAAATGTAGTCGACTGTGCTAGGTCCACCCTAGGGTGTATCCGGCCCTAGGGTGTATCCGGCCCTAGGGTGTCAACCACTGACACGAAACAAGCAAGCACAGTCAAAACCTACTGGTGCCCAAGTCTGTCTTTCATCCCCGGACAATGTGCATGACCATGGTCTGTCGGAATCTACTATGGCGCACCTACTTTTGCCGTCTTTTTGGTCGCTTACACTCCAGCCCAGTAATCGTGCCCCACCCTAGCCTAGTCCCTAGGGTATCCGATACTCCCTAGTGGGTTACTGTTGAGAAGGACTACGTAACTAGGGTTTTCTAGTGGGTTAAGTGTGGTTAGCCCATCCAATCAAGTATCAAGTTGGTTAAGTGTACCCAAGGTTCATGACTTAACCGCGTCAACCCATCATGTCTATCTGGTTAAGTATTCAAGTGGTCCATGACTTAACCCTACCATGTGGCATTAATTAGTTTAATGCACCCAACCTCTCACATTAGACCTTGTTGTGGTTACTAGTTAAGCCGGGCGGGTACGGGTAGCTTTACACCACAACTTGGTCTAGCCTCGGGTTTCTAGTGCAACATGACCAACTACTCACATTGGGTCCTATTGTTTGTAGCCACTAGTTAAGCCGGGCGGTTCCGGGTAGATTTATGCTATAAACTCAACCCAACCTCGAGTTGGCCACTCATATTTTCTAAGTGTCATGTCCATCATTATGTTTACAACCATAATCACAAGTCAATGTTCATGTCATATTTTAAAACCATGTTTTCATGTCATTAATATTACCCAAACCCAACGTATTCCCATCGCATGTACGTTTCGCATAACCTAACATAGATCAAAAGAGGGAACTTGGCAAAAGCATGACAAAAGGGGCATAAGGTAATGAGGTTGGCCACAAGGTAAACATGGTGGCATATGAGGCATAAGTATGTTCATAAACTTGCATATTACATCATGGGCCTCAAAACATGCATAATATCAACTTAAGCAAATAGGTGAAACATGATCATAAATGACATAGGATGGAGGCTAGATGTTCGCATATAACATTATATGCAAGTTATCATAAAGGTTATGAGAGTTCTCATGTTGCATAATGCAACATTTCAAATCAAAGGTCATAGCTTCCTATGCATAAGGCAAAGGTGATAGCTTTACAAACATGCATAGAATATGTTTAAGTATAACATGATAAGATCAAAGCACATATCATACTTAGGCCCAAACTCAACTTGCAACATGTCATATTAACTTCATAGTTAGAATCTAAGAGTAGTATAGGGCTTACAATGAGCGGTTATGCGATCTAGATCAATATATATAAAGATTGAGACGAAGCCACAAGCAAAATCCGCAATGAAAATAATAAGCTCCACTTAAACGCCTTGAAACAAGAAGTAATAACTCCAATGACAAAGAAAGAAGGCTCTTTTACTTAAGAAAGATGGCTCTTTTATGACATAGATTGATTTGAGACACTCATGCTTTCATGAAGAAGATGGAGGCCATGATTGGTGAATATTTGGACAGCATTTAGTTGTAGGAATGATCAATGAGGGTTTAGGCTAGGTCTAGGGGTCTTTTTATAGGTGATTAGGTTAATTTAGACCATAGGATTAACCCTAAATCGAATCTGAGCCATCAACTCCCGTCAGAAACTTCCAGAGCAAGACCTAACCTGTCAAAATGGTGCACTAGAAAAACTGGTCCGACCGGGGGGGTCGACCCCTGGGTCGACATGGGTGTCGACCCATGGGTCGACATGGGTGTCGACCCATAGGGGGGGTCGACACTGGTGTCGACCCCTGTGTCGACCCTGCCTAGGGCGGGAAAAATTCCCGCCCTTTCTGCCTTGATTGCAATTCGAATCTGAATTCGAATTTGAACTGTTTTCGGGCTTGGAATTTTCTGAAAACTTCAATGGGCCATAACTTGGTCATACGGACTTCGTTTTACGAAAACTCGGACTCTATTTCGCGTATTTTTCCGAGACGGACGCAATGGCACAGCCCGTTTCCCTTGATTCAGATTTTACAATTTAATTCTGCCTTGATTTACATTATAACATGTTATTAAAAATACGGGTTGTTACATTCTCCCCTCCTTAAAGGATTTCGTCCCCGAAATCTTCAAGTTAGGAAGAACGTATCCTACCATCCATCATCCATCTACTCAAAACATCATCCACGTGCAGTCATTGTCCTTAAAGGATTCTAAATGTTGTATGATCATATGCAAAAGGTGTGTGTATATGTACTTATCAAATGCAAAAATCAGGCGGTTACTGATTTAGTAAACCTCCTTAATGAAAAGTATGTTAGTGAAATGAGTCCATATGTATGCAAATTCCTAACATAATTTATAATCTCTACATGAGTGCACATATCATTCATTCATATGCAACATCCACGTGATAGCACAACAAGTTTCATCCATGAATAAGCATAAACACTCATGCATATGCAACATGAAAGTGTTTGAGCCGATCTTAGTGCCTAATGTGTATCATGCATCCACGAGTATCCACTTGCAAACACTTGCAACCACTTGCAAACATCAAGCATAACATGTTTCAAATACATGTTTCATCCAAAGGGTTTCTACCCAAGGTTCTCATGACAAGGTTAACGAGATAACAAGATAAGTAGGATAAACATGGATATCAAAAAGGAAGATATGCTACTTAGGAAAGGAGATTGAGAACGTACCCTAAAAAAGGAATGGATAAAGCCCGCGCATCTTCTCCTCGGTTTCCCAAGTTGCATCTTCATCGGCTTCACTCCACTAAACTTTCAACAATTTTACTTCTCGATTCCTTAACTTCTTGATCTCTATTCCCAAAATACGAATCGGAGCTCTCCTCAAGGTTGCCTCTTTCTCTACCTCCACGTCTTCAAGGATGCTTGGTTCAACCACCTTAGCGGACTCATGTAAGCACTTTCGGAGATGCGAGACATGAAAGACATTATGTACTCCGGCTAGCTTCTCGGGCAATTCCACCTTATAGGCCATCTTTCCAATTCTCTCTATGATAGGGAAGGGTCCTATGAACCTTGGTGCCAGCTTCCCAATTGCTCCAAAACGTACCACATTACGCAAAGGAGAAACCTTCACGAAAACCATGTCTCCCACTTCGAATTCCAAATCTGCCCTTCGCTTGTCAGCATAGGATTTCTGTCTATCTTGGGCCGCTTTCATCCGTCTTCTCACCAATTCAATTTTCTCGGATGTGTCCCGTATCATATCGGGCCCAAGTATAAGCCTATCTGTTGTCTCCCACCAACAAGATGGTGACCTACACGGCCTCCCATACAAAGCTTCAAATGGTGCCATCCCTATGCTGGCTTGATAGCTATTATTATAAGCAAACTCTACAAGAGGAAGGTGGTCTTCCCAGGTACCACCAAAGTCAAGAACACAAAGCCTCAAAAGATCTTCTAGCACTCTATTCACCCATTCGGTTTGGCCATCCGTCTGGGGGTGATAGGCTGTACTCAGATTCAATCGCGTACCCATCGCTTCTTGCAGACTATTCCAGAACTAGCTAGTGAAAATTGGGTCACGATCGCTAACTATGCTAGAAGAAATTCCATGCAACTGCACTATCTCCCGACGATAAATAAATGCTAGCCATGATGCGGTCCTCTTGCTCTTTACAGGAATGAAATGAGCACTCTTCGTAAGTCTATCAACTATGACCCATATGCTTGTATTCCCTTTCCTTGACCTAGGCAATCCATCCACAAAATCCATAGAAATACTCTCCCACTTCCATTGCGGGACCTCCAACGGATGTAATAGCCCAGCTGGTTTCTTTGACTCGGCTTTCACTTGTTGGCACACCATGCACTTTGAAACATACTCTGCCACATCTTTCTTCATTCCGGCCCAAAAGAAAATGCGCTTCATATCTCTATACATCTTATCTCCACCAGGATGTATAGTCATCTTCGAGTGATGTGCTTCTTCGAGAACTTTATGCACCAAGTCTCCTACTTGTGGAACGCATAGCCTTCCATCACGCCTTAGCCAACCTTTATCATCAATAGTATATCTAGCAAGGTGACTAGACGTCTCACCACGAATCAACTTGTCCATGACCTCGACTATCTGTGGATCTTCCTTCTGCGAAGCCCCAACTTGATCAAGAAGTGTGGGTCTAAGCTCAAGGGATGCTAATGAACCCGTCATCGACTCAACAGCCGTCGTGAAATCAAAGGTTGCCAAGAACTCTAAGTTCTTCATCTCAATAAACAAGGGACTCAAAGTCAACCTCCTTCTGCTTAGTGCGTCTGCCACAACATTACCCTTGCCAGAGGTATAAGCTACCTCGAAGTCATATGATGCCAAGAATTCCATCCACCTTTGCTGTCTTAAATTCAGATCTTTCTGTGAGAAGAGGTACTTGAGTGACTTGTGGTCAGTATACAACTCAAACCTTTCGCCTAGAAGATAGTGGCGCCAGGATTTGAGTGCAAAGACGATCGCCGCCAACTCCAAATCATGAGTGGGATAGTTCTTCTCATGAACTTTAAGTTGCCTACCCCCATAACATATCACTCTTCCCTCTTGCATTAGAACAGCACCTAACCCCGTACCACATGCATCGGTGTACACGGTAAACATCTTACCGCCATCGGGTAATGCCAAAACTGGAGCTGTGGTAAGGGCTCTCTTGAGCCTTTGAAAAGCAAGCTCACACTCCAAGTCCCATGCAAAGACTAAGTTCTTCTTTGTCAACTTAGTAAGAGGGGCCGAAATCTTAGCGAAGTCCCTGATGAACTTCCTATAGTAGCCCGCCAGACCGAGAAAGCTTCTTACTTCGGTTGCATTCCTAGGAGTCTTCCAGTCTTGAACCACAACCACTTTCGCGGGATCCACCGCTATGCCTTGCTTAGAAACTATATGTCCAAGAAACCGAACTTCCCTTCTCCAAAAATGACATTTGGAGAACTTGGCTTTCAACTGATGCGCCCTAAGCGTATCCATCACTTCCTTGAGATGTCTGGCATGTTCTTCCTCATCCTTTGAGAAGATCAGAATATCATCCACGAAGACAACCACGAACTTGTTAAGGAACTCCCTGAACACCCTACTCATCAAATCTACGAAGTAGGCGGGTGCATTAGTCAAACCGAATGGCATGACAAGCCATTCAAAGAATCCATCTGGAGTCCTAAACGCAGTCTTATCAATGCTATCCTCAGCCACTCTAAGCTGATGGAATCCGGTGGCTAGATCAAGCTGAGAGAAAACAGAAGCACCTACAAGCTGGTCAAAGAGATCATCAATCCTTGGAAACGGGTGCCTATTCTTCTTTGTCAGCTTGTTCAATTCTCGATAATCAACACATAGACGAAGCGAACCATCCGCCTTAGTAGCGAATACCACCGGAGCACCCCATTCAGAAATGCTTCGCCTAATAAAATTCTTCTCAAGCAACTCCTTGATTTGCTTACTGAGCTCTCTTCTTTCTCGTGGGGCCATGTGCCTAACGGGCAATGGTACTGGCTTGGCATTATCGACTAGATAAATGCGGAAATCTATCTCTCGTTTAGGGGGTAACCCCTTAACTTCTTCAAAGACATTAGGATAGTCTCGGACCACCCTTACAGATTGCAGATCATCGATGGACGAGTCAAGAGATTCAAGATAACATAACATGACGGGACTTCTAGGGTTACAAGAAATTTCTAGGGTATTACCGAGGCGAGTCATGAGCCTCACCACCCTATGCTCACAATCGAGAATGGCTCCATAACTGGACAACCAATCCATGCCCAAGATCAACCCGTATCCCGTGAACCCGAGAACATAAGCATTACACGTGAATTCTACAGTCAAGATAGAAATCTTCAAATCCACACAAATCATAGATAGATGGGCGGAACCCCCAATTGGATTTGAAACACTGACGGGATCCTCAACTAGACTAGTACTTAGGTGCAAACTTTCAACAATGTCAGAAGAAATAAAACTATGCGATGCGCCAGAATAAAATAAGGTGCGAACAGGATAATCAGAAATATAAACAAGACTTTCTACAGAAATACTACCTCGGTCCTGAACTGGAGCAGCGTTGAGAGCATGCACTTGCCCTCCAGAAGGTCCTGCACACTGATTCTGCCCTTGCCCTTATCCTTGCTTCTTGGGGAAATCCTTGCTAAAGTGTCCAGTCTCTCCACAATGAAAGCATTCACCCCGCTTCCTCTTCTTCTTTCTGCAATCCTTGGCTATGTGCCCAACAATCCCACAGAAGTTGCATTTTCTTGGGTCCTTTGCCTTGGCCTTGTTGCCCTTGTTGTTCTTGTTGTTTTGATTGCTCTGATTTCTTCCCCACTTGGAGTCTGTCTTCTTGGCTTGAGTCTCATTAGCCTTGACTTCCTTCTTGCCATTCTTATCGTCTCCTTGAAGCAACGCCATGTCTACTAGACCTTCGAAAGTGGCCCCCATGGGTATATGAGATAGGGCTAAACCTTGTAATGGCTCATTCAATCCTCGTGCAAAGCGTAAAGCCTTCTTCTGGGGAGTATTAACCATGTCCAAACCGAATCGAGCAAGCTGGTTAAACTTATTCACATACTCCCTCACTGTCATGTCCCCTTGCTTCAAAGATATAAAATTCTCCAATTGCAGATTCGCCTCAGCTGATGATAGAAACTTAAGCCCAAACCTCGTCCTAAAGTCGGCCCAAGTCTCTATAGGTCTAGTAGCATTGGTGACCTCCCACCAATAAGCAGCCTCTTCTTTTAATAGCCATGCTGCCAATAAAACCTTTCTATGGTCTTCCACATCAAAGATAGCGAAGAGATCCTCAGTTTCTTTCAACCAATTTCGTGCCTCCACAAAAGTCTCCGTCCCAATGAAATTCTTGCCACCCATCGCCTTAAAGTCTTTGCAAATCTTAGCGAAATCTGCTTGTGGATTCTGAGGAGGAGGAGGAGGAGGAGGAGGTGGGACCTCAGTTACGGTGGGGGTGGTTGCTGGGCCCACATTGTTGGCCCTAGCTTCCAAGTACCTCCGGAACCATCCGGGAATGGTCACTCCCTCGGGAAGGTTAAGATCGGCCATACTGAAAAAGGAAAAGATAGATTTAGAACAAGGAAACGAAGGATAGTGCTAATGGCTTTTGGGGAGTAGCCTTTTAAAATAACTAGACTTTTCTTGGAAAATACTTAATTGGTTTTGAAATAGTTTTTCAAAAGGTAAGTTCTAAAAACCTTTTGCTCAAATCTTGTAAACCTTATGCTCTGATACCGAATGTAACACCCCACCTCCGCCAATGCCACTCTTGCAAGCACACTAGCTTTGGAGGGGCGTTAAATGAGGTAACATACATGCAGATATCACAAGACAGAACATATAAGTAAAAACAGAGTAAATAAAGCAGCGGATAAAACTAGCATTTCAAAACCATAGTTAAGTTACATCAAAGTACTTGTTCATTATTTTCCCATAAAACAAAGTCTAGAACATAAACTGAAAAAGAAACATAAAGTAACTATCCCCAAAGTAGCATAAGGCCGTAGCATGCTCAAACCATACGTGAGCTATCCAGAAAAGCAGCAAAAGATCCAGCTAAGTAACAGTGTTCCCACCCTGCAAACCTAAGGGGGGGGGGGGGGGGAAACGGAAGAAAAGAGGCGAAAGAAAACGGGTCAGTCAAAAAGAGTGGTAAGTCCTATCTACTATTAGTATAAAAACTAATAAACTTAGCTGAACATGTAAAACAGAGATGAGATGTAGGGTGATAACTGGCATGGTGAAAGGTTAACAAGATAGATCAAGTGTGGCATCGCATATACAAGGTTAAGTTGCACCAGGTGTGTAGTAGTATTCCTATCCATGTCAAGTATAAACAAGAAATGATCCCTTGGCCCAAAGCTGGCCCACATCATGAGATGACCTAAATCGAGGTCCAACTACTCGGTCTAGTCGATCGGCTCCCTATCAGCCTAACTCGTCGTGTATCGGTGTCATACGGTCCAAACATGAAATGTAGTCGACTGTGCTAGGTCCACCCTAGGGTGTATCCGGCCCTAGGGTGTCAACCACTGACACGAAACAAGCACGCACAGTCAAAACCTACTGGTGCCCAAGTCTGTCTTTCATCCCCGGACAATGTGCACGACCATGGTCCGTCGGAATCTACTATGGCGCACCTACTTTTGCCGTATTTTTGGTCGCTTACACTCCAGCCCAGTAATCGTGCCCCACCCTAGCCTAGTCCCTACAGTATCCGATACTCCCTAGTGGGTTACTGCTGAGAAGGACCACGTAACTAGGGTTTTCTAGTGGGTTAAGTGTGGTTAGCCCATCCAATCAAGTATCAAGTTGGTTAAGTGTACCCAAGGTTCATGACTTAACCGCGTCAACCCATCATGTCTATCTGGTTAAGTATTCAAGTGGTCCATGACTTAACCCTACCATGTGGCATTAATTAGTTTAATGCACCCAACCTCTCACATTAGACCTTGTTGTGGTTACTAGTTAAGCCGGGCGGGTCCGGGTAGCTTTACACCACAACTTGGTCTAACCTCGGGTTTCTAGTGCAACATGACCAACTACTCACATTGGGTCCTATTGTTTGTAGCCACTAGTTAAGCCGGGCGGTTCCGGATAGATTTATGCTACAAACTCAACCCAACCTCGAGTTGGCCACTCATATTTTCTAAGTGTCATTTCCATCATTATGTTTACAACCATAATCACAAGTCAATGTTCATGTCATATTTTAAAATCATGTTTTCATGTCATTAATATTACCCAAACCCAACGTATTCCCATCGCATGTACGTTTCGCATAACCTAACATAGATCAAAAGAGGGAACTTGGCAAAAGCATGACAAAAGGGGCATAAGGTAATGAGGTTGGCCACAAGGTAAACATGGTGGCATATGAGGCATAAGTATGTTCATAAACTTGCATATTACATCATGGGCCTCAAAACATGCATAATATCAACTTAAGAAAATAGGTGAAACATGATCATAAATGACATAGGATGGAGGCTAGAAGTTCGCATATAACATTATATGCAAGTTATCATAAAGGTTATGAGAGTTCTCATGTTGCATAATGCAACATTTCAAATCAAAGGTCATAGCTTCCTATGCATAAGGAAAAGGTGATAGCTTTACAAACATGCATAGAATATGTTTATGTATAACATGATAAGATCAAAGCACATATCATACTTAGGCCCAAACTCAACTTGCAACATGTCATATTAACTTCATAGTTAGAATCTAAGAGTAGTATAGGGCTTACAATGAGCGGTTATGCGATCTAGATCAATATATATAAAGATTGAGACGAAGCCACAAGCAAAATCCGCAAAGAAAATAATAAGCCCCACTTAAACGCCTTGAAACAAGAAGTAATAACTCCAATGACAAAGAAAGAAGGCTCTTTTACTTAAGAAAGATGGCTCTTTTATGACATAGATTGATTTGAGACACTCATGCTTTCATGAAGAAGATGGAGGCCATGATTGGTGAATATTTGGACAGCATTTAGTTGTAGGAATGATTAATGAGGGTTTAGGCTAGGTCTAGGGGTCTTTTTATAGGTGATTAGGTTAATTTAGACCATAGGATTAACCCTAAATCGAATCTGAGCCATCAACTCCCGTCAGAAACTTCCAGAGCAAGACCTAACCTGTCAAAATGGTGCACTAGAAAAACTGGTCCGACCGGGGGGGTCGACCCCTGGGTCGACATGGGTGTCGACCCATGGGTCGACATGGGTGTCGACCCATGGGTCGACATGGGTGTCGACCCATGGGGGGGGGGGGGTCGACACTGGTGTCGACCCCTGTGTCGACCCTGCTTGGGGCGGGAAAAATTCCCGCCCTTTCTTCCTTGATTGCAATTCGAATCTGAATTCGAATTTGAACTGTTTTCGGACTTGGAATTTTCTGAAAACTTCAATGGGCCATAACATGGTCATACGGACTCCGTTTTACGAAAACTCGGACTCTATTTCACGTATTTTTCCGAGACGGACGCAATGGCACAGCCCGTTTCCCTTGATTCAGATTTTACAATTTAATTCTGCCTTGATTTACATTATAACATGTTATTAAAAATACGGGTTGTTACAGGAAACGTGAAGTGATAAGGTTTGTCTAGGTTTTCATGCAATTTTCAATGGACTTGCTTCCGTGACTTGTGTTTTTTTAGCTGAGGTGATGAAACTGTCGAACATGTTAAGCTTCTAGGTATTTTGATCCATTGTGATTTGTTGTCTAATGTGATGTTGTGCTTTCTGTTTTCCAGCTAGTGTGTCTTAGATAACACCTTCTGGTGTTAGGCATAATTTGTATTCTATAATTCTCATCTGTAAGGTGCAAGTCTTAGTGTTAGATCAGTATGTTTCTGTGAAAAATATATATTCAGTGGGGGTGGCAGCACCCACTTAGCCGAAGGTAGGTACGTCCTTGGCTGTGGCGCTTTAATGTGAAATTAGATCTCAGCTTTGGCCAAGGTTTTAAGTCATAAGGATGATGTGCATATTTTTCGAGGTGATTAATGTTATGGTTATTGGTCACAAGTTTGAATTGGCCTGTCATTAATCCTATTTCAATTTTGAGTTTGTAACCGACCATTTCTAATTCCATTGGTTTAGTGGTGTAAATAAATAAGTCATCGATATTATGCTGTGTATGATAACATAGAAGAACCCTTTTGTTTTGATGTCTTCAAGCATTCCTCAAACTGTCAACAACTAAGTCAAATCTCATGTTACTGGACGTGTGTATATACAGACACACCATAAACATATTCATGGGTGCGTATTGGAAATAATAACCACATTTATTTAGATATAAGTTTAAATTCTAACTTAAGAGTTTATGCATTGTTGATATTCTATTTTTTTTTCACTTCAGGTTTTATATTATTTTTTGAGAATAATGGACATGCAACTATACGGACACACTGAAGAGCAGAACACTTCTGTTTCACAGCCATCATTCGCCTAGCTAGCTATTATATGTTATATATTTACGACGTTTTAAAACATTACTACTCTTATAAATTGCAGGACTTCGCACCGCGTGGTTTTCATGAATGACAAGAGATAGACGAAGTTCGGGATTGCTTGGCGACTTATATCATGCATAATTGGATGTAATTATGAGTTTTTTGTTATGCACACATTGACTTTAGTTTTATGATTAGAGTATGTATTTTTTTTGGTTGTATACACATGAACTATGTTGATTGATAATACAATTATATATTTTGTTTCATCAGATTGGTGGTATTAATGCATCTGTAGAATTTTAAATTCTATTAATTAATATTGCTTCAGGTTTAAAATTTTGAAATAGTGGATTTTTTTTGGTTACTTCACTTAATTTGCATCAGTTGTAATGGCATAGGCAACTGATGCAATACACTAAAGGCCATAACAAATGTCATTTTTGCATATGTTCATTAGCATCAGTTGTTTAAAAACTGTGATGCAATAGACAAAGGTTTCGGAATCAAATGTAGGCATTTGCATCTGCGTTATAGCATCAGTTGTATTAAACAACTGATGCAAGTGATGGTCATTTGCATCAGTTCTGTAACTAATGCAACAGAAATTTGTCTGTTGCATCATCTTCACTTGTACAGTTCAACAACTAATGCAACAGAGGTTTAACAACTGATGCAAATGACCTGTTTTGTAACTTCTTTATACGGTTCCGTTTTACGCAAACCATGTGTCGATTTTGACCAGAATTCCGAGACGAACGCAAAGGCGCAGTCCATTTCACTTAATTCTGAATATTTAATTTAATTATACTTATTTTATTATCTTGAGTTAAAAATGCGGGGTGTTACATTCTCCCACCCTTAGGAAATTTTGTCCTCGAAATTTGATAAGGGTAAAATTTAAATAACCCGTAGCATGATATCCATCCAGCATGTGTGCATCCAATTTTTGCAACCATAATGCACTTGTGCAAAGTGTAATTCAACATAATAATACATGTATGCCTAAGCGGTACCTCCTATGTGCAAGCAAAATTTTCAAAAATCCTTTTTAAAACATGATGCTCACATCCTAAATATACTGGCAGTTCTACATGAATGCCATATTTTGAAAATCAAAATGCTTTTCATCCAAATTTTCCCAGACTCTTACTAAGCAAGAGCGTAGTTCATCCAATTGTTGCATCCAAAATCCTACCAACCAACTTTATTTTTTGAATTTAAGAAATATCTAATTTTCTAAATTCGATTCCTTATGTTACAAAAAGGTGGAAAACGGAAAATTCACATCCTCCGTTTTTCTTTTTGAAACTTTTTCTTATTGTACTTGGATTTTATGTAACTATTCTATAAAGATTCCCTATTTTCCTATCTAATCACAGCCCACATAAGAAATTTTTTCTTTGTTATTGATTTTCTTTTTCATCTTATCATGGAATTTTTTTACTTTTATTCATCTTTTCTAATGATTTATCATGTTTGTTGCTTTCCTGAATTTGTTGTTTCCTTTTTAGTTATACCCTCTCTCTTTCCTTAGCTTATTTAATCATCTGATCTTAGTTTAAATTTAAATAATCCTTCTAGTCTTTCAACTAAAACAGTAGAACAAACACCCCACACAGCTACTACTTAAGGGCCAAGAATCTTGGGACTATGTCCCCCTCAGACAGAAAAGTCCAAACTATGGGATCCACGACAGGTTTAGGTGTTTCCCTAATTACCCATCAAGAATAAAATAACGGAACGATCCCAACAGGAATGCAGTAACGGGTTTTACCCTTAACATGAAAATTAGCAATACGATCTAAACACTTACTTGCCCTTTTTAGTATCTAGTATTCAACACTAGTCCTAGCTGTGTACCAACAATTATTTCAAGCAACACCCTAGGCTTTTTAATGCTTATGCATTCTATGGGAACTTACCATTATTCCAAGATAATTCTTGCTATCTATTTCATAGCCTTAGAAATTTTCCCTTCTTTCCTAAGCTCTAATCCTTACCTACCCATCCTTTTAAAACACAATTTGGCCTTTTTATTTAAATTTTCTTCCAAAAATTTGAAAGTGTCAAAACTTTATTTTTCCTAATCAAAACTTGCTTTTGCCAAACAATAAAAAAACATGTAATCTTAAAAGATGTAAATCATCCTTTTTTATTTTTCTCAAATCACAAAACTGGAGTAGATAAGGACAACTATTTCTCAATCTGGTTTACGACTAATTCTTGCCTATAAGGCCAGTTCAGTCTTTTAATACAAGGTGCAAACATCTACTCTATTCTTAATTTCTACAACTTATTTTGTCTACCCAACAAAATTATCTCTTGTTAAATAATTTATCAAAAAGGATTGTCACAAGAATAGAGATTTCAAATCTTACTTTATTAAAAATTCTTGTATGAAATATAACAAGAAAACTAGTGAGCTATACATGCTCTATAATATGCACCTTTTATTGAGAGAATTTTACTTTAGACAAAGTTTTCGCAAGAAATCACTATTATACCCCATTTTACTTTTAAAACCAAATGTATACTTTACATATTTAAAACTCAATCTTTAAGATAAAAACTTTAGAACACCATAAACCATTTTCCCAAAAAGAATATCCAATTTCAAGTTGTTAAAAGTTAACAACGGGGTTAGACTCAAAGAGGGTTTCCAATTTTTCAGGCTTTCCTAGACACTCCCACAAAGTCAATTCTCTCAACTATATATATTTCTAATCCATTTTTCTCTTTATTACCTTTTCTAATATATAAGGTTCTCAAGCCCACTAACACAAAATACTAATCATATGGGATTCACTTTCCTTCCATACAAAGTACAATGCACATTTTCCACCCAGGTTACCTAAGGGTCTCAGGTTTCCATATTCATTCCTTTAGTGTACAAAACAAAACATCCCATTTCTTACCATGTTATTCTGTTTCTGTTTAGTGGGTTCCTCTATGGATCTAGGAGTGTGTGTGTGTATATATATATATATATAATATTTATATTTTTAAAAATACAAATGCGTTCACTCACTATCTATACAGGAATCCTAAACCTAAGCTCTGATACCAGATGTAACAACCCGAATTCCGACAGACCGATTTTTTTTCCAAAATTCCAATCTATTGAAACTCATGTTTTTATGATCTAGTATCTTGCCGAAAAGACAGAGACATAAAAATATGTCAGAGCTCAGAAAATTTCTCACAACGGAATGGATAAACAATGATATAATCAAAACATAGCATTACCGTATTAATAATACTGCCTAACCAGTATCCAAAGCTATTAAGTCTCTGCCACAAACCTAACCTGCGAATATGTTATGAGGAGGGGGTCAGAACACAAGTGTAACGACCTGCATTCTATGCATCGAAGGATCGTAGGATATTTATTTCTTTCACATACGAAGTCGTATGGTCATGTAATTTTGGGAGACGACTATTGGGGTCATTTCCCATGTTCAGGATTTTTTCCGATTTTTAAATGACCGTTTTGCTCCTAGCTGATCTTGTTTCGGCCATAACTTTTGATTGGAAAGAAGTTTTGTCCTGAAACCACTTCTATTAGATCCGGATGATGGTTTACCTTTCCATAGAGTGGTCACATTAGCCAAACGGACTAACCATTTGGGAGATATGGCTGAAACAAGTTTCAGGTGGTGAAAAACAACTTAATGGGCTTAACCGGGTGATTAACAGCTAGGCCCAAAGGAGAATTTCGGGATTAAGAGTATAAGAGGGCTGCTAGGGTTTAGAAAACAAATTTTACTTCATTTTCCAGCTGCCTAAGACATTCCTCTCAACCTAGCAATGGCCTCCACTTGCTAAAACACCCCAAATCACCTCCTAATCGCTAATTAAGCCAAATCTACATCAAATCAAAGAGGATTAACACAAGAATCGAGGTAGAACTGCTGTATAGCCTTGGGAACAATGCCATAACAGAGATTTATTTCAGATCTAAAGTTAATTTGTGGCCAAGGTGAGTGATTTGCATAGTTCCTCGCTAATTATGGTTAATTAAGGGTAATTAGGGATAATTAGCGAATTTATACATGTTAAAAATCTCGAAAAAATATTGAGAAATTTCGAAATATTGTTTTAGGCCTCTGTTAGAAGTTTGGGTTAATTTGGTTAAGTTTTGCTAATCCCAATGTTAGTTATGCTTAAACATGCTTAAGGGAAAACGTGGGGTTTTGGCTATGTTTGATCCATTTAACATATCATATTGTTGTTTGGATGTTTATGGTGTTGTATATAATGGTGTTGTATACACAATTATATGATTTTTGTTTGATGATAACAACCAAATAAATATTATTTTCATGTGTTTGACACTGTACTGTTATTATACATCATAGACTGAAATATAATATATTATTTCACTATCAAAACAGTACAAATTTATAAACTCCACTGTTTATACATTTCTCTTATATTCACAATTCATTTTCGATTAAACATGAGATTGTACTTGTAAATAAACTGAATACGATAGACAATTTTGTTTGACAACAATAAAATAATATTTTATTTCAAACAAATTTGTTTATTACAAATATCAGTACAATTCTGTTGTTACACAGCTCCTCACTATAACACTCTGTCTATACATTTTATATATATACAATCACTCTTTTTTACTTTGTCATATCCATATACATTCACTGATACACTCTCTTAGTCTTCAGTTCTTTATCTTCTTGTCTTCTATCTTCACAGCTTGCAAGTCAGTCCAGTCTTCATACAGTCAGTCCAGTCTTCATACCTGTCATACAAATGAAAACACACACAGTGCACTGCAATAGAAATAATACTGAACATACACAAATATAATTTTAATTTTAAAAATTATATTTACCTCAGTTTTCTGGTGTGTTTCTCATCATTTTTCATGACTTGATCTGATTCATCTGTGTCTACGCAGCCAGTTTGTGTACGTACAGGGACAGAAAATTTTCTGAATGGCTGCATATACACACATGTATAGATATACACGTGTGCAATGCCTCGCTAATCAGTGTGCGACTGAGGAGTAGCCACGTGGACCATCTCGACTCAGTGCGCATAAATAATCAATATACAAGTAGTCAGCATGGTGAACATGGTCAAGCTAGTACGACATGATCAATGCAGCAAATTCATGCTCAAAGCAAATGAATCAAATCACATTCAAATCGACAGAATTCAAGTGGGACAACAAAATATATGGACATGTGCAAAAATTTCCAGATCAACCTAAATCAACCCAATGCAGCATGTTTTACATGGACAAGCAAGGTCAAGCAGTGGAGCATTATCAATGGCACAAGCATGGATGTATACAACATAGTCTATGCAGCAAAACTCATGCTTCAAGAACAAAGGTGAACATTCAAGTGACAAGTGCAAGCATTCATGAGGCAAGTTCAGGGAAATACATATCACCATGAACAATGACAAAGCATAGCAGTTTTTACTTGGTTCCAACAGCAAGAATCATGCACAACTTATAGCAAAGCCATACAACATCTCAAGTGTCAAGAGAAGTAAGTATTCAAGTGAAGCAGGCAGCATGACAAGGCATGTCGAATGCAAAGACAGCAAGTACAGCCAATAGATAGCTCAGGTAAGGAGGGAGTTCATGTTACAGCTAGCATATGATCATGTATATATGTACAAGTTTGCATATATAAATGATGCAAGTATGATTCATGTCCGAGTACATCATTCAAGTTCAAATAGTTCAGGAAAGAACAAGTTACTCATCATGGGTGCACCAAATCTCAAGTACACATCAAACAAACAAGAAAGCAGTTTTTTTTTAATTGATTTAAGAAATTCATGTTTTTTATGAATAATGGTGCAACTGAGTGAGAATTGTGGTGCAAGAAATCATACAAGGATGGATTATATCAGGACATAAAGCACTCAATGTTTTTCCAAATATACAGTGGCATAAATGATTTTTGGCAAGAGTTTGATTTGCAGAAAATCATACATGGAAGGTGTTTAAGTTTTCCAGAAACAACATAACTAGAGAGTGCTTTCAGTTTTCAATTCTACAATGCATAGCATGTTTTTTAAACTTCCTGAAACAAAGCTTTAATTCTAGAAATTCAGAAATCTGTTTGAAAATGCATTCATTTTTTGGCAAGAGAATCCACAGTTTGGTTTGAGACAAGAAATCATTTTTTGATTTCAAATCTGTTTCCTGAAATCAATCTATACAATATTTGGCAAGAAGAAATCAGTGGAGCTGAATTTACAAGAAGGAATCAGTTTATGTGTTTTCAGAAACATGCAAGGGATTTAATTTGTTTCTGGATTTAAACAAAATCAGATTTAATCAAGCATGGCATGAATTGGAAAGTATGAAATTAAGGAGTCCATATTTGGCAACTTTTTTTTATTCAAAACATTTCCAGAAATCAGCAGCTAGTTCGAAAGTTTTTTTTGGAAAACTGTAAATTCAGCAGATTATTTGAGGGTCCAAAACAAGTCAGAATTCATAGCCAACAATCACGCAAATTATTCAAGGCAACATTTCTCAAATTCATTCGAGGAAATCAGAAAGGGAAAACATCACGCAATCAGGCCGAGAATTTCTAAATCAAAAGTGGAAGCAGGCGCAAAAACCAGACCAAATCACTTTCACGAAATCAGAGTTATTTTAGGGTTGCGATTACCCTATATATATTCTACACACAGATTCATCATTGGCAGAGAGAACATCGAGATCGAAAACCCACAAAATCATTTCCAAGCAATTAAAAAAAAAATCAGAAAAACTCACATCTCAAATCAAGGTTTCGATCAGCCGCAATACCAAATCAGAGCATCAGAGAACACCACTTGAAGCTCATCCGAGATTACATCTTCTCAGCAATTCAAGCAACCGAGATTCAATTTGGGATTCAAAGAGAAACCCTAGAAGTTTACCAACGCAACCGCCATTTTTTTTCTAAAGTAAGAGGATGGGATAAAATGAAAGCGGGTTGAACCATCTGACAAAGGGCCGGCCTACTTGAAGAACAAAGGGAGATGTTTTTAAGTTTAGGGTTTATTTGGTTTTAAGTTTCTATTTATTTTATTTTTGTTTTTATTTTTTTGTCTTTCAATTTCTTTTGTAATCAAACAAACAGGTTCTAGTGTCTATAAAATACTAGGGTGATTCAGTCAGAGTGTTGACCGACAGTTGACAGAGTCTGTAAAATCTGGGTTACTGATTACGGAGTTGTAATCAGGGGAAATATGATCGAGGGGATATCGATCAGTCTATGGTTTTGAGCGTAGGGTTAGGACAGGAGCAGGAGCTGCGAGTGTACATGGTCTTGTATGCGGGATCTGTTTATAACACCTAGTAGAAACCTTAGGAATGCAGCAGTAGGCAGGGTTTTGCCGAAGCTGGGTATATCTGTGTGTGATTTATTTTCTGCACTTTTATTTCTGTTGCATTCTGTGATCTGTTTATTATTTTAATATCCTGTCAGTTTTTCAATTCAGTTTAAAAACTGTGATAAACCCTATTCACCCCCCTCTCTAGGGTTAATCTAGATCCAACAATTGATATCAGAGCTTGGCTTTTTGATTAACTCTAGAATCATGTTTTCCCCTTGTTGTCAGTCTTCTGAGAGCCAGTCCAGTTCATCTCCAACTATTTTCAATGGAACAGATTTTTCAAACTTGAAATCCGAAATAGAATTTTATTTAAAATCTATTAATATTAAATGTTGGGATACTGTTATGAATGGGAGTGATATGTCTGATAATAGAAACATTGTTTTCGATTCTCGTGCTATGAATATCATATTTGATTATCTCAGTACAGAACAGTTTATTCATGTATCTCATTGTTTGACTGCGCAGGATGTCTGGAGAACTCTCAACACGCTGTATGGAAAATCAGACAACAGCTCAAAACCCCAGAATGTCAACTCAGTTTCAGAATTTTTCTTAACAGGACTTGCAGATGATAATCCAGACGGATCAGCTGATGGAGACTCCACAGACAATGAAGTAGAAAATTTCTCTTATGAAGATCT
Source organism: Allium sativum (assembly GCA_030737875.1). NCBI lineage: Eukaryota > Viridiplantae > Streptophyta > Magnoliopsida > Asparagales > Amaryllidaceae > Allium > Allium sativum. Next base: position 162,510,037 of record CM060925.1, read on the forward strand.
GGTTTATTTTTGTGCTGATCTAACTAAGTCTGTTGATAAACTCCAATCTAAAAATAAATCTCTGAAACCTAGGAATTCTGAGTTGATCAGCAAAATTGATGATTTGGAATCACAACTTGAATATGTTAAAAATTCTTCAAATTCTGTTTGCAAAAATTGTTTGAAATTGAAAACCAATCTTGTTCATCTCAATAAAAATATTCAAAAGTTTGAAAATGAAATTCTGATCTTAAATGAGAACAAGACTGAGTTGTCAAATTTGAATAATCTTCTGCAAAAGGAATTTGAAAATTTTAAAACAGATATAAATTCCAAATTTGAAATTGCTGAAAAGGAGAACTTGTTGAAATCAAATTTGATTTTAGAAGAACTTGAAAATGAGATTGAAAAATCCAAGAAATTTGGGTCTGAAAAACAAGAATGATTTGAATCTGAAATCATGGAATCTCAAGTCAGAATTAAAATTCTTAAAGATGAAAATTTTGTTTTAAAATATGATTTTGAAAGATGTAAGATCACTAAAAATCAATGTTTGGATTTAATGAAAGAGAACCATGATCTTAAAACTAAAATTCAACAGCTTGAGTCAACTTTGACTAAATTTTCTAACGGTGAAAAATCTCTGAATATGCTGTTGAAAAATCAATTTTCTTCTGGTAATAAAAGTGGTCTCGGCTTTGAGAAAAATAATTTTTTTGAAAATCAGAACTCAAATGATTTTAAAAATCCTTTAAACTGCTTTGGAAAGAATCGATATGAAAATTCAAACTCTGATAATTGCAAAGGATTTTTGAATTGTAAACATGATGTGAATTTGTTTTATAATAATCCAATTGAACAATTCTGGATCCCTAAAATAAATAAAATAAACTTCTTTAAATTCAAACAAGTTTGGGTTCCAAAGGGTACAAAGATAAATTCTGTTGGGTTGCTATTCAAACAAGTTTGGGTACCGAAAGATGTGAACAAAACTATGAATGGTTTTACAAATTTTGTTAGACCACTCGATCCCCTAAAATGTTATGTACCTGAGGAGGCTGAGGAGCTGCTGTGTAGAAAGAGAAACTGAATTCAAACTGCTTTATATTATGAAATCATTCACAGCTTCTTAGCCAAGTCTGTTGAGTTAGAGATTCTGATTTACATTGGATTCTGGTATGATCTCTAAACTCACTTCTGTAAATATTTTTTCTTGTTTATTTCTCTTTCTATCCCTTCTTTTTTTTCTTTGTTTTCTTTTGTTTTGATTTGTCACTGTCATACCTTTGTAACATCTTAGGCTTCATTAACTTCATATTGCAGAATTCATATTCTTTCTGGAAATTTGCTTCATTTCTATAAAACTCTGATGTGTTTAACCATGTCCGGATCTTGAATTTATTTTTGTAAATATCTGCAATTGATTTGAACCTTGTTTTCTGATTCTCTGAATTCATAACTGTGTTGATGTATTCATGCCATATCTTGAACACTGTTAATTTGAATTCTAAATTTTTGAAGATCTGAATAATTAATGAAATTTCACACTCTTATGCTGTTTTGAGTTTCTTCCAATTAATTTTGGAAACGCTTAAAATATTATACTCATTACAGTACACTCTGTTATTTATCAGTTGTGATAATTTCTTTAATTTCTCAGATTGGCTTGAATTTTTTTAATGGACTTGAAACTCGTTGTTTACATCTTGAAATTCTCTGTTATTCATGATCATCTGGTCTAGATTTTTGTTTGTTTGAGTTCATTTGAAAATTTTGATATTTTTAATCTCACACATCTCTCAGATCTGCAATTATTAATCCTGTGTGATTGATTCATTGTATCTCAAGAATTACATTTATTTCAAGTGATTTTGAATAAACCACTATTTTTGGATCATGAATTTTCTTTCAAACTTGATGTAAATATTATGAAAAATTCTTTGTACTTGTCAGAGGTACTTGTGAAAAATTCTTTGAAAATCCGGTTTTAAATCTCTTTGTTTTTCATGATTATTTGATTTGAATATATGTTTGTTTAAAATCATTTGAAGTTACTGATTTATTGAATCGCACACATATCTTGAATATGAAATTTACATTCTGGTGTGACTGATTCACTGAATCTTGAGAATTTCATATTTCTCAAATGATGTCAAATAAACGGTATATTTTTTCATTAGATCATGAATCATCTTATGTGACCGTCATCTTGAAAAGTCTGACTTTAATCTTTTTTTTGTGTTGCTCTTATACTGTTTTCAAATAACTGCCTGCTTTAATCTGACTACTGCTCTAATAATTGTGCCAATTTTTTAATCTTGTCTGTTTGGGTTTGTGTTTAAATTTCTTTAATCTGAGCTATCTAGGGTGTGAATAAATTCCTCGATAAAGGAGACTACAATTGGTATCAGCTTTTTCATCCATCTGTTTTTGAATTTTCACCTTGTATAGACATCATACACATTTTTTCCCCTTGTATAAATTCCTCTTGTAATTGATTTTCAATTTTGAAATTATTTATTAATTATTCATTCAGAAATTGAAATCAAAAATCCAAATTGTACTGTATTTATGATTCATCAAAATTATTATTAGAATTTGAAATTGTGATGAACTGTGACTACAGTATATTTCACAACAAGAGGAGATTTTATTTAGATCTTCATGATGGTTGAACATTTATTATAATATCTTTGAATTGGCCATTATTTCACGATCATTTCCTTTATTTATCATCTTTCTGCCATCCATGATAGTTCTATATTAATGTGGAGAGTTTGATATTTTTTAAAAGACAATCTTGAATAAATAGTGAAAATATTTGTGATGGAATTGTGGTTTTGTTATTATCATTCAGAATTAGTGATAATTGAAAATGTTCAATAATCCCAGTACAGTCGAGCATATTTCATGATATAATTAATTTATAAATTTATTTCACAGACCATTTCTGTACCTACCGCATTTCTATCATCCATTTTTTGGTTTTATATTCTGAGGAGTTTTTCATTTTGAAACTGAAAATGATAAATATATAATAAATATATAAGTGTATCTCTAACCTCATTTAAAAATCCAAGCTCTGGTCATGCATGGTTAAGAGACAACTTATAATTTAAGCTGCGACTGACCTCATTTAAAAATCCAAGCTCTGGTTATGTGTGGTCAGTGTGCTCTTAAATAAAATAAAAAGAAAAAGGAAATATTGTGCTACAAATTGAAATTATTTTTGAAATTCTCCTCGGTGTATAAAAATCAGCCTATCAATCCATCTTTCTAATCTGTGAAATGTGTTGAAATCTTATGACGTATTATGTTTTGTTGATTGATAGGTATTGGGATTTGAGATTATTTGATTTTGTCACTTAAATTGAATTATTAATTTTAGTCCAAATCCATCACTATTTTTGTGCTTTATTTTTATAAAATTCTCTTGGAAATAATTGGAAAATATTCATATTTTTAAACTCTCCTCATTTTCATAAAATTCATTGTAAATCCGTCATTCTCTACAATGTGAAATATGCCACCTGTTCTCAGAATATTATGATTTTTGTTTGACTGATTAAGATTTATGATAACCGTTCTTCCTCTTATGCTGAATTATATTTTTAGTCAATTTTCATCTATATTTTAATTTCTGTATCCTTTTAATGATAACAAAAGGGGGAGAATGGGTTGAGATTTTGATTTTGATTTATGAGTGAATATTTGATAAATATTCTTAATTTTTGAAAATTCATTATTATTCAGTTAATTTCAATCAAGCACAGTTATAGGGGGAGCTTTCTGTTGCAGGGGGAGCTAATAAAATAGGGGGAGTAATGTATATTTTTTTTCAAACACATTTATGCTCAAAATCTTATATTTATTTGTCAACATCAAAAGGGGGAGATTGTTGTATATAACGGTGTTGTATACACAATTATATGATTTTTGTTTGATGATAACAACCAAATAAATATTATTTTAATGTATTTGATACTGTACTGTTATTATACATCACAGACTGAAATATAATATTTTATTTCACTATCAAAACAGTACAAATTTATAAACTCCACTGTTTATACATTTCTCTTATATTCACTGATATTCACAATTCATTTTCGATTACACATGAGATTGTACTTGTAAATAAACTGAATACGATAGACAAGTTTGTTTGACAACAATAAAATAATATTTTATTTCAAACAAATTTATTTATTACAAATATCAGTACAATTCTGTTGTTACACAGCTCCTCACTATAACACTCTGTCTATACATCTTATATATATACAATCACTATTTTTTACTTTGTCATATCCATATACATTCACTGATACACTCTCTTAGTCTTCAGTTCTTTATCTTCTTGTCTTCTGTCTTCACAGCTTATAAGTCAATCTAGTCTTCATACAGTCAGTCCAGTCTTCATACCTGTCATACAAATGAAAACACACACAGTGCACTGCAATAGAAATAATACTGAACACACACAAATATAATTTTAATTTTAAAATTTTTATTTGCCTCAGTTTTCTGGTGTGTTTCTCATCATTTTTCATGACTTGATCTGATTCATCTGTGTCTAGGCAGACAGTTTGTGTACATACAGGGACAGCAAATTTTCCGAATGGCTGCATATACACACATGTATAGATATACACGTGTGCACTGCCTCGCCAATCAGTGTGTGACTGAGGAGTAGCCACGTGGACCATCTCGACTCAGTGCGCATAAATAATCAATATACAAGTAGTCAGCATGGTGAACATGGTCAAGCTAGTACGACATGATCAATGCAGCAAATTCATGCTCAAAGCAAATGAATCAAATCACATTCAAATCGACAGAATTCAAGTGGGACAACAAAATAAATGGACAAGTGCAAAAAATTTCAGATCAGCCTAAATCAACCCAATGCAGCATGTTTTACATGGACAAGCAAGGTCAAGCAGTGGAGCTTTTTCAATGGCACAAGCATGGATGTATACAACATAGTCTAAGCAGCAAAACTCATGCTTCAAGAACAAAGGTGAACATTCAAGTGACAAGTACAAGCATTCATGAGGCAAGTTCAGGGAAATACATATCAACATGAACAATGAAAAAGCATAGCAGTTTTTACTTGGTTCCAGCAGCAAGAATCATGCACAACTTAGAGCAAAGCCATACAACATTTCAAGTGTCAAGAGAAGTAAGTATTCAAGTGAAGCAGGCAGCATGACAAGGCATGTCGAATGCAAAGACAACAAGTACAACCAATAGGTAGCTTAGGTAAGGAGGAAGTTCATGTTACAGCTAGCATATGATCATGTATATATGTACAAGTTTGCATATATAAATGGTGCAAGTATGATTCATGTCCGAGTACATCATTCAAGTTCAAATAGTTCAGGAAAGAACAAGTTACTCATCATGGGTGCACCAAATCTCAAGTACACATCAAACAAACAAGAAAGCAGTTTTTTTTAACTGATTTAAGAAATTAATGTTTTTTATGAATAATGGTGCAACTGTGTGAGAATTGTGGTGCAAGAAATCATACAAGAATGGATTATATCAGGACATAAAGCACTCAATGTTTTTCCAAATATACAGTGGCATAAATGATTTTTGGCAAGAGTTTAATTTGTAGAAAATCATACATGGAAGGTGTTTAAGTTTTCCAGAAACAACATAACTAGAGAGTGCTTTCAGTTTTCAATTCTACAATCCATAGCATGTTTTTTAAACTTCCTAAAACAAAGCTTTAATTCTAGAAATTCAGGAATCTATTTGAAAATGCATTCATTTTTTGGCAAGAGAATCCACAGTTTGGTTTGAGATAAGAAATCATTTTTTGATTTCAAATCTGTTTCCTGGAATCAATCTATACAATATTTGGCAAGAAGAAATCAGTGGAGCTGAATTTACAAGAAGGAATCAGTTTATGTGTTTTCAGAAACATGCAAGGGATTTAATTTGTTTCTGGATTTAAACAAAATCAGATTTAATCAAGCATGGCATGAATTGGAAAGTATGAAATTAAGGAGTCCATATTTGGCAACTTTTTTTTATTTAAAACATTTCCAGAAATCAGCAGCTAGTTCGAAAGTTTTTTTTTGGAAAACTGTAAATTCAGCAGATTATTTGAGGGTCAAAAACAAGTCAGAATTCATAGCCAACAATCACGCAAATTATTCAAGGCAACATTTCTCAAATTCATTCGAGGAAATCAGAAAGGGAAAACATCACACAATCAGGCCGAGAATTTCTAAATCAAAAGTGGAAGCAGGCGCAAAAACCAGACCAAATCACTTTCACGAAATCAGAGTTATTTTAGGGTTGCGATTACCCTATATATATTCTACACACAGATTCATCATTGGCAGAGAGAACATCGAGATCGAAAACCCACAAAATCATTTCCAAGCAATTAAAAAAAAATCAGAAAAACTCACATCTCAAATCAAGGTTTCGATCAGCCGCAATCCCAAATCAGAGCATCAGAGAACACCACTTGAAGCTCATCCGAGATTACATCTTCTCAGCAATTCAAGCAACCGAGATTCAATTTGGGATTCAAAGAGAAACCCTAGAAGTTTACCAAAGCAGCCGCCATTTTTTTTCTAAAGCAAGAGGATGGGATAAAATGAAAGCGGGTTGAACCATCTGACAAAGGGCCGGCCTACTTGAAGAACAAAGGGAGATGTTTTTAAGTCTAGGTTTTATTTGGTTTTAAGTTCCTATTTATTTTATTTTTGTTTTTATTTTTTTGTCTTTCAATTTCTTTTGTAATCAAACAAACAGGTTCTAGTGTCTGTAAAATACTAGGGTGATTCAGTCAGGGTGTTGACTGACAGTTGACAGAGTCTGTAAAATCTAGGTTACTGGTTACGGGGTTGTAATCAAGGGAAATATGATCGAGGGGATATCGATCAGTCTATGGTTTTGAGCGTAGGGTTAGGACAGGAGCAGGAGCTGCGAGTGTACATGGTCTTGTATGCGGGATCTGTTTATAACACCTAGTAGAAACCTTAGGAATGCAGCAGTAGGCAGGGTTTTGCCGAAGCTGGGTATATCTGTGTGTGATTTATTTTCTGCACTTTTATTTCTGTTGCATTCTGTGATCTGTTTATTATTTTAATATCCTGTCAGTTTTTCAATTCAGTTTAAAAATTGTGATAAACCCTATTCACCCCCCTCTAGGGTTAATCTAGATCCAACATATGGTTGATTCTCTATGTTGCTATGACTGTTTGGAATGATTTGCGATTATTTACCATCGAATGGCGTAAAACATTTGCTGGAAAAGTTGCAGAAAGTTATGCAGGGTTTCGGGTCGGATCAGATATGGGCTCAGATCGGATCGGTGGACTGGGCAAGAGAGTACGGATCGGACCGGAACCTGGCACAAGAGCATGCAAGGACAAAAACGAAGGCCATTAAAACCGAGTGGAGTTGGGATCGGATCGGAATGGCAGGAAGGTGTGGGATCAGATCTACGTGGACCGAACCGAAGCGAGAGATGCACCCAAACCGAACCGAGTTGGAGAGTGGCGTCCAAACCGAACTGAATGAAGGAGCTAAGCCAAACTACGATGGGGGATCTGAACCGAACCAGATGGAGAGACCCAAGCCAAACCAGAGGACCCGAACTGAACGAGAAATCTGAAGATGATGTATAGTCGAACCGAACCAGACTTAAGCTACTTCTACGCGACAACTCTTTTGAAGACCAACTCCAATTCGACGAAAACCCGAGATGCAAAGGAAGTCAAAATTGGAAGTAGAACTCAGGATCCAGTTGGGAACCAACGAGTTAACTTCATGAGTTGGGAATTGCTGCGGGACGTGTGCTAAGGGGTTGTCGATGTCTATGACTTTGGATCACTATGTATGGCAGGTACGTGGACAGATTCAGGGCCACAGTGGCCTACGTACGACTAGTGGGCTATAGACCAATGAAGTGGGGTCATTTGAAAAGGTTTGGTCATGATCCCATGGGATAAGTTTGGTGGTAGCAGTAGTTGTACAAGTCGAACTCCGTCATTACCTCGATGGGTCTAGTGATCAAAGTGGCGGATATCGTATGCTTTACGCACTGAGTGAGAGACGTGAGTATGGTTTCCCTGCTTGATTTGTTTGCCATCACTATGACATGCACACCCCCACCCCGTATTCTTTACACCATATGTTAGTGACACCTTAGAGTATTTTACAATATGTAGTGCTAACTCTTTGGTTGCAGGTCCAGGTTCAGGTATGGTTTAGTATACCTGTTATTGTTCTGTTTTGCTGCTTATTGCTCATACCAGACTTTTGTCTGACCCAGAGTTTTTTGTCTCTTCTTATTACTCTGGGTGCTCTCACGAGCAGACTAGAGACAGGTTAGCTGGTGATGCGCGAGTAGCTGTACCGGAGACGAGAAGGAGGCTTCCACGTATGATATATATATATATATCCTCCCTGTGTCGCTGCGGGTCACTACTTTGGGCATTAGCAGTGTACCTTTTCCTTTGCTTTGCTTTAGAGACAGTTGAAAAGTTGTAATAATGATGATGTGAAACATAAGCTGTGTTTGGATTTCCGCTGCTATGATGTTTAGTTTTAATTTCCAGCTTATGCACTGTCTCACCTGTTTTATGTCAAGTATGTTGTTATTATATTTTATTCCATGCGCTGTAAGACACTTTACAGGTTCTTGGTCAGTTCATTCTCTTCTTTCCTTTCTTTGGCGACCGTTCCGTGCTGGTCGGGCATGTGTACAGCGCACTTTCGGAAGAAATGTCGGCTGGTGCGGGGCGGGTCGTCACACTTGGTATCAGAGCTCTAGGTTGCGTAGTTAACCTAGGGAAAAACACCAGGGAGAGATAATACGTATATGAGAGCGCATATTTTTGATTATTTTGGTTTTCAAAAGCTATATATATACTATTAGTATATCTAAGGATGAAGTCGCACTGCACTGACACCACAAAGAGGATGGTTAATCGTTTCTCTGTACAGATTGAACGATGAGCCGATATACGAGGGGTGCTGGTAGAGGAGCCAACAAAGGGAATGCTCCTGACATGAGGGCTATGTTTACTGATTTCATGAGAGAGATGCTTAGGAATGTGCAAGGTGCAGCTCCCAATGCTGCAAATGGTGGTGGTGTAGCGGTGCAGGCGCCTAGGGCTGATTTCGCCAAGCTATGCAAGGATTACACTAGTCTTGGTGGAAAGCCGTTCCACGGGATGGAATCGGCTATAGAAATTCAGGATTTTTTTGATAGCTATGAGTGTATCTTCAAAGACTTAGGTATCGAGGATGCAATGAAAAGAAAGCTAGCTGCAAGGACGGGCAATGAATTGGTGGAACGCTATTAAGGCAGCTACCCCAAAGGATCAAGTTACGTGGGATCAGTTTAAGGCCCGATTCGGTGAAAAGTTTATCCCAGCTGCTCAGAAATCAGAGTTGTTTAGAAAATTTCTTGAGCTTAGGCAGAATGGTAGAGCTGTCTCGGAGTATATTGCTGAGTTCGATACTTTATCAAAGTATGAATAATCTCTTATCGACACTCCTGAGAAGAAGAATGAGAAGTTCATAACCGGCTTAGATCAGTACTTGGGGGAAAGGCTTATTAACCACATCGATGAGACTTTTGAATCGATTGTGGGGAAAGCTTTGAGATCGGAGAGTCTTTACCCTAAGTCGAAGACTAAGGTTGCATCTGCAGAGGAGCCAAAGCCGCAAGCAAGCAGTGGAGGCAAGAATGGTTCTCAGAATAAGAGAAAGCAGAATCAGAACAAGGATGGCCAGAAGAAAAAGAATAAGAAGGATGTTGAGTGCTTCAGCTGTGGTAAGAAGGGCCACTATGCCAAAGAATGTCGGGCCAAGCCAGCGGATAGGAAGTGCTTCAACTGTGGCCAAGTGGGACATCACAAGGACAAGTGTCTGCAACACCCTAAGTAAAAGCAGATTGTGAAAGCATATGCTATCAATGCTGTTCCTTCTTCGTCGAATGCCCCAAATGCGGCGGAGAAAGGAAAGAATGTGGTTAATCAAGTTATGCTTTCTGTTTATGATGTTCCTGTTCGAGTATTGTTTGATACCGGAGCTTCCAGTTCCTTCATATCTGGTGACCTGGTAGATAAGCTGGGATTGGAGCCCGAGATTGTCGATAGACCTTTAGTAGTGACGAACCCGATTGGTGGTTCGACTAACCTTAGCATGATTTGTCGTAATGTGGTCTTATCGAGTCATTGATGCATGTTTGTTTGTGATTGCTTTGTTTTGGGCTTTACTGGGTTTGGCATTATTTTGGGAGTCGATTGGCTCCAAAGATACGAGGTGGTGGTAGACTGTGAGGGCTTTTTGGTGACAGCTAGAGCGAATGATGGACAGAGGGTAGTGTTTGGTAGTATACCTAGTGATGGGGTAATGGCTAGTTTTCTAAATTCCCTCGACATCCCGCATGATGATTTGTCGGTTTTGCCCGTGGTTGGCCAGTATCCGGACGTCTTCGAGGAAGTGACCGGGCTTCCACCACATCGATAGATTGTGTTCCGTATTGATTTAGTGAAAGATGCCAGACCTATAGTGATGCCACTTCGTCGTATGGCGCCAAGGGAGCAGCGAGAGCTCGGGGTGCAAGTAAGCGATCTTTTGAAGAAGGGATTTATCAGAAGAAGTGTTTCTGAGAGGGAAGCACCAGTTGTGTTTGCTACCAAGGCTGATGGTTCCCTTCGATTGTGTGTAGACTACTGCGAGTTGAATAAGTTGACGAGGAAGAATAAGTATCCTCTACCGCGGATAGATGATTTGTTTGATCAGTTGAGTGACGCGAGAGTGTTCTCCCAGTTGGATCTCGCGATAGGTTTTCATCAGCTTGGAGTGGAAGCTGAGAGTATAGCTAAAACGGCATTTCGGACGCCGTCTGGATTTTATGAGTGGTTGGTCATGCCATTCGGGCTGACCAATGCACCAGCATATTTTGTGGATCTTATGAATAGGGTATTCAGAGATCAGTTGAATAAATTTGTTCTTGTGTTCGTGGACGATATACTTGTTTATTCAAGGACAGAGGAAGAACACAAGGAACATTTGAAGATAGTGATGGAGGTGTTGAGAAAACACCAATTGAAAGCAAAGTTTTCTAAGTGTCACTTCTGGAGGAGGGAAGTGAGATTCTTGGGCCATGTTGTTTCAGAGAATGGTATTGCCGTGGATCCTGCGAAGGTGGCTACAGTACAAGATTGGTCTATGCCCAAGAATGCAATGGACATAAGAAGTTTCTTGGGATTAGCTAGATATTATCGTAAGTTTATCCAAGACTTCTCCAAGATAACAGAACCGTTGACTCAGTTGACCAAGAAGAGTCAAGCTTTCGTCTGGGACGAAAAGTGCGAGAATGCATTCAAGATTCTAAAGGAAAAGTTAACATGTGCACTAGTGTTAGTCATTCCTAAGGGGAATGAAGAGATGACGGTATACACAGATGCATGTGGTACCAGACTAGGTGCTGTACTGATGCAAGGAGGTAGGGTTGTAACTTATGCAAGTCGGCAATTGAAACCGCACGAGAAAAGATACCCTACCTATGACTTGGAATTAGTAGCGATCGTGTTCGCATTGAAGATGTGGAGACATTATATCTTGGGAGAAAGATTTGAGCTGTTTACCAATCATAAATCGTTAAAGTATCTCTTCTCTCAGAAGGATCTAAATCTCCGACAGCAAAGATGGTTAGAATTCTTTGCTTCCTATGATTTCGATATCGCATATACACCAGGAAAGGGAAATGCGGTAGCTAATGCATTGAGTAGAAGACATGCCAGTTTATGGGCTATGTTTCTAGAATGAAAGCAACTGGAGTACATCACTGGGTATGATTTTAGACCAAAGTGCGAATTGGATCCATAAATTTTAGCAAATTTGACGATCAGACCCACTTTGATTGAGCGGATTGGTTCCAATCAGAGGGACGATCCTAACCTATTGGAAATCATCTCAAAGTTAGAGATGGATTGTGATGAGGAGATGAACAAGTATGGGCTTGATCGAGATGGATGGCTTAGAAAGAATGGAAGATTAGTTGTGCCCAATGTCAATGGACTGAGAGATGAAGTGCTTAGAGAATGTCATCACTCAAAACTGACTATACATCCCGGAGGTAACAAGATGTATCGAGACATGAAGCAGACCTACTACTGGGAAGGGATGAAAAGAGACGTTGGGAAGTTTATATCAAAATGCATGAATTGCCAGCTAGTCAAAGCTGAGCAAAAGAAGCCTATTTGTTTATTGCAACCATTAGAAGTTCCAGAATGGAAATGGGAACAAGTCTCAATGGATTTCATTGATGGGTTACCAAGAACTAGATCAGGCCATGATAGCATTTGGGTGATTGTGGACCGATTGACCAAGAGTGCAAGATTTATACCCGTCAAGTTGAATAGAACGACAACTAAGTTAGCTGAGCTATATGTAAAGTGGGTAGTGAGATTTCATGGAATTCCCAAAGGCATTGTGAGTGACCGAGATCCGTTGTTCACTAGTGGATTTTGGAAGAGCTTACAACAGGCGTTAGGATCAGAATTACACCTTAGTGCCGCGTATCATCCTCAAACCGACAGACAGTCAGAGAGGGTGAATCGAGTATTAGAAGATCTCTTGAGAGCTTGCATATTAGACTTTGGTGGATCATGGGATAACCATTTTCATCTAGTAGAGTTTGCATATAATAATAGTTATCAATCCAATATTGGTATGGCTCTATTTGAAGCTTTATACGGAAGACGGTGCAATTCACCATTATGTTGGTTAGAAATTGGTGAGAAGTTTGTGCTTGGACCATATGTGATAGGAGAAACTTCAGCTAAGATTAAGGTTGTCCAACAGCGAATGAAGGCTATCCAAGATAGGCAGAAAAGTTATGCTGATAAGAGGAGAAGAGAATTAAAGTTCTCCATTGGTGACTTGGTGTTTGTCAAGATTTCTCCATTGAAGAGCGTGATACGATTTGGCAGGAGAGGCAAGTTAGCACCAAGATTTGTTGGACCATTCCCAGTTCTCAAGCAAATTGGGAATTTGGCATATAAAGTTGAATTACCAGACAAGATGACAGGAGTTCACAACGTATTTCATGTTTCTCAGTTGAGGAAGTTCGTACAGACCCCGACGTGACTGTTTCACCTGATCAGTTGGATGATATCGAGGTTGAACCCGAGGCGGTTGGGAACTGCAGATCTATGCGTATTGTTGGGAACGATACGAAGCAACTTCGAATGAAAGCGGTGAAATTAGTCAAAGTTCAGTGGGGCGAGAATGAGAATGACTGTACTTGGGAGACAGAGGAGGGCATTAGGAAGACGTATCCAGAACTCTACGCCTGGTAAGATTTTAGTTTCGATTTAATCTTTCTGCATGCTAGGATAGGTTGTTTTGCATGTTTGACTGTTATATATGATTGGTAGGCATGCGGGATCCTTTGTATGTTTTGGGTTAAGGAATTTCGGGGACGAAATTTCTTTGGTGGGGGGGGGGGGGGGGGGGGGAGTGTAACGACCCGCATTCTACGCATCGAAGGATCGTAGGATATTTATTTCTTTCACATACGAAGACGTATGGTCATGTAATTTTGGGAAACGACTATTGGGGTCATTCCCCATGTTCATGATTTTTCCCGATTATTAAATTACCGTTTTGCCCCTAGCTGATCTTGTTTCGGCCATAACTTTTGATTGGAAAGGAGTTTTGACTTGAAACCACTTCCATTAGATCCGGATGATGGTTTACCTTTTCATAGAGTGGTCACAATAGCCAAACGGACTCACCATTTGGGAGATATGGCTGAAACAAGTTTCAGGTGGTGAAAAACAACTTAATTGGGCTTAACCGGGTGATTAACAGCTAGGCCCAAAGGGTAATTTTGGGATTAAGAGTATAAGAGGGCTGCTACGGTTTAGAAAACGAATTTTACTTCATTTTCCAGCCGCCTTTGACATTCCTCTCAACCTAGCAATGACCTCCACTTGCTAAAACACCCCAAATCACCTCCTAATCGCTAATTAAGACAAATCTACATCAAATCAAAGAGGATTAACGCAAGAATCGAGGTAGAACTGCTATATAGCCTTGGGAACAGCACCATAACAGAGATTTATTTCAGATCTAAAGTTAATTTGTGGCCAAGGTGAGTGATTTGCATAGTTCCTCACTAATTATGGTTAATTAAGGGTAATTACTGATAATTAGCGAATTTATACATGTTAAAAATATGGAAAAAATATTGATAAATTTCGAAATATTGTTTTAGGCATCTGTTAGAAGTTTGGGTTAATTTGGTTAAGTTTTGCTAATCCCAATGTTAGTTATGCTTAAACATGCTTAAGGGAAAATGTGGGGTTTTGGCTATGTTTGATCCATTTTAGCATATCATATTGTTGTTTGGATGTTTATGGTTAATTCTCTATGTTTCTATGACTATTTGGAATGATTTGTGATTATTAAGAAAAGATAGATTAGCCGAAAACGCCGTCGAATGACGTTAAATAATTGCTGGAAAAAGTTGTAGAAAGTTGTGCAGGGTTTCGGGTCGGATCGGATATGGGCTCAGATCGGATCGGTGGACTGGGCAAGAGAGTACGGATCGGACCGGAATCTGGCACCCGAGGATGCAAGGACAAAAAGGAAGGCCATTAAAACCGAGTGGAGTTGGGGTCGGATCGGAACGATAGGAAGGTGTAGGATCAGATCTACGTGGGCCGAACCGAAGCGAGAGAGGCACCCGAACCGAACCGAGTTGGAGAGTGGCGTCCGAACCAAACCGAATGAAGAAGCTAATCCAAACGACGATGGGGGATCCAAATCGAACCGGATGGAGAGACCCGAGCTAAACCAGAGGACCCAAACTGAACGAGAAATCTGAAGATGATGTATAGCCGAACCGAACCAGACTTAAGCTACTTGTACGCGACGACTCTTTTGAAGACCAACTCCAATTCAACCAAAACCCGAGATGCAAAGGAAGTCCAAATAGGAAATAGAACTCAGGAACCGGTTAGGAACCAACGAGTTAACTTCATGAGTTGGGCTTTGCTGCAGGACGTGTACTAAGGGGTTGTCGATGTCTATGACTTCGGATCACTATGTATGGGAGGTACGTGGACAGATTCAGGGCCACAGTGGCCTAGGTACGACTAGTGGGCTATAGACCAATGAAGTGGAGTCATTTGAAAAGGTTTGGTCATGATCCCATGGGATAAGTTTGGTGGTAGCAGTAGTTGTACAAGTCGAACTCCGTCATTACCTCGATGGGTCTAGTGATCAAAGTGGTGGATATCGTATGCTTTACGCACTGAGTGAGAGACGTGAGGATGGTTGCCCTGCTTGATTTGTTTGTCATCACTATGTCATGCACACCCCCACCCCGTATTCTTTACACCATATGTTAGTGACACCTTAGAGTATTGTACAGTATGTAGTGCTAACTCTTTGGTTGCAGGTCCAGGTTCAGGTATGGTTTAGTATACCTGTTATTGTTCTGTTTTGCTGCTTATCGCTCATACCAGACTTCTGTCTGACCCAGAGTTTTGTGTCTCTTCTTATTACTCTGGGTGCTCTCACGAGCAAACTAGAGACAGGTTAGCTGGTGATGCGCGAGTAGCTGTACCGAAGACGAGCAGGAGGCTTCCACGTATGATATATATATAGATATCCTCCCTGTGTTGCTGCAGGTCACTACTTTGGGCATTATTAGTGTACCTTTTCCTTTGCTTTGCTTTAGAGACAGTTGAAAAGTTGTAATAATGATGATGTGAAACATAAGCTGTGTTTGGATTTCCGCTGCTATGATGTTTAGTTTTAATTTCCATCTTATGCACTGTCTCGTCTGTTTTATATCAAGTATGTTGTTAATATATTTTATTCCATGCGCTGTGAGACACTTTACAGGTTCTTGGTTAGTTCATTCTCTTCTTTCCTTTCTTTGGCGACCGTTCCGTGCTGGTCGGGCATGTGTACAACGCACTTTCGGAAGAAATGTCGACTGGTGCGGGGTGGGCCGTCACAACAAGTTCTGGTGACTGGATTTAAACTATACACTTTGGATAATCCTACATATACCGTTCAATCATATTTTCTTGTTTATTAGGTTACTTGGGTTAATAGCACTCAAGGCTTATACACACGTCGTACCCATTTACTTCCCATTTGATTAACCTAATACTGTATATATGTAGCTACCCCCAATATTAAGGTACACCCTATGGTACACCACTCGCACAGCCTCCACCGGAATGCCATAGAAATGTGCTCAGTCCCACATCCTACGTCGGAGTGATGTATGGATCTCTATATAACAATGTTACGTTTCGCATATACCTGTCAGTACTATATGTATTATTATTTCTTATATACTATTTTGACGATATATTCAGCCTGTAGAAAAATCTATCGAGATTTGCATGTATAACTCCCTGAATATATATTAGCCCTTGAATATAAATAATCTCGTGCAAACTACTCGAGTCTTATTTCTAAACAAATCATTAAATACTAAACTGGATGGGGTTTGGTGTAGTCCAGAGTTTTATTTCTAAATGTATCCCACCAAACTTTACTCTACCCATCAACTTTTCCATTATCACCTGCAATATAACAATTATATTATGAATATGATGATATATATATATATATTCATAACCTGAAGTTCAACTGCGTAAAAAGTGCTCAGGTGAATACATGATAATTCATTTTGGACTAAAAAATATACGATTATAAATCCATGTTAAAAAGCAGAGAATTAAATGAATGGCATCACTAACATAGATATAACATTACAAGCATTAAATTTAGTTTGCATTTTATTTGTAGGATGGTAAATAAATAAAAATTTCCAATGTTCATATGTACATGACTGCAGTGTTATGTTATAATCAAGCAACTATAATAAAGGTATATCAATTCAATTCAAAGCATACAAACAGTAGTCGTAACTTTTACCTAACATGATATACACAGCCAATATATGCATGCATGGACCCCTATGCTCCCCTTATCCATGTTTTTTGATCAATGAATACGAGTGCTAGCTAAGTAATTGACTCACCAAGCTTCTTTTCTTTCTTATGGTTGTACGTGCACATGCAAACTGGAGAGCATCACAAACTTTTAAGCAAATACACTGATAAATTATGCTTTCTAGTACTAAACTTAGTATCTGTATAAACTTCCTTCTCCACAGAAAACTACTGTTTGAAAAAGATAATGTTGGGAATATATAATCCCTATGGTATATATTACTATTATGTGACCCATCTCGTAAAGCTATACACAGTAGTTCTCAATTTTACCAAGTGCAAAGTATACAAGTAATTTTCATTTATCCGATTACTTTCGCTTTCTGGGAAACGATTCAAAAGTTCAGTAAAATTGGGTAACGTGGAAAACATATATTTATTTGATAAAAATATACTTAAATAACAGTTATACTACTTTAAAATGAAGTCAACTATTTGGATCATAGTTTTGAAAGCCGTGCCACAAGTCGAACCGTGATAGTCGAAAGTCGAAGGTTTTGATGGTCAGACCGATCAAATTTTAAGAGCCGTAGACAAAAGGTATCCTACTAACAAGAAAAATCTTGAACAAAATTAAGTTCAAAGCGGTTTTAGTGGACTCTGGGCTGGATTGGTTCACGGTTTGCGGTTCTAATGGCTGAACCGCCGATTCGGTCCAGTTTTTTAAACATTGATTTGGATAGAATTTAGCTACAAAATGCATTTCCTGTGTGTTGCATTTGCAATGTATATGTCATTCAAATGATTTACAAGAAAATAAACTAGAAAATTTTAGTAGTTTTTCTAACTAATCTATCAACCTTACATTTTGAATTTATCATTCTTCGTTGGTACTTCACAATGCAAAATGCAAAACTCATTTTTCTACTAAAACCTTACCTTTGTTTCTAAACAGCTTATCAAAAAATGAAGGTTAAATTACAATTTCCCTTATAAAGGTGCAAACTAAATTGTGATTTTAGACTAAATAAATAGAAACTTGATTTACAAAATCATTGCTACATGGATTTTTTTCCAACCACTTTAGAAATAGACTTATACATAACACTTAATGGATATAATGTTCATATATACTACTGATTGAACATCACTAAAAAAATATATTTCAGTTCAGCCTTGTAGACCCAAAAGTCAACATGTAAAACTCAAATTTCATTTCATTTTTAGAGGGAAAAAAATCTATTTATCAGCCACAATGTTTTTATTATTAAGTAGTAAATCAAGCAAACCAATATAAGTCATCTTCAAACTATAGAAGTGCTAATCATCCACCATGCACCCAATTTATAGTTTGTTTTTTTTGTTACAATGTGATGAAACCAAAACCCAATTTAGAGCAAACTTAGGAATCACAGTATAAAATTCAATAAAAAGTTGCCACTGGATGTTATAAAAAATAACTTGGTAAGATCAACGTAACATGATTAATCATTAGAGTATGTATTGATTAATCGTCAGAAGTGTAATTATTATGTACGTTATGATTTTTGTGAAAACTTAATTAACAAAAATTTCCAGAAAACAGACTATGATTTAGACTATTCTTTGCAAATGACATTTTGCAATTTTTTTTCCTTCTAATACTAACTTCTATAATTCAATTCAACAATAGGAATTAATAAAAAGATAAATTAATAGGCACGCACAAACTAACCTTTTTCTGGCAAGTGTTTGATTTTCCTAACCAATACTTTGCATGGAATAGACAAGAAATCTACAAGCCAAAATGCATTCATAAGATTGATATGTAGCAAAAAAGTTCAAAATTTATAACATTTTACCAACCACATTCTTATCGAAAAGTAGCACTTGACTGAAAGCACCCACAAATTAGAGCTGCCAGTGTCTAAAATGAATGTAAATTTTGTGGAGGCATACCAATACCAATCTCTCAGAAATGATGAGCGTTCAAGTAATTCTTCAATGAGATGATATCAGAAGACTCGGACCGATCGCTTATATCATTTTTTAAGGACTCAATTTTGTTACTAGACAGCCGTGCTGCAACTCTCATATTTTCATCTAGTGGAATTTTCTTCAAGTTCATCCTAATTAGGCCTTCTGCAGAAGCATGAAGGACTATAGTAAATACGAGCAAAGAGAGGACGAGGACTGAAAGAAATGGTCTATTTGATATTTCCATGGTGACCTATATATTAAAATTTATGTCAATGAAAAATAAAAATTATAAATACAATTTCAATGGTGTTACTTCTTTTCATTTTAAGGTTTTAAAACTTTGAAAATCCTGTTGAAAGAAAGGGTATTGTAAGACCTACCCGCACATAAATACAAATGATTTTTACCTTACGATAACCAAAACATTTTTGATATCAAAATCCAATGATATTATAATAACGTCTAATCAAACAAATAAACATCTAGAAGAACGCTTGCATCTCACGCTCTACATACATAGCATGAAATCAAAAACCACAGGGTGCTTTTTGGAAATTGGATTCCAAATATGACAAGGTATGGTACCACCTCCCGATCAATGTACACTAGTGGGGATACACTGTGTGATAACCCCAAACTCCCATTGTACGAAAGCAAGGATAATCATTGGAATATAACACATAAACAATAACAACATAACAGAAATATAGAATTACAGTAAATAATGTACATCAAATTACACTGTAAATAATATATCATCAGAGTTAGACGGCATAATAGGATGATACTTAGTACATAATACCGTTTTCAACTTAATATAAAATGTCTGCAGCAGAATCAAACATAATACACTAAATGAAGTCTGAACAGCATAAAAGAAATGATAGGATCCATCTTCAACTCCATAGCATCCAGAATGAATTTGCTAAAACCTGTATACAAGGCTACCCGTGTGGAAAAGAGGGCGCCTGAGTTTGCAAAGTGAAACAAACTACGAGTTAGTCATGAGACTGGTATGAGAAATCTTATTAAACCTATTTAATAATAAGGCTAATCACAGGACCACGCCGCTAACGCGGAACGGGTTTACTCCACTGGATTGCCAGTGCATACATAAAGTAAATTGTTAAACAACGTAATGCTTTTTAGAAAAATGAAACCATTATAAGACTCAAGTCCCATCACACAATGCAACGCAAACCGGTGGATAGAGTTTTACCTTATAGTGGTAAAAAATGCTTGATGCGATAAATCAGATTTGATATTATTGTTATTGTATATGTGTTTTTCAATCATAATGTATCAATCATAGATGGCATAGCTACCATATACTATGTCGTCGTACTAGTTTTACAATTAAAACCGTATGGTGTCGTATTGGAAGTTGGATTTCGATCATGAACCAAGGCAAGGGATCGTCCTTATCGATTTCGAGACATTATATCCCATGTCTCAGGACTTAGACGCAGGTGAGCCCTTAGGAGCGCTAGGGCCGGTCCACAAATATTTTAGTAGATTGGTTATGCCTGAATAATACGTTTCCTCGCCCTATGGGGCATAAATAAAAAGCCACTAGGGACTCAAATCCGAGGTACCTCGCTTTCAATCGTTCACATAAGTAAAAATATCTGGGCTTGTAAAACCCAGACACCACTTCTAGCTAGAAATGAACGCATGTTCTCTGCAATGACCCAACTTTTGAACACATCGGAAGTCGTGCCATTAATAAGAATATGAATAGGTAGAAGATAAATCACAGAAAACAACAGAATCTCACAGCGGAAATTTCACAAAGGATAATACTTTATAATATTACGCATCAGTACATGTTACATCAAAACATCATATGTCTAGTGATACAACCCATTCATAGTAATTATACATAACATTCACGACTAACTTGCAGACTTATTTATACAGTAGATAAGGTAGGTAGACCAGGACATTGAAAATCTTCATTCAGCTTCACAAGTTTCATCAAATCCTGATTCACTTGTCTATTCATAACAAGTGTTATGAATACCCAAGAGTTTAAGGGAAAACACAAAAAAAAACTCCGGGTTAGTCAGGGGACTGGTATGAGTAAACAGTTTAAAACAGATAAAAGAAAATATCTCATAAGACCACGCCGTGAATACGGAACGAGTTTTTACCTTATGAGATCAAACACTTTGTATACTTTAAACCAGATATTATCATAGTGTCTATTTGGTTTTCACGAATAATTTAGAATCTAGGAGAATGCTTGCATCTCACATTCTCCGATATAGTATACAAAATAAAAAGCGCTTGGCACTTATGGAAATTGGATTTCCAATTATGACAAGGTATGGGACCACCTCCCGATGATGTATCTCTAGAGGCAAATACACATGGGTTTAGCAAGAACGTCTTGCAACCCGACCCTCACATGACCGACCACTTATTCCTCTTGAGTGTATCGAGTGTATATCACCAATGGTTGTGTAGGGCAATCATTCCCGAATGTGCAGAATTGATAGATTTAGAAACAAAAGAAATTACTCTAGATAGGTGACGCTACACCCTAATGGGAGCGACCCAAATAGCCATGCTGCCTGCCCGATTTTTGTCATTTCCCTCGGTGTGGGGCTTGAGGCTAGACTTACCTTTGTATTTCACAGTTTATTTCTTTGAATGCCACATCGTCAAAACTTCCCGATCACTAATTGACTTTCTCAAAAATATACTATATGTATACGGCGAGAGAAACGAATTCCTGTACCACCATATAAATACATTTGAAAAGATCAATGTACGTGATCAGTTAGAATTACTTTGTCAGACATTCTCCATACGAGTTGTCCTGGGACTGGACAAACCGAAGGTACTATATAAAAATATTGTCCTTGCATAACGCCGTCTTTAAATTTAAACATCTCTGACATTCAACGTATAATCACTAGAAATTTATCTGGCCTCTTTGAAATGATTGACAATCATTTTTCTTTTAAATTAAATTCCTAATATAAACAGATAAAATACAGTTCATATTTATACCATTACAGAACAGTATATTACCAGTTATGTTGTGACATGGATTTTTTTGACTTACAGATTAGAATTTGGCAAATTTTAATAAAATATTCCTTTTTTATCATTTTAAACCAAATATTTTATAAAATCAAATTTAAATTATAAACTAAAATTATAATCATTGTCACTTCTGCATTTCTCGACAACATTTCACCCAATCCTGATTCACCTTTCTTTCCACTCGGCTTATTGAAAGAAAATGTTATTTTAATTTTACTTTATTTATTTCCCATTATAAGTTAAATTATAATTATTAAAAATTTGTATTTTTAAATTTAAACTAAAGTTTGAAAAAAAATCCTATTAAAACTAGAGTACCAAACCTTAAAGTACCACATTATATTAACTAGGATTTTCTAGCCCAATTAACTTTAGTTTTCCGCGAGCCAAACAAAGCTCCAGACATGACAAGTACCACGTTCAAAACCCACTTGAATTCGGCTTGATCCCCCTTGGTTTTCAAAGTATCAAGTTGCCCGAACCCAAAGTACCACCCTTATTTCTACCATGGTTTTTATGTTTGATCACAAGAAAAATACAGCGTCACTCTCCCTTGATCACGTCCAGGCTTGTGCACGTGCACAGTCGCCACTGTCGCTTCCGCCACCCAACGACCGGCTACGCAAGTTTCTCCTCCTCCCCTGATCATGTTGCCAAACCCCACCGGCCTTATCTCGTCGTCGATCAGAAAAACACCGTGCCACCATATTTTCAACAAAACCGCGTCATCGAAGAGAATGGCTACTGCGCCTCGTCAGGACCACGAGCCACCACCACCTTGCTGCCACACTACCACCATGCTCCGACGCTCCTATACCCCCTGTCCGCACCTCCATATCCCCTCCGATGAAAAGCAGTTCCCATGAATGTCAACCGAACCCATAAACCATATTAAACCCTATTTTCTTCGATTTCACAAAATCATTACATTTGAAAATTTGTTTTGCAGTTTTTCCCTGAACCCTTGAACCCAGATGAAGCTCCACCATCAATCCCGTGGCCTCCCATGTTTTAGATGATCGGAATTTGGACGGTTTTCAATTTCTGATCATCTTCGAATTTCCGATTATACAGGCCATTAAAAATCATGAGACCACTTTCTAAAATCATCATTTTCTACTAGGATTCGATTCATATATTTAGTTTGATTTAAAAACAGTTTTGAAAATCTGATCATACAGAGAGCTACAATTGTAAATACTATGTTTCTGTTTTGTATACAGGGTATGTTTTAAAGTAAATTGGTCCTTTTAAACTATTTTAAAGCTACTGAAAATGGTTTTGTAAACAGAATAATATTTTACTTCTACACCTAACATGAATTAACAGATCAATTAGATGGTGTATAGTTCAAACAGAGAAAAAAACAGAATATAGTAATCACTAAGTATCAACCAATTTCTAAACCATTAGCCCTTAAGATTTGAGTGACTCACAACCATTGTTCGATCAGATCAAAACATGTAATAACAAAGCATATTATTCACACAAGTTCAGCACAACAAGATCTACTTCTAGTTTTCAAAATAGGGAGACACAGTAAAGAATTCTTGTTTAAAAATTTACTCACAGGAAAGCTTGAATCCCTAGGCTTTATTTTTCCTCTTCCTGATCTTATTAGAAGGACTTGTGTTGTGTAGGAATGTGTGTGTTTTCATGTCCTTATATAGTGGTGAGAAATGATAAAATACTGGTGCAATTAATGCCTGATGTGAAAACAGAAAAACAGCTTTTTGCTGTGACAAATGATTGACAAAATAAAAATGCTTTCTCTCTCAAAATCCTTGCATACTCTCCTATATTCACATGGCATTTTCCAGCCTAGATACCATCTGAAAATACCCTAAGCATTGTACTAAAACTCTTCTTATTGGCCTTCAAAGAACATCACATTAAATATTCTATGTACCCTTATTCTTTCTACCAATCTTCTTCTTGGTTTTTTACAAAATACTGTGATCATTTATGTACCATAAACACTCAGAAAATATTGAGCTTTCAAACCATATTTCTCACATGTCATATTTGATTTAACAAGAATTTGTTTTAAAATACAAACTTGCCTTCCAAGTGGTGTCAAAATCTAAAAGTTTTTGTACATCAAAATCCATTTCATGTGAAGAAAATACATAGAAAATACTTAGAAAAATCTATGGTGTTGAACTCAACTAGTGTAGGTAAGATCTATGATGTATAAGCATGATTTTGTAGATCTTTGGTGTACATGTTCATTGACAAAATGGCCATGGTCTTGAAAATAGAAAAGAACTGTATTTTCATAAAATCAATTGATAGGAAAGGAAAAGATTGCAAAACTGAAAATGATTTTATTCTAAAATGATTTCGGCATGTGCCAAATCTTCCTTAAGATCCTACTTGCTAGCATCTGTAGTGTATGTGATACATGGATGAGAACATGATTTTACAAGGGGATTTGACAATACATGTTTATGATTCAATGCATATCAAAATTCCAATATTTTCCTTGCATTGGTTTTAAGAATAAAGAGGTGATTAAACATGTTTTAGGCAAGGTGTTTAATCATGTTTAAAAGAGTTTGCCAAACTAAGGTTTTAAAGCTTTTTGAAAAATATGAACAAGTGTTTGCAAAGGCATGACATTTTTTAAAAATTAGCTATGCAAAAGTGTTATTTAACATACATTTAAAAATATGAATTTTAAACAAGTGCTATCAAAAATATGCTATCATACTATACATAAGAAAAATGCAAATTTTAGTCTTTGACATGTTTTACAATATTTAAAGCCATGATTTAAAATTTTATTTGTGAATACATACTCAAGATCAAACAATATTCATGTTTGCGATCGACGTAAAAACCGGCTCATTACAATTTACCCCCTTTATAAAAATTTCGTCCTCGAAATTTGTATACAGAAGATAAGCAAAAGATAATATATATCATATAATACGTCAAACTGACAACAACAAAATTCAAGTACTATACTTGACTAATATCGAGTTATAGACTACAGCAAAAT
This sequence comes from Allium sativum, assembly GCA_030737875.1. Taxonomy (NCBI): domain Eukaryota; kingdom Viridiplantae; phylum Streptophyta; class Magnoliopsida; order Asparagales; family Amaryllidaceae; genus Allium; species Allium sativum. The sequence continues at coordinate 162,535,009 of CM060925.1, forward strand.
GCGAGTACTACTATAATATACATATCTGCCATACTACTACTATATATACAATACTAGTCCGTCTGTCCTACTCAGAACTGCTACTAATCTCTATGACTTCCTCATCATCGGAAATGATGATCATCTCCTCGTAATCTGAGATGATAACCACATCCTCATTATCTGAAATGCTAATCACATCCTCACTGTCTGATATATCGATCACCTCAACTGCCTCCTTGATCTCCTCAGGAACATCATCATCTGAATGCTCTATGATCTCCATAGGAGAAGGTGGGTATAGCATCATATCAGGGTAGGCATAATCCATATCATAATCTATAGGTATCCCCATATCATAACCCATGAGTGGCTCCATATGTCCTCCATTAGCCAGATACCGTGCCATCTCCTGAGCTAGCTGTTCCAATAGGACAACTAACTGTCCATCCATAGGTGCTAGTGGTGCCTGAATCCATGGCTCATATTGTGGCTGAGCAAGTGGAATGTCCTCCTCAGGCTGTGGCTGAGCAAGTGGAATGCCCTCAAGTGGAATGTCCTCCTCCGGCTCCTCCTGCGGATCCTCCTTGGGCTCCTCATCCGGATCCTCCTCGGGCTCCTCCTCCGGATCCTCCTCAGGCTCCTCCTCCAGATCCTCCTCAGGCTCCTCCTCCGGATCCTCCTCAGGCTCCTCCTATGAATCCTCCTCGGGCTCCTCATCATCTATATCATCGTCATCTCTGTCATCTCCACTGCTGTCATCATCTCCATCATCTCCACCATCTGCTCCCTCACCTACAGAGTACTCCACCTGATCATCATCTCCCTCATAACCTCACTCCTGAGGAAAGTCCCTACTGTCCTCCTCAATGGAAGACTCTCCCTGGTATATGTCCGACTCCTCAGTGTCTACATATCATCTAATCCCCTCATCATCCTGAGTACTTACAAGCTCATGAATACTGATGCCGGTGTGCAGTCTCAATCTCTGTAATGGGGTCAGTCTCTTCCTAGCCGTCCTCTTAAAGATCGGTGCCATCTGGAAAAGAAACAAAGAACAAATTTCAGTACAAGTGATAGCAAACTGAAAGAGTTCATAAGCCCTACGAATGATAAGTCCTCATAACATCCATAATCCAAAATTCCATTTCCAGACAAAAGATAACATCCATACAAGCCATATAATACCATCATACATAGGATACATCCAAATCAAACCTAGGATAACTAACACCTAGTTCACAACAAACTCCGGGTAGAATTCCTTGATGTGCTTCTCCGTTTCCCAAGTACAGTCATACAGATTCTCACTCCACTATATCTTAAAAAGTTTCACAACCTTATTCCGAAGTCGCTTTTCTTCTTTATCCACCACATAGACCGGATATCTAACCACAGTCAAGTTTGGTTCAATCTCAAAATCTTCCTTAACCAATGGTTCTAGAATCAAAGACGGGTCGTGAACACATTTGCGGAGATGAGACACATAGAAAACATTGTGAATTCCAGCCATTCTTTCAAGTAATTCCACCCTGTAAGCAAGAGATCCAACCTTCTCAAGAACACAGAAAGGTCCCACGTATCGTGGAGCTAATTTCCCTATCTTACCAAATCTGACTGTTCCCTTGATTGGTGAAATTTTCACAAACACAAAGTCTCCAACAGAAAAATTCAGATCCCTTCGTCTTTTGTCTGCATAGCTTTTCTGTCGATCCTGGGCCTCCTTCATTCGACTTTTAACTAACTCATCCTTCTCAGTTGCTTCTCGAATCATATCTGGTCCGAGAACAAGTGTATTTCCTAACTCTACCCAACAAGTTGGTGATCTGCACGGTCTACCATAGAGAGCTTCATATGGTGCCATGCCTATATTTACTTGGTAGCTGTTGTTGTAGGAGAATTCAACTAGATGTAGGTGATCATCCCACGATCCTCCAAAGTCAAGGATACATGCTCTTAGCAGGTCCTCCAATATCCTATTTACCCTTTCTGTCTGGCCGTCTGTCTGGGGATGATAAGCAGTACTTAAATTCAGCTTAGTTCCCAAAGTTGTTTGGAGTGCCTCCCAGAATTTACTGGTGAAAATGGGGTCTCTATCACTTATAATACTTACTGGGAATCCATGTAATCGCACAATCTCCCTTATAAAAATTTCGGCCAACGAAGCTGCAGTCCGAGTTGGTTTCACCGGAATAAAATGCGCACTCTTCGTCAGTCGATCAACTATCACCCAAACTCCTTCATATCCCTTCCTGGTCTTGGGTAGACCATCGATGAAATCCATCGATATCATTTCCCACTTCCAGTTATAAATCTCTAAAGGTTTCAGTATTCCTACTGCTTTCTGGTTATCACCCTTTATTTGCTGGCAGCATAGACACTGATTTATATAAGCCAGAATATCTCTCTTCATCCCAGGCCGCCAAAATACTCGCCTCATATCTCTATACATCTTTTGTACTCCTAGATGAATACTCAGCTTTGATTTATGGAATTCTGCCAAAACTTCTTGCCTTAATCCATCAACATTAGGAACACACAACCTTCCATTTATTCTGAGAATACCTTGGTCATCCACTTCAAAATCTGACTCCCCTCCTTTTATAACTCCTTGAATTAACTTCTCCAGATTCTCATCTCTCCGTTGATTTTCCATTATCCTCCCTTGATGTACCGGGGTAGCTTCTAGAAGAGATAAGATCGCATTTCTGCTGAGAGCGTCTGCTACGACATTTGCTTTCCCTGGTGTATAGATAATATTCAAATCATATGACGCAAGGAATTCCAACCATCTCTGTTGCCTCAAGTTGAGATCTTTTTGAGAAAACAGATATTTGAGTGGTTTGTGATCTGTGAAAAGCTCGAACTTCCCTCCTAACAGGTAGTGTCTCCACATTTTTAATGCAAAAACAACCGCCAATAACTCTAGATCGTGTGTAGTGTAATTCTTCTCATGAATATTTAATTGTCTACTAGCATACGCAACCACACGTCCATTCTGCATTAGTACTGCACCGAGTCCCACTCCACAAGCATCAATATAAACCTCAAATCTACTTTTCCCATCGGGAACAACAAGAACTGGTGCTTTTGTCAATTTCTTCTCTAACTCCTTGAATGATTCTTCACACTTCGGAGTCCATATAAATTTCTCACCCTTCTTTGTCAGCTTAGTCAGATGAGAAGAAATCTTAGAATAATCTTGGATAAATCTCCTGTAATATCCTGCTAATCCCAAGAAACTACGGACCTCCGTTGGTGTTCTGGTTTGCTTCCATTGTTGCACTGCCTCAACTTTGATTGGGTCTACAGAAATACCATCTCCATTCACAATATGCCCCAAAAATCTAACTTCAGCTTGCTAGAAATTACATTTAGAGAACTTCGCCTTCAATACATTCGTCCTTAGAGTCTCCAATACCACTTTAAGATGATATCGGTGCTCTTTTTCTGTCTTTGAAAAGATTAAGATATCATCGATAAAAAGTAGGACGATCTTGTTTAGAATCTTCCTAAAGACACGATTCATCAAATCAACAAAATACGCAGGTGCATTGGTTAATCCTAATGGCATAACTAACCATTCATAAAAGAAATCCGGGACTCTGAAAGCAGTTAAAGGAATAATATCTTGTGCAATTCTTAACTGATGGAATCCTGTAGCAAGATCCATTTGAGAAAACACCGTAGCTCCATTCAACTGAACAAAGAGATCGTCAATTCGCGGCAAAGGATACTTATTCTTGATGGTCACTTTATTTAACTCCCTATAGTCAACGCATAATCTTAGTGATCCATCAGACTTAACCACAAAAACTACCGCTGAACCCCAGCTTGAAAAACTTGGCCTAATCAATCCTCTGGCCAGTAAATCTTGAGTTTGCTTCTCGAGTTCCATGACTTCTTTTGGTGCCATCCGTCTTTTTGGTTGAACGATTGGTCTAGTCCCTGGAATTAGATCGATGCAGAACTCTATCTCTCGATGTGCATGTAAACTCTTAACTTCTTCAAATACATCAGAGAAATCTCTGACTACTTTTAATGTCCCCAAATTCTCTTGCAGTGCTTCCAAAGCATACAAGAAACTACACATATGAATACCGGGTTTTCCACACGGTATCCTAGCTTTGCTCCCAATATTGGTTATCTAAGTTACGATTTCTTTATCGCATTTAATCTTAGCTTCGAATTTACTCAACCAGTATATTCCAAGTATAAAATTAAATCCTTTGAAATCCAAAACGTAGAAATCGAAGAGAAAGGAATGAGAAAGGTACGAGAGTGCCACATTATCGCAATACATTTTAGTTCAGTTTTCCCGCCAATAGGATTAGACATGCAAATTGGGTTCGGGGAAATTTTTGGGATAAATCGGAATTTTCCTACCATGCCAGAAGAAATGAAACTATTCGAGGCGCCAGTGTCAAATAAAACACGAACATCAATACCATTTAAATCAAAAGTACCTTCGAGAACTCCCTTGCCTTTCATATCTTGGGAAGTTGATGGTTCACTTTTGATAGCATATACCTTTGGTTGTTGTGCCTTCTTCATGAGTGGACAGTCTTTAACCAAGTGCCAAGGCTGATGGTAGTTGAGACACAAAGTCTTCATCACCATTGCATTTCCAGGGCCTTGCTGCTGTTTCCGAGATGGTTGTTGTTGCTGCTGGTTTTGCTGTGGCTTCTTTGCTACTGGTTTGGTACAGAACTTGGCAATATGTCCTTTTTGCAAACAGTTGTGGCATTTGGTGTCCTTGAATCGTTCTTTGGCCTTTTCTCCCATCTAAGGTACTCCTTTGTTGTTGTTCCAATTCGGGTTGAATTTCCTTTTGTTTGGATTCTCACCACTAGGTCCTCCTGTCTGTGCTGCTTTTGCAACCGACTTCTTACCCTCCAGTGCCTCATAACGAACTGCCATATCAACAAGATCAACAAAAGGAATCTTGAGATGTCCAATCATCTGAACTTGCAGGCTATCCTTTAATCCTGCTATGAACATTTCATTTTTCTTGAGTGGGGTGTTGATCAGTTCTGGCCCGAAACAGGAAAGTGCATTGAATTTGTTCTCATATTCAGATATTTTCATGTTCCCTTGTTTGAGATCGATGAAATCCCGATACATCCTCGTTTTTCCAGTTACAGGCAGAAATTGCGCTTCAAATGCTTCTTTGAATTTGTTCCAAGTAAAATCTTCTTCAGGAACATTTGCAGTTTGAGCGTCCCACCAGATTACAGCAGCTTCTTGGAGTGGCCACGAAGCTAAGAGACGTTTCTGCTCGTTACTCAACTTCAATCCTTTGAAAATCCTCTCACAGGACCTCAACCATGCTTGAACCTCACTAAAAGACTCAGTCCCTTTGAATAACTTTCCTCCCAGAGTTGTATACTCCTTACAAATAGTTGCAAAGCTCTTATCCTGTTGAACTGGTGCAACTTCCTCCACTGTTTCACCTTTGTCTTGGGATCCAGTAGTATGACCAGTAATAGTGGAAGACCCTCTAGCTCGACCTCTTCGTGCACGGGTACTCATACTTAATTCCCTGAATATGACAGGTCGATAATCAAAACTCGATCAGATATAACTAAGTTAGGTATATCATCCAAGTTGATTTATTAAATTTTATAAAAATACGCTCTCTCACACTCACCCAAAGCCTAGGTAAACAATAACCTAAGCTCTGATAACAACTGTAACGACCCAACTTTCGAACACATCGGAAGTCGTGCCATTAATAAGAATATGATTAGATAGAAGATAAATCACAGAAAACATCAGAATCTCACAGCGGAAATTTCACAAAAGATAATACTTTATAATATTACACAGCAGTACATGTTACATCAAAACATCATATGTCTAGTGATACAACCCATTCATAATAATTATACATAACATTCACGACTAACTTGCAGACTTATTTATACATTAGATAAGGTAGGTAGACCAGCACACTGAAAATCTTCATTCAGCTTCATAAGTTTCATCAAATCCAGATTCACTTGTCTATTCATAACAAGTGTTATGAATACCCAAGAGTTTAAGGGATAACACAAAAAATAAACTCCGGGTCAGTCAGGGGACTGGTATGAGTAAACAGTTTAAAACAGATAAAAGAAAATATCTCATAAGACCACGCCGTGAATACGGAACGGGTTTTTACCTTATGAGATCAAACACTTTGTATACTTTAAACCAGATATTATCATAGTGTCTATTTGGTTTTCACAAATAATTTAGAATCTAGGAGAATGCTTGCATCTCACATTCTCCGATATAGTATACAAAATAAAAACCGCTTGGCACTTATGGAAATTGGATTTCCAATTATGACAAGGTATGGGACCACATCCCGATGATGTATTTCTAGAGGCAAATACACCTGGGTTCAGCAAGAACGTCTTGCAACCCGACACTCACATGACCGACCACTCATTTCTCTTGAGTGTATCGGGTGTATATCACCAATGGTTGTGTACGACAACCATTCCCGAATGGGCAGAATCGATAGATTAAGAAACAAAAGGAATTTCTCTAGATAGGTGATGCTACACCCTAATGGGAGCGACCCACATAGCCATGTTGCCTGCCCGATTTTTGTCATTTCCCTGGGTGTGGGGCTTGAGACTAGATTTACCTTTGTATTTCACAGTTTATTTCTTTGAATGCCACATCATCGAAACTTCCTGATCACTAATTGACTTTCTCAAAAATATACTATAGGTATACGGCGAGAGAAACGAATTCCTCTGCCACCATATAAATACGTTTGAAAAGATCAACGTACGTGATCAGTTAGAATTACTTTGTTAGACATTCGTCCATACGAGTTGTCCTGGGACTGGACAAACCGAAGGTACTATATAAAAATATAGTCCTTGCATAACGCCGTCTTTAAATTTAAACATCTCTGACATTCAACTTATAATCAGTTCAAAGTGGAAATTTATCCGGCCTCTTTGAAATAATTAACAATCATTTTTATTTTAAATTAAATTCTTAATCTAAACAGATAAAATACAGTTCATATTTATACCAGTACAGAACAGTATATTACCAGTTATGTTGTGACAGGGATTTTTTTGACTTACAGATTAGAATTTGGCATATTTTAATAAAATATTCCTATATTATCATTTTAAACCAAATATTTTATAAAATCAAATTTAAATTATAAACTAAAATTATAATCATTGTCACTTCTGCATTTCTCGACAACATTTTCATCCAATCCTGATTCACCTTTCTTTCCACTCGGCTTATTGAAAGAAAATGTTATTTTAATTTTACTTTATTTATTTCCCATTATAATTCAAATTATAATTATTAAAATCTTGGATTTTTAAATTTAAACTAAAGTTTGAAAAAAAATCCTATTAAAACTTGAGTACCAAACCTTAAAGTACCACATTATATTAACTTGGATTTTCTAGCCCAATTAACTTTAGTTCTGCGCGAGCCAAACAAAGTTCCAAACATGACAAGTACCACGCTCAAAACCCACTTGAATTCGGCTTGATCCCCCTTGGTTTTCAAAGTACCAAGTTGCCCAAACCCAAAGTACCACCCTCATTTCTATCGTGGTTTTTATGTTTGATCGCAAGAAAAATACAGCGTCCCTCTCCCTTGATCACGTCCAGGCTTGTGCAAGTGCACAGTCGCCACTATCGCTTCCGCCACCCAATGACCAGCCACTCAAGTTTCTCCTCCTCCCCTGATCATGTTGCCAACCGCCACCGGCCTTATCTCGTCGTCGATCATAAAAACACCGTGCCACCATATTTTCAACAAAACTGCATCATCGAAGAGAATGGCTAATGCGCCTCGTCAGGACCACGAGCCACCACCACCTTGCTGCCACACTACCACCATGCTCCGACGCTCCTATACCACCCTGACCGCACCTCCATATCCCCTCCGATGAAGAGCAGTTCCCATGAATGTCAACCGAACCCATAAACCATATTAAACCATATTTTCTTCGATTTCACAAAATCAATACATTTGAATTTTTTTTTTGCATTTTTCCCCGAACCCTTGAACCCAGATGAAGCTCCACCATCAATCCCGTGGCCTCCCATGGTTTAGATGATCGGAATTTGGACGGTTTTCAATTTTTGATCAACTTCGAATTTCCGATTATACAGTCCATTAAAAATCACGAGACCACTTTCAAATATCATCATTTTCTACTAGGATTCGATTCATTTATTTAGTTCGATTTAAAAACAGTTTTGAAAATCTGATCATACAGAGAGCTACAATTGTAAATACTGTGTTTCTGTTTTGTATACAGGGTATGTTTTAAAGTAAATTGGTCCTTTTAAACTATTTTAAAGCTACTGAAAATGGTTTTGAAAACAGAATAATATTTTACTTCTACACCTAACATGAATTAACAGATCAATTAGATGGTGTATAGTTCAAACAGAGAAAAAAACAGAATATAGTAATCACCAAGTATCAACCAGTTTCTAAACCATTAGCCCTTAAGATTTGAGTGACTCACAACCATTGTTCGATCAGATCAAAACATGTAATAACAAAGCATATTATTCACACAAGTTCAACACAACAAGGTCTACTTCCAGTTTTCAAAATAGGGAGACGCAGTAAAGAATTCTTGTTTAAAAATTTACTCACATGAAAGCTTGAATCCCTAGGCTTTATTTTTCCTCTTCCTGATCTTATTAGAAGGACTTGTGTTGTGTAGGAATGTGTGTGTTTTCACGTCCTTATATAGTGGTGATAAATGATAAAATACTGGTGCAATTAATGCCTGATGTGAAAAAAGAAAAACAGCTTTTTGCTGTGACAAATGATTGACAAAATCAAATTGCTTTCTCTCTCAAAATCCTTGCATACTCTCTTATATTCACATGGAATTTTCCAGCCTAGATACCATCTGAAAATACCCTAAGCATTGTACTAAAACTCTTCTTATTGGCCTTCAAGGAACATCACATTAAATGTTCTATGTACCCTTTTTCTTTATACCAATCTTCTTCTTGGTTTTTTACAAAATACTGTGATCATTTATGTACCATAAACACTCGTAAAATGTTGAGCTTTCAAACCATATTTCTCACATGTCATATTTGATTTAACAAGAATTTGTTTTAAAATACAAACTTGCCTTCCAAGTGGTGTCAAAATCTGAAAGTTTTTGTACATCAAAATCCATGTCATGTGAAGAAAATACATAGAAAATACTTAGAAAAATCTATGGTATTGAACTCAACTAGTGTAGGTAAGATCTATGATGTATAAGCATGATTTTGTAGATCTTTGGTGTACATGTTCATTGACAAAATGGCCATGGTCTTGAAAATAGAAAAGAATTGTATTTTCAGAAAATCAATTGAAAGGAAAGGAAAAAAATTGCAAAACTGAAAATGCTTTTATTCTAAAATGATTTCGGCATGTGACAAATCTTCCTTAAGATCCTACTTGCTAGCATCTATAGTGTATGTGATACATAGATGAGAACATGATTTTACAAGGGGATTTGACAATACATGTTTATGATTCAATGCATATCAAAATTCCAATATTTTCCTTGCATTGGTTTTGAGAATAAAGAGGTGATTAAACATGTTTTAGGCAAGGTGTTTAATCATGTTTAAAAGAGTTTGCCAAACTAAGGTTTTAAAGCTTTTTGAAAAATATGAACAAGTGTTCGCAAAGCATGAATTTTTTTAAAAATTAGCTATGCAAAAGTGTTATTTAACATACATTTAAAAATATGAATTTTAAACAAGTGCTATCAAAAATATGCTATCATACTATACATAAGAAAGATGAAAATTTTAGTCTTTGACATGTTTTACAATATTTAAAGCCTTGATTTAAAATTTTATTTGTGAATACATACTCAAGATCAAACAATATTCATGTTTGCGATCGACGTAAAAACCGGGTCATTACATTCACCCTGGGGTCCTTCTTCCGTTTCTGGTTCATACCGGGGTGTGAGGCTTGCGAAGTAATGCTATACAAAAAAAAATGCTAAATAAAGCTGTGCTTTGATCATCAACCACAAGGCTCTGCTTTTCAACAATACGCCTTGATCATTTGCATCTTGGCATGCCACACTGACAATTCACGCCATGCAACTGATATCTATCAATATATAACCTCTGAGATCATACGTCTCAGAAAAGGGTGTTAAGCAAGAGAATAAATTCTCCGCCACCAAACATATATATATTAAATAGAAATCAATCAGCACAGAATAAAATCAAATGTCAGACATACATCCATTTACAAGTCTGTTCTGGGTCTGAACGAAACCGTAGACACCTTATTCCTCGTCCCATATGTCCAATACAGAAGAGAGGCTCTCGCATATCTGGACAATCAACAAGTACGTCCGGACAACTACCACTGTAATCCTTTCAAGGCAGCAACTCAAATCAAAGGCATTAGTAGTCATCCATTCGATGTGAAGATCGCCGGTTTTCAATCACCGTCTTCAAATCTTCGACTTCCAATCGTCATATAATTATTTGAAATGAGATTTAACTCGGACTTTTCAAATAATTCTGCTGTATATATATAATTTAAATCATTTCTTTTCATTCCATATCGTTTATAATATTAAACGACGCTTCAGGTCATTACATGGCCCTGGCGCTATTTTCATCAAAATTTGATTTGCACATTTTCATTAAAATTTGATTTGCACATTTCTTTAAAAATGTAAGTTTCCAAAGTAAACACATTTTTATTTATCAAGCATATTTTTAATGTTTCATTTTCATTAAAAATGTAAACCAATGTCAATACATTTTTATTTTCAAAATGTTTATTTTTAAATGTTGCATTTACATTAAAAATGTAAATTTCAATATCAATACATTTCTATTTCAAAATGTTTATTTTTAATGTTGCATTTACATCAAAAATGTAAATTTCAATATCAATACATTTCTATTTCAAAATGTTTATTTTTAATGTTGCATTTACATCAAAAATGTAAATTTCAATATCAATACATTTCTATTTGCAAAATGTTTATTTTTAATGTTGCATTTACATCAAAAATGTAAATTTCAATATCAATACATTTTTATTCCAAAATATTTATTTTTAATGTTGCATTTACATTAAAAATGTAAATTTCAAATGTAAATACATTTTATATTAAAAAAATGACCATTTTGATTTACAAAAAAACATAAATTTTATGTTGACATATAATGATCATTCTCATATTCATATATATATATATTAAAAATCAAAATTTCATATTATTCAAACAATTAATATATAATAACATGAATATTTTATAACACAAGAATATTTCAGAAAATTTCGGCAGTATAACGGCAGGGTAATTAAAACCGGCACCATCCCTAGTACGACTCCTCGCGCTACCTTACACCTCGCAGCGTTTACAAGGGGTTTAATTTCCTAATACATTTTTTCTAGGCAATATATTGCCACAATATCAACCAATTTCATTTCAACCACAATCAAACACTAAAAATCAATCAATTCCACATCACAATACAATCTAGTCGTCCATGGTTTATGGACGGCAGGTGTCGGGAGTTTCTAAACTCCGTCTGCAACCTAATATAATTTTGTTTATTTAATTCGGATTTAGAATTCTCACTTTGCTTTTTATTTCTTCCAAAATTGTAGAATGCTCCGTAAATTCTCCGGTCAGTTCTGAAATGTAGTACTCGACAAGAGGATTCCAATGGTCCTTGAATCGTTCGATTCCGACTCTGTTTACAAAAGATATGGTCGTTAATGCATTTGATAATTTAATTAATTAATTAATTAATAATTAAAATTTTAATTACATTTAATCAGAGAAAAATCCGTCGTTTATTTCTCTTCTTCCTCGCGATACCAAACCTCAACTGAACTTCCTCCTGTCGCACGCACAACGAGGTGATCGACTGCCGATCGAACGCCGCCACTTCGAAGCCCCGACCACGAGCTACCACCGCCGGGAAGAATGCCCAACTCGCACCTCTCTACTACCTCAAAATCCGCTCCAAACTCATGCCCTTCCTGGCCAAATTCTGATCACAAGAAAAACCTATCCTCGATCATCACCGTGTAGAATCAATGGCCTCAATTAGGTCTTCAATTAGTTCCTTAGGAATTCACGATTTTATTGTTTGGATTCAACGAAAAAGAGGGAGGAACGAGAGAAGTTTCTGGCTATTGGTGTTGTTGAAAGTGGCGACTAACTTTTAGGGCTAGGGTTTCACCTTATATACTATGTATTTATAGGGTATATTATATTTTATTTAATTTTTAAATACTAAAATAACTTGTTAAACCGTCCGAACTCCAAACGAAACCCAAAGACTGTCGCCCCTACCTAAATACCCCCATTCCGGACACGATGGGATATGTTTCATAACCTAATTTGGCTGTTACGATATGTTTTTGTTTAAATTAAAATATAAAGCATTTAATTATTTAATTTAATCGTATATTTTAATTTACCGGGGTCACATACTGACTCCAAAAATTCCCAAAAAATAAATTTAGCTATGTTTTGACAATATGGTCCTAACAAAATTAATTTCGTCGAATTTGGAGACCTTTGAAAAATGGCCATTTTCTGGTCGATCGAAATTGACTAAAATTGAAAAACACGTTTTCTTTTTCCACGCTCACATATTAATTCCAAAAATTATGAAAATGGGAATCTTGCAACAATTTGACATTCTAGATCCAACCAGGGTGGTTTCTTCGAAAACGGAGGTCGTTTGCAAAATGGCTATTTATACGGGTTATATATTATATTAAATTCCATAGCGACTATTCTGAATATTCAACTGGCCATAACTTTTGATTCCTGCTATGAAATTTCAATTTTTTGGATTTGGTCGAAAGATATTTTTAAGCAAATTCCAAAATTTTTGGATTCACTAAAATCCGATTTATTTTGCATCCTGTACAATCAGTCAAAGTTCGAATTCAAATTTTCAAACTACCGCGCTATTTCTAACTCCTTTTAAAATTAAAATAAATATATTCGTTCTAACTTCGATTTAAATAAATTTTTAATCATTATTATTTAAAATAAATTATTTTAACTATTCAAAATTCAATAAAATAGCCAAAATAAAAATTTTAAATTGGTTCTGATTTTCCGGGTTGTTACAATCTCCCCCACTTAAAATCTTTTCGTCCTCGAAAAGGAAACAACAGTAAAGTAGGAAACAAAACGGAAAATTCAAAATATGGTAAATATACCTTGCATTAGAGCTAGTCAGAGATATCCACTCTGCACTGGGGATAAGCCTGTTTGATGTTATCCTCGGTCTCCCATGTGCAGTCTCTATGATCTCCGCTCCACCGCACTTTGACTAGATGAATTCTTTTATTCCTCAGAACTAAGGTTTCTTTGCCAATGATCTTTATCAGCTCCCTTCTTACTACTATGCTCGGGGTAATCTCCAAATCTTGTTGTGCAGCTTCCTCCACAATCAATTCTGGATCATGTACATGTTTCCAAAGTTGGGACACATGGAATACATCGTGAACCCCTGGTTACCAGTCAGGCAACTGAACCCTGTAAGCGAGAGTTCCAACCCTTTCTAGAATAGGGAATGGACCAATGAATCTAGGAGCCAACTTCCCAGTCTTCCCAAAATGGACTACTCATCTTAATGGAGAAACTCTCAGGTACACATAATCGCCAACAGCAAATTTTAAATCCCTTCTTCTTGAAACTGCATACTTTTCTGTCAGCTCTGAGCAGTTAGTAATCGTTTCTTAATGAAATCAACTTTATCTGAAGCTTCTCGAATCATGTGAGGACCCAATACTAGTATATTGCCCGGTTCAACCCAACATGTGGGAGATCTACAAGGCCTGCCATTCAATGCTTCGAATGGCGACATTTGCAAGCTTGCTTGGTAACTGTTATTACAAGGGAACTCAACCAAGTGCAAGTGATCTTCCCATGATCCGCCAAAGTTAAGAATACATGCCCGCAACAAGTCTTCTAGTATACGATTCACCCTCTCAGTCTGGCCATCTGTTTGAGGATGATATGCGGTGCTCAGATTTAACCTTGTTCCCAACTATTCTTGGAATGCTTCCCAGAATTTACTAGCAAATATCGGATCATGATCGCTAACAGTGCTACTGGGAACACCATATAGTCGGACAATTTCTTTGAAATAAATTTTCGCCAAACTTTGAGCTGTTTTAGTAGATCTGACAAGAATAAAATGGGCAGATTTCGTGAAATGATCTACGATCACCCATATACTATCATCATCTTTTCTGGTTCGGGGCAAACCATCGATAGAATCCATGGAGATTTGATCCCACTTCCAACTTGGAACCTCAAGTGGTTGTAACAATCTAGCAGGTTTTTGCTTATCACTCTTGACTTGTTCGCAAGTAGAACACCTGCTGAAATAAATGGAAATGTCTCATTTCATGGGTTTCCACCAGAACGTGCACTTGAGATCATGATACATCCTACTCACCCCTGGATGAACAAAAAGCTTGGATTTATGACATTCATCCATCACTTCCCTTCTGAGCTCAGGGATATTCGGGACACAAATTCGGCCTTTTAACCTCAGAACTCCCTTGATATTAATTTGGAAACTTTTGGGTTCTCCTTCCTGAATTCTTTTACTAATTCTCTGAATAAATTCATCATCCTTCTAAAGAGCAGAGATTTTGTCAATAAATGTAGGTGTAACGATAAGATTGGCAACGACCGCATTCTTTCTACTAAGTGCATCGGCTACAACGTTGGCTTTCCCTGGAGTATACATGATGTCCAGATCAAAGGCCGCAAGAAATTCTAACCAGCGTTGCTGCCCCAAATTCAAGTCCCTTTGGGTGAACAGATACTTTAAGGATTTATGATCTGTATATAATTCGAACTTCTCACCCAAAAGATAGTGCCTCAATATCATTAAAGCAAACACGATGGCCAACAACTCAAGATCGTGAGTAGGATATCTCTTCTCATGTGGCTTCAATTGACGGCTACCATTAGCAACTACTTTGTCTCTTTGCATTAATACCACACCAATACCTTCAATAGAAGCATCTGTCCAAACTTTCAAATCTTGATTGCCATTAATAATGGTCAACACGGGAGCAGTGATCAACCTCAATTTCAGCTCTTGGAAAGCCGCCTCACATTCAGATGTCCAATTAAACTTTGTATGCTTCTTTGTAAGCTTCGTTAATGGACAAGATAGTTTCGAAAAGTCCTTAACGAATTTCCGATAATAGCCAGCCAATCCTAGGAAACTTCTGACTTCTATAGGAGTGCTAGGCCGCTTCCAATCTTGAATGGCTATGATTTTACTTGGATCCACTGAAATTCCTTCCTTCGATACTACATGACCGAGGAACTTTACTTCTTCTTGCCAGAATACACATTTAGAAAATTTGGCTTTTAAAACGTTCTTTCTCAGAATTTCCAAAACTTGTTCCAAATGTTTTTGATGCTCGGCAGTTGACTTAGAGAAAATTAAGATGTCGTCAATGAAAACCAGCAAAAATTTATTTAGGACATCGCAGAATACTTGATTCAACAAATTGAAAAAATAAGCTGGAGAATTGCATAAGCCGAACGGCATTACTAACCATTCGTAAAATATGTCTGGACCTCTGAAAGTTGTCAAAAGAACACACTCTTCGGCAATCCGCAGTTGATGGAAACCTGTAGCTAGGTCCATTTTAGAAAACACTTTTGCTCCATTCAAACGATCCAATAAATCATCTATATGGGGCAATGGATATTTATTCTTGAGTGTCTGCTTATTTAAATCTCAGTAATCCACACACAGTCTGAGATTACCATCTGACTTTGGGACAAACACTACTGCTGCACCCCAATTTGAAAAGCTAGGGCTGATCAGACCTTTCCACAAAAGCTGTTTAGTTTGATTGCCTAATTCTTCTTTCTCTTTCCATGTCATTCTTCGAATAGGATGTACCACTGGCCTTGCATTCAGAACTAAATAAATACTGAAGTCAATTTCTCTTTGCGGAGGTAAGCTATCAACTTCTTCGAACACATCCGCATAATTGTTAACAACAGGAATATCTTCAATGGCAGTAGGGGAAATATCAAGAGCAGACCAAAATTCTTTCCTATCTGAATTCGGTCCTATGCATGGAATCGTTATAAAAATTTTATACTTAGACTTCGCCTTAACGATTCTTTCTGCACATTTAACCTCGGCTTCTTATTTGGTTAACCAGTCCATCCCAAGAATGATGTCAAATTCAGAGAAATCCATGGCGATCAAATCAAAAGAAAACCTGTAACGGAAAAAGGAAACAGGCACTCTATAATACACACCGAGAATAAGAGAACCTTCTATCGGATTATGAACTCTAACCGATTCCTTAAGGTTCCTTAGTTTTAATTTCAACTTCTTAACCGTATTGCTTGAAATAAAGCTTTGTCACGCGCCCGTATCAAACAATACTTTAACAAGAGTATTGTGGACAGTGAGAGTACCTTCCAAAACATCTGGCCTTTGCTGACTAGCCGAGGGTGTTGGAGTTTTTGCTACTTTATTTACATGATCTACTACAGACTCCTTTGATAGCTGGTAATTCTTCGCAATATGACTAGACTGGTGGCACTTATGGCATTTTCTGCTCTCTTGCAACTTCTTATTGGATTTGGATTCAACATTCCTTTAACTCTTCGAAGATTTGCAATTCCTTAGCAAATTCCCTGGCTTATTACAGTTATTGCATATGGCAGTCGTTAACGGTTCTTCTTTAGATTCAACCTTTTTCGTATCAGTTTTAGGCTTCTTACTAACCTCGGGCTTTGTGCTTGCCTCCAGGCTACCAGTTTCAAACTTCCTTTTGCTGCTAGAGCAACCTTCTTCTTCATCTTCCCAACCATGTTGCTTATCAATATACTCATAGCGGTAATCCATTTGTATCATTTCAGAGAATGAGAGATTCACATGAGCAAATACTCTACCTTCGTATTTCTTTTGTAGTCCTTTGATAAATTTCAGATTCTTCCTTATAGGATCTAGAACTTGTTCTTGGGAAAAGCGAGAAAGTTCATTGAATTTATTCGGATATTCTTGGATGGTCATATCTCCTTATTTCAGATTGTAAAACTCATCATATAGCCGCTTAGTTGCTTCTGGAGGAATAAATCTTGTTGAGTATAATAGTATGATTTTTGTTTGATGGTAACAAACATATATATATATATATATTGTTTTATAAATGTGTTCGTAGGAAGTACTATTCTATATTTTACACACATAAATAAATATTTACTAAATAGAACACTACTATACAGAATTGAATATCCAAACAGTGTTTTTATTCGAATAAATATTTTATTATTACAGTTGAAATAGTACATATACATCACTCCACTATTTACAATTCAAATATTTTTGAATATTTCTAACATGACAATAACACATCACAGAAATTGTACTATTAAAAGATTCAAAAAAATGAAAAAAATTGAATTGAACAACAAAAATATTTTTTTATTTCAATCAATATCAATCATTACAAATAATAGTACAATTCTATTCAGTCGTGTCTACAACACTTACCCTTACATATACAGACACTCCCATTAACATATACATTGACACTGTTATTGTCTTCTGTCTTCACTGCATTTTCACTATCAGTCCAGTCATCATCTGCATACCTGTCACATACAGAAGAACGCACACAGTACACTGCACCAAAAATAAAATTAAATACAAACAAATAAAAATTTATTTTTAAATTTTATTTGCCTCAGAATTACGGTGTGTTTCTCATCATTTTTATAGACTTGGTATGATATGCAGGCACAGGAAAAATTATCTGATGGCTGCATGTACACACGTGTATAAACATGCACGTGTGCACTGCCTCACCAATCAAAATACAACAGTGTGCAACTGAGGCGTAGCCACGTGGACCTTCTCGACTCAGTGCAAATCAGTGTGCAAATGGTCGAGCCAAAAGTGCAAATAAAAATAAAAAGCCAAAATGGTCAAAGGAATGGTTCAACTACAAACTCAAATATGTCAAAGTGTAAAATGTGTTCAGGGAAGTTTGGTCAAAGAAGGATGGTGCATGATCAAGTCCTCACATTCAAGTATGTCTATGGAAAATTCAACTAACATGAACAAGCACAACACTATGACATAGTGGAGCAGTTCAAGCGATACAGATTCTAGCGACATAACACGTAGCATGGTGATGTCAGTGGACATGGATATGGAAGGATCAACATAGTGCAGCATAGCCAACATGAAGTTCGACACAAAATGGTGCATGATGTACAAAAGTAAAGTGGTTGAGCAATATATTACTGCAGCAAGTGTTCGTGCATGAATGGTGATCATATGAAAGCATCAAAAGTGGATCAGTTCACGTATTGGTCGAGCTCAACAAATGTTCAAGTCAAATAGTAAGTGACGAGCAAATGACAAGTGGTCGAGACATATACATAAGCAATAAACTCATGCAGTTTTCATTTGGAAGCTCAAATGTTAAGATAAAAGTCAAGTTATTAACATACATAGCCAGTAGGATTCACAAGAAGTGGTGCAGCATAGTCGAGTGTGGAACATACCCAAAGTGAATATATCAAAACAGCATGATACATGGACGTAACAGCAGTTTCATGTTCAAACAAATTGGAATGTAAAAACAGTGTTGAACGAGACATAATCAAAGTTTTCTTATCAGTTCGAAGATTTCAAATAAAACATCAGTTTAAAAACTCAAGACAAATTCAAATAGTAACTGTTCTTATCTCAAAGGCATCAGATCAAAGATGATGCAAGTAAGAGTGTGCACTGTTCTTATCTAAGTGTGTAAGAAGATAACGAATTCACCAAAGCATTCATCAACAGGGTGTCTGCATGAAAGGTTTCGTTTTAGATGCAATAAGGGCAGACACAAGTGGTACATGCCAGATATGCATGAACCAATTTCAAGTGCAAAGAGCAAGTATGGAGGTGTTCTTTAATGTCAAGCATAGTTTCTATTTAAGGTGATAACAATATTACCAAAAGTATTCACAAGGGTAGTATCTGTTCTTATCTCGATCAAGCGTAGTGTCTATCCAAACTATTATCATATTCCATTCAAAATTTACTGAGAACAATTTAACTCGGAAATGGTCAAAGGAAAATAAAATTCAAAGTTCAAGTAAAACTGTTCAAGCTTATATTTACAGCAAAAAAAATATATGGCATCTATTTTAAGTCGATGGAGACAAATTCAAAGCCCAGAAAATCAAACGCACAGTTCAAAAGTTACTGGAAAAGTATAGTTTAGAAATGGTCAACCAGAATGGCAATTTTTATTTCTAAGAATTTCTCATGCAAGTTTGAAGATTTCAAATTCCAGAAATCACGATTTAAGCAATATACATTCAGGTTTTGAATCGAAGAAATATCCAGAAGTAATAGATCAATTCAAAGTCAACCCTAATACTTTAGCATATACCAAACCAAGTCTCAACGTCGAAATCAGAAAAAATTTAGGATTTTAATCCTATATATACACCCATCATCACAGGCTTTCAATTCATCCAAGTTCAAACAAATCAAAGAGAAATTCGATTTGAAATAACATACCAGAGATCGACGTAGCTTGGATCGAACAATCCCAAATTGATAAAACAACAAGGGAAATGCAAGAAAACAGAGAACCAGCAATTCCAGAAGCAATCGAATTGATTTGGAGGAGTATTCAAAAACCCTAGTTCAAAGCGCAGCCGCCATTTCTATTTCCATAGAAACAAAGAGATCGGGACAAACACAAAGTAGTGAAGCAAATATGAAAGGGGCTGGCCAAGTTTTTAACTAAAGGGGATAATCCTTATTTTAATTCCTAGGGTTTTAAATTTGTCTTAAGGGTTTTCTATTTTTTATTCGTCTTTAATTTCAATTTGTAATTGAGTTGTAGTTTTCTAGTTTGTCTCTAAAACTAGGGAGATGAATTACGGGATTTGTAATTCGGGGAAATCTGGTTTCGAGGATAGAACCAATGCAGGGTTTTGAGCGTATGGTTAAGAATAGTTAGGAGCGAGTGTCACGAGTTTACAGAGGATTGTAAGCGTAGAGATTTTTTTAAATCCTAGTAGAAACCTTGGGGAATGCAGCAGTAGGCATGGTTTTGCCGAAGCCGGGTATATCTGTGTA
This sequence comes from Allium sativum, assembly GCA_030737875.1. Taxonomy (NCBI): domain Eukaryota; kingdom Viridiplantae; phylum Streptophyta; class Magnoliopsida; order Asparagales; family Amaryllidaceae; genus Allium; species Allium sativum. The sequence continues at coordinate 162,555,147 of CM060925.1, forward strand.
TTATTTATTTTCCTCATTTATTCTGATTATTATATGCACTGTTATTATTTGATTACTCTGCGAAAATATACGATAAACCCTATTCACCCCCCTCTAGGGTTAATTTAGATCCTACAAGTGGCATCAGAGCAGGTATTTTTTATTTTTAAATAACTCTCGAGTCATGGATTTCCCTAACGGTGAGTTTTCTAGTTGTCAATCTAGCGAGAATTTTTCCAGTACAACCCCAACTATTTTTGATGGAACAATTTTTTAAATTGGAAATTAAAAATGGAATTTTATTTGAAATCTGTTAATACTAGATGTTGGGATATTGTTAAAAACGGATATGATATGGTAGATAGGAATGATATTATAATTAATTCCCGTGCTACACACATTTTATATTCTTATATAAATGATGATCAATATAACCATATCTCTCGTTGTTTAATTGCATATGAAATTTGGAAAACTCTCGACATGTGTATGGAAGAAAAGACAACAGTAGCTCAAAACCCCCGATTGCCAACTCAGTTTCAGAATTATGTTTGACAAGATTTACAGAAGATGGATCAGATGATGAAGACTCAACAGATGACGACCATGGCGAATTTCCTTTTGAAAAGTTAATTTTTGTTTGTGATAAATTAACTAAAACTGTTGAGAATCTCAAACTGACAAATAAAATTTTTGAAATATGAAAATATTGAGTTGAGCAATAAAAATCATGATTTGGTATTAAAACTTGAAAATGTTAAAAAGATAGAAAACTTGAATTGCAAAAAATGTTTAGATTTGGAAAATGATTTAGTTCATCTTAATGAAAATTTTCAAAAGATTGAAAAAGGAATTGTGTTTCTAAGAATAAACGAGATTGAACTAAAAACAAAAAATGATTTTTTGCAAAAAGAGTTGGATAAGTTTAAGAAGGTTAAAAATTCCAAACATGAAATTTTACAGAAAGAGAGTTTATTGAAAACTGAATCGATTTTGAATGAGATTGAAAGTGAAACCGAGAAAATAAAAAATCTCAAGTGCAATAAATGCACGACTTTTCAAGAAGAATTGCTTGTAATAATTTTTTTTTCAAAACCCTTGAAAATAAAAATGTGATTTTGGAAAATAACAAATCTGAAATTACTCGTGTAAATCACGATTTGGAAAAAGAAATTGAAAAATTCAAGGATTTTGAAAAACTTGAAATTGAAAAGCATAAACAATTTGAAAGTGAGATTTTTGAGTCTAAAGCAAAAATTAAAATTCTTGAAAACGAAAATATGGTTTTGAAACAAAATGATTCTGAAAAGAGAAATATCGCTATAAGTCGTTGTTCGAATATAATAAAAGAAAATAGCATCTAAAATCTAAAATTCAACGACTTGAATTAATATTGGCTAAATTTTCTAAAGGAGAAAAATCAATGAATATGTTGTTAAAAAACCAATTTTTTGTTAAGAACAAGAAAGGACTCGGTTATGATAAATTTGATCAAATTGAAAAGTGTGAATTTAAAAGTCCTTCAAACTGCTTTGGGAAAATCGATCAAGTTGAAAAACGAAATTCTAATGATTTAAAAATCCCTTAAATGGTTTTGAAAAAAAGTCAATTTGAAATTTCGAACTCCAATAATTTCAAAGGGTTTTTAAATCATGAACGATATGAAAACTCATTTAGAAACAATTCAATTAAACGAATTTGGATTCCAAAAAATAACAGAATGAATTTGAATAAATCTAAATGAATTTGGGTTCCAAAGGGTATGCTAGTGGATAGTAATGGATTGTTATATAAACGGGTTTGGGTACCAAAACGTGTAAACGAAGATAAGACTAGTAAAACATTTTTTGTTAAACCACTCGATCCTATAAACATTTAGGTACCGGGGATAGGGTAAGGAACAATTGTGTTTAAAAGATAAAAATTCAAATTGTTCCATTTTATTGAATTGTTTGAAGTTCCTTAGCCATAGATTCAGAGTTGGAGATTCATTGGATCACATCGATTATGATAAGTCAGGTATGATCTCTAAACTCGTATTTTTATTTTTATTCCTTTTTAGTTTATTTTCTTTTTTTGTTTTTATTTCTTTTATTTTCTTTATTTTTTACTTGATTGATTTTGAAATCATTCATTTTTTATTGTTGAATTTCTTAGATTATAATTTTTTTCTCAAGTGATTTCAAATAATTATCATTAGATTTGATCGTTGAATGTTTCTTGTGCTTGTCTAAAAATTCTATGATAATGTCACTTGTAATTCTTGCTTTGAAAATGATCTTGTGCTGCTATGATAAGGAAATTGATTTGATTTGTTTGAATACCTTGGTGATTGGATGATGAGTTGAAAAATCAGTGATTAGATTTCTTTAAAATTTGAATTTCATATATAAGTTTTTTTTTTAAATTGTCTAGGAGCAATCAGTGTTAAAAATATTAGAAAATTCCACATCCTACTAATTGATTTTTGAAACTGACTTTCAACTTGCATAGATATTTTCAAAAACTTCTCTTGAAATTGATATTTTCAATTTTAAAATAATTTTTGATTATTTATTCAAAAATTGAAATTATCGATTGATTTGAACCGTTTTGAGACTCATCAAAATTATTAATAGATTTATGAAATTGTGATGAGTTGTGACTTTGGTATAATTCATAACTAGAGGAGATGTTATTTTAAATCTCATGATGATTGGACAGATTTTATAATATCTTTGAATTATAGCTTATTTCACGACCATCTTCTATGTTTTTCATATTTCTGTCATTCATCATGGTTTTATTTAATTTGGAGAGTTCAAATTGTTTTTGGAAAGAAAAATATCTTGGAAATAAATAATAATAATAATAATAATAATAATAAATAAACAATTTATCCTTGGTATTCACTCCCATTTAAAAGTCCTCGCTGTTATGCGTGGGTGAATTACCTTAATCTCTATGTGCTTCCATTCTCACTTAAAAGACCTTTGGGCTGTGTATGGATGGAACTCATCAGAGAGGATAAAGTTAAGTTACTACTAACCCCATTTAAAAGACCTTTGGGCTATGCGTGATTAGCAAGTGCTTAACACATTTTTGAGCGTATTTTAAAATCTTTAAAATTCATATTCAAATATTCAATTTTTATTGAACTCTCCGCGTTCAATAAAATCCATTGTAAATCCATTCATTCTGAAAGTGAAATTTGCTTCTGAATTAAAGATTATTATGATTTTTTTTTTGATTAAATGGGTTTTAAGATATATATTCTTTCTCTTGATTTGAATTTATATTTTTTAAGTCTATATTCATCACTATTTCAGTTTCTATTATCCTTTTGATGATAACAAAAGGGGGAGAATTGTCAAGATTTTGATTGATGGGTATATAATTCAAAAATATTTTAAGATTGGAAATTAAATATCTAGAGGCAGAATTGTCGATTAAATTTCATTATTTATATTTTCCACATATATAGGGGGAGTTCAGTTGTAGGGGGAGCAAACAAATAGGGGGAGTAATATATTTCACGTACAAAAACATTTAACACATTCAAAATCTTGCATATGTTTGTCATAATCAAAAGGGGGAGATTGTTGAGTATAAAAGTATGATTTTTGTTTGATGATAACAAACATATATATATATATATATATTATTTTATAAACGTGTTTGTAAGCAGTACTATTCTATATTTTACGCATCGAAATAAATATTTATTGAATAGAACACTACTATATAGAATTGAATACCCAAACAGTGTTTTTATTCGAATAAGTATTTTATTTTTATAGTTGAAATAGGACATATGCATCACTCCACTATTTACAATTCAAATATTTTTGAATATTTCTGACATGACACATTTAACACATCACAGAATTTGTACTATTAAAAGATCAAACAAAATGAAACAAATTGAATTGAACAGCAAAAATATTTTTTTATTTCAATCAATATTGATCATTACAAATAATAGTACAATTCTATTCAGTCGTGTCTACAACACTTACACTTACATATACAGACACTCCCATTAACTCATATATTGACACTGTTATTGTCTTCTGTCTTCACTCCATTTTCACTGTCAGTCCAGTCATCATCTGCATACCTGTCACATACTGAAGAATACACATAATAGACTGCAACAAAAATAAAATTAAATACAAACAAATAAAAATTTATTTTTTAATTTTATTTGCCTTAGAATTACTATGTGTTTCTCATCATTTTTCAAGACTTGGTCTGATATGCAGGGACAGGAAAAATTGTCTGATGGCTGCATGTACACACGTGTATAAATATACACGTGTGCACTGCCTCACCAATCAAAATACAACAGAGTGCAACTGAGGCGTAGCCACGTGGACCTTCTCGACTCAGTGCAAATCAGTGTGCAAATGGTCGAGCCAAAAGTGCAAATAAAGATAAAAAGCCAAAATGGTCAAAGGAATGGTTCAAATACAAACTCAAATATGTCAAAGTGTAAAATGTGTTCAGGGAAGTTTGGTCAAAGCAGGATGGTGCATGATCAAGTCCTCACATTCAAGTATGTCTACAGCAAATTCAACCAACATGAACAAGCACAACAGTATGACACCGTGGAGCAGTTCATGTGATATAGATTATAACGACATAGCACGTAGCATGGTGATGTCAGTGGACATGGATATGGAAGGATCAACATAGTGCAGCATAGCAAACATGAAGTTCAACACAAAATGGTGCATGATGTACAAAAGTAAAGTGGTTGAGCAATATATTACTGCAGCAAGTGTTCATGCATGAATGGTGATCATATGCAAGCATCAAAAGTGGACCAGTTCATGTATTGGTCGAGCTCAACAAATATTCAAGTCAAACAGTAAGTGACGAGCAAATGACAAGTGGTCGAGACATATACATAAGCAATAAACACATGCAGTTTTCATTTGGAAGATTAAATGTTAAGATAAAAGTCAAGTTATTAAAATACGTAGCCAGTAGGATTCACAAGCAGTGGTGCAGCATAGTCGAGTGTGGAACATACCCAAAGTGAATATATCAAAACAACATGATACATGGCAGCAGTTTCATGTTCAAACAAATTGGAATGTTAAAACAGTGATGAACGAGACATAATCAAAGTTTTCTTATCAGTTCGAAGATTTCAAATAAAACACCAGTTTAAAAACTCAAGACAAGTTCAAATAGTGACTATTCTTATCTCAAAGGCATCAGATCAAAGACGACGCATGTAAAAGTGTGTAACTATTCTTATCTAAGTGTGTAAGAAGATACCGAATTCACCAAAGCATTCATCAATAAGGTTTCTGCATGAAAGGTTCAGTTTTAGATGCAATAAGGGCAGACACAAGTGATACATGACAGATATGCATGAACCAATTTCAAGTTTAAAGAGCAAGTGTGGAGGTGTTCTTTATTGTCAAGCATAGTATCTGTTTAAGGCGATAACAAGATTATCAAAAGTATTCACAAGGGTAGTATCTGTTCTTATCTCGATTAAGCGTAGTGTCTATCCAAACTATTATCATATTCCATTCAAAATTTACAAAGAACAGTTTAACTCAGAAATAGTCAAAGGAAAATAAAATTCAAAGTTCAAGTAAAACTGTTCAAGCTTATATTTACAGCAAAAAAAAAATATGGCATCTATTTTAAGTTGATGGAGACAAATTCAAAGTCCAGAAAATCACACGCACAGTTCAAAAGTTACGGAAAAGTATAGTATAGAAATGGTCAACCAAAAAGGCAATTTTTAATTCCAAGAATTTCTCATGCAAGTTTGAAGATTTCAAATTCAAGAAATCCTGATTTAAGCAATATACATTCAGGTTTTAAATCGAAGAAATATCCAGAAGTAACAAATCAATTCAAAGTTAACCCCAATACTTTAGCATATACCAAACCAAGTCTCAACGTTGAAATCAGAAAAAAAATTAGGATTTTAATCCTATATATACACCCATCATCATAGGCTTTCAATTCATCTAAGTTCAAACAAATCAAAGAGAAATTCGATTTGAAATAACTTACCAGAGATCGATGTAGCTTGGATCGAATAATCCCAAATCGATAAAACAACAAGGGAAACGTAAGAAAACAGAGAACCGACAATTCCAAAAGCAATCGAATTGATTTGGAGGAGTATTCAGAAACCCTAGTTCAAAGTGGAGCCGCCATTTCTATTTCCAAAGAAACAAAGAGGTCGGGACAAACATAAAGTGGTGAAGCAAATATGAAAGGGGCTGGCCATGTTTTTAACTAAAGGGGATAACCCTTATTTTAATTCCTAGGATTTTAAATTTGTCTTAGGTTTTTTGTTTTTTATTCGTCTTTAATTTCAATTTGTAATCTAGTTTGTCTCTAAAACTAGGGAGACGAATTATGGGATTTGTAATTTGGGTAAATCTGGTTTCAGGGATAGAAACCAGTGCAGGGTTTTGAGCGTAGCGTTAAGAACAGTTGGGAGTGAGTGTCACGAGTTTACAGGGGATTATAAGCGTAGAGATTGTTTTAACTCCTAGTAGAAACCTAAGGGAATGCAACAGTAGGCAGGGTTTTACCGAAGCTAGGTATATATGTGTGTTATTTATTTTCCGCATTTATTTTGATTATTATCTGTACTGTTATTATTTAATTACGGTGCGAAAATCTATGATAAACCCTATTCACCCCCCTCCCAGGGCTAATTTAGATCCTACAAATCTTTCTTTGAAAATTTCTTTAAATCTATTCCAAGTAATATTATCTTCTGGATTTTCCTCAGTAATAGTTTTCCACCAGATTAAAGCTTCGACTTTGAGTGCCCAAGATGCCAGTAATCTTTTCTGATCATCTCTCAGCTTTAAGCCTTCAAAAATTCTCTCAGTAGAACGCATCCACGCTTGTGTTTCAATAACGGATTCTTTGCCCGAGAATTGTACTCCACCCAGATTTTGATATTTCATCACTAGAGCATCTAGATCTGGTTCTAGTTGTGGGAGCATGATTGGCTCATTAGATTGTCGAACCATAGAATTACTTCTTCTGTTTCTGCCACTCATTTTCTACTATGTCTGCAAATAGCAGACAAACAGTCAGGCCAACAGAATAGATATTGTAAAGCATAGAGACATATATATATATATATATATATGTATGTATGTAAATGAATCTATGGGGGTGTGTATTTTATTTTGTTGTACTCATTCTAGGACATTACTAGTCCTATCTATGATGAGTTATTCGTTTTAGATACGACTGATTCTACTTCTGTCCGGTTTATTTATATATTATATTCCAGGCTAAGTTTAACCAAAGCTCTGATAACAACTGTGATAACCCTAAACTCCCGTAGTACGAAAGCAAGGATAATCATTAGAATATAACACATAAACAATAACAACAGAACAGAAATATAGAATTATAGCAGATAATGTACGTCAAATTACACTGGAAATAATAAATCATCAGAGTTACATAGCATAATAGGATCATACTTAGTACATAATACGGTTTTCAACTTAATATAAAATGTCTGCAGCGGAATCAAACATAATATACTAAATGAATTCTGAATAACATAATAGAAATGATAGGATCCATCTTCAGCTCCATAGCTATCCAGAATGAATCTGCTAAAACCTGTATACAAGGCTGCCCGTGTGGAAAAGAGGGCACCCGAGTTTGCAAAGTGAAACAAACTACGAGTCAGTCATGGGACTAGTATGAGAAATCTTATTTAACCTATTTAATAATAAGGCTAATCACAGGACCATGCCCCTAACGCGGAATGGGTTTACTCCATTGGATTGCCAGTGCATACATAAAGTAAATCGTTAAACAATGCAGTGCTTTTAAGAAAATGAAACCATTATAAGACTCAAGTCCCATCACACAATGCAACACAAACCGAAGGATTGAGTTTTACCTTATAATGGTCAAAAATGCTTGAAACGATAAATCAGATTTGATAATATTGTTAGTGTATATGTGTTTCAAAAACATTTCAATCATAATGCATCAATCATAGACGACATAGCTACCATATACTATGTCGCCATACTAGTTTTACAACCAAAACCGTATGGTGTCGTATTGGAAGTTAGATTTCCATCATGAACCAAGGCAAGGGATCATCCTTACCGAATTCAAGACAATCTTGCCCATGTCTCAGGACTCAAACTCAGGTGAGCCCTTAGGAGCGCTAGAGCCGGTCCACAAATATGTTAGTGGATTGGTTGTGCCTGAACAATACGTTTCCTCGCCCTATGGGGCGTAAATAAAGAGCCACTTGGGACTCAAATCTAAGGTACCTCGCTTTCAATCGTCCACATAAGTAAAAATATCTGGGCTTGTAAAACCCAGACACCACTCCTAGCTAGAAAGAAATGCATGTTGTCCCTGGGTTCCTTCTCCCGTTTCTGGTTCATACCGGGGTGTGAGGCTCGCGAAGTAACGCTATACACAAAGCAATGCTAAATAAATCTATGCTTTGATCATCAACCACAAGGCTCTGCTTTTCAACAATAAGCCTTGATCATTTGCATCTTGGCATGCCACACTGACAATTCATGCCATGCGACTGATATCTATCAGTACATAACCTCTGAGCTCATACGTCTCAGAGAAGGGTGTTAAGCAAGAGAATAAATTTTCCGCCACCAAACAGATATAAATTAAATAGAAATCAATCAGTGCAGAATAAAATCCATTGTCAGACATACATCCATTTACAAGTCCGTTCTGGGTCTGAACGAAACCAGAGACACCTTATTCCTCGTCCCATATGTCCAATACGGAAGAGAGGCTCTCGCATATCCGGACAATCAAAAAATACGTCCGCACAACTACCACTGTAACCATTTCAAGGCAGCAACTCCAATCAAAGGCAACAATAGTCATCCATTCGATGTGAAGATCGCCAGTCTTCAATCATCGTCTTCAAATCTTCGACTTCCAATCGTCGTATAATTATTTGAAATGAGATTTAACCCGGACTTTTCAAATAATTCTCGGATATATATAATTTAAATCATTTCTTTCCCATATCGTTTATAATTAAACGACATTTAGGTAATTACATGGTCCTGGCGTTGTTTTCATCAAAATTTGATTTACACATTTCTCAAAATCTAACCGTTGGATCTTAACTAATTTTATATCGTTCGAAAGATCTTTCCAAAGCGAACCCAACGGTTCCAGTTTTGAGAAAATCCGATGGTCGGATCTCTCGATATAATCGTTTGAAGTTACGATTTCAAATCGTAAACTGCAGCAGCGCGATTCATTTTATTTTAATTTATATTTATATACTTATATATTTATATATAAATATATAAATATAAATCGCTCAACGATTTCAACACGATTTTCATTTCAACACTGATTTCTTTTATGTGAAATCATACATTACACTAAAAATGTAATTTTTAATGTCATAAACAATTTCATTTCAGCATTGATTTCTTTTATACATGATTTATCTATACATAAAAAATGAAATTTTTTTTTAGTGTAAGCACAATTTTATGCAACTTCAATCTTTTAAATATTCTATCTTACATAAAATAAAATGTAATCTTCTTAATCATTCATTTATTACAATAAAAATGTAATCTCCTTATTCTTTCTTTTATTACATTAAAAATGTAATCTTATTATTCATTTCTTTTATTACATTAACAATGTAATCTTTTTATTCCATTCTTTATTTACATTGAAAAATGTAACTTTTTATTTCATTCTTTATTTACATTAAAAAATGTAACTTTTTATTTCGTTCTTTATTTACATTGAAAAATGTAACTTTTTATTTCATTCTTTATTTACATTGAAAAATGTAACTTTTTATTTCATTGTTTATTTACATTGAAAAATGTAACTTTTTATTTCATTCTTATTTACATTGAAAAATGTAACTTTTCATTTCAAATCAATAAGTGTTTTTAATGATTCATTAAAAATATAAATTTCAATGTAACACATTTTTTCAACTAATGATCATTTTAAATTTTCATTTACATTAAAAATGTATATTTTAAAGAAAACACATTTTATATCACAATGTTTATTTTTAATGTTTTATTTACATTAAAAATGTAAGTTTTCAAAGTAAACACATTTTTATTTATCAATGCATATTTTTAATGTTTCATTTTCATTAAAAATGTAAACCAATGTCAATACATTTTTATTTTCAAAATGTTTATTTTTAAATGTTGCATTTACATCAAAAATGTAAATTTAAATATCAATGCATTTCTATTTCAAAATGTTTATTTTTAATGTTGCATTTACATCAAAAATGTAAATTTCAATATCAATACATTTCTATTTCAAAATGTTTATTTTTAATCTTGCATTTACATTAAAAATGTAAAATTCAAATGTAAATGCATTTTATATTAAACAAATGACCATTTTGATTTACAACAAAAATATAAATTTTATGTTGACATATAATGATCATTCTCATATTCATATATATATATATGTATATATTAAAAATCAAACTTTCATATTATTCAAACAATTAATATATAATAACATGAATATTTTATAACACAAGAATATTTCAAAAAAATTCGGCAGCATAACGCCAGGGTAATTAAAACCGGCACCGTCCCTATTACGGCTCCTCGCGCTACGTTAGGCCTCGCGGCTTTTACAAGGGGTTTAATTTCCTAATACATTTTTTAAGGCAATCTATTGCCACACTATCAACCAATTTCATTTTAACCACAATCAAACACTAAAAATCAATCAATTCCACATCACAATGCAATCAAGTCATCAATGGTTTGTGGACGACGGGTGTCGGGAGTTTCTAAACTCTGTCTACAATCTAATATAATTTTATTTGTTTAATTCGGATTCAGAATTCTCATTTCGCTTTTTATTTCTTCCAAAATTCTTCGGTTAGTTCTGAAATGTAGTACTCGACAAGAGGATTCCAACGGTCCTTGAATCGTTCAATTCCGACTCTATTTGCAAAAGATATGGTCGTTAATGCATTTGATAATTTAATTAATGAATAATTAAAAATTTAATTACATTTAATCAGAGAAAAATCCGTCGTTTTTTTTTCTCTTCTTCCTCGTGATACCAAATAGCAAGAACCCAAACCTCCACCAAACTTCCTCCTGTCGCATGCATAACAAGGTGATCGACTGCCGATCGAACGCTGCCACTTCTAAGCCCCGACCACAAGTTACCACCGCCGAGAAGAATGCCCAACTCGCACCCCTCTACTGCCTCAAAATCCGCTCCAAACTCATGCCATTCCTGGACAAATTCCGATCACCAGAAGACCCTATCCTTGATCATCACCGTATAGAATCAATGGCCTCACTTAGGTCTTCAACTAGTTCCTTAGGAGTTCATGATTTTATTGTTTGTATTCAACGAAAAAGAGGGAGGAATGAGAGAAGTTTCTGGCCATTGGTGTTGTTGAAAGCGGCAGCTAACTTTTAGGGCTAGGGTTTCGCCGTATATACTATGTATTTATAGGGTATATTATATTTTATTTAATTTTTAAATTCTGAAATAACTTGTTAAACCATCCGAACTCCAAACGAAACCAAACAACTGTAGCCCCTAGCTAAATACCCCCATTCCGGACACGATGTGATATGTTTCCTAACCCAATTCGGCTGCTACGATATGTTTTTCTTTAAATTAAAATATAAAGCATTTAATTATTTAATTTGATCGTATATTTTAATTTACTGGGCTCACATACTGACTCCAAAAATTCCCAAAAATAAATCTAGCTATGTTTTGATGATACGGTCCTAAGAAAATAAATTTCATCGAATTTGGAGACCGTTTGAAAAATGGTCGTTTTCTGGTCGATCGAAATTGACTGAAATTGACAAAACACATTTTCTTTTGCCATGCTCACATATTTATTCCAAAAATTGTGAAAATTGGAATCTTGCAATAATTTGACGTTCCAGATCCAATCAGGGTTGTTTCGTCTAAAACGGAGTTCGTTTGCAAAATGGCTATTTATGCGGGCTATATATAATATTAAATTCCATAGCGACTATTCTGAATATTCAACTGGCCATAACTTTTGATTTCCGCTATGAAATTTCAATTTTTCGGATTCGTTAGAAAGGTATTTTTAAACAGATTCTAATATTTTTAGTTCCACTAAAATCCGATTTATTTTGCATCCTGTACATTCATTCAAAGTTTGAATTCAAATTTTCAAACTACCGCGCTACTTCTAACTCGCTTTAAAATTAAAATAAATATATTCGTTCCAACTTTGATTTAAATAAATTTTTAATCGTTCTTATTTAAAACAAATTATTTTAACAATTCAAAATTCAATAAAATAGCCAAAATAAATATTTTAAATTGGTTCTGATTTTCCGGCTTGTTGCACACTGGGGTTCAGCAAGAACATCTTGCAACCCGACCACACATGACCGGTCACTCATTTAGCTTGAGTGGACCGAATGTATTATCACCCACGGTTGTCGGCCCTCCAACCGTAACCCATAAGATACAGAATCAAAAGAATATTAAATGAATTTTCTCTAGATCGGTGATAACAAACCCTGCTTAGGTATGACCCAACTAGCTATGCTGCCTGCCCGATTTTTGTCATTTTCTGGTTGTGAGGCTTGAGGCTACGTTTACCTTTTTAGAACATTTTGCCACCATTCACTTTGAATGTCACATCGTCAAACCCATCAAATCACTATTGATCTTCCCAAAATATTATGGGTATAAAAAGCTAAAAGAAACGAATTTCTCTGCCACTAGATGTAATACCATGAAAAGATCGTCTTATGTGATCTGGTAGACATACTCTGTTAGACATTCGTCCATACAAGCAAAGTTGTCCTGGGTCTGGACAAATAAAACAACCATCGTATTTCAATCCGTCTTCCATTATCTTCGGCATAATCTAATTTGCAACGCATATGCTTATAAGGAGTGGTTTTCGGATATTAAATCCAACCGGTCTCTTCGTATTGACAACGAATGGTCAAATTTTTTTGATAGCCGGTGATTTAACTATGAAAGGAAAACAAACATTCATCAAACAACCACTGTCCCTTTCTAATATTTTATTATAAGTTCATTTCCTTATCGAATTCTATATACATACATACATATATATATATATATATATATATATATGTTAACCGACCTTTTGGTCTGGTTCCCAAAAATACGCAAGGCACGTTCAAGTCAACATATCACGTGATATTACAGCCCAGAAGTGCTGCCAACACCATCAGGGGTCTAGCACCAGAAGACTCGAGCCGGGCCACTTGCAGAATTTTGCATCCTATGGGAGCGACATCCGTCAGCATCCGATTTCCGCCAACAACTGTGTTGCCCAGAATCACCGGATCGACTCAACGTCAGGATTCAGCCAACAACTTCTGTGAGCCTTGCATCCCTCAAAAACCAGGCCATGACCACACCTTCGTATCCGGAATCTCTCATGCCAACTATTATAGAACTCGTACCCCACAGTGCACGAAATTGTTATCCCATCGGGTACGAATTTCGTACCGCACAGGGTACAAATTTCGTATCACCTCTCGGGTACGAATTTCTTACCCCCCTTGGGTACGAATTTCGTACCCCCACCCCCCTCGGATACGAATTTCATACCCCATCGGGTATGAATTTCCCGGGATATGGAATGGGATACGAATTTGCCAAGGCTCGCCATGGCAAGCTCCCGGCCATGTTGATCACCTAAAAATTATTGATCGGCACACGCCGATCACCTATTTTTGGTTGATCACTCCATGATGCAAACCCCACTCCTTTTTATCCCTTTTCCCACTCCTTTTTATCCCTTCTCACTTTTCACCTACTCCCACCTACCCTCACCTAACCTCACCACAATGAATACCCCCTCACTTCCTACATTCAAGGGGTTGGTCCAAGCTCTCTCTCCGAAGCTTTAATGGCTTCCTTGGAAGAAGATATTCTTCCCCAAAGCCTCCTTGGCACCATCCTTCTTCACACAAGGAAGAAGATGAATGTGCTTAGACTCATGAGCATATTCATAAGGGTTTAGCCATGCTTTTGGACATTACACCACCTTCGGATATTTTTGGACCTCTCGGACATTGTTGACCAAGTCAACACCACTCCCACTCAATGAAGACGAAGATGGCCTCGACTCCGCCTCCCTCGGACCTCGAGGCTCGACTCCGCCTCCTTCGGGCCCCGAGCCTCGACTCCGCCTCCTTCGGACCCCGAGCCTCGACTCCGCCTCCCTTGGACCTTGAGCCTCGACTCCGCCTCCTTCGGACCTCGAGCCTTGACCCCGCCTCCTTCGGACCCCGAGCCTCTACTCCGCCTCCTTCGGACCTCGAGCCTCGAGTCCGCCTCCTTTTGACCCCGAGCCTTAGTTCCACCTCCTTCGGACCCCGTGCCTTGACTCCGCCTCCCTTGGACCCTGAGCCTCAACTCCGCCGCCCTCGAATTCCTCGGCCTCGACTCCATTTCCCTCGGATCCCTCGGCTACGCAACAACATCGGCAACTCCTCGATACTCTCGCTCGGCAAGGAAGCTCGACCGCAAGTAAGCTCGACCACAAGTATTAATTGGATATTGTTAATCATTGTAACTCTTTGTAATAGTGTTTTGTTGTACTCCATTGTAATGGAATAAAATCAGTACAGCCTTCAAAGTGGACCTAGGCCCCGACGGGCCGAACCACTATAAATAACTGCATTCTTTACTTCCCTGCATATTATTACTACATTCCTCTTAATTCTCCGCTTTGGACATTTAAGTTTCAAAATTTTGAACTCTCGGATGTTGACATCAATTTTACCCGTCAACATTTGTCACATTGGGAACGGGCAAAGTAAAGCGTGCACCTATGGTTGACTTTCTGTCACTTCCTTCTAGGAATCGAAACCTCGCCTTTCCTTCTATTCATTCACCAAGACTTGGGACGTTCAGCCTCCATCAAACTATGCCTTCGCTCAAACTCGATGAAGCCGATTTTTCCCACTGATCCTTGACCACAAGTTTGTTTGTGCCAGTCGAATTTCATCTTATCCACCGAGCAAACTCGTAAGAAATGGCGAGAAAAAGGAAATCTATCATTGGTGAATCATCTAATGATAATCAAGTCACTCCATCTTAGCCATTGCTGATGTGGCATTACCTCCGGCCCCCAAGGCCTTGGTAGCTCAAGTGTAACTTCTCGCGCTTACCAAAGATCGAAAGAAACTGAGCGATGGCCCAAAGCCCCCGTCAGGCAAAACAGGTAGTCGGTCCAGCGACACGCTCAACGAGTCATCATCCGTTTCATGACAAGAAGGAGCACATCAGGGAGAGAACTCGGATTTGTGTCTTTGTCAAAAATTTCCGTCTTGACTTTGACACGCCTTTGGTTCATTCTATAACCTGTCGTCGAGTTCGCTCACGATGGCTAAGCAACAAAGAATCAAACGACAGAACATTGGGGATAAGTTCCACCGATTTGTCTTTGGATTTCGTCTTCGGTTCTCGACTACGACTCAATTGCTCGCTTCTCATCATGATGTTTAAGCGTAGGAGGCTCGATGCTATAATCAAAGCTCAAGGTGTAGAAGGGGGAGGAAGTGAAGAACTATCCTCGACCGAGGCTCCATCAAACTACGTCACTCTGGAAGGCGTCGACGGAATAAGTGATAATCCTTTCACAACTTTGTATGCTGAACTTTAGTGGTAGGAAAAGGCTTTCAATACCTTCCTCACCCGAATTGAAAACATAATAAGAAGTATTTCAACACCGACTTGCCTGGCGTACACTATTGGGATGAGTACCAATATTCGTCCACCCGAGACTCGGGACTTGGGGGCAACCCCAGAAACTAACCAACCGACCGACACCGCTCCTTGGAACGGTGCCGGTTACACCACACTCTGGGGCACCCCGAATCCCAATGTCGCTCCATCCCATAACACTTTGGTTGGTCGGGTTGCGGGTCAGCAGTCGGAAATGTTGCTCGAGCGTCAATGCGCGTAGCTTTGGATGGTAGTGCTCCCATGTTTCCGTGAGTTAAGATTACGCCTGACGTGGCCCTTTAAGTTGGAATCCAATCAAACTTCCTTCTCAAGCAAATGATTCTCAACTTGGACTTAAACACTTGGGGCACTAGTGCCGCTTCGGACAAACTGGATCAACTACATTCTTTCAGAGATGGGTCTGAGATCGCGGATGTCATCCGTCGGTGCACTTGAGACGGTGCTTCTCCTAAAGGCATGGATTGTGTGAGTCGCCGCCTGCTTTCCTTAGATTACAGGAACTTTCGTGACCCGCCTGATTTCAAGCTACCAATCTTGGATCCTTATGACGGTCGCAAGGACCCAACTTCACACCTCGTGAGGTGCATTCGACATACGAAAGTTCTCTCAGCTTTGGAAAATATAATGTCCAAGTACTTCTGGACTAGGGTGCACATCAGCCTGCTCAACCTCGCCAGCTTCACCAAAACCATACCATCGATGTCGATGACATGGAAAAGGGCAAGCCAGATGTGTACTATAGAAGACATCCGTGGAATAGAACTCCCGAAGTCCGCCAAAACTAATGGGTTCCACTAGAATATCCCCATCATGCACATCTCCCCAACACGGTCCGAATAATCATAAAAGATATGCGAAGGAACTCCAACAACTCGCGAGAAACCCACTAGAGGCGTAATCCCTTCACTAGGATCATACATGAAGATGAGCGACCCCGACGCTTCAACATGCCATAGACGCCATTCTATGATGGTACAACTGACCTCTAATATCGGCAATGTCAGAATATCCATCAGAAATGGAGCGTGTCATCCCATACATTCCCGCTTTGCACCTAATCTAGACTAAGGGAAGAATGCTCAAACCCTCGATAGGTGGACTCAAGTCGCTATGAGTCTGGACTTGTCGTCTACGCTTCCAGCATCCGACTGGACTCGAGTTCACCTCAACATACCACCAGGAAGTATAATCAAGGTGGAAGACTCACGGGATGGCAAAGACCTTCCTGCGAAAAGATGCGCTAGGCTACAAACTCCTCAACTGGGTCACGACCGCCATAATGCAGCAGGAACCCAGCCTCCAATTATTGCCGACATGATCCGTAGGATCGTGAGAGAATCACGAGGGCACGCCAATGATGCCTAGGAAACCAGTCCGAGGCATAAACCGTTTACTCCAGTTATCCTTAATACCGAACAGTGCAAGCACTTCGACATACCGACACTCATTCCTTACTCAAGGAAGCCAGGATCTTCAAAGCTTCATTAACCGCCACGAATGGCACATGGGTTCATTACGCGCCACCGACGCCAGAAAATGCAAGTGTTTCACCATCCTTACCCAAGACAGCTCTATTATGGTTCTCTCGACTTCCACTATGAACTATCTCAACTCTCGACTAACTCGTTAGGAGATTGGTCGCACAATCCAGGATGCACGTCACGATGCCTAGAGACATCCCCTCAGTCTCGAAAATTTACCAAGGCACCCGTAAAATATCTCAAAATCTATCTCGTAAGATCCAACACCGCCTTGCACGAAGTCGAGAAACCTACTCCTCGAATCACACTTGTCCAACTTACGAATGGCATAACACCTGATTCCAAACTTAGAGCATGGACCGATCAAAACAATCAAAGATTTAGGAGATCTTCCGCATGAATGAAGACTACCTCCTATGCCGAAAGTTAGCATAAAGGAATCAAACTTCTCACCTCAACATCCTGCCTCATGGCGACGCCCAGAGCCCCAACGACTCTAATTCCACCGCACTACGCAATCTTGCGTATGCCGGCAATGTCAAAGGTAGTCACAACAATAAAAGGAAGCATCTTCGACTCTCGTCTTTCTGCAGCTACACTGCTCTCAGCGACACCCTCGAGAAAATCTATCTCGCAAACTGCAATTCCCAACCATGCGAAAGGCCAAGACCTGAAAGTTTGACGAGCGCACTAGGGGACTCTATAGGATATTGTCGGTTTTACATCATCTACGGACACAACACGAACATGTTTCGCCACTTGTAGGACAACACCGAGGAACTCATCTGCAGGGGAACTCTAGGACACTCAACGCTCATCAAAGATTCCCACTGCACAGGATCTCTGAGCCACTCGACGCTCATCGAAGATTCACACTACGTGGGACCTTCGAGCTACTCGACGCTCGTCGAAGATCCCGACTACATGGGATCTCCGAGCCACTCGACGCTCATCAAAGATTCCAAAAATTTGACCGACGATTAATCCCTCAAGATCATCCTCCTGGCTCATCAGGACTACAACTTCCATGGCATAGTTGAATCTAGGTTGCCATCAGAGATACCAGCTTGCAACTGCTCCCTGCCTCTACCTCCCTCATCAAAAGCAAAGAAGAAACTAAAAGGGGACTTTCTCCTACAAAAGACACCTCCACTTCGCTGTGACATGGCCCTTTTTTCCTCTATATGGCGCTCCCTGCCTCCCTCCAATCAGCAGGGGGACCGCTGGGAAGCACTATCGGAGGCATGTTTGGAAGCAGGCCCGAGAACACCAGTCCTCCGTCATCCCTACAACCATCCTCTACGATACAGCGATCCCCGAGGTCATCATTGGAGATATCGACCATCGATTCATTAACACCATCAACTCGCCCATATAAAAAAAAAGAGGAGGCGAGAGAGATGATTTAATAGCATAAAGAAGGCATACACATTAACGTTTAAAGGTCAAAAGATAGGACCTTGGGCGCAAATGCCGACGGAAATGTCTGTTGGTAAAGGGTCGCAACCTTTTCAATAGTCACTACCGTGGTAGTTCAAACAGAATCAACCATTCACGAATAGATGCCTCATTTCGGCCTATATATAGGCTTACATATAGGAAAAATATATAAAACGAAAACCAAGGCCCCTTCTCAAAGACACACGTCCTCGTTGTATCGTAGCCATCCTCCTCCAACTAATGCTCCAGACACTTGGGGGCACAACTGGAAGCTCAACCGGAGGCCCACTTGAACGCACATCGGCGACCTCATCTTTAAATGGGTCTTTCCTCCTCCCACAAGCCTCTCTCCTCATTAGGAAGGCCCGTACTCATACAACGGAAGCTCAGCGATGGAACTTTCAAACTATCAACTATGGACGGAGCCGAACTCCTAAGGGCATGGAACAACGAATATCTTCGCCTCTACATTACATAACCTAGTGTACAATTGTTCATGCCTTCCAACGATGTTTTGGTTTCTTGTAATTCGAGGCATTGTAAAGGCTACTACTACCAGAGTTGTCCGTAGAAATGATACTCAGTTTCCTGTCTCCCTTCCATGCGTACTTTGTGCATGATGTCTTTGATTAATCGTGACAACCAGCTTGCGTACAAACATCTGATTGCCGCATCGGCACCCCGAGCATGGGAGCCGGTGCCGCCATCCGAATCTCAAGCCAGAATCAAATGAAATCAATAGTGGCTACTATTGGTACCCCGAGCACAGAAGCCGACAACGCTACTCGAGTCGCTGGCCCATGACGCGACCGAGTATAAATAACCACTAACTTGAACCTTGGCCCCGCACCGAGACCGAGGATAAATCGTTCTGCACCCAAGTTCCATGCGACTTGGGGCCACCCAATAGCCAACCTAGTGTTATGCAAACTTCTCATCTAGCTATGGGTGCCAGTCGAATCCTAGCGTAGCACCGAGACCAACCTTAAATTGTTTTCTTCCACGAAGCTCTCAAGGCTTAGGGGTAGCCAATGGCCACGATCAGACCCTATGGGTTGACGATCCGGGCTTCTCTTCTTAGCGAATAAACGACGCCTGCACTCTCAACCCGAATGGATGACAAGAGATCCCCCTCATTGGACTAATCAACGTCCTGCGCCTTGACTTTACTTAGGACTTACTCCGGGCAGCCCAAAACAGCATGCAACTAGACTGGGTTCACAAACTACATGTTTCCTAAGATGAGGGAAACTTATTGAAACCAGCGCTCTATCTCACCCCTCTGGAATTAACCCAGAGTGTGGTCTCCGATTGCATTTTTGTTAAGTGTAACGATAAGTACGCTCATGCAAGTACCAGACGCTGGAAAACATGAGAAGAACATCTGAACACTCGATATAAATCGCGATCTTTACTAACTCATATTTCATTTTCACACACACACACACCCCGAACGGATTACATGTCTAATGTCTCTTCTTTCTAATGATAGGGTGTACATGAAAACCACACCACGTCTTTAGGGACCAAAAGCGAGGGCCACACTCGCATATACTATCGGTCTACCTAACCCAAAGTATCTATAATTTTATAACAATTACTGATGCTACTCATTCTTCTCCTTTCTTTCCTTTTTTGTGCAGGTTTGGCACCGGGCGGGTTACCACACGTGATGGACCCCTTCCTTCTAGGGCCGCTTCCGCCTTCTCCTCCTCTCTTCATAAGAGTAGCAGACTCAAGAGGCACTAATGTGCGCCTCCCGCTATTATCCTCGCCGCTTGTGACCACTGTGATCTCCCCGAGGGAAATACATGGCAACGATATAGAGGCGTTATCAGAAGCAGGAATGAGCGTAGCCTCGGTTACTCCTTGAGCCTTCCTGGCCTCCAACTTCGCTTTCTTCTCGGCATCTTCGGCGGCTTTCTGATCAGCTAGCTCCCTGGACTGGAGTCGCTAAACTGCATCCGCTTGATGTTTACTAAGGGTCCCTTCTTCCCTTTTGGTGGGCATCATTAACGACTTTCCTTTTTCCTAGCCTACTCAGTGGCCCTCTCTTTCTTCGCCTCGACATCGGCCTACTCCTTCGCCAACACAGCAGTAGATTTCTCCTCGGCATCCTGTATAGCCTTCACCCATGCATCTTGTGCAGCAACCTCATCCTGTTCCTCTCCCCTCCGGCTCCTCAGATTTTGCCTCCAACCGGGCTTCCTGATCTTCCACCATAGCTTGCATTGTTCGCACCTCACGTTAGCTATGATCGTCACATGAGCGCTTCGGCCATCCGCAACTTCTCCTCCTCCAAGGAGACTGTGGTAATTGTTGGGTCTCAAAGTCATATCCGAGAATGTATCCACATGTACTTCTACCATTCCAGATTGTTCCGATTGTAACCCCTATCCGAACTCGGCACTTGAAGAAGCGCATGGGCAAAGCCTGGTGTCGCCTCTGCTCCAAGTTGGCCTGCATAACAAAAGACGCAACCATATGGCTTTTGAGGATTCATCGCTCGCATCCTCTTCAGTTAGCAAGTTCTCAAGATCAGGGGAAGTCTCCCACCTATCCTTGCACCATATTACTCATTGCATGACCTGAGGAGGATCCCTACCAGCTTCCACGTCGGCATTTCCATCGCCACAACCTTCAGAACAACCATTCTAAAGAGGAACGTCCACCTCGCCACGAGGATGATCTAGACCAAAAGCTCGGGTCTCGAAAACTTCTAACCTCCCGCCAATACGAGGCAGACCGGGCGTAGAAGCTCAAAACGAAGGACAAAGGGAGCAATACAATCACCAGTTCCCCGAGGAACTGAAGAATTTAGACAAGTTCTCAGTATGCGAAATAAAAAATGCATATGTTAATGCACCTTTCCTAAGTTCTCAAGTTCCCATGGCCTGTTCATTGGGTTCCCAAAGTATCAACACTCTGCCAACAAACTCATACTTAAATGCAACGCGAAGCTGACTCGCACCTCTCGACGCAAAAACTTCCTACCAACAAGCTAATTGGAACGCAGGGACAACATCTAGTTTTAATAACTAAAGCTGTGATTAACGGTAACCATCAACACCATTTTCGGATCGGCAAATGGTCACGACATAATTGGGTTGGAGCTAATGACTTGACCGTATGTCCACATCTTATGTGCATATCCGAGCGGTCAGTCCGAAATCTAGCGGGTACCCAAGCTTGGTGGAACCCTCTACCGATTATTGCATTAGCTTGGCTATCACAGGCCACGATCGGATCCCCTTCAATGCCTGCATTAGCGTCGTCTTCACAGCATCCCTTGGAGCTACAATTTTGAAAGCACCTTTACCTCACAACGAAGGCAATCCAGAGCCAGAGTCCAGGCCCTGGAGGTTTTTTCGGTTTTCCATCAGTGCCCAGACTCCACAACGCAGATACTCCGGAACATGATTGAAACACCCCACCTCCATTAAGGTCACTCACAAAGGGAATGCCTTAACTTTGGTGGAGGTTTATAAGTAAAAGTCACAGATAAAACACAAGACAGATATAAACACATATATATAAGCAGCGGAAAACAAACAGACTTTTTATTTCATAAATATGTGTTCATACAAAACATTTCCATAACTGTCACATAATAACTTCCAAAACATTACATCATTATTTCTGTCTTGGTTATTAAATAAAGAAGCATAAAACATAATTAAAACTGCATAAATCCCCATAGAATGTGTCCAACAGCCATAGCCAAGGAAAGAGAGTCCAAACCGTACATCTACTATCTTGAAGCTTGCAAAGTGTCTGACTAAGCTGAGTTGTTTCCTCCCTATGGACCTGGGGGGGGGGAACGGAAGAAAAGAAGACGAAAGGAAAATAGAGTCAGACATAAAGCCTGGTAAGTCTAGTGACTCTTCAATATGAGAATAAGAATAAGGGCATGATAGGTATAAACTGGAAACAGGAAAGTATCGTAAACTAAGATAAAGCAGTTTTGAATCGAATATACTATCGCACCCCACACTATATCTCTGCACCTACTTGCATTGTCTCAACTGGCACCCCATGATCAGAGTGAAGTGATCCCCTTTTTCTAAAGATCGGCTCCTACTCGCATAATCATATGTGTCATACGGCCCCCAAAGATTGTAGATACCTATGCTGGTCCCACCATAGGGTGTATCAAGTCCCATGGTGGCGACCCGACACAATTCTAAAATGCATAGGTTATACCACTGGTGCCCCCAGTGCCCTGTTTGTCTGCTCCGAAGTGTGTGCACGCCCGCACTCCGTTAGAACCCACACTGTTGCACCCACCTCCGTTGCTTTTGACCGCTTACAATCAGCCCAGTAATCGTGCCCCACCCTGCCTAATTTCAGGGTACCATGATACCTAATTGGGTTACTACTGAAATGGGTCCCCGTTACTAGGTTTTTATAGTCAAACATGTTAAGTGGTTAAGTGTCTGTATTTACCTAACCCCACCCATCAGTTTAATTAACATGTTGAATTGGTTAAGTGTTTTAGTTAACTTAACCTTACCATCCTGACTTGTCTGTCCTTAGCCTTTTTAAAGCACCGACCACTCACATTAGTCAGGTATTGTTACGGTTACTGGATGTACCGGTCGGTTCGGGGCAGATTTACACCGTATCTCAGTCTAACCTCGGGTCCTTATTGGGCTTAATGCTTAACCTTTCACATTGGATAGGTATTGTTGTGACTACTGGACAGCCAGGTGGGTCTGGGCAGGTTTACATCACAACTCAATCCAACCTCGTGTTAAGCATACTCGTATTTTCTAAATTTACATATTTGTCTCTTTTACTTGTTATATGTAAATTTGTTAACAATTGAATGTTATGGCCCACTTTCCAAGTTCATCACTTTTGGTATAAGAATCTATACCATTCAAGTGCTACCATTTTTGGCATGTGACAAACATACCAATACATTTATTTTTCACCAATTTATGTCAATTTTCCTATAATTACCAATTTTCCCAACGTTACCCCGTCTAAATATTAGGCTACCAATCTTAGCCTAATTTTCGTCCGCATGATTTATAACATATAATATTAGGCTGAAAACTTAGCCTAATTTAGCATACACAAAATTGGCATAAAGAAATTTATTATCATAAACATGACATAGGTGTAAACTTGGCATTTTTGGCATTGTCAATATGAACATTTTAGGTGTGAACTTGCAAGATAGCCAACATACATATATGTGAATTTGCAACATAGACTGAATCATGGGTTTCAACTTGTCATGTGAACTTGCATTAAAAAGGGGAATCTAACTAAACAGGTGTCACATGAATTAGCATATGATTTAGACAACATAGGCCTAAACATGTTTAGATCTAGGCATAACATCGAACATCACTAGCATATGAAAAGAATATGACATGTCCATAAAGTATGTATAATTTCATCGCATGTGTAAACTAGATCCAATCATGTTTACTACTATAACATGAAACTTGTATTAAAATGGATCTTGGCATGGATCCAATTATGAACTTGCAACTTTTGTATAAACATATGAGCATGTATATGAACTTAATCATTTAGGCATAGAGGTTTTAGCATAAAGTATACACATGAGATCTTAACTTGGACATATCACATATAACTTATATAATCACATAAACATATAGGTGTAGATTATAACATGAACTATACAACTTGCATGTGATGTTGTTTTCATTTGAATGGATCCAATCACCAAGTAAATTTAACCACAAACATTCCAACCATTTGCAATACAATCATTTCAATACAAAGATATGAATTTACATCGTCGTTATACAATAGCACAATTCCATTTCCATTTTACATCGCATCAAGTCTTAATTTTATTCACATCGGAAAAATCACTATACTTACAACAAACAACGAACTTGAATTCTGAATTCTAAGTTCTGAATTTGAAATGCTTTCCTTTGGGTAGACAAACGTTGTTTTGATTCTTGTTTTACTTTAGTTTTGCTCGTCTCTAAGCTTTCTCTAACTGACGGCTACTCTTAGCATCCTTCCAGCAGCATGACGGCTCTAGTTCAATATTATTTGTGCGAATTTAGATTGAGTGTTGAGTTGTATTTATAGAATTTGAAACTAATTAGAGCCGTCGATGAAGCTAGAGTTAATCAAGGCCATCCATCTCAAGAGAAGCTAATCAGAAAGTGACAAATCAGCCCTAGTGACACAGCTAAGCTCAGAAATTCGACCAGTAACCGACCAGGCCAACCTGGGCCAAACCAGGTCGACTAGGCAGGTCGACCCCTAGGTCGACCCTATGGTCGACCTGGTTACCCAGGTCGACCCCCTGGTCGACCTGGTGCCTGGGCGGGAATTTTCCCGCCTAGCCCAGTTTGGGTCTGTTTTTCGAATTTCTAATTGAATTTGAACTGTTTGAATTTTAAATTGAATTCTGAAACATCCGGAGGTCATAACTCCTTCATACGGAGTCCGATTCACGCAAACTCGGACTCTATCTCAAGCAGAATTCCGAGATGAACGCAATGGCGTAACTCATTTCCCTTAATTATTTCATTTTGAATTAATTATACTTTAATTTGTTAATTTACTATTAACAGAAAATTCGGGGTGTTACATTCTCCCTTCCTTAAAGGATTTCGTCCCCGAAATCTTCATGTCTGAAAGAACGTATATCCTAACATTCAATCGTCCATCTACTCAACCATCAAACACAGGCGTCCATTGTCCTTAAAAGACTTCTAATGCTTCATGATCATATGCATATGTGTGTACATGTCCTTATCTAATGCAAAAATCAGGCGGTCTACTGATTCAGTTGACCTCCTTAATGCAAATCATGTAAGTGTCATGAATCCATTATGTATGCAAATTTTTCCCTACTCATAATTCAACATTAGTGCGCAACCATTCATATTAATGCGACATCCATATGACAACACATCAAGTTTCAACCACATACAAATATGAATACATATATGCATATGCAGTATGAAGTGACTGAGCCGATCTAAAACCTAGGTTGTGTGTGTATATGCATCCACAAGCAACCACTAGCAACCACTTGTAGCCATCAACCATAACATGTTTCAAATACATGTTTACATCCAAAGGGGTTTCTACCTAAGGATAAAGGATAACATTGAGGAGATATACCTAGAAAGATAGATACAAGCACAACTTAAGGAAAAAGAGAGGTCAAAGATGTACCCTTGAAAAGAAAAGGGTATGCCGCGCGTATTCTGTCCTCAATTTCCTAAGTCGCATCTTCGTTGGCGTCACTCCACTGAACTTTAACGAGCTTGACTTCACAGTTACGTAGCTTTTTGATTTCAGCTCCTACGATTCGAGTTGGAACTCTCCTCACAGTTGCTTCGCGTTCCACTTCGGCTTCTTCTAGAATGCTTGCCTCCACCACTTCCGCAGATTCATGTAGACATTTTCGGAGATGAGAAACGTGAAAGACGTTGTGAATCTCAGCCAACCTTTCGGGTAGCTCTACTCTATAAGCCATCTTCCCAATCTTCTCGATGATAGGGAATGGTCCTATGAACCTTGGTGCTAGCTTTCCTGCGGATCCAAAGCGAACGACGTTCCTTAAAGGGGATACCTTAAGGAAAACCCTGTCCCCAACCTCAAACTCAAGGTCGGTCCTTCTTTTGTCTGCATAGGATTTCTGTCTGTCTTGGGCAGTCTTCATACTCCTTCGTATCAAGTCCACTTTTTCTGAAGTCTCTCTAATCATGTCTGGCCCAAGTAAAATCTTGTCTGTAGACTCCCACCAACAAGTTGGAGATCGGCATGGTCTTCCATACAAAGCTTCGAAGGGCGCCATGCCAATGGTGGCTTGGTAGCTGTTGTTGTAAGCAAATTCCACTAAAGGAAGATGATCCTCCCATGTCCCTCCAAAGTCAAGAACGCACAGTCTTAGAAGATCTTCTAATACTCTGTTAACCCTTTCCGTCTGACCATCAGTTTGGGGGTGATAGGCCATGCTCAAGCATAACTGTGTGCCTATAGCTTCTTGCAGACTTCGCCAAAACTCACTCGTAAAGATGGGATTCCAGTCACTGACTATGCTAGAGGGTATTCCATGGAGTTGAACTATTTCCTTGAGATAAAGAGAAGCTAGAGACGAGACAGTCCTTCTACTCTTGATAGGTATAAAGTGGGCGCCTTTTGTGAGCCTGTCCACTATTACCCAAATGCTAATATTGCCTCTTCTTGACCTAGGCAACCCGTCAATGAAGTCCATTGAAATACTATCCCACTTCCATTGCGGGACCTCTAAATGATGAAGCAATCCTCCAGGCTTCTTTTGTTCCGCCTTGACCTATTGGCATGTCACGCATTTAGAAACGAAATCTGCAACGTCCTTCTTCATGCCACTCCAATAGAAAACTCTCTTTACGTCCTTGTACATTTTGTCCCCACCTGGATGTATTGTCATCTTGGAATGATGTGCTTCCTCGAGAACCATCTTTAATAAATCCCTTGCTTGTGGGATGCACAGTCTTCCATCTCGCCTCAGCCGACCCTTATCATCGATGGAGTACCTATTGAGGTGACTGGTAGTTTCACCCCTAATTAGTTTATCAATCACATCCACAAACTAAGGGTCTTCGCGTTGTGCCGCCCCTATTGAGTCTAAAAGAGTGGGCCGTACTTCTAGGGATGCCAACAAACCGGGTATAAAATCAGAGGAGGGCCTAAAGTCAAAATTGGCTATATACTCCAAGCTTTTCCTTTCTACAAAGAGAGGGCTTAAGATCAGTTTCTTTCTGCTCAACGCGTCTACTACTACGTTGCCCTTGCCAGGAGTATATGAAATCTCAAAGTCATATGAGGCAAGGAACTCCATCCACCTTTTTTGCCTCAAGTTAAGATCTTTCTGTGAGAAAAGATACTTCAATGATTTATGATCAGTATATAATTTGAACTTCTCATCTAGGAGATAATGGCGCCAAGACTTAAGCGCAAAGACGATGGCGGCCAACTCAAGATCGTGGGTTGGGTAGTTCTTTTCATGAACTTTCAATTATCTTCCACCATAAGCTACTACCCTCCCTTCTTGCATCAGAACAGCGCCTAACCCTGTACCACAAACATCCGAGTATACCGTGAGCATCTTGCTTCCATCCGGCAAAGTCAGAACTGGGGCTGTTGTAAGAACCCTTTTTAAGCGTTGGAAAGCAATATCACAGTCTAAATCCCAAGCGAATGCTAGATTCTTCTTTGTTAGCCTTCTGAGTGGAGCTGAGATTCTCGCAAAATCCATAATGAACTTTCGGTAAAAACCTACTAGCCCGAGAAAGCTCCGGACTTCGGTTGCATTTCTTGGTGTCTTCCAATCTTGCACTGCCACCACTTTCACGGGGTTCACTGCTAACCCCTCTTTGGACACTATATGTCCAAGAAATCTTACTTCTTCTCTCCAAAAGTGGCACTTGGAGAATTTGGCTTTTAGCTGATGTGCACGGAGAGTATCCATGATCTCCTTCAGATGTTGAGCATGTTCTTCCACATTCTTTGAGAGGATCAAAATATCGTCTACGAAGACCACCACGAACTTGTTGAGGAATTCTCTGAACACCCTGCCCATTAGAACTATGAAATAAGCGGGTGCATTTGTCAAGCCGTAAGGCATGACAAGCCACTCGTAGAAACTGTCTGGGGTTCTGAAAGCCGTTTTATCAATGCTATCTTCAGCTACCCTTAGCTGATGGAACCCAGTAGCCAGATCAAGTTGGGAGAAGACTGACGCACCTACAAGCTGATCAAACAAATTGTCTATTCTGGGAAGCGGGTGTCTATTCTTCTTAGTCAGCTTGTTTAGCTCCCTATAGTCCACACAAAGACGTAGTGAACCATCTGCTTTGGTGGCGAACACCACTGGAGCACCCCATTCCAAGATACTCCTCCTTATAAACCCCTTCTCGAGAAACTCCTTAACTTGCTTACTGAGCTCCTTTATCTCCTTTGGAGCCATATGTCTAAAAGGAAGAGCTATGGGCTTTGCATTATCAACAAGATATATGCGGAAATCTATTTCCCGCACCTCTTCAAAGACATCCGGATATTCCCGGACCACCCTAACCGACTGCAAATTCTCAACAGAAGCATCAAGCGACTCTAGATAACTAAGCATAACAGCATTCAAGGGATTACAAGAAATTTTTAGAGTGTTACCGAGCCGAGTCAAGAGCCTAACCACTCTTTTCTCACAATCAAGAATGGCACCATTACTGGATAACCAGTCCATGCCTAAGATCAGTCCATATCCCGAGAAACCCAAAACAAAGGCATTACATCTAAATTCAACACTTAGAATAGAGATTTTCAAATCCAAGCAAACCATCGACAAATAAGCCGAGCCTCCAATTGGATTTGAAACAACCAAGGGATCTTCTACCATACTAGTGTCTAGGTGCAGAGATTCTACTAAAGTAGATGAAGTAAAGGAGTGTGATGCACCAGAATCAAAGAGAGTGCAAACTGGATGATCATAGAGATAAACTAAGCTTTCTACAGAAATATTTCTGCCTCATTCCTGTGGAGGTGCCACCAGCGCGTGAACCTGTCCCCCTGAGGTGGATCCAGTCCTCTGGCCCTGCCCCCGCTTCTTTGGGCAGTCCTTAGCCAAGTGTCCAGTCTCGCCACAACTGAAGCAACCACCATTCATCTTCGCCTTCTTTATTCTGCAGTCTTTCGCTATATGTCCAACAATGCCATAGAAATTGCACTTTCTCTTTTCACGGGATTTGTTGTTCTTCCCGCCTTTCTTGAAGTCTATTTTCTTAGCCTGTAAACCCTCCTTCTTTTCTTGAGGCACTTCCACCTTTGCCTACTTTTGGCCTTTATCTTCCTCGTGTAGTAGCGCCATGTCCACCAAGCTTTCATAGGTCGCTCCCATGGGTATATGGGTCATAGCAAGGCTGTGTAGAGGCTCATTCAGACCTTTGACGAAGCGAAGGGCCTTTTTGTGTTGTGTGTTTACTAAATCCAGCCCAAATCCGGCTAGCTGATTAAACTGATTGACGTACTCCTTGATTGTCATACTTCCTTGTTCAAGAGTTAGAAACTTCTCCATCTGCAGGCTTCTTTCAGCTTGGGAGAGGAATTTCATCTCAAACCTCGTCCTGAAATCTTCCCAAGTTTCCACTGGCCTCTCAGCATGGGTAACTTCCCACCAATAAGAAGCTTCGTCCTTGAGCCACCACACTACAAGCTGTATCTTTTGCATGTCGTCAACTTCACAGATAACGAATAAATCTTCAGTCTCCTTCAGCCAGTTCCTTGCTACCACAAATGATTCAGTTCCATAAAAGTCCTTTCCTCCCATAGCCTTGAAGTTCCTACATGTCTTAGCAAAAGTATTCCCACGAGGAGGAGGAGGAACCGCTGCCACTGTTGGAGGAGGAATGTCTGCTAGGCCCGCACCATTGGCCCTAGCTTCTAGGTACCTTCGGAACCAGCCAGGTATCGGTACTCCTTCTGGAAGGTTAAGATCTCCATACATGCTGGAACAAAGAGGAAAGTATTCAAGACAAAAGGATAGAGAGATAGTGCATATGGCTTTGGGGGGAATTATGCCTTTAAAAAACAACACTTTTTCTTGAAAAAAATGCTTCTTTAAACTTCTTTTTGAAAATAGTTTCAAAAACTTTTATCTAGTCTGGTAAATCTGTGCTCTGATACCAAGTGAAACACCCCATCTCCATTAAGGTCACTCACAAAGGGAATGCCTTAACTTTGGTGGAGGTTTATAAGTAAAAGTCACAGATAAAACACAAGACAGATATAAACACACATATATAAGCAGCGAAAAACAAACAGACTTTTTATTTCATAAATACGTGTTCATACAAAACATTTCCATAACTGTCACATAATAACTTCCAAAACATTACATCATCATTTATGTCTTGGTTATTAAATAAAGAAGCATAAAACATAATTAAAACTGCATAAATCCCCATAGAATGTGTCCAACAGCCATAGCCAATGAAAGAGAGTCCAAACCGTACATGTACTATCTTGAAGCTTGCAAAGAGTCTGACTAAGCTGAGTTGTTTCCTCCCTGTGGACCTGGGGGGGGGGGGAGGGGGGATGAAAGAAAACAATACGAAAGGAAAATAGAGTCAGACATAAAGCATGGTAAGTCTGGTGACTCTTCAGCATGAGAATAAGAATAAGGGCATGATAGATATAAACTGGAAACAGGAAAGTATCATAAACTAAGATAAAGCAGTTTTGAATCGAATATACTATCGCACCCCACACTATATCTCTGCACCTACTTGCATTATCTCAACTAGCACCCCATAATCAGGGTGAAGTGATCCCCTTTTTCTAAAGATCGGCTCCTACTCGGATAATCATATGTGTCATACGACCCCCAAAGATTGTAGATACCTATGCTGGTCCCACAATGGGGTGTATCAAGTCCCATGGTGGCGACCCGACACAATTCTAGAATGCATAGGTTATACTACTGGTGCCCCCAGTGGCATGTTTGTCTGCTCCGAAGTGTGTGCACGCTCGCACTCCGTTAGAACCCATACTGTTGCACCCACCGCCGTCGCTTTTGACCGCTTACAATCAGCCCAGTAATCGTGCCCCACCCTGCCTAGTTTCAGGGTACCATGATACCTAATTGGGTTACTGCTGAAATGGGTCCCCGTTACTAGGGTTTTCTAGTCAAACATGTTAAGTGGTTTAGTGTCTGTATTTACCTAACCCCTCCCATCAGTTTGATTAACATGTTGAATTGGTTAAGTGTTTTAGTTAACTTAACCCTACCATACTCACTTGTCTGTCCTTAGCCTTTTTAAAGCACCGACCACTCACATTAGACAGGTATTGTTACGGTTACTGGATGTGCCGGTCGGTTCCAGGCAGATTTACACCATAACCCAGTCTAACCTCAGGTCCTTATTGGGCTTAATGCTTAACCTCTCACATTGGATAGGTATTGTTGTGACTACTGGACAACCGGGCGGGTCCGGGCAGGTTTACATCACAACTCAATCCAACCTCGTGTTAAGCATACTCGTATTTTCTAAATTTACATATTTGTCTCTTTTACTTGTTATATGTAAATTTGTTAACAATTGAATGTTATGGCCCACTTTCCAAGTTCATCACTTTTGGTATAAGAATCTATACCATTCAAGTGCCACCATTTTTGGCATGTGACAAACATGCCAATACATATATTTTCACTTATTTATGTCAAGTTTCCTATAATTACCATTTTTCCCAACGTTACCCCGTCTAAATATTAGGCTAACAATCTTAGCCTAATTTTCGTCCGCATGATTTATAACATATAATATTAGGCTAAAAGCTTAGCCTAATTTAGCGTACACAAAATTGGCATAAAGAAATTTATTATCATAAACATGATATAGGTGTAAACTTGGCATTTTAGGCATAGTCAATATGAACATCTTAGGTGTGAACTTGCAAGATAGTCAACATACATATATGTGTATTTGCAACATAGACTGAATCATGGGTTTCAACTTGTCATGTGAACGTGCATTAAAAAGGGGAATCTAACTAAACAGGTGTCACATAAATTAGCATATGATTTAGACAACATAAGCCTAAACATGTTTAGATCTAGGCATAACATCGAACATCACTAGCATATGACAAGAATATTACATGTCCGTAAAGTATGTATAATTTCATCGCATGTGTAAACTAGATCCAATCATGTTTACTACTATAACATGAAACTTGTATTAAAATGGATCTTGGCATGGATCCAATTATGAACTTGAAACTTTTGTATAAACATATGAGCATGTATATGAACTTAATCATTTAGGCATAGAGGTTTTAGCATAAAGTATACACATGAGATCTTAACTTGGACATATCACATACAACTTATATAATCACATAAACATATATGTGTAGATTATAACATGAACTATACAACTTGCATGTGATGTTGTTTTCATTTGAATGGATCCAATCACCAAGTAAATTTAACCACAAACATTCCAACCATTCGCAATACAATCATTTCAATACATAGATATGAATTTACATCGTCGTTGTACAATAGCACAATTCCATTTCAATTTTACATCGCATCAAGTCTTAATTTTATTCACATCGGAAAAATCACTATACTTACAACAAACGACGAACTTGAATTCTGAATTCTGAGTTCTAAATTCGAAATGCTTTCCTTTGGGTAGACAAACGTTGTTTTGATTCTTATTTTACTTTAGTTCTGCTCGTCTCTAAGCTTTCTCTAACTGACGACTACTCTTAGCTTCCTTCCAGCAGCATGACGGCTCTAGTTCTATATTATTTATGTGAATTTAGGTTGAGTGTTGAGTTGTATTTATAGAATTTCAAACTAATTAGAGTCGTCGATGAAGCTAGAGTTAATCAAGGCCATCCATCTCAAGAGAAGCCAATCATAAAGTGACAAATCAGCCCTAGTGACACAGCTATGCTCAGAAATTCGACCAGAAACCGACCAGGCCAGCCAGGGCCAAACCAGGTCGACCCTCAGGTCGACCCTATGGTCGACCTGGTTACCCAGGTTGACCCCCAAGTCGACCCCTTGGTCGACCTGGTGCTTGGGTGGGAATTTTCCCGCCCAGCCCAGTTTGGGTCTGTTTTTCGAATTTCGAACTGAATTTGAACTGTTTGAATTTTAAATTGAATTCTGAAACTTCCGGAGGTCATAACTCCATACGGAGTCCGATTCACGCAAACTCGGACTCCATCTCAAGCAGAATTCCGAGACGAACGCAATGGCGTAACTCGTTTCCCTTAATTCTTTCATTTTGAATTAATTATACTTTAATTTGTTAATTTACTGTTAACAGAAAATTCGGGGTGTTACATTGATGGAAACCTTTAGCCTCAACAACTTACGCCATGGCCATCACCAACCTCCAGCGCAATGCTTGAGTCAAGATTCTGCTGCGTCGTGGTTGGGTTAATGATCGGATCCCGACACTAACAGCTCAACTATGTGTCGACATCCTACATACGCATTTGAGCCGCCGGTCCAAGCAAATCCATTCCTTAAGAACCGCATCACAAGGCTGCAACTCACTAATCATTGTCCGCTCATCCGACGCCATGCAAAGGTCCAAGTTTACAAAGTCAAGATCAAAGCCAGGGCCCGAGAAAGTTATTGGAGTGTGAAGTTCTGTTTCATGCTCCCATGCTCCGGCTTAGTGATCATGTCCTCAAATAAGTTTCAAACTCCTGAAGAGCTTGAAAGATTTAATAACTATTTGGGATACAAAGTCCAATCCCATATCCGCAAATATCTGTCCTCGAATCCCTACTTTCGCTTCTCAGAATCTACCACTCCACGCTTTTGAGTGACAATCTCGGGAATCCTCTGGTTGTCCATATATCTCTTCCCTTCTTTGGAAACCTAAGGACAACTCGAAAATCCGAAGTGCAAAAGCAGTATTTTGTATCCTCCTCGCCTCAAGCTGATTTTCCGTCCGGGGAAGAGAAGAAAGGAAGCATCTACAATTAGGGGATCGACATGCTCCAAACGAACATTTTGGGATCAGAATTCAGAATCGTACACCAGGCTATGTCCATATCCACTTATCTCCGAAGCCCCAACTACCAAATCAATCGTGGCTCAGCGACCACTCGTGTACTCACCAAATGCCCAATTTTCAATGTGCATGTGCTTAGCATTTGGGTCTGACCTTACCTCAAGGAAAATCTACACGAATACATGCTACGACATATGCCAAGTATTGTCTTAACAACGACATTCACATAAACAAGTTGTTGAAACTTTGATCGTTGCAACCAGCATGGATTGTTGAACGATGTTGGCATCACAAATCCAAGTGATTCAGCCAATACTCCAAACAATCAAGCTCCATCCCAACGACGTTTCAACAACCATTTAGGGCGATCGCGTGCGGAAACCATGGCAATGACCATGCATGCATGCTTTTGAAAGCTCAACCGGGCAGACCAACTCGGTTCGTTAGCCAAATACTTGCTCATAAACCTAAATGGTTCAAGTGTAAATATTAAATGGTTGGCTCTCGATCCAAAAACATTTCAAAAGCTAAAATTGCGCGATCACAAGCCCAGGGTATACGATTCACTTTCATGTTACCTATTCCAACTTAGATCGCATTTGCGCAACACCACATACAAACGTGAACCAGATGCCTTGGGCAGGTTCCAACCCAAGCCGCAAGACTCAAGCGAGTCAAATCTCTTAGCAATGCTGGAATCCTAAGCTCATACCAACATATTTCGACAAGGCGTCCCAACCGCTCCAAAGTAGTGCGCGCTCGGCATACAACATTAGAGGAAGGTCACGACTAATCGCTGAGCATGGCATGAAGATCCGTAAGCCCATATTAGTTTTATCTCACTTCAAAGCACGTCCCGTTAACATAAGGCATACTTTGAGGGGGCAAATGTTAAATGGCCTCTTGGTCCGATTCCCAAAATTATGCAAGGCACGCTCAACTCAACATATCACATGATACTATAGCCTAGAAGTGTTGCCAACACCATCAGGGGTCTAGCACTAGAAGAATCGAGCCGGGCCACTAGCAGAATGTCGCATCCCTTGGGAGCGACATCCGTCAACATCCGATTTCCGCCAACAAGTGTGTTGCCCAGAATCACCAGATCAACTCAAAATCAGGATTCAGCCAACAACTTCCGTGACCCTTGCATCCCTTAAAAACTGAACTATGACCACACCTTCGTATCTAGAATCTCCTGTGCCAACTATTATAGAACTTGTACCCCACAGGGTACGAAATTCGTACCCTATCGGGCCCTCGAGGTACAAATTTCGTACCCCCTCAAGGTAAGAAATCCATACCCCTACAATGAGTACGAATTTTTTTGGGCATATGGAATGGGATATGAATTTTCCAAGGCTCGCCCTGGCAAGCTGCCGGCCATGTTGATCACCTAAAAATAGTTGATCGGCACACGCCGATCACCTAATTTTGGTTGATCATTCCATGGTGCAAACCCCACTCCTTTTTATCTCTTTTCCCACTCCTTTTTATCCCTTCTCACTTTTCACCTACTTCCACCTACCCTCACCTAACCTCTCCACTATAAATACCCCTTCACTTCCTACATTCAATGGGTTGGTCCAAGCTCTCTCTCCTATGATTTAATGGCTTCCTAGGAAGAACATATTCTTCCCCAAAGCCTCCTAAGAGCCATCCTTCTTCACACAAGGAAGAAGATGAATGTGCTTAGACTAATGAGCATACTCATGATGGTTTATCCATGCTTTTGGACATTACACCACCTTAAGATATTTCTGGACATCTCGGACATTGTTGACCAAGTCAACACCTCTCCTACTCAATGTAGACGAAGAAGGCCTCAACTCCGCCTCCTTCGGACCTCGAGGCTCGACTCCGTTTCCTTCGGACCCCGAGCCTCGACTCCGCCTCCCTTGGACCTCGAGCATCGACTTCGCCTCCTTCGGACCCCGAGCCTACCCTGCCTCCTTCGAAACCCGAGCCTCGACTCCGCCTCCCTTGGACCCCGAGTCTCGACTCCGCCTCCTTCGGACCCCGAGCCTCGACTCTGCCTCCTTCGGACCCCGAGCCTCATCTCCGCCTACCTTGGACCCCGAGCCTCGACTCCACCTCCGTCGGATCCCTCGGCCTCGGCTCTATTTCCCTCGGATCCCTCGGCTAAGCAGCAGCATCGACAACTCCTCGATACTCTCGCTCGACAAGGAATCTCGACAAGGATTAATGGGATATTGTTAATCATTGTAACTCTTTGTAATAGTGTTTTTTTGTTCCTCGTTGTAATGGAATAAAATTAGTACATCCTTCAAAGTGGACGTAGGCCTCGATGGGCTGAACTACTATAAATAGCTGCGTCCTTTACTTCCTCGCACATTATTACTGCATTCCTCGTAATTCTCCTCTCTGGACGTTTAAGTTTTAAATTTCCGGAACTCTCGAATGTTGATGACAATTTTAGGCGTCAACAATATCACTATATCGATTTCTAGTTATCAAAACTTCTTAAAAATACTTTAACTCCTTAAATTTTCAGAAAATTTTGCTAGCACCTCCTTTGTATGGCTCAATTGGTACAACTACAAAATGCCTCTCTAGGCCCTTTCCATTAAAAAGAAAATAAAAAACCCAAGTAGATTGTACAATAGGCTCATAAAATATCCTATGGAAATTAAAACATGTATGTTTTTGTCGGACACTCAACTATAACCTTCGTTCTCTTCATTCCATACATGTTTAACACATATTCACCCATTCACAATTCATTCAAACTCGATCCAGTCGTTTTTGCTTGATTCGCTAATTTATTCTCCAATTAACCATTTTCACCAAACCCCTTTTTGTTTAAACATATCATGTTCGAATATATTTTAATTCGCTGATTAACACGTTAAATTCCATTTCTAACTCGAGTTTCGTATTTAACTTCAAGTTTCAATTCACAATTTCATTGCACTTAACTTTAGTTAAGTTCGATTCGAAATCCCATTAACTAATTTCCTATCAAATCAGTTAGCTTCATTCAATAATTAAAATTTGTTTTTTTATTCCAAAAATCAATCCGTTTACTCCACTTGAGTCCATATTTATTAATTAACTCAAGTCTGTATTTTCTAATGAAAAATCGGATTTTTATTCACTAAAAATCCCTTTATTTTATTTAATAAATCATTATGGTTTAAAACGATTATGGCGCTGTTTTTCTGAAAATTTGTTTTTGATATAATTCAGAGTATGTAAGATGAAATCCGTAATTTTTTCTTCCATTAGAAAATTATCATTTAATAAGTCATGACGTTTCTTGTTTCATCGAATTCCAAGTTATATTGAGTTTTATATACTCAATTAAAGTTCGAAACTCCAAATTACGAACTACTGCGCTATGGCGAGTTTGATTTAATTAAATTTAGATATAAACGTTAAACTTCGTTCATTAAATAAATTTCAATTCCATTTTTAATATTTTAAAAATAATTCAAGCCCGCTATCCAAATTTGACTTAACAATCCTGATTGTTCAAACTAGCGATTATTTATTTCTACATTCATAACTCTGTTATGAGTTTATTGAAAACCCAAATTCTATATACAATTACAATCCGAGTTAAATTATTGATAAAATCCGATATAATCGAATTCCGATTACAAATTCCTTTTATGGGAATAATCAATTAATTCAACATCCTTTACCATTACAAACTAATATCATCCCTTGATAATAGTGAAGTCGTTCAAGTTAGGGTATTTTACTTACCTCTCAGACCTCGATCGACAACGTTCTTATCTTGAGATGGATAAGAGTTTGTAGTACAAAACTGGCATTACTTATCATAAAAATACTCTCTTTTATCCCATTTAAAAACATGATTTTTAAATGCCATTTCTTATATTTGCATAAAACCTGTTTCCAATTTATCCAATGAAAATTACTTCATTATATTTATAAATATTGTTTATGAATTATCTTCCTTATCTTATATTAAACAAACTTCCATCTAAAAATCTATTCGAACACTACTCATTTTGCAATATTTTATTAGTATAACTTATATATATATATATAAACTAAGCAACTATTTTCATATTAAAGTTTAAATTTCTAATCAATATATTTCCAATAACCTTTATGGAATTAGTTATTTTTATAAATTTGTCATAGTCGAATTTTAATTATAAATCCATACGGACTATTCCAATTCAATTCATATTCCGAATGTCAAAATAAATCCATCGTTTTTCCTTTTAAGTGATTCCCAATCCCCTTTTTAAATTCATACTTGAATTTAAACTTATAAATTACCCAATGATAATTTCTCTCTTTTATTTATAAATATCGTTTATACATTACACTTCTTGTCTTAAATATTAAAACAAATTTCTGTTTCATATTCCATTTGAAATCCCATTTACACTTTGGAAAAATAAATTCTTCTTTTTAAATTCATACTTGAATTTAAAACTTAATATTATCCAATAATGATTTTTCTTTCCATATAAAACATTGTTTAAGAATTCAACTACTTGTTTTTATTATTAAAAACCATTAAATATTTCATAACTCATTCAAAATTCCATTTCTATTTCGAAAAATAAAATTTCCCTTTTAAAATCTAAAAATCCCTTTTTATGATAGTTTTAAATATAAATATTTAGGGCCAGAGATATTCAAACATCCAAATCACGCAATCATCAATCACGGGTTTATAACACATCATATATGATTATATATATGAAAACAAACAATAACAAATTTTGAGGAATCAGTTGGATTCCTCCAACCTGTTTTTCTTGCATCCGCAGATGTTATACCACATAGATAATACCAATCCTGCATCGTGGTAGGATATAGCGGTATAGAAGGTCATCCACTCAATATACCTTGGAGGCGATAGGGTCATCCGCTAATGATACTACGGGCATCCGCTAATGGTACTATGGGAAATATCCAATATATATGTGTGTATATATATATGTATATATATATAATAGCCACACCTACGAAGCCTATATAACTAATATATAAATAACCACAATTTTTCAATAAACAACAATGCAACCAAATAATCAACAAATAGCATATAAATATTTCTATTAAATAAAAATTCGAATATAATGAATTATAGTCGAACCAAAGAGTGAGTTTACTCAACTTGATTTTTATTTGTGGAATATCCATTTAGAATTCCAAATTGTTATATCTACGAATCTATCGAGTCATCTCGAATGAATTTATCTATCACCTACAATTATTTATTTATTTATAATTTAAAAGATATACTAATTTAAATTAACTACCAAAATAAATAAACAAATTATTATATCAATATTAAATTCCTAAAAGGCATATACCTTACTGGCTTGCAACAAATTCGACAAACTATGAAGTATCACCGTCCAACTCCTACTGGAATCAGCCCCAAACTACCCATCCACCTCTTTGACATTTTCCCTAAACACTACACAGACAATCACTGCTCAACCCCTTCCTTCTCATGACTAAAACACATGCTGCCACATAAACCACGAACTGCCAAGTTTTCCTTCCAATCGATCACCAATGTCGATGAACTCGGGAGTCATCCCCACCAAAATGCTCGACACCACATCCTCCACTTCATCGTGAATTGCAATGTACCTTAGTTCACTATTGTATGTTCGAATGAACGGAAACCACCACCGCACCTCAAAATACCATGCGAGAATTGAAGCCCTCGCCTTTGCAATCGATGGCCATCGTTCTATCCCATAGAACCCTAAATCGACAGTTCGAATTTGAAGTTCGAACATCAGAAGCCTGCGTCACATCAAATTTTGAACCTTCTAGCATGAAGCTCGAGCTTAGATACTCTTAAAGAAATCTAGGGTTGAATGATGTAGTAAGGAATCGAATTTAAATAGATTTCCGAAGGGTTTAAATCGAGCGGCTTTGATGATTTTTATTGTCTGGAGAATATAAATAATGGAGAGGGAAAAATAGAACAGAGAGAACGGGTATGGTCTCGTATAAATAGGCAAAATGGGGAACAAGTTGTACGCGCACCATTAAATTCTCTGATAGCATTGGAGGGAAGAATGGAAACAATGATGGACGTTGTAGGTCTGCCAATTGAAAGAGTTTGGGTCGGTTGATATAAATTAATTAGATTTAAGTACATATTATTATTATTTTATTTTATTTTATAATATAATATTCCAAAATATCTTTTGGTCCCCTTACCCGAAATCCTAAACCAATATTTAATTGTAATGACCGACGTCCCCTAGTTATAATGCCATTCTGAACTTAATGGATCTGATTCTAAATTTTAATTTGAACGTACATATGGAATAATCGTATTAAATTAATATAATATAATTTGAATTCAGAACGAACAACTTCCTAATAATAAATATTATTATTATCATTTATATTCAAATAGAATTCATATTGATCATCTGAATCGTTTCGACTCAGTTTTAACTCGGAATTCAGTTGTTTTTTTGGCATTACGATAATTCATTATCTTCGAAATTAATCATATATCGATTATTAAGTCGATGAATTCCATATTAAAATTCATTTATATTTTCAATTCAACATTTAAAACAAATTTAAATGTTCATTATAAAATAGCTAAAAGTATGGGATGTTACCAACTGAAATTTGAGCATGAGGCAGCAAGCATCGGTGATCCCACCTTCTTATACACCAACCCGCGCACCGGTGGCGGTAGTCGTAGGCAAGTGCAGGCCTAGCGAAGTAGGGTTAGGAACTGAAGGAAGGGATGTAAGGAGCCGGGGCCCGATATTACCCGACATGTTAGCAAACCCAGAGTTGAGTGGAGAGGAAAGCGATATTGAGGAAGTCATTTCCCGAATTTTTCTTCGAAGAGTTGGTGTGGTTGACCGATATTAATCCGTTCCTACACAATTATGTTAAAGATGTTTAGAAGCAGGTACATGCTGTCTATTATCAATATCGAGAGATGTACATATATGCTAGGAGCCTCTCGGAGTTGATCTTAAAAAAACACAGAAATTCAAGGTTTGCAAAGGTTTGTAGATCGAACTCAAGCTTGAGCAAGAGAGTCTCGCTACTTGGGATAAGGAGATAGGTAAGACATGTTCATGAACTGCATCTATTTCCGTGTATTAAAGTAACACTTTTATGTGCTAACTCTCTATTGTCGAAACATATGCGTTGAAGGTACTAGAGGACACGAAGGTGGCGATGGCAGCGGCTAGCGAACAGTACGAAGACGTGTTAGCCTCTCCGTCATCTAGAGCCACTACCCTGGGGAAGGATGATAAGGCCATATCTGAGGAGAACCATAGGCTACAAGAGGAGAGCAAGACAATGCAACAACTAAAGGCGGACAATAGGTGTTGTCTGAGGATAATGAAAGGCTCCGAAAGGAGAATGAAGAGACTTAATGCCTAAAGAAGGAGAATGGGGAGCTCTGGCAAGCACTTGTGATACATCGTGCCAAGCTCAAACAGGCTAGGGAAGAGAAGGAGGTAGTAGAAGCTTCACACAAAGAAGTTTTGTATATAACAACTATATGATTTTTTTTATGAGAAAACACACACACACACACA
Source organism: Allium sativum (assembly GCA_030737875.1). Lineage (NCBI taxonomy): Eukaryota > Viridiplantae > Streptophyta > Magnoliopsida > Asparagales > Amaryllidaceae > Allium > Allium sativum. The sequence continues at coordinate 162,596,895 of CM060925.1, forward strand.
CACACACACACACACACATATATATATATATATATATATATATATTATAAGTGTGTTTCCAGTTGTACTATTCTACTACATAACAAACATAATTAAATATTTATATTTAAATAGAATACTACTGCACATGTATATAATTGTTCATGTCCCCTGCTGTACCCAACTTCACCTCGCTGATCCCGCCCAATCCCATCAGTGTAACCCCATCCCATCCAACAACTAGCCTTCCGCCGATCATCCCTCCACCATCTGATCCACGCCCTTACCTCTTGACCCCCATAGACCCCATTTGAATCCATCCTCTGATTTGATGACACCCAATCTTAGTTCAAACTCTGAACCTCTCGCGTCTCCAACTACTGATCCACCAAGGAAAACTGTTGATCAACAACCATGGCCTTTTTTGTTCAAGAGAAAACCATTAAACGTTGGGAAGTACACGTCTGTTGATCTCACCCCTATCATCGTAGATGGAGTCATAAAATTATTGATGGAGTGCCTAAAGCTGGCACTGAAGTTTGGGAGGATTATCTAGTTTGATTTTTCTTGGATAAACCATTTTCTTTGACGATAGTTATCAACAAAATTAATGGTTTATGGAAATTAAAAGGTTCAGTAAAGGTAAAATCTGATGGAGTCCTTTTTCTATTTGCATTTACTTGTTTGGATGATAAAAATAAGATATTGGAATCAGACCCGATCATAATGAATAAAAAGTTGTTCATTATAAAGCCTTATGACCCAACTATCAGCAATGTACGATGCAACGTCTGCTTTGTCCTTGTTTGGGTGAGACTGTATAATCCCCCCTTATTTGCGTAGTATAACTTTGGGGTTAATTGGATAAGTTGTATGTTAGGTAAACTATTGTGTATGGATGAAATGACTGAGAGTAGGGAAAGATTACACCATGCAAAGTGCCTGATAGAAGTGAAACCTAATAAAGAGCTCGTCGATGACTTTTTAGTCAAAACAGTGGAAGGTGGAGCGCAGAGAATATACGTTGAATATTTATGGAAACCAGATGTTTGTGTCAAATGCAAAAAATTCAAACATGTTAGTGAGAATTGTGACGTTGGAGTGGAGAAGGAGATAGAAACGCAAGTCGACCGGAGACATGAAAAGTGAAAGGGGGGGTCCAACAAAGAGTGCAAATAATATACAAACCACATGAAGAAGTGAGAAGGAATACACAGAGGTAGCAAAAAGTATCGAGCAGAAGGAAAAAAGATGTAATCGTCGTCAACAATGAGAGTTCTAATCCTATTTTTAGTGGTGCTAGTAAAGGAAAAAATCCAATACAAGTTCAGGAGATGGAAAATGGAAACAGGTTTGTTGTTTTAGACGAGGAGGAGATTGAACAAGAAGAAAATGAGAACGATAACGACAATGCGATAGTTGAGGAGCTTGAAGACCTTGACCTCTAAGATATTACAGATATAGCAATGCCAAACTTGGATGATCTACTATGTGAAAATGTGGATGGCCGTGTTGTCAGCAGACGAAACATGGAAGTGAAAAATAATGAGAATCAGTTAGATGCAAGAAGAGAAGTGAGTACAGAAGATAATGAAGAATAGGGAAAATATGTTGAGCACAAAGAGGAAGTAAGAATATGTGAAATGGTAAAACAAATAGTGATGCAGGAAAAGAATAAAGAAATCAATGAGGTACTGGCATTTAAAACGAATATTGGTTGTAGGACTTTGGATGATGAGCACTATTATATCAACGACAAAGAAGATAATGTGGACTGTATAATAGTTAATGCTCAGCATTTTGCACATGCAAATGCGGATATCTTAGATGCACAACAAAAATAGTTACCCATGCAAAAACCAACATGCACTTCCTATATTTTGGATCCATACATAACTATGATAGCTACAAAATGCCATGAAGAATCAGCCTCTACAACATATTAAAACACATACTCAAATATTCCAGCAACCTTAGCATATAAACCACCTCCAAACGACTCCTTCACTCCAAGTGCAAAGACAACCTCCAAAGACAAGAATCACACAACTCCTGCCTCTCATTCTTATGGGCTAAGGAGTACGAAATATAACACTCAGTTACCCTCCACTATTTGATAATGCAGAAAATGATTAGGGTTTGGAATGTAAGAGGTGCACAAAATGACGACAAACTAGACCAATGAAAACTTCTAATTGCCGAAAACAAGCAGTGTATTCTTGCAGTTCTTGAAACCAAATTGAATGATGTCCTTACTATTAGAGCTTCCAAATAAATCAATCCTACATGGAAACTAATTCATAATCTACTTGTTTCGCAACTAAATCTTTACCACACTACCCCCCAACTAATTCACTGCCCTGCTTTAGACATATCGAACAAAATCTCTTTCTACATAACCTTCATCTATGCTTATAACTCTGTTACTACTGGGAAAACGCTCCTTGAAATAATTCCTTCACTCAGACAATCTACTCACCCTTGGTTCATTTTGGGTGACTTCAACTATTGTTTTGAAACTACTCATAGAATTGGAGGCAATCCCTTTTCCATATCGGAAATTCTACCCCTCAAAAATGCACTAGATGACGCTGACTTAATCAATATCAAAACATTAGGAATGCCGTTTTCCTGGAATAATAGCAAGAAGGATGGACCTAGAACATATCCTCTGATCAACCATGCATTCTGTAACTCCCTCTCCTTTTCTACATAGCCTGCCCTTTCGTGTAACCTTCCATTGCCACTTCTATCTGACCACTCCCCTATAAAACTACAACTCAGTGGTATCGACATGAAAAGTCCCTCTAGTTTTTAATTTTTTAACAATTGGGCCGGTGAACTCGACTTCTTGGATATTGTCAAGGAAGTGTGGGTGAGGTCGGTATACGGTTGCCCTCTTTTCATCTTGCAGACGAAACTTAAAGCCACAAAAGCAAAACCAAGAGACTAGGCTAGTGAAAGTTATGGAAATGGAAGCAAACAAACCACCTACTGGAGGAGTAAGCTTCAAGACATATAAACAACAATGATGCATAATCCGTCAAACGTGGCTCTCTCTAACATGGAAAGTTATATCTCCAAACAAAACTGTGATGCTATAGCTTCGTAAGATGTCATGATTAAGCAAAAAACTAGGTTAAAATTGAAGCATGAGGGTAACCACAACAACGACTACTTTCATGCAACTCTAAAAGATAAACACTCCAGAGAAAATATGGTCATGATAGAAGACATGTATGGTAACACTATAATACAGAACATGACGTTGAAAATGCCTTTTTATCTCATTTCACTAAACTTTTTGGTAATGGTGAAAACTTCATGCCTGATATAGAGATAAATCCACATACACTACACCATATCAGCCAATTTGGCACACAACGTTGCGGGGATAAAATACGGTTTATAGCCGTATCATATTTGATAGGTCTTAGAGCCGTAGCAAACTACATTTTGCAATCCGCACCACCCTAAGCACCATAAATCTGACCGTCCATCGGGGATGCTTCGGATCGGTTCATTTGACATAGCCTTTGGCCAAATCTAATTCATATCATATTGTGCATCCCTTTAGGAACTCCAAACACAAATTTTGGCCGCTCCCTTTTCCTTTTGTTTTAGTTTAATGGTGACCGAAAACCCAAATTAGGGTTTTCGATCGGTGACCAAATCGTGCCTCCACCTTTCTTTGGAATCTCCTCCTCCGGCATAGATGATTCGATTTATGTGTCTCCAGCTTTGCACTGGTCAGATCACTGGCATCACTGGCACCAATGATCGACCAGCGTAAAGCTAGAGACCCCAAATTTGGGTAATTTGAAGATTGTGGACTTTGGGTAATTCTGATGCTAATCAACTTATTCTTAATTTGTATCGTTACATTCAGGTAATTCTTTTTACTTGTTCATATTATCTTAATGTCACTCTCCAGGACGGAGCCAGGATTTTAATTTCCGCCAGGCTAAGTAAAAGATTAATTAAAAAAGGAGCGATCTTGATTATAATAACGTCATTCACAGAGTAGCTTTGGGGATAAGAATAAACATTTGTACTTGTAGGCAAATGAAATTTTGTAGTGACCCGAAAATCCGGGGGAATTTGAGCTGACTAAAATAACACAAGTCCAACCCAAATCGCACTGGAAATTCAAGAAACTAATAGAAAGAAGACAGAGGGTGAGGATAGATAAGATAGAAACTTAGAATAGAAGAAGAAGAAGAACACAACATCAGAGTAACACGAACCTCACAGCGGAACGAATAACATATAATAGATAACATAACTTTGAAATATAACAGTTATGTATACAATAGCACTTATCAGAGTACAGCACTTACAACACAGCGGAAATAACTATAGCTATATGAACTTGAAGCCTCCTGCTCCACGCTCTTCCAGTATATCTGTAAATTCCTGACTACTTGACTGCCCGTACAAAATTAGGCACCCAAGAGTTTAGGGAAAACAAAACAAATAAACTCCGGGTCAGTCATGGGACTGGTATGAGTAAAACAGTTTAAACAGGTATATGAACAAGTAAACGATATCTCATAAGACCACGCCGCAGAATGGAACGGGGTTTTCCCTTATGAGAATCCAAAATATCTTTATATCAAAAACCTTTTGATATTATAATAATGTCTATATACAAACAGATATCAACTAGCAGAAACGCTTTCATCTCACGTTCTACATATATAGTATACAATCAAAATCGCAAGCACGTATTGGATAATGGATTTCCAACTATGACAAGGTATGGAACCACCTTCCGATCAGTGTACTCTAGGAACAATACACTGGAGTTCAACAAGAACATCTTGTAACTCAGCCACACATGACCGACCACTCATTTCGCTTGAGTGTATCGAATGTACATCACCAACGGTTGGGATCAGCAACCATTCCCGTATATATATGGGACAGCATTGATAGATTTAAGAAACAAATGAATATTCACTAGATAGGTGATTATACACCCTACTTCGGTGCGACCGACTTAGCCATGCTGCCTACCCGATTTCTGTCATTTACCGGTTGATGAGGCTAGAAGCTACGCTTTATCATCACATCAGATTCACTTCGAATGCCACATTGTCAGATCCATCGAAAATCACTAATTTGTGTCTACAACAGTACATTACGTGTCAGCTAGAAGAAGTTTCCTTCTTCGCTTCCACTCTTGGTACGGTTGAAGAAATCAATGTACGTGACCTTTCTGGAAATACTCTGTCAGACATCCATCTTCATTCACTTAGAACATCACATTGTCATACCCGCCAAATCACAAATTGACTTATCCAAAAATAACACGGGTATACAGCTAAGAGAAACGAATTCCTCCGCCACCAAACGTGAATACGTTTGAACAGATCAACTTACGCGATCCATTGGATATACTCTGTCGGACCTTCGTCCATACAAGTTGTCCTGGGACTGGACAAACCGAAAGCACTATTCTGTAAACAGGATAGCCCTTGCATTTTACTCCGTCTTCAATTATCTTTGGCATATATGATTCGCGACGCTTATGCCAATACAGAGTGGTTCTATGGATAATAATCCAACCGGTCTCTCCATATTAACAACGTTAAAATGGTCAAAACTTCGATAGTCGGTGAGTTAACTATCAAAGAAAAACAAGTTTGCAAACAACGATATTATTTCCGAATGGAAATTATATCGAACAAACATCATTAAACATAAATCTCTTTAGTTCATTTATTTACTTATCTCCTGTTTCCCTATATTCTAAATTCTTATTTTCTTTTATCAGAAAACATTTCTGATTCTCGTTTGGAAAACATTTCCAAAACCCCTTTACGATCAAACCTTACCATTTCTTCATTAAGAAGGAAGTAACTCAAGTTAGGGTATAATTACCTCTCAGACCTTAACTGAACAACGTTATAACTTCGAAATGGTCAAAGTTTATCTTTTAATCTTTAACAACTTCTTTACGCCTTTCTCGGATTCAATTTTACTAGTCCACTTCTATATTTAAAACATTGGTTATAACGATAACGTTATAATCCCTACTTTCGAATTATCTAACTTTAATTATAACTTCTATTCTTATTAGTGAATAACTAACCTAACACTTATTTATTTATAAATAAATAAATCTCTATTTAAAACACTGGAAAGTATAAGTACTTTCCCGAATTCGATATAATCGAATTTGCCGATTAACTCTCTTCGAGAAATCTCTATTTGATTAACTCTTCTTCGAATAACCTATATTCGATTAACTCCTTCTCGAATAAACGATATTCGATAATCTCTCTTCGAATAACTAATATTCGATGACTCTTCCTTTTCAAATATCTCATATTTGAAAATCTCACTTCGATTAAACTATAATCGATAACTCCCTTCGATGAAACTAGCATCGATAACTCCTTTCGATGAAAACATCGATAACTCCTTTCGATGAAACTAACATCGATTTATTTAACTCGACGAACTTAACTCGACTAACTTAACTTGACTCGACTAGCTCGACTTACTTGGTTCAACCAATTCGATTCGATTAACTAGGCTCGACTAACTTGGTCGAACCACCCGATCAACTCAACTTATTTAACTTTAACTGGTTTTACTTGGTTTGACTAACTCAATTTATTAACTCGACTGACTAATTCAACTCGATTAACCTAACTTGATTTACTTATCTCGATTAACTGAACTAATCACTTTGATTAACTCGACTAATTCACTTTGGTTAACTTAACCTATTCACTTAGTTTAGCTTAACTAATTCACTTAACTCCTGTCGAATAAACTATATTCGATAACTCCTCTAACTCTATTCGAATAAACTATATTCGATTAACTCCTTTACTCTATTCGAATAAACTATATTCGATTAACTCTTTTTCCTTTATTCGAATAAACTATATTCGATTAACTCTTTTTCCTTTATTCGAATAAACTATATTCGATTAACTCTTTTTCCTTTATTCGAATAAACTATATTCGATTAACTAACTTCGAATACCATATTCGATTAACTAACTTTCGAATACCATATTCGATTAACTAACTTTCGAATACCATATTCGATTAACTTACTTCGAATACCATATTTGATTAACTAACTTCGAATACCATATTCGATTAACTAACTTCGAATACCATATTCGATTAACTAACTTTCGAATACCATATTCGATTAACTAACTTCGAATACCATATTCGATTAACTAACTTTCGAATACCATATTCGATTAACTAACTTCGAATACCATATTCGATTAACTAACTTCGAATACCATATTCGATTAACTAACTTCGAATACCATATTCGATTAACTAACTTTTGAATACCATATTCGATTAACTAACTTCGAATACCATATTCGATTAACTAACTTCGAATACCATATTTGATTTCTCCTTTCGAATGTCTATATTCGATTAACTTTATTCACTTAATAAAGATTTCCTTTTTGACAACGTTTTATTCATTTAAAAAGATTTACTTTTAAATAATGGTTCTACACTAAAAAAATGATTTCCTTTTTATAACGTTTCCTTTTCAATTCTATTTGCAAATGGTTTACAAATATTCCCTTTTCAAATTTATTCTTGAAATATTCTAACTCCTTAAATTTTCGGGAAAATTCGCCATAACCTCCTTTGTAACGGGAGCATCGGGAAAATCCCCAAACCCGCCACACAGGCCTTTCCATTCAAAAAGAAATTTTTTGAATTTATTTCCTTTTTAAAATATCTCCTATTTATAAATATCCCAATTTATAAATATTCCTTATTTACAAATATTTAAATTTATAAATATCTCTGTTTTCAATATCACTTTGAAAATCTCCTTATCAACATCCCGTATGTTATGGTATTCAATCATATCAAATCACGATGTTCAATATCGTCCATACACACACAATCAACATCAGATTATAAATCACGTCATATATCACAATATATGAAAAATAATAAAATAACTGTTGAGGAATCCAGTCGGATTCCTCCAACCTGTTTCCCTGCATCCACAGATGTTTTACAATAAAATCAATCATCACTTTCAGTTTCATATGATATATTCTGATAAACAGAATCAATACGGAAATTTAACTAACTGACTAGCAGTTCAATCAAACAGTCAACACACAGCAATTCAACCAATATTTATCAATTCTAAAAATACTTTATAAAAATATAAATTGATAAGAGTTAGTGAGATTCACTCACATTGGACAATTTATCGTTAAATAACGGTAATTGATCATTGATTTGATTTAGACGTTTAATTTCACCATAAATCCAAACGAGCTCCAATTCACTCTCGGTCAGTTCCATGGTGCAGCCACCGTCCATACGATCCCAACGCAACTTACGGTTCGTCAATCTGACACCGTATGGCTAAGAAATTAAAAATACAAGTTAATACCTTATTTAGATTTAAATAAAAACATAAACTCTAAATTATCATTGGGCCTAACCATTGAAATACGGCCCATCTACCATCAAAATATCCAAACCCGTATATCCCACTTCTTCTTGCTCCAGGCGACCTTCTCCTAATTCCACGAACACGGTACAACATCGCTAACCATTTGCTCATGGAAATCCAAAGCTGAAAACACGAAATGACTCCTCATCAAGAACTCCTCACTTCCCTCCCAAAACTACTTCACTCGATCAACCCTGTACATCGCATTTCCCAAGAGCCTGAAGCCGTAAACAGTACCACATCGACACCCTTGGTGACCAGATCCACCCAACCTCCTCCACCCGACGCCCCTTACTCGAACTCAGTCTCCTCCTAGTGATCATCACGCAGCTCCTGCTTTGGCCAACTTCATAACGGCGTCGAAGCATATGATCCCTAGGCTTACTGTTTTTGTCCAGCTCGGTATATATGTCACCGAGTTGCATGAAAACCATGAGGGCTTGAAGCTTTAGCCATCCTGAGTCCAAGAACGTGGTTACACAAATTAAAGGTGGAGAAATGATGCTGGAAATATATATATTTTATTGTCCGAAACATGTTGTTTTGCTTTTGTGAATGGCGAGGCTTGCGGCAATATTTCGAGAACAGAAGAAAGAACAAAGGCCTGAGCGAAATATATATATTTATAATATGAGTAAACTGTGCTCTTAAGTTTTAGGTATACGTAGGCTGTACAATATTTTATATAGGGGAGGTCGGCTAAATATTTGATAAGTGAAAACTGCCGTGAGCTTTCCCTTCTTAGGACGGCTAGATGATGTGATTATACACGCAGGTAGGGGGAAACTTAAGAGCTAAGGGAAAATAAATGTACAGTGGAGACAAGAAAATCTATAACATAGGTTTGCAGGTTTTCAACAAAAGTTGATTTGCCTTAATGTAGCTTCTAGTTTTAGAAGGGATGGCAACAGTGAATTCACATGGTAGGTCTCAGTTTACTTTGTTGTGAAGGAACCGTACACTATGGGTAAGATACGATGGCATGATATGTATGTTTCGATCCAAGGAAGGGAGAATGTTGCCATCCATACCCATGTATACATTTTCCATTTGAAATTTTACATCATTCAGTTGCCGATTCCTAGAACTGTCTATACATGTGTTTAAATACTCTTCTCTTCCGGTGGCAAAAGAATATATATTACGTTGTAAAAGATATGGGTACCCCGTCATATATGATTTCATATGTTTCTACGGACCGCTATAGACAGAAGTAAAGGTACCGCTGTGACGCACAACGTGACACGATTCCAAAAATATAATAATATAGGTCCGTTAACTTATTCTGTGAAACCCCAAAATGTTGGTATAGGGTGCAAAATACCCCAAAATAAAAAGTGATTATTATTCAAAATAAAAATTACAGAAAAATTCTAAAAATTAAATTAAAAGGATTTGTCCAATTTCGAAGACAATATTTAATTATAATTAAATATATCGTTTATGGCCTATAAACGTTCCATAGCGACTATTTGGAAATTTGATTTGATCATAAATAAAAATCTACACGACGAAATCCCAATTTTTCTCTTCCACTAGAAAAATATACTTCACCAGCTCCTAACGTTTCTTGTTTCACGGAAATCCGATTTAAAACGGACCCTGTATATTCAGTTGAAGTTCAAATCGCCAAATAGCGAACTGCCGCGCCATTTCGAGCTCGTTTATAAATATATTATAAACTATACGTTCAAACTGTCGTCGATTGAATAAAATCGTTATTATATTTCGAATCGAAACTCCACCAAATCTCGTATGCTATTCAATTCACACGATATTGTGAATTTCACTATTTCCGACTATTTCGACATTATAATATATTTTATTATATTATAATTAAATATTCAAATATTATTTAATTCACGTTCTCGATATCGATAAATCGATATTTAATAATTAAATAAATAAATTATTCAACAGCTAAAATGTGGGTTACTGCAATCTTCCCCCTTAATAAAATTTCGTCCTCGAAATTGCTAAGCTAGGGGATGACCCTATCTTCTGGGTAAAAATTTATCTGTTTACCTCTTATCTCCGGTTTCAACTGAACCAATTAATATCGACTAAAATATTAATTTATTCCGACTAACTAAATTTTCAAAAATTCTGAAAATTTTCTAACACCTTAACTTTTCGAAAATTTTTTGCCAGCACCTCCTTTGTACTGGTCAATATCTCAAACTCCAACTTGCCTCTCTGGGCCTTCTTTAACCCAAAAGAAAATCAAACAGCCAAGCGGCTTGCCAATTCGGCTCATAAGTCTCATATCCATATATAATATAAACTGGTACCTTTTTGTCGGGCATATCAACTCTATCACTTCCATATGTTATCAACTCAGCATATACCAGTGTTATTTCCATCAAATTCCAATCAGTTCATATCCTCAAAACCAAATCGAATTTCATTCGAACCCGAATATCAAATTTCAAATTCTTAACTCATCAACCCAATTCCATAACAGATTATTCTCTAATCCAATTCAATTCTATTTAACTCAGTTCAAGTTAATATTTCAATTTATGTCTACTATCTTATTCTATTTAACTTCATAAGTTAAAATTAAATTTCGAAACTTAATTTCCTGGGTCTATTTCAAATCAATTTGAAATTACAATGCCAATTCAAAACCTTTGAATTTCTAAATAACTTGTTTTCTCAAAACAATTCAAAAACAAAACCTTTGGTAGTAATACGTCACTTACAACTCGAAAATGAACACTGATGATGTCGCGATTCATCATCAGAATCTATTTTCCAGCTATCGAAGTGAGTTCAATACTATATCATTTTCAGTTTGAAAAACGTTTTCAAAATCTCCCAGGAACTTAAAATTTCCTTATTTTAATTCCAATCTGATTTAAATTCAGATTTTTCTTCATTTTATTTCATATACTTTACTTATATGATTCTGATTAGTCATTTATAATCATTTTACCTTTTATAATCTCATTCGATTATACTAACAACCAACACAACCAATTATACTATGTTAATTTCAAAACATACCATGTCGGTTCATCGTGTTCAAGTGTTTATAAAACTCCTACCGATACAGTGGATCAAACTGATCGACCAGAATTTATAAGCCACTCAACCAATAAATCTACACAATATAAATCACTTTATATTAACTAACAAATACGCACTCGTATATATACACTCAACTCGGTCTAGGATATTACTAATCCCATCTCTACTGAATCACGCCACAGAGCCAAGGTAATAACTAAACCTCGCTCTGATACCAACTGTAGTGACCCGAAAATCCGGGGGAATTTGAGCTGACTAAAATAACACAAGTCCAACCCAAATCGCACTGGAAATTCAAGAAACTAATAGAAAGAAGATAGAGGGTGAGGATAGATAAGATAGAAACTTAGAATAGAAGAAGAAGAAGAACACAACATCAGAGTAACACGAACCTCACAGCGGAACGAATAACATATAATAGATACGGTAACTTTGAAATATAACAGTTATGTATACAATAGCACTTATCAGAGTACAGCACTTACAACACAGCGGAAATAACTATAGCTATATGATCTTGAAGCCTCCTGCTCCACGCTCTTCCAGTATATCTGTAAATTCCTGACTACTTGACTGCCCGTACAAAATTAGGCACCCAAGAGTTTAGGGAAAACAAAACAAATAAACTCCGGGTCAGTCATGGGACTGGTATGAGTAAAACAGTTTAAACAGGTATATGAACAAGTAAACGATATCTCATAAGACCACGCCGCAGAACGGAACGGGTTTTTCCCTTATGAGAATCCAAAATATCTTTATATCAAAAACCTTTTGATATTATAATAATGTCTATATACAAACAGATATCAACTAGCAGAAACGCTTTCATCTCACGTTCTACATATATAGTATACAATCAAAATCGCAAGCACGTATTGGATAATGGATTTCCAACTATGACAAGGTATGGAACCACCTTTCGATCAGTGTACTCTAGGAACAATACACTGGAGTTCAACAAGAACATCTTGTAACTCAGCCACACATGACTGACCACTCATTTCGCTTGAGTGTATCGAATGTACATCACTAACGGTTGGGATCAGCAACCGTTCCCGTATATATATGGGACAGCATTGATAGATTTAAGAAACAAATGAATATTCACTAGATAGGTGATTATACACCCTACTTCGGTGCGACCGACTCAGTCATGCTGCCTACCCGATTTCTGTCATTTACCGGTTGATGAGGCTAGAAGCTACGCTTTATCATCACATCAGATTCACTTCGAATGCCACATTGTCAGATCCATCGAAAATCACTAATTTGTGTCTACAACAGTACATTACGTGTCAGCTAGAAGAAGTTTCCTTCTTCGCTTCCACTCTTGGTACGGTTGAAGAAATCCATGTACGTGACCTTTCTGGAAATACTCTGTCAGACATCCATCTTCATTCACTTAGAACATCACATTGTCATACTCGCCAAATCACAAATTGAATTATCCAAAAATAACACGGGTATACAGCTAAGAGAAACGAATTCCTCCGCCACCAAACGTGAATACGTTTGAACAGATCAACTTACGCGATCCATTGGATATACTCTGTCGGACCTTCGTCCATACAAGTTGTCCTGGGACTGGACAAACCGAAAGCACTATTCTGTAAACAGGATAGCCCTTGCATTTTACTCCGTCTTCAATTATCTTTGGCATATATGATTCGCGACGCTTATGCCAATACAGAGTGGTTCTATGGATAATAATCCAACCGGTCTCTCCATATTAACAACGTTAAAATGGTCAAAACTTCGATAGTCGGTGAGTTAACTATCAAAGAAAAACAAGTGTGCAAACAACGATATTATTTCCGAATGGAAATTATATCGAACAAACATCATTAAACATAAATCTCTTTAGTTCATTTATTTACTTATCTCCTGTTTCCCTATATTCTAAATTCTTATTTTCTTTTATCAGAAAACATTTCTGATTCTCGTTTGGAAAACATTTCCAAAACCCCTTTACGATCAAACCTTACCATTTCTTAATTAAGAAGGAAGTAACTCAAGTTGGGGTATAATTACCTCTCAGACCTTAACTGAACAACGTTATAACTTCGAAATGGTCAAAGTTTATCTTTTAATCTTTAACAACTTCTTTACGCCTTTCTCGGATTCAATTTTACTAGTCCACTTCTATATTTAAAACATTGGTTATAACGATAACGTTATAATCCCTACTTTCGAATTATCTAACTTTAATTATAACTTCTATTCTTATTAGTGAATAACTAACCTAACACTTATTTATTTATAAATAAATAAATCTCTATTTAAAACACTGGAAAGTATAAGTACTTTCCCGAATTCGATATAATCGAATTTGCCGATTAGCTCTCTTCGAGAAATCTCTATTTGATTAACTCTTCTTCGAATAATCTATATTCGATTAACTCCTTCTCGAATAAACGATATTCGATAATCTCTCTTCGAATAACTAATATTCGATGACTCTTCCTTTTCAAATATCTCATATTTGAAAATCTCACTTCGATTAAACTATAATCGATAACTCCCTTCGATGAAACTAGCATCGATAACTCCTTTCGATGAAAACATCGATAACTCCTTTCGATGAAACTAACATCGATTTATTTAACTCGATGAACTTAACTCGACTAACTTAACTTGACTCGACTAGCTCGACTTACTTGGTTCGACCAATTCGATTCGATTAACTAGGCTCGACTAACTTGGTCGAACCACCCGATCAACTTAACTTATTTAACTTTAACTGGTTTTACTTGGTTTGACTAACTCAATTTATTAACTCGACTGACTAATTCAACTCGATTAACCTAACTTGATTTACTTATCTCGATTAACTGAACTAATCACTTTGATTAACTCGACTAATTCACTTTGGTTAACTTAACCAATTCACTTAACTAATTCACTTAGTTTAGCTTAACTAATTCACTTAACTCCTGTCGAATAAACTATATTCGATAACTCCTCTAACTCTATTCGAATAAACTATATTCGATTAACTCCTTTACTCTATTCGAATAAACTATATTCGATTAACTCTTTTTCCTTTATTCGAATAAACTATATTCGATTAACTCTTTTTCCTTTATTCGAATAAACTATATTCGATAACTCTTTTTCCTTTATTCGAATAAACTATATTCGATTAACTAACTTCGAATACCATATTCGATTAACTAACTTTCGAATACCATATTCGATTAACTAACTTTCGAATACCATATTCGATTAACTAACTTTCGAATACCATATTCGATTAACTAACTTTCGAATACCATATTCGATTAACTAACTTCGAATACCATATTTGATTAACTAACTTCGAATACCATATTCGATTAACTAACTTCGAATACCATATTCGATTAACTAACTTTCGAATACCATATTCGATTAACTAACTTCGAATACCATATTCGATTAACTAACTTTCGAATACCATATTCGATTAACTAACTTCGAATACCATATTCGATTAACTAACTTCGAATACCATATTCGATTAACTAACTTTCGAATACCATATTCGATTAACTAACTTCGAATACCATATTCGATTAACTAACTTCGAATACCATATTTGATTTCTCCTTTCGAATGTCTATATTCGATTAACTTTATTCACTTAATAAAGATTTCCTTTTTGACAACGTTTTATTCATTTGAAAAGATTTACTTTTAAATAACGGTTCTACACTAAAAAAATGATTTCCTTTTTATAACGTTTCCTTTTCAATTCTATTTGTAAATGGTTTACAAATATTCCCTTTTCAAATTTATTCTTGAAATATTCTAACTCCTTAAATTTTTGGGAAAATTCGCCATAACCTCCTTTGTAACGGGAGCATCGGGAAAATCCCCAAACCCGCCACACAGGCCTTTCCATTCAAAAAGAAATGTTTTGAATTTATTCCCTTTTTAAAATATCTCCTATTTATAAATATCCCAATTTATAAATATTCCTTATTTATAAATATTTAAATTTATAAATATCTCTGTTTTCAATATCACTTTGAAAATCTCCTTATCAACATCCCGTATGTTATGGTATTCAATCATATCAAATCACGATGTTCAATATCGTCCATACACACACAATCAACATCATATTATAAATCACGTCATATATCACAATATATGAAAAATAATAAAATAACTGTTGAGGAATCCAGTCAGATTCCTCCAACCTGTTTCCCTGCATCCACAGATGTTATACAATAAAATCAATCATCACTTTCAGTTTCATATGATATATTCTGATAAACAGAATCAATACGGAAATTTAACTAACGGACTAGCAGTTCAATCAAACAGTCAACACACAGCAATTCAACCAATATTTATCAATTCTAAAAATACTTTATAAAAATATAAATTGATAAGAGTTAGTGAGATTTACTCACATTGGACGGTTTATCGTTAAATAACGGTAATTGATCATTGATTTGATTTAGACGTTTAATTTCACCATATATCCAAACGAGCTCCAATTCACTCTCGGTCAGTTCCATGGTGCAGCCACCGTCCATACGATCCCAACGCAACTTACGGTTCGTCAATCTGACACCGTATGGCCAAGAAATTAAAAATACAAGTTGATACCTTATTTAGATTTAAATAAAAACATAAACTCTAAATTATCATTGGGCCTAACCATTGAAATACGGCCCATCTACCATCAAAATATCCAAACCCGTATATCCCACTTCTTCTTGCTCCAGGCGACCTTCTCCTTATTCCACGAACACGGTACAACATCGCTAACCATTTGCTCATGGAAATCCAAAGCTGAAAACACCAAATGACTCCTCATCAAGAACTCCTCACTTCCCTCCCAAAACTACTTCACTCGATCAACCCTGTACATCGCATTTCCCAAGAGCCTGAAGCCGTAAACAGTACCACATCGACACCCTTGGTGACCAGATCCACCCAACCTCCTCCACCCGACGCCCCTTACTCGAACTCAGTCTCCTCCTAGTGATCATCACGCAGCTCCTGCTTTGGCCAACTTCATCACGGCGTCGAAGCATATGATCCCTAGGCTTACTGTTTTTGTCCAGCTCGGTATATATGTCACCGAGTTGCATGAAAACCATGAGGGCTTGATGCTTTAGCCATCCTGAGTCCAAGAACGTGGTTACACGAATTAAAGGTGGAGAAATGATGCTGGAAATATATATATTTTATTGTTTGAAACATGATGTTTTGCTTTTGTGAATGGCGAGGCTTGCGGCAATATTTCGAGAACAGAAGAAAGAACAAAGGCCTGAGCGAAATATATATATTTATAATATGAGTAAACTTTGCTCTTAAGTTTTAAGTATACGTAGGCTGTACAATATTTTATATAGGGGAGGTCGGCTAAATATTTGATAAGTGAAAACTGCCGTGAGCTTTCCCTTCTTAGGACGGCTAGATGATGTGATTATACACGCAGGTAGGGGGAAACTTAAGAGCTAAGGGAAAAGAAATGTACAGTGGAGACAAGAAAATCTATAACATAGGTTTGCAGGTTTTCAACAAAAGTTGATTTGCCTTAATGTAGCATCTAGTTTTAGAAGGGACGGCAACAGTGAATTCACATGGTAGGTCTCAGTTTACTTTGTTGTGAAGGAACCGTACACTATGGGTAAGATACGATGGCATGATATGTATGTTTCGATCCAAGGAAGGGAGAATGTTGCCATCCTTACCCATGTATACATTTTCCATTTGAAATTTTACATCATTCAGTTGCCGATTCCTAGAACTGTCTATACATGTGTTTAAATACTCTTCTCTTCCGGTGGCAAAAGAATATATATTACGTTGTAAAAGATATGGGTACCCCGTCATATATGATTTCATATGTTTCTACGGACCGCTATAGACAGAAGTAAAGGTACCGCTGTGACACACAACGTGACACGATTCCAAAAATATAATAATATAGGTCCGTTAACTTATTCTGTGAAACCCCAAAATGTTGGTATAGGGTGCAAAATACCCCAAAATAAAAAGTGATTATTATTCAAAATAAAAATTACAGAAAAATTCTAAAAATTAAATTAAAAGGATTTGTCCAATTTCGAAGACAATATTTAATTATAATTAAATATATCGTTTATGGCCTATAAACGTTCCATAGCGACTATTTGGAAATTTGATTTGATCATAAATAAAAATCTACACGACGAAATCCCAATTTTTCTCTTCCACTAGAAAAATATACTTCACCAGCTCCTAACGTTTCTTGTTTCACGGAAATCCGATTTAAAACGGACCCTGTATATTTAGTTGAAGTTCAAATCGCTAAATAGCGAACTGCCGCGCCATTTCGAGCTCGTTTATAAATATATTATAAACTATACGTTCAAACTGTCGTCGATTGAATAAAATCGTTATTATATTTCGAATCGAAACTCCACCAAATCTCGTATGCTATTCAATTCACACGATATTGTGAATTTCACTATTTCCGACTATTTCGACATTATAATATATTTTATTATATTATAATTAAATATTCAAATATTATTTAATTCACGTTCTCGATATCGATAAATCGATATTTAATAATTAAATAAATAAATTATTCAACAGCTAAAATGTGGGTTACTACAAATTTAGATAACAAAATTTACTTGGTTCTTCACAGAGTAGATTTGGGGATGTAGTTGGGTTGGCAGTTTTATGTGCTTTGTTAAAAACATAGAAGATTGAAACAGGATCTCCTATCTTGAAATGTAAGAAAACCATGCAGGCATCCAAGTTGCATTGTTTCTATTCTATGTGTAATAATAGATAGATGGATTTCAAGGTGTACAACCCTTCATGTAATACGAGAAGTTGTTAGTGTTTTGAACCGTATAATAGGTTATAACTATCAGTAAAACCATAATTGTGCAGGGTCAGCTGGATTGGGATTTCTGTCATGGTACATAGCAGGAAAAATCAGAGCATTTTTGATATAAACTTCAGGTAATATCTCACTTTTTTCCATCCCCTCATCTCGGATACACTACATTAGCTATATTAGGGTGATAGAATAGAAAGGGCAAGGCTATAGCAATGTTATATCTACAATATTGCAGCCAAGTGACAAGGAGAATTATAATGAGTTTGTGGTTTAATACTTTTAGAGCGAATTAGTGAGTCATTACGTGGAAATCATGTTTGCGGAGATTTTGGAGAATGAAAAATAAAATTGTTCAAAGCAAAGGAATTGTTTTGGAGAATGAAATCATGTCATGTAGCATTACATAAACATGTTATACATATAATTGACAAATATGCACACACGAATACAAAGACACGATATGCCCTTCACTGCTATCAGTACGAACACAAAGACACGATATTTTGTGTGCAATCAGGCATAAAATTACTTCTTTTTTCCTGTAGATTTTGGGCGCTTTTGTGTTGCTGGAACTCAGGCGCTGTTTATCACGATTCAGTTTTACTGCCAGTCATCAGGTTGGCCTTTTAAGTTTTTTTTTTAAACTGTGTACATAGTAACATATATAAATATTTATGCTGTTATATATGAAACTTTATGATCAACATCATGAGCTAGCTTATTCTCATAGTAGTACTGCTTTGATTTACAGCAAACACATGGATTTCATCGGCATATTGATCAGCACGTACGCTCAATCTTCCCGGTCTCGACTGGAGTTAAATATATCAGGCTGATCATATGTTTTTACCTTTTTTTGTTAGTTCGTACTGTTATGAAAATCTTTGACAGTTTCCTTTGTATATGTTAGTATGTTATACATTGTGTTCGTGTTATGAAAAATCTTGTAAATGCTTTGAGTATATATATAAAATATAAATTGTGTTATTCTTGTGTATAAATTGTGGTATATATGCTGCGTTATATGAAAAATATGTGCTACAGTTTCTATATATATATATATATATATGCACACATTGATATAATTCGATACGGTCAAAGGCCGTGTCTGAATACTAGATACGACTATAAGTCGTATGTTATTACTTATGAGATATGGTTTGTAGCCGTATCTAAAAATTTAACACGCCGTTTCTTGATACGGCTATTGGCCGTGTTTAAGAGCCTTAGGTACGGCTAAAAACATAGCTTAATCAGCATATATGGTGTAGTGATATTATGCCTAAAATTTCACCTGATGATCGACAACACCTGTGCAACGAGGTCGACAATGTGGAAATTAAGGAAGCTATGTTTTCACTCAACAGAAATTCCACCGGAGGCCCTGGCGGTTTTAATGCGTTTTTCTTCTACTCTTGTTGGAACGTCATTGGTGATTCAGTATGCTCTTCTGTCAAATAATTCTTCAAAAGCGCAAGGATGAACCTATCTTTCAACAACATAAATATTGCCTTAATCCCAAAGAAGAAAAATGCGACAAAGGTGTCCGACCACAGGCCAATTGCTTGCTGCAACTCGATCTACAAATACATAACAAAATTTTTAGCGACAAGACTGAAAAAGGTATTACCTTCTGTCATATCACCAAATCAAACTTCCTTCTTGCCTGGAAGAAGTATACTCGATAATGTACTAATTTCTCGTGAGCGACTCAAAGGATACTTGTAACACCCCACCTCCGCTAGGGTCACTCACAAAGGGAATGCACTAGGTTTGGAGGAGTATTATTGGTAAATATGCACAGAAATATTACAAGACAGAACATATATAAAATAGCGGAAGTAAAATCAAACTTTCATAACATGAATAAATAAGGTCTAAAGCCTTTTACATCAGAGTACATCAAAACCTGTCTTGCAATAATAAAGAAGCATAAAGACTTTTTCATAAATTATTCCCCAAGAAAAAGCAGTAAAGTAGCCATAGCCAAGAAAAATCCAAGCCATCCATGATGACCTTCAAGCAGAAGAAGTCCGAACTAAACAACAGCATTTCCTCCTTATAACCTGGGGGGAAACGGAACAAAAGAGGCGAAACAAAACGGGTCAGTCAAAAAGACTGAGTAAGCCCTATCTACTATTAGTATAAAAACTAGTAAAGTTAACTGACATGAGAAACTGAGATGAACATAAGCATGATAACAAGATAGATAAGCTAAATCAAAATAACAGGATGAACTACTGAACTCAGATAAACTAGGGTGTCGTGATAAACTACGGTGTCAAGATAAAACAAGGTATCACATTGTCAGGTTTCTATCAAGTATAATATCCCAAGATATCTATCGCGTATAACATCCCATGGCATCTATCCTGTATATCCGCTCTGCACCTACCGTACTAGTACCCCAACTGTATTACGTGTTATCCGTGAATGACCCTTACTCAAAAGTCGTGTAATGGTCCATGTCAACCTAATATGCCGCATATATAGGTTACTCAACTCATATGTTTCTTTCCATGTATAAGTTCAGTTCTTTGCCGTAGGCTGTACGGGCTTTCCCATGTAAACGGTTTATCCTTGAAGTTGTTTTGGACTGCAACCCTTGATCTAGTTGTGTTTCCTTACCATGAACTATCGCGCGTCCACTTAGGATTTATGCCACCTAGGACCGCTAGGGGTTATGCTACCTAATGAACGTTTCCGTGTCCCGGTTTGGGTTTTGGCCACCTAGGACCACTAGGGATTACGCCACCCGTCAACCGCGCCCTTGATCACACGTATGTATCGTGAATCGTTTTCCATGTCTAGGTGCACATGTTCCCCAATGTGCCATCCGAGTTCCGTGCCAGGGCAAATCAAAAAATACGGAACTCGGTCGGGAGCTTTAAATCGTCTGCCGATGCAGATATCAAGGTCTGTTTTTGTACCCGTGGCTATGGTCCCACGTGACCCCTCCCTCAACTACTGAAAGGCAATCCAAGAAAAATCATGTATAAGAACCACTCCCCGGCCCCACTATAGCCCACTTTCCTATGGGCCAACCTCACCCATGACTCGATAGCAAGCACATGGTCTGTTGGGGGTTCCCTGCCTTTCCGCACGTACACGATTGACTAAAGATGGTAGGTAGTCGGCGATGTGCTATCCAGGGCAAAAACAAGAATCGTCGACTCCACGCTAATCCATCCCAGTCTTTAGGTTGCTCGCATAGCAACCAAGGTATACTCTTGGTCCTTCTAACGCAGACCTTAACCTCTCATGGGCCTAGTATAATTACCTGGCAGCCCACAGAGGGATCCCAAGAATATCCTCACGTCCCCCGAAGCTTCCACTTCGGCACCCAGTGCGCTGGAGCTTTTATCCAAGTCAGATAACTTGCTCCTCCTCGTATACTAAGCGATGACCTACCGTATCAGGTTACTCATCGTTTTGAGAATTAGTCCTATGTCCTTAGCTAAGAATTATTACTTAGTTACCCTTAACTAAGGTTTACCACTTAGCTTCCTTTCCCGTTATCCTTGATTAACCATGGTTTTCTACCTAGTTCTTCTAGCTAGGGTTTGTCTATTGGGTTAAGTGTTATCATTCAAGTCCATGACTTAACCCACCCACGAATCACGTCAAAGATTGGCTAAGTATTTAAGTTCAAGACTTAGTCCCACAAGTTGGTTAAGTGTACCCAGAGGCTCATGACTTAACCCTATCAAGTCAAATTGGTCAAGTACTAGCTTACCTTAATCCTATCGGATTATCTTGCTAGATCGATTAAGCATAGATTATCTTAATCCCATCAAATTATCGAGTCGGATTGGTTAAGTATAGGTTGGCTTAACCCCATCCTCTAATCGTACTACAATGGTTAAGTATATTCTAAAAAGGTCTTGTGACTTAACCTTATCAGGTCCGCGTATTAGATTGGTTAAGTGTAAGTTACTTAACCCCATCAAATCATCATGTATAATTGGTTAAGTATAAGTTGCTTAACCCCATTAAATTATCACGTTAAGTTGTTTAAGTATTGGTTACTTAACCTCATTGAATTACCGAGTTTAAATTGGTTAAGTGTTTAACTTAACCCCATCGAATTACCGTGTTTAGATTGGTTAAGTGTGGATTACTTAACCCCATCTAATTACCATGTTTAGATTAGTTAAGTCTTAATTACTTAACCTCATCTAATTACCAAGTCGGATTAGTTAAGTGTAAATTACTTAACCCCATCCCCTAATCATCTTGTATGGTTAAGTGTCATTAAGAAATCAAGTCCGGTCCCACTTAACCTACCCATTCATGTCATATCGGTTAAGTGTCATTAGGCAAATCAAATTACTTAACCTACCCACTCTTGTCATGTTTTGTTAGGTACCATTAGCCCAATCAATTTACTTAACCCATTTGTCCATGTCATCTTTGGTTAAGAGTCATTAATCAAATTAACTTAACCCTATCCTGTGGCATTAATTACTTAATGTACCTTCACCTCTCACATTAGACTTTGTTGTGGTTACTAGTTAAGCCGGGCGGGTCCGGGTAGTTTTACACCACAACTTGGTCTAACCTCGGGTTCAAGCACAACATGACCAACTTCTCACATTGGGCCCTATTGTTTGCAACAACTAGTTAGGTCGGTCGGTTCCGGGTAGTTTTACGTTGCAAACTCAACCCAACCTCGAGTTGGCCACTTTCATGTTTAGCCTAGTGTCATGTTCATAGTCATGTTTTCAAGCAATTGGGTAGACCTAACTTAATAGGTAAATTCCCAATGGGTAGACCTAACTTAATAGGTAAATTCCCAAGCTTATGTTTTTATGCATACTTACATGTCAACTTCCATGCTATCTTTCAAGTCATGTTTTCAAGTTGTATTTTCATGTCATATTTAACGTTACATATTGTCATGTTTACACCCATTTACCCAAATCATGTTCATGTCATTATGTTTTCCTCATAATGTGACCCCAACGCTTTTAAACTCGCATATATGTTCGCAACAACGTAATGGACTAAAAGAAGAGACTTGACAAAGGCATGACAAAAATGGATATTAAGCCACAAGTTAATCATGGTGGCAAATGAGGCACAAATGTGTTCATTAGCTTGCATGTTACATTCTTAAGCCTCAAAACATGCATAAACCCAAACTTGGCACATAAGCGAATCATGGTGACAAAAGACATAGAATGATGATTAGAAACTCGCATACATCATCATATAAGGGTTATGACTTCATATGCAAGTTGACATAATGATTATGAAGATTCTCATGTTGCATAATGCAACATTTCAACATAAAGGTTGTAGCTTTTATCTCATAGGATCAAGATAATGACTTCATAAACTTGCATAACATGATAGCATGCATCATTCTCAATGACCAAACCCAAACTTTCAACATGAACATTTAACCTCATAGTTAATATCTAAGAGTAGGGAAGGGCTTACATTGCTATGAAGGCCTAAATCGATTAAACTAAAGCTTGTGATGAAGCCTATGCATGCCATCACCCAAAAAACCCAAAGATGGATGCTCCAAATCAACAAAAACACCATCTTTATGAACAAAGATCAAAGCTTTTGCCTTGGAATCAACTTGAGAAGCTCTCATACTAACATAGGGACTCTCTAACACTCTCAAGATCATGAAACCTTTCATAGAAATGAAGTGGAGGCTAGGATAGTTGAGTGGAGGCCATGAGAGTAGAAATTTGGCCATACTTTAGTTGCATGAATGAATAATGAGGGTTTAGGCTAGGTTAGGGGTCTTTTTATAGAGATTAGGGGCAGTTTAGGCCGTTAGATTAACCCTAGGATAGATCCCTGCCCTCAAAAATCGTCACAAGCCTCCAAAACAAGACCAAGGGCCAAATCAGGTGCACCAGGCCAGCCAGGGTCAAGCCAGTAGGCTGTGCAGGTTTCTGGCTTGACACGGGCGCACTTCCCAAGTGCGCCAGTGTATTTTTGTGCTGGCGCACTTCACAAGTGCGCAAGTGCCTTCTGGCTTGTTTTCGGTTTTTCTGCCTAACTTCGTTCGTCCATATCTTCTTCATACGGACTCCGATTTACGAAATTTCGGACTCTATTTCGCGTATTTTTCCGAGACGAACGCAATGGCGCAACCCGTTTATCCTGATTCAGATTTATAATTTAATTCTGCCTTGATTCTTGTCTTAACACGTTGCTAAAAATTCGGGTTGTTACATCCTCCCCAACTTAAAGGATTTCGTCCCCGAAATCTCCAAGTTAGGAAGAACGTATCCTACCATCCATCATTTATCTACTCACAACATCATCCACAAGCAACCATTGTCCTTAGATGATTTCTAATGCTGTATGAATATATGCAAAACGTGTGTGTACGTGTTCCTTAGCTAATGCTAATGATAAGGCCTGAATAATCTTTCTAAGGCAAAATATGTATAGTGCCACGAATCCAACATGTATGCAAATAGTCCTAGCCATATAGGTACTATATGCGTGCACAATCATTCATTCATATGCAACAACCGCATGATAATACATTCGATTTCATCCATAAACAAGTATAAATACTCGTGCATATGCAATATGAAATGTGACCGAGTCGAGCTAGTATCTAATGTGTATTCGCGCATCCACGAGCAACCACTTGCAACCACTTGCAACCATATCAATCATAACATGTTTCAAATACATGTTTACATCCATAAGGTTCTACCTAGGATTCCCTGGAACAGGGTCGAGAAGAAAAACAAGACAAACTCCTTACGGGGTTTGTAACAGAAAATAGGACCGAGAGGATGTCCACAAAAGATAGCCTACAAGTAAGCTCTACAGAAAACAGGGATCAAGGATATACTCCCAAAAGAGATATCATGCGCGTATATAGTCTTTGACCATCAGAGTCGTATTTCCTCGAGCTTAATTCCATTGTGCCATGACCGTCTTTTAACTTCGCGATTTCGTAGCTTCCTATTTCCTGTTTCCATAACATGAGCTGGAACTCATTTCTTCGTCGCCTCTCGTTCCACTTGCACACTTGGCGCAAACATGACTGCATACTCATGATCTCATGCAAGCTTTCCAAAATTCACTAGTGAATCTCGGACCTCGTACCACAAGGTATTCCACGTAGAAGAACTTTCTCTTGAAAGTAAACAGATGCCAACCAGGTTATCAAGCGCACTTACTAGGGTGATTTCTATAACCCACGCATAAGTGAAGTAAACCATCCGTCTTATCGGCGAACACCACTCGATCGGGCTTCAAATTTCCAATAAAGGCATCAAGGGATTCTAAGTAACTAGTCATGACAGAACCTCAAAAAGGTTACACGATACTTCGAGGGTATTACCAAGGCTAGTCAAAAGGTCTAACTACCCTCCTATCAAAACCGAGAGTGGCATCCCATACTGTATAACCACTTCATCCCTAGAATCCATCCATGGCTTATAAACATAAGCATTATTTCCAAACTCAACACTTGGCATAGACATTCTCAAATCCAAACAAGTCATGTATAAATGGACTGATTCTCCAATAGGACTTTGAGACAAAAATGGGATTCTCTATTACGCTAGTACTTAAGGTGCAGAGACTCAACTATCGAAGCAGACTTAAATGATACGAACAACGAAGTCCTAACGGGATGGTAGAGAAGAAAAGCTAAACCTTTAACGAGATCGTTACCCTCCTTCCGAGGTACTCTAGAAATGAGAGCATACTACTGCCCTCCCGATGATCTTGTCCTTGTCCCATGATACTTAACTATCCGTCCCGTTCCACCATGCCAAAGGTACTCTCTCGTCATGGGTTTCATTGTTCATCTTTCTCTCTCATTCTGGGTTGAGCCATACCAACAAGTTGTTCATCCTTAAACTCGCATCCTTCATCCTCTTTCTCACTATCCTTTCTTATAACGCGGCCATTGGTCTCTCGAGAACCACCTCCATCGCATGGAAAGTACTTTCGTAGATAGAAAATACTAGTCGCAGTTAAAACCACTGTGACTACAGATGGAGGAAAGAAAGGAAAAGAGATTTAATTAAGGAAACAAGGATAATGCTAATGGCCTTTGGGGAATAGCCTTTTCTTTTTAAAAGAAAACTTTCTTGAAAAATGCTTCTTTATAAACGATTTTCAAATAGTTTTCAGAAGGTCTTTAAAAACTTTTGCCCAATCTGGTAACCTTCTGCTCTGATACCAAATGAAACACCCCACCTCCGCTAGGGTCACTCACAAAGGGAATGCACTAGGTTTGGAGGAGTATTATTGGTAAATATGCACAGAAATATTACAAGACAGAACATATATAAAATAGCGGAAGTAAAATCAAACTTTCATAACATGAATAAATAAGGTCTAAAGCCTTTTACATCAGAGTACATCAAAACCTGTCTTGCAATAATAAAGAAGCATAAAGACTTTTTCATAAATTATTCCCCAAGAAAAAGCAGTAAAGTAGCCATAGCCAAGAAAAATTCAAGCCATCCATGATGACCTTCAAGCAGAAGAAGTCCGAACTAAACAACAACATTTCCTCCCTGTAACCTGGGGGGAAACGGAAGAAAAGAGGCGAAACAAAACGGGTCAGTCAAAAAGACTGAGTAAGCCCTATCTACTATTAGTATAAAAACTAGTAAAGTTAACTGACATGAGAAACTGAGATGAACATAAGCATGATAACAAGATAGATAAGCTAAATCAAAATAACAGGATGAACTACTAAACTCAGATAAACTAGGGTGTCGTGATAAACTATGGTGTCAAGATAAAACAAGGTATCGCATTGTCAGGTTTCTATCAAGTATAATATCCCAAGATATCTATCGCGTATAACGTCCCATGGCATCTATCCTGTATATCCGCTCTGCACCTACCGTACTAGTACCCCAACTGTATTACGTGTTATCCGTGAATGACCCTTACTCAAAAGTCGTGTAATGGTCCATGTCAACCTAATATGCCGCATATATAGGTTACTCAACTCATATGTTTCTTTCCATGTATAAGTTCAATCCTTTGCCGTAGGCTGTACTGGCTTTCCCATGTAAACGGTTTATCCTTGAAGTTGTTTTGGACTGCAACCCTTGATCTAGTTGTGTTTCCTTACCATGAACTATCGCGCGTCCACTTAGGATTTATGCCACCTAGGACCGCTAGGGGTTATGCTACCTAATGAACGTTTCCGTGTCCCGGTTTGGGTTTTGGCCACCTAGGACCACTAGGGATTACGCCACCCGTCAACAGCGCCCTTGATCCCACGTATGTATCGTGAATCGTTTTCCATGTCTAGATGCACATGTTCCCCAATGTGCCATCCGAGTTCCGTGCCAGGGCAAATCAAGAAATACGGAACTCGGTCGGGAGCTTTAAATCGTCGCCGATGTAGATATCAAGGTCTGTTTTTGTACCCGTGGCTATGGTCCCACGTGACCCCTCCCTCAACTACTGAAAGACAATCCAAGAAAAATCATGTATAAGAACCACTCCCCGGCCCCACTATAGCCCACTTTCCTACGGGCCAACCTCACCCATGACTCGATAGCAAGCACATGGTCTATTGGGGGTTCCCTGCCTTTCCGCACGTACACGATTGACTAAAGATGGTAGGTAGTCGGCGATGTGCTATCCAGGGCAAAAACAAGAATCGTCGACTCCACGCTAATCCATCCCAGTCTTTAGGTTGCTCGCGTAGCAACCAAGGCATACTCTTGGTCCTTCTAACGCAGACCTTAACCTCTCATGGGCCTAGTATAATTACCTGGCAGCCCACAGAGGGATCCCAAGAATATCCTCACGTCCCCCGAAGCTTCCACTTCGGCACCCAGTGCGCTGGAGCTTTTATCCAAGTCAGATAACTTGCTCCTCCTCGTATACTAAGCGATGACCTACCGTATCAGGTTACTCATCGTTTTGAGAATTAGTCCTATGTCCTTAGCTAAGAATTATTACTTAGTTGCCCTTAACTAAGGTTTACCACTTAGCTTCCTTTCCCGTTATCCTTGATTAACCACGGTTTTCTACCTAGTTCTTCTAGCTAGGGTTTGTCTATTGGGTTAAGTGTTATCATTCAAGTCCATGACTTAACCCGCCCACGAATCACGTCAAAGATTGGCTAAGTATTTAAGTTCAAGACTTAGTCCCACAAGTTGGTTAAGTGTACCCAGAGGCTCATGACTTAACCCTATCAAGTCAAATTGGTCAAGTACTAGCTTACCTTAATCCTATCGGATTATCTTGCTAGATCGATTAAGCATAGATTATCTTAATCCCATCAAATTATCGAGTCGGATTGGTTAAGTATAGGTTGGCTTAACCCCATCCTCTAATCGTACTACAATGGTTAAGTATATTCTAAAAAGGTCTTGTGACTTAACCTTATCAGGTCCGCGTATTAGATTGGTTAAGTGTAAGTTACTTAACCCCATCAAATCATCATGTATAATTGGTTAAGTATAAGTTGCTTAACCCCATTAAATTATCACGTTAATTTGGTTAAGTATTGGTTACTTAACCTCATTGAATTACCGAGTTTAAATTGGTTAAGTGTTTAACTTAACCCCATCGAATTACCGTGTTTAGATTGGTTAAGTGTGGATTACTTAACCCCATCTAATTACCATGTTTAGATTAGTTAAGTCTTAATTACTTAACCTCATCTAATTACCAAGTCGGATTAGTTAAGTGTAAATTACTTAACCCGATCCCCTAATCATCTTGTATGGTTAAGTGTCATTAAGAAATCAAGTCCGGTCCCACTTAACCTACCCATTCATGTCATATCGGTTAAGTGTCATTAGGAAAATCAAATTACTTAACCTACCCACCCTTGTCATGTTTTGTTAGGTACCATTAGCCCAATCAATTTACTTAACCCATTTGTCCATGTCATCTTTGGTTAAGAGTCATTAATCAAATTAACTTAACCCTATCATGTGGCATTAATTACTTAATGTACCTTCACCTCTCACATTAGACTTTGTTGTGGTTACTAGTTAAGCCGGGCGGGTCCGGGTAGTTTTACACCACAACTTGGTCTAACCTCGGGTTCAAGCACAACATGACCAACTTCTCACATTGGGCCCTATTGTTTGCAACAACTAGTTAGGCCGGTCGGTTCCGGGTAGTTTTACGTTGCAAACTCAACCCAACCTCGAGTTGGCCACTTTCATGTTTAGCCTAGTGTCATGTTCATAGTCAAGTTTTCAAGCAATTGGGTAGACCTAACTTAATAGGTAAATTCCCAATGGGTAGACCTAACTTAATAGGTAAATTCCCAAGCTTATGTTTTTATGCATACTTACATGTCAACTTCCATGCTATCTTTCAAGTCATGTTTTCAAGTTGTATTTTCATGTCATATTTAACGTTACATATTGTCATGTTTATACCCATTTACCCAAATCATGTTCATGTCATTATGTTTTCCTCATAATGTGACCCCAACGCTTTTAAACTCGCATATATGTTCGCAACAACGTAATGGACTAAAAGAAGAGACTTGACAAAGGCATGACAAAAATGGATATTAAGCCACAAGTTAATCATGGTGGCAAATGAGGCACAAATGTGTTCATTAGCTTGCATGTTACATTCTTAAGCCTCAAAACATGCATAAACCCAAACTTGGCACATAAGCGAATCATGGTGACAAAAGACATAGAATGATGACTAGAAACTCGCATACATCATCATATAAGGGTTATGACTTCATATGCAAGTTGACATAATGATTATGAAGATTCTCATGTTGCATAATGCAACATTTCAACATAAAGGTTGTAGCTTTTAGCTCATAGGATCAAGATAATGACTTCATAAACTTGCATAACATGATAGCATGCATCATTCTCAATGACCAAACCCAAACTTTCAACATGAACATTTAACCTCATAGTTAATATCTAAGAGTAGGGAAGGGCTTACATTGCTAAGAAGGCCTAAATCGATTAAACTAAAGCTTGTGATGAAGCCTATGCATGCCATCACCCAAAAAACCCAAAGATGGATGCTCCAAATCAACAAAAACACCATCTTTATGAACAAAGATCAAAGCTTTTGCCTTGGAATCAACTTGAGAAGCTCTCATACTAACACAGGGACTCTCTAACACTCTCAAGATCATGAAACCTTTCATAGAAATGAAGTGGAGGCTAGGATAGTTGAGTGGAGGCCATGAGAGTAGAAATTTGGCCATAGTTTAGTTGCATGAATGAATAATGAGGGTTTAGGCTAGGTTAGGGGTCTTTTTATAGAGATTAGGGGTAGTTTAGGCCGTTAGATTAACCCTAGGATAGATCCCAGCCCTCAAAAATCGTCACAAGCCTCCAAAACAAGACCAAGGGCCAAAACAGGTGCACCAGGCCAGCCAGGGTCAAGCCAGAAGGCTGTGCAGGTTTCTGGCTCGACACGGGCGCATTTCCCAAGTGCGCCAGTGTATTTTTGTGCTGGCGCACTTCACAAGTGCGCCAGTGCATTCTGGCTTGTTTTCGGTTTTTCTGCCTAACTTCGTTCGTCCATATCTTCTTCATACGGACTCCGATTTACGAAATTTCGGACTCTATTTCGCGTATTTTTCCGAGACGAACGCAATGGCGCAACCCGTTTATCCTGATTCAGATTTTATAATTTAATTCTGCCTTGATTCTTGTCTTAACACGTTGCTAAAAATTCGGGTTGTTACAATACTCGTGCAACAATGTTACGCCGAGAGTGATGTTTAAATTGGACATTTTGAAGGCGTTCGATACAATTCAGTGGGACTCGATAGTTCGAATCATGGGTTATATGAGCTTTCCTCATCAATTTATAGCTTGGATACTATATTGTATTTCAACTGCAAAATTCTCTATCATTCTGCATGGGTCTCCTCTTGGCTTCTTCGATAGTAGACAAGGTATCAAACAGGGTGATCCCATTTCGGTCTACATTTTTATCCTGGTAATGGAGATGTTGACGCAAAGGTTGAACAAAGAGATTGACTCAGGTTGTTTTCAGCTACATCCTAGGTGTAAAGACCCCAAAATATCCTCCCTTATGTTCTCCAATGACCTGGTCATATTTTGTAAGCCGGATTCAGGAACTATAGATATAATTTTTGGCACTCTGCAAAGTTTCTATAAAATGACAGGCTTGATGATTAACATTGACAAATTGGATATGAAAACTGTTGGGCTTTCAAATAGCCAAATCAATGTAACCCAAGTGAAAACTAGACTTATTAATAATGCAGATACAATATCTTATCTCGGCCTTCCAATATGTTCTGCAAAGATCACCTCAAATCAATGTTTGCCGCTTTATAATAGAATTACGGCTAAGTTGAATTTCTGGACTAACGGGCTATTGAGCCAGGCGGGGAGACTTATCCTAATTAAGTCAATTATTTTCTCGATGCAAGCTTACTATTCCAGGACGTTCATACTTCCGTCCAAGATTATCAGGATAAATAGAACAACAAATTATGAAAATCTTGTGGAAAGGTAGAAATGAAGGAAGATATGTTTCTCCTATTGCCTTCAAGGAAACAGAAAAGCCAGTTAAAAATGGTGGACTTGGTATCAGTAATATACTACTGTGGAACAAAGCGGCTTTTCTCAAACACGTGGACACATATCTTAATTCTGGAAATAGCGTTTGGGTTAAATGGTCTGCGAAACATGGTAACAAAAATAGTGACTTCTGGATTATGAATCAACCGCAAGAACCTAGTTAGACATGGAGAAGTATTTTCAAACTTAGCTCAGTGGTGCTGCCCCATTTTAGGTATAAGATTCTTTCATTTTCTTCAATCAAGTTGTGGAACGATCCATGGCTTAGCAAAGTCATGATACTAAAGAATACCTTATCTAATCTAGAAATTGAAGTTAATGGCTTTGGTAGGAACTCTAAAGTAAGCACTTATGTTATAAACAACAAGATATGTCTTCCAATATCCTCTAACCCTCGCATTAATCAACTCTGGATGAACGCAGGAAATGTTACACTTGGGAAGACTAGTGATGACATTACGTTATGGGGATCAGGTAGGTGATCTTTTTGTATTAAATAAGTGTATTACGCTCTAGCTGGCTATGCTGAAGCTAGACGAGATAAATGGTACAAGAAAACTTGGTTTCGAGATAATAGTGCAAAAGAGAATTTAATGCTTTGGAAAGTGATGAATAAAGTGGTGTTTACCAAAAATAAACTGTTAGCTTGAGGTATGCATGTGGATTCGATATGCGTAATGTGTAGCACTCAGAATGAAAGTGTTCACCATTTATATTTTGAATGCAATGCAATTTTCCTAGTATGGGTGGAGATTATGAACAATATAGGAATGGTAGATACTGTCTAAGACTTTACTATGGAATGGAACAAGATCCGTGCGAAAACAAGTAGGAAGATAGTGAGAGGTAGACTACTTTGTTTTATACTCAAGAAATTCATCCATGCTACGTGGAGAGAAAGAAATGCCGCGAGTGTTCAGTTCTATGCAAGCCAAGAATGCTTAGAAATTCAGGAAGGGAATAAGAATGGAAATCAAGAATGGTATGAGGTTGCTAAATTTCACTTTCGACCCCGGAATACCGTATGCACTTCTTGCGTAATTTGTAAAATGTGTTTTTGTCTTGTTTTCTCAGTGATTGTTTCATCGTGTTTCTATGTTTGCTTTTGTGTATTGTATTTTCTTTTTGTTTCTCTGGTGCACTAATAAAGTGGTAGGGGTCCACTCAACCCCGTCGGCCTTGCCAAAAAATTCTACATAAGAATTTAAATATTTAAACAA
Organism: Allium sativum; assembly: GCA_030737875.1. Taxonomy (NCBI): domain Eukaryota; kingdom Viridiplantae; phylum Streptophyta; class Magnoliopsida; order Asparagales; family Amaryllidaceae; genus Allium; species Allium sativum. The sequence goes on from CM060925.1 coordinate 162,629,973, forward strand.
TATTTTATTTAAATATAATATTTATTTCAACATTTCAATAGTACAAATCTCACAACTCCATTATTTGTACATCTCACTGTAGTACAATACATTCAATTTCAATTTCATTTGTTACATCAGTTCCTCACTACAACACTCAATCACTCAGTTACATTCAGTTACATTCCACTTTGTTGTACAAACTCTTGTACAATCACTCACTCATATACAGTTACACACACTTTTCTTTAGCTCGTCTTCACAGTTAGTCTAGTCACCTGCTTACCTGTCACAGAAACACACAGTACATTGGAACAAAATAATTTTAAATTCTAGAAAATATAATTTTATTTTAAAATTTATTTTCCTTAGAATTTTGGTGTGTTTCTCATCGTATTTCATGACTTGATCTAATATGTATATTCATCAATATGTGTCCAGATAGCTTGTGATATTCACAATGATTCACTGTAAATACCACAAGACAGACCGTGTCTCTAATGCTCTCACACACACACGCACAAATATACATACATACATACACACACACACACATATATATATATATATGTTCTGCACATACATAATACATGTATACACATACATATGTATGTATATACACATATATTTTTGTGCAAGGTCAATATGGTCAAACATCAGTGAGTGGACATGAACCAAAAATTCCAATACAAGTGTGCATGATATCTCACCAGCCATGGATGGACAAAAGGACAAGTCAGCATGTTTTAAAATTGTGTATAGTAAATACATAGACATATATATATATGGAATATATGTATACACATATACAAATGTACACTATTGAAAAAGCATACACAAGCCAACATGAGTATACACACAAAATCCATGGATTGACTCCACACAACTCAGGTGAACAAGCAATGCAGGAGGGTACAACAGATCAATATATAAGGAGTTGTGCACATATGAATATACAACACATGTGCAGAAGTATTTGTGCAAGCTTAAAGCATTACAGCATGCACAAAGACATGGCAACAACATGCATAAGTGAATGAAACTACACAAGCTCAAATAACAACATACAGTTGTTCATGGGATCATGAATACATGCAAGCAAGAGAGGAAATATTAACCAGAGACATGGCATATGCACAAGTGCATATATGGTCAACTATAGAAAACCGGGTTGAGCAAATACTTGTGCACAAGCCAGTGTATAAGTACATAGTGCAAATCAGATTCAAAGCCAAATGAAAGCTAATACAAATGTGTACATAGTGAAAGTCAGATTCAAAGCCAAAAGAAAGCTAATATAAATGTGTGCAATATCAAGGGAGCCAAATGATACATGCAGCTCATCAGAACAAGATCACAGCAGTATACATATGTAAAGAATCAGATTTTGTAAACAAGCAGGATGGCACAAAGCAAAATGGGACAATGCACAGGTTTACAAGCTTCAAGTGACAAAACCATATATCACAAGTGCATCTCAGATAGGTCAAATAAACATGACAAAAAGTGCAAATGCATCATAAATTCAATTTCAAAATGAACACGCACAAATATTCATTGGTGCAGCAACATGCTCTACAAGTGTGCCAAAAACAAATGCCAAATTTATCTAAATGGTCACAAGAAGTGCACAGGCTAATGCGCAACATTTAAGTTTCAAAATCAAGTCACACAAAACAACACACAACCAATATGAAGCACATAAGCAACAAGAAATAGCATGGTGAAATATGTGCAGTAGCTAGCATGTGTCAAAGTGGAGCAAATAGTGCACAAGCATTAATGCATCTCAATGTATACAAGTGAAGAGTAAACATGGCACAACAATGCACAAAGCTGAGTGCATGACAAGATACAAGTACAAGTGTTTTCAGGCAAGATCAAGCTCTATTCTTGATCAAAAATTTCAAGTGAAGCATTTTTTTTAATCAGAAGATTATTTAAATGAAGCAACAGTTCATATCAGTATAGCATGAAGGATCATAGCTGTGACGGCCCGCCTCACACTAGCCGACATTTCCAATAAAAGTGCGTTGTGCATATGCTTGACCAACACGGGATAGTCGGTAAAAGAAAAGGAAAGGGGTTTAAAGCGATGAATCAATACAAGAAACCTATAGCATATCTCACAGCGCATGAAATAAAATATAATAATAACATACTTTGACATAAAATAGGCAAGACAATGCATAAGCTGAAAACTAAACATCGTAGCAGCGGAAAATCCAAATATAGCTTATGTTCCACTTCATCATTATTACAACTTAAAAACTGTCTCTAAAGCAAAAGAAAGGAAAGGTACACTACTAATGCCCAAAGTAGTGACCAACAGCGACACATGGAGGACATATAGAGAATAGTACATGTAAGTCTCCTACTCGTCTCCGGGTAGCTACTCGTGCACAACCAGCTAACCAGTCTCCAGTCTTCCCGTTTAAGAGCACCTAGAGTAATAAGAAGAGACATAAAACTCCGGGTTAGACAAAAGTCTGATATGAGCGATAAGTAGCAAAACAGAACAATAACAAGTATACTAAACCATACCTGAACCTGGACCTGCAACCAAAGAGTTAGCACAACAAGATGTACAATACTCTAAGGAGACACAAACATATGGTGTAAAGATACGGGGGTGGGGGTGTGCATGTCATAGTGATATCAAACAATCAAGCATAGCAACCATCCTCACATTCCTCACTCAGCGCGTAAAGCATACGATATCCACTTCTTTGATCACCCAAATCCTTGCTATGATCACTCTGCCCCATGGAGTCATGATGGATCCACTGCGTTGATCCATAGCCACTAATCCCTTGCTATGTCCACTCTTCCCTATGGAGTCATAACAACCCCACTGCACTGGCTCATAGCCTTGCTACGATCACTCTGCCCCATGGAGTAATAACTACCCCACTGCACTGATCCGTAGCCTAACATCTATCTTGGTGGTGAATCAAAGTTATAGACGTCAACAACCCTTTAGCACACGTCCCGCAGCAAAGCCCAACTCATGAAGTTAACTCGTTGGTTCCCAACTGGATCCTGAGTTCTACTTCCTGTTTGGACTACCTTTGCATCTCGATTTTTGGACTTCATCATCTTGGTCCGATCTCCGTTCGGTTCGTGATCACCATATAGGTTCGGGTCCTCCATGGGTTCGTGAGTAGCTCTGGTTCGTGGCCAACAAGTAGTTCGAGTCGTGGTGCCTCACTTTGTTCGGGTCGTGGTCAGCATTCGGTTCGGTGAATCTTCGGATTGTGAACTCCAGGTCCTACTTCCTCAACGGTTCGGCTCGTGAGCCCTGGCATCGGTTCGGATCGTGACTCCTCTCTAAAGTATCAGGTCGTGATCTTCCAATGCAAGCAGGTCGGTTTGGTTCGTGATGGTGTTTGATGACTTCATGCAGGCGGTTCGGTTCGTGCACTTGAAGCGACTCATGGGTGGGCTACACGACCCGACCCGGTCCTCCCCCACCGATCCGATCCAGTCCCCTGCATAATTTCTTGCAACTTCCAGCGACTGTTTTACGCCACCTGACGGCGTTTTCGACCATTCTAACTGTTCTAGGTAATCACAAAACATTCCAAACAGTCATAGCAACATGTATAATCAACCAAAAACACCAAAACAACAATTTAATATGTTTATACGTATCAAACATACTCCAAAACCCATGTTTTTCCCCTAATCCCCCTTAATCATGTTTAAGCATACAATTAGCAAAACTTATCCAAACTAGCCCAAATTTCTATCAGAGCTCTAAAATAATATTTTAGAATTTTGCAAATTTTTCTAAATTTTTCTAAGCCATAATTTCGCTAATTATCACTAATCACCCCTAACTAGCCGTAATTAGTGAAAAACAATGCAAATCACTCACCTTAGCCACAAATAAATCTTAGATCTGAAAATATCTCTGATTTGGGTTGAATCTCTATGCAACACCGCATCTCTATTCCCAATTTGATGCTAATTTGCCTTGATTAGATGTAGATTAAGCTAAAACTTGATTAAATAATGATTAGAAGATGATTTGGGTGTTGGAGGCCGTTGCTAGGGTTAGGGAAATGTTTTAGGCGGCTGAAAAATGAAATAAATATCGTTTCCTAACTGTTCTTAGCCTCCCCATAACCCTAATCCCGAAATGGGTTATGGGCCCTCTTGCTAATCACCCTAACTAGGCCCGGTTAAGCCATTTTTCACCTTCTAAACCTTGTTTCAGCCATATCTCCCAAACAATGAGTCTGTTTGGCTAATGTGACCACTCTTCAGAAAGGTAAACCATCATCCGGATCTAATGGAAGTGGTTTCAGGTCAAAACTCCTTAGCAATCAAAAGTTATGGCCGAAACAAGATCATCTAGTGGCAAAACGGTCATTTAAAAATTAGCAAAAATCATGAACATGAGAAATGACCCCAATAGTCGTCTCCCAAAGTTACATGGCTATACAAATTTGCATGAGAAAGAAATAAATATTCTATGATCCCATAATGCGTAGAGTGCGGGACGTTACATTCTTCCCCCCTCAAGCAATTTCGCCCCCGAAATTCCTTAACTAAGAAAGAAACAAGCAAAGGATCCCGCATGCCTATCAACTATTCACAACAATCAAACATACGAAACAAACAAACAAGTCTATCCTAGCATGCGAAAAACTAAATCGCAATTAGAATCTTACCAGGCAAAGAGTTCTGGATACATCTTCCTAATGCTCTCCTCTGTCTCCAAGGTATAATCGTTCTCATTCTCGCCCCACTGAACTTTGACTAGATCCACCGCTTTCCTTCGAAGTTGCTTCGTATCATGCTCAACAATACGAATCGGCTTGCGGTTCCCAACAGCCTTGGGTTCTACTTCGACATTATCCAACTGATCAGGGGAAACAGTCACATCGGGGTCGTGAACGAATTTCCTTAACTGGGAAACATGAAATACGTTGTAAACTCCCACCATCTTGTCTGGTAATTCAACTTTATACGCCAAATTCCCTACTTGTTCGAGAACTGGGAACGGACCAACAAATCTTGGTGCCAACTTGCCTCTCCTACCAAATTGAATCATGCTCTTTAACGGAGAAATCTTGACAAACACCAAATCACCAATGGAGAATTTTAAATCTTTTCTCCTCTTATCAGCATAACTCTTCTGCCTATCTCGTGCAGCCTTCATTCGTTGTCGGATAACTTTGATCTTATCTGAGGTTTCTCTTATCACATCTGGCCCAAGCACAAATTTCTCACCGGTTTCTAACCAACATGACGGTAAGCTGCACGGTCTTCCGTACAAAGCTTCAAATGGAGCCATACCAATACTGGATTGATAACTATTATTATATGCAAACTCTACCAGATGCAAATGGTCATCCCATGATCCACCAAAATCCAATACACAAGCTCTTAAGAGATCTTCTTATACACAATTCACCCTCTCTGTCTGACCATCGGTTTGAGGATGGTACGAGGTACTGAGATGTAATTCTGATCCTAACGCCTCTTGTAAGCTCTTCCAAAATCCACTAGTGAACAACGCATCTCGCTCACTTACAATGCCTTTGGATACTCCATGAAATCTCACTACCCATTTCATATACAGTTCTGCTAAATTAGCTGCTGTTCTATTCGACTTGACGGGTATAAACCTTGCACTCTTGGTCAATCGGTCCACAATAACCCAAATGCTATCATGGCCCAATCTAATCCTTGGTAACCCATCAATGAAATCCATTGAGACTTGTTCCCATTTCCATTCAGGGATTTCTAATGGTTTCAACAAACCACTAGGCTTCTTTTGATCAGCTTTAACCAGCTGGCAGTTCATGCATTTGGATATAAACTTCCCAACGTCTCTTTTCATCCCTTCCCAGTAGTAGGTCTGCTTCATGTCTCGATACATTTTGGTACCACCGGGATGTATAGTCAGTTTTGAGTGATGACATTCTCTAAGCACTTCATCTCTCAACCCATTGACATTGGGTACAACCAGTCTTCCATTCTTTCTAAGCCATCCATCTCGATCAAGCCCATACTTGTCCATCTCCTCATCGATACCCATCTCTAACTTGGAGATGATTTCCAATAAGTTAGGATTGTCCCTCTGACTGGAACCAGTCCGCTCAATCAAAGTGGGTCTAATCGCCAAACTTGCTAACATTACTGGATCCAATTCGCACTTTGGTCTGAAATCATACCCTGCGATATACTCCAATTGCTTCCATTCAAGAAACATAGCCCCTAAACTGGCATGTCTTCTACTCAATGCATCAGCTACTTGATTTCCCTTTCCAGGTGTATATGCGATATTGAAATCATCAGGAGGCCAAGAATTCTAACCATCTTTGCTGTCGGAGATTTAGATCCTTTTGGGAGAAAAGGTACTTTAACAATTTGTGATCAGTAAACAACTCGAATCTTTCTCCCAAGAGATAATGTCTCCACATCTTCAACGCGAACACGATCGCTGTCAATTCCAAATCATGGGTAGGATATCTTTTCTCATGCGGTTTCATTTGCCGACTTGCATAAGCTACAACCCTACCTCCTTGCATCAATACAGCACCCAGTCTGGTACCACATGCTTCTGTATATACTGTCATCTCTTCATTCCCCTTAGGAATGACTAACACTGGTGCACATTTCAACTTTTCCTTTAGACTCTTAAATGCATTCTCGCACTTTTCGTCCTAGACGAAAGCTTGATTTTTCTTGGTCAACTAAGTCAACGGTGTTGCTATCTTGGAGAAGTCTTGGATAAACTTCCGATAATATCCAGCTAATCCCAAGAAACTTCTTACGTCTGTTGCATTCTTTGGCGTAGACCAATCTTGTACCGTAGCCACCTTTGCAGGGTCCATGACAATACCATTTTATGAAAGAACATGGCCTAAGAATCTCACTTCCCTCCTCCAGAAGTGACACTTAGAAAACTTTGCTTTCAATTGGTGTTTTCTCAACATCTCCATTACTATCCTCAAATGTTCCTTGTGTTCCTCGAATAAACCAAGATATTTTCTGCAAACAAAAGAACAAACTTATTCAATTGATCTCTAAATACCCTATTCATAAGATCCACAAAATATGCTGGTGCATTGGTCAACCAGAATTGCATGACCAACCACTCATAGAATCCAGACGGCGTCCGAAATGTCGTTTTAGCTATACTCTCAGCTTCCACCCAAAGTTGATGAAAACCTGTCGCGAGATCCAACTGGGAGAACACTCTCGCGCCACTCAACTGATCAAACAAATCATCTATCCACGGTAGTGGATACTTATTCTTCCTCGTCACCTTATTCAGCTCGCGGTAGTCCACACACAATCGAAGGGAACCATCTGCCTTGGTAGCAAACACAACTGGTGCTCCCCATTCAGAAACACTTCTTCTGATAAATCCCTTCTTCAAAAGATCTCTCACTTGCACCTCGAGCTCTCTCTACTCCCTTGGCGCCATACGACGAAGTGGCATCACTATAGGTCTGGCATATTTCACTAAATCAATACGGAACTCAGTCTCTCGGTGTGGTGGAAGTCCGGTCACTTCCTCAAAGATGTCCGGATACTGGCCAGCCACGGGCACATCTGACAACTCATCATGCGGGATGCCGAGGAAATTTAGAAAACTAGCCATTACCCCATCACTAGGTAGACCGCCAAACACTACCCTCCGCCCATCATCCGCTCTAACTATCACCAAAAAGCCCTCATAGTCTACCACCACCCCGTACCTTTGGAGCCAATTGACTCCCAAAATAATGCCTAACCCAGTAAAGCCCAAAATAAAGCAATCACAAGAAAACATACATCCATGACTCAATAAGACCACATTACGACAATTCATACTAAGGCAAGTCGAATCACCAATCGGGTTCGTCACCGCTAAAGGTCCATCGACTATCTCGGGTTCCAATCCCAACCTATCTACCAGGACACTAGATATGAAGGAATAGGAAGCTCTGGTATCAAACAATGCTCGAACAGGAACGTCATAAGCATAAAGCATACCTTGAATGATGACATTATTTCCTTTCTCCGCCGCAGTTGGGGCATTCGACGAAGAAGAAACAGCATTAAGAGCATATGCTTTCACAATCTTCTTCTCTTTAGGGGTTGTGGACACTTGTCCTTGTGATGTCTCACTTGACCACAGTTGAAGCACTTCCCGTCCGCTAGCTTTGCTCGACATTCTTTAGCATAATGGCCCTTCTTACCACAGCTAAAGCACTCAACATCTATCTTGCTCTTCTTCTGACCATCCCTAGCTTGGTTCTGCTTCCACTTATTCTGAAAATTATTCTTGCCTTCACCGCTTGCTTGCGGTTTTGGCCCCTCTACAGATGCATCAACGACTTCAGTCTTGGGCTTAGGATAAAGGCTCTCTGACCTCAATGCTTTCCCAACAATCGATTCAAAAGTCTCATCGATATGGTTTATGAGCCATTCTTCCAAATACTGATCTGAGCCTGTTATGAACTTCTCATTCTTCTTCTCGGGAGTGTCGATAAGAGAAAATCCATACTTCGATAAAATATCGAACTCAGCAATATATTCCGAGACTGCCCTACCATTTTGCTTAAGCTCCAAGAACTTCCTAAACAATTCTGACTTCTGAGCAGCTGGGATAAACTTATCACTGAATCGGGCCTTAAACTGATCCCAAGTAACTTGATCCTCAGGGGTAGCTGCCTTAATAGCATTCCACCAATTCATTGCCCATCCTTACAGCTGATGAGATGCTAGCCTTCTCTTCATCGCATCCTCGATACCTAAGTCTTCGAATATACGCTCACAGCTGTCCAACCAATCATGAACTTCTGTAGCCGATTCCGTTCCGTGGAACGGCTTCCTACCAAGACTAGTGTAGTCCTTACAGAGCTTGGCGAAATCGGCCCTAGGCGCCTGAAACGCTGCACCACCACCATTAGCAACATTAGGAACTGCTCCTTGTACATTTTTAAGCATCTCTTTCATGAAGTTAGTGAACATCGTCCTTATATCAGGAGCATTCCCATTATTAGCTCATATACCATTACCCCTCGTATGTCGGCTCATCATTCAATCTATAAGGAGAAAACGATTAACCATCTCTTCAGTGGTGCCAGTGCAATGCGACTTCAACCTTAAATATACTAATAGTATATATATATAGCTTTTGAAAACCAAAATATCACAAACACGCTCTCTTATATACGTATACTATATCTCCCTGGTGTCTTTCCCTAGGTTAACTACGCAACCTAGAGCTCTGATACCAAATGTGACAACCCACCCCGCAACAGCCAACATTTCAAATAAAAGTGCGTTGTGCCTATGCCTGATCAGCACGAGACGATCGCCAAAAGAAAAGGAAAGGGTTTAAAGCAATGAATAAATACAAGGAACCTGTAGCATATCTCACAGCGCATGGAATAAAATATAACAATAACATACTTTGACATAAAACAGGCGAGACAGTGCATAAGCTGAAACCTAAACATCGTAGCAGCGGAAAATCCAAATACAGCTTATGTTCCCCTTCATCATTATTACAACTTTAAAACTATCTCTAAAGCAAAAGAAAGGAAAGGTACACTACTAATGCCCAAATTAGTGACAGCAGCGACACATGGAGGATATATAGAGAATAGTACGTGTAAGCCTCCTGCTCGTCTCTGGACAGCTACTCGTGCACAACCAGCTAACATGTCTCTAGTCTGCCCGTTTAAGAGAACCCAGAGTAATATGAAGAGACATAAAACTCTGGGTCAGACAAAAGTCTGGTATGAGCGATAAGCAGCAAAACAGAACAATAACAGGTATACTAAACCATACCTGAACCTGGACCTATAACCAAAGAGTTAGCACAACAAGATGTACAATACTCTAAGGTGACACAAACATATGGTGTAAAGATATGGGGGTGGGGGTGTGCATGTCATAGCGATATCAAACAATCAAGCATAGCAAACATCCTCACATCCCTCACTCAGTGCGTAAAGCATACAATATCCACCGCTTTGATCACCCAAATCCTTGTTATGATCATTCTGCCCCATGGAGTCATGATGACTCCACTGCACTGATCCCTAGCCACTAGTCCCTTGCTATGTCCACTCTGCCCCATGGAGTCATAGCAACCCCACTGCACTGGCTCATACCCTTTCTACGATCACTCTGCCCCCATGGAATAATAACTACCCCACTGCACTGATCCGTAGCCCAACATATGTCTCGGTGGTGAATCAAAGTTATGGACGTCGATAACCCCTTAGCACACGTCCCGCAACAAAGCCCAACTCATGAAGTTAACTCGTGGGTTCCCAACTGGATCCTGAGTTCTACTTCCTATTTGAACTACCTTTGCATCTCGGTTTTTGGTCTTCATCATCCTGGTTCGATCTCTGTTCGGTTCATGATCACCATATAGGTTCGGGTCCTCCATCGGTTCGTGAATAGCTCCAATTCATGGCCAACAAGCAGTTCGGGTCGTGGTGCCTCACTGGGTTCGGGTCATGGTAAACATTTGGTTCGGTGAAGCTTCGGATCGTGAACTCCAGGTCCTACTTCCTCATCGGTTCGGCTCGTGAGCCCTGGCATCTGTTCGAATCGTGACTCCTCTCTAGAGCATCGGTTCGTGATCTTCCAAAGCAAGCAGGTCGGTTTGGTTCGTGATGGTGTTTGATGACTTCATGCAGGCGGTTCGGTTCGTGCACTAGAGGTGACTCGTGGGTGGGCTACACGACCCGACCCGGTCCTCCCCCACCGATTCGATCCGGTCCCCTACATAGTTTCCTACAACTTCCAGCGACTGTTTTATGCCACACGATGGCGTTTTCGACCATTCTAACTGTTCTAGGTAATCACAAAACATTCCAAACAGTCATAGCAACATGTATAATCAACCACAAATACTAAAACGACAATTTAACATGTTTATACGGATCAAACATACCCAAAAACCCATATTTTTCCCTTAATCCCCCTTAATAATGTTTAAGCATACAATTAGCAAAACTTATCCAAATTAGCCCAAACTTCTATCAGAGCCCTAAAATAATATTTTCGAATTTTACAATTTTTTCCAGATTTTCTAAGCCGTAATTTCGCTAATTATCACTAATCACCCCTAACTAGCTGTAATTAGTGAAAAACAAGGCAAATCACTCACCTTAGCCACAAATAAATCTTAGATCTGAAAATATCTCTGATTTGGGTTGAATCTCTATACAACGCAGCAGCTCTATTCCCAATTTGATGCTAATTTTCCTTTATTAGATGCAGATTAGGCTAAAACTTGATTAAATGATGATTAGAAGGTGATTTGGGTGTTGGAGGCCATTGCTAGCGTTAGGGAAGTGTTTTAGGCGGCTGAAAAATGAAATAAAAATCGTTTCCTAACTATTCTCAGCCTCCCCATAACCCTAATCCCGAAATGGGTTATGGGCCCTCTTGCTAATCACCTTAATTAGGCCCGGTTAAGCTGTTTTTCACCTTCTAAACCTTGTTTCAGCCATATCTCCCAAACGGTGAGTCCGTTTGGCTAATGTGACAACTCTACGGAAAGGTAAACCATCATCAGGATCTAATGGAAGTGGTTTCAGGTCAAAACTCCTTAGCAATCAAAAGTTATGGCTGAAACAAGATTAGCTAGGGGTAAAACGGTCATTTAAAAATCGGCAAAAATCATGAACATGGGAAATGACCCCAATAATCGTCTCCCAAAGTTACATGGCTATACGACTTTGCATGAGAAAGAAATAAATATTCTAGGATGCCTTGATGCGTAGAATGTGGGTCGTTACAATAGCCGTGCAATTCAAAGTCAATGGATTTCAAAAAGCAATTGGAATGTTCATAAAAAGGGAAATTCATTTTATCTAAATTGTTTTGTTTCTGAATGATGAAATTTTTCAAATCTGCATGAATAATATTTGCAGGGTGTGCATATGTTGAATTAGCAATAGGAATATACTCTGCATGTATTGTTTTGTGTTAAGAAGACATTAACAAGTGCAGTATATATTTCAATGCTAAATGAAGAAAGTTTCAAGAAATAGATTAAAAGGAAGTTTTATTTCAAGCATGTGGTGATATATTAAATTGAAGAAACCATTCCAGAATTCAATAAACTATTCACAACAAGACAACAAACTTGCAAGAGAAAAATAGGCAAAAACAATTTCAATTGTTTCCACAAATTCCACAAAAAAAAAATTGTGTAGAAAATCTATCCAGCTTTTGCAAAAATCATTCTAGGATGGATTCTACCAAGTGTTCAAAAGTGCCAAGGAAAACAATTATTTGTTTCTGGAATTAAACCAGGCACTCACGGCAAATAAATCGAGTGAAAAATCAAGCAACGATAATGCGCAAATCAAACCAGGTCATTTGGTGAAATCAGATATGTTAAGTGTTCTTAAACCCTATTTATACACCGAATACATCACCCAAAATAGGGATTGAAATCAAAGCATCAAAAATTCAAGCAGCAAATCAAAAAAACAAAATTCAGAGAACTCACATAATTCAGAGAATTTCGATCGCAAGCCATAGCCAAATCAATCAATCAGGAGAAACAATGAATCGGAACTTCAAAGAACAAAATTGGAGAGCAATAGAAATCTCAAATTAATTTGGAAAGGGAAAAACCCTAAGTTTGGATCGACCGACATTTTTAAAGCTAAATTATTTCAAAAGAAATGGAAAAGGGAGTTTGGCTTTCTATTTTATTTTACAAAAAGGGGGTTTTTGTTTATATTTTTATTGTATTGTTTTTTTGTATTTCTTTTGTAACTGATTCACGATTTTCTAGTTTGTCTGCAAAACTTGTTTACTAGCAATAGGATGTATAGTTAGGGTTTACGAGTTAGGGTTTGTAATTCGGGGAAAATCTGATCTTGAAGGTAAAGATCAGTCCAGGATTTTGAGCGTAGGAATACAGCAGGAGCAGGGTTTTCGACTTTATAGGGGTTTATAAGAAGGATCTATTTTAATACCTAGTAGACATCTTGGGGAATGCAGAAGTAGGCAGAGTTTGCCGAAGCTAGGAAAAATCCATGTCATTTAGTTTCTGCATCTTTTTCTCTATTGTAATCTGTGATGTGATAATTTTAATATTTCATAAAACTCTAATAAACCCTATCCACCACCTCTAGAGTCATTATTGTTTCAAATTTGCTTCGTTGTCGGGCTTTGCTAGATGCCTTATTATCGTTATGCTTTTAGTATGCATTGTAATCTCAGTAGATATAGTCTGCTTATTGAATGTGTTTGAATATTACCACAAGCCATAACATGTATGCATAGTAAAGGAGACTAGTAAACCATTAAATAACGAATAATTGCAGCAAATGGTACATATAGTATAAATTAAATTTTATTTTCACTATCGATACAACAAAATAGCTTGGTGGACAAACAAGAAAACAAAGAACGGACGAGATTTATTCTTAACTAATACATCAGGCGGCTATTGCAGAGCTCGGCATTAAAATGAGTAATTCAATATGCCTTACCTTTTACTTTAAAGTTTTTAAATCATCGTGAATCACGCGTAGTTCAATATGTTTTTGAAAATTGAATTTTTGTACACGGTTGAAGATTTTTTAGTTCTCTTGCATGCATTGTGTAACGACCTGGATATTTTTGACCCAAAAAATCAACATAAAATCCATGTCAATTATTCAAGCATCGAACATTCCCAATCATTAATAGAAAGATGTTAGAGGGTGAGAATAGAAAAGACATAAAATTAGAGTAGAAGAAGGAGAAGAACATAACAACAGAATCAGAGTGACACGAATCTCACAGCAGAACGAATAAATATAATACATAACATAACTTTGAAATACAAATCTATCCTTTGTATATCCATATAATCATTAGAGTGCAACATTTACATCACAGTGGAAATAAACAATAGCTATAAATTCCTGAAGCCCCCTACTCCAAGCTCTCCAAGTATATCTGTAAAATCCCGACTACTTGACTACCCGTACAAAATTGAGCACCCAAGAGTTTAGGGAAAACAAAACAAAATAAACTCTGGGTCAGTCATGTGGCTGTTGTGAGTAAGCTCCAACCATTTGTTTAACTTTTAAAATCCTTTTAAAAGAAAGAATAATCATAAGACCAATCCACACATAAACACGGACGGTTTTTATCTTACGATCACCCAAAACATTCTTTTAAAATCCATACTCTACTGATATTATAATAATGTCTAAATCAAATAAATAGCAATCTAGTGGAATACTTTCATCTCACGTTCCATATATATATAATATAACCAAAAACCGCGGGCGCTTATTGGGTAATGGATTCCAACTGGCAAAGTATGGGACCACCTTCTGACAATTTATCTCTAGAGAGGAATACATCGGGTTTAACAAGAACATCTTGTAACCCAGGCTAAACATGACCGGTCACTCATTTTGCTTGAGTGTACCGAATGTATTATCACCAACAGATGGGATCAACAACCATTTCCCGAAAGGGAAAACATCAAATATAGATTAAATAAGCAAATGGATTTTCTCTAGATCAGGTGATAATGCACCCTAATTGGCAGCTAGCCACTTAGCCATGCGACCTACCCGATTTTATACCATTTCCTGGTTGTGAGGCTTGAGGTCATAATGCACATATCACACCTTTACTCACTTTGAATGCCACATCGTCATAACCACCAAATCACAAATTGATTTCTCCAAAAATACCACGGGTATACAGCTAAGAGAATCGAATTTCTCCGCCGTCAAATGTAGATACGTTTGAAGAGATCGACTTACGTGATCTATTAAATATACTCTGTCAGACATTCTTCCGTACAGGTTCTCTTAGGGCTGGACAAACTGAAGGAACTATTTTGTAAACCCATCTTAGGCAATTTCTACATAGGATTTTCCAGAACAGCCCTTGCATATACTCCATCTTCAATTATCTTCATCATATTTGATTCGCAACGGTAGTGCCCAATTGGAGTGGTTTTCAGATAATAAATCTGATTCCGGTCTCTCTATATTAACGACGGAAAATTGGTCAAAACTTTTATAGTCGGTTATTTAACTATCAAAGGAAAACATCCATACACACAACGATCTTATTTCCAAATGGAAATTTTATTGATAAATCATCAATCAACATTTTTCCCATTAAAATAATTTATCATTAATTTATTCATTTCCCATTTCCATATACTCATAAACTTTTATTTTCTAAATTTAGAAAATATACGATATTAACATTGGAAAACATTTCCATTTCTTATTCACGCATCACTACCCTACCACATCTATCAGTCTCTAACTGTAAACCAGTAAGAGAACAACCCCCTATGTATTAACCCATAGGCCGAAACCAACATCAAATCAATACCGAGAAAGCTATTCAACTTAATTAATTTCCAGTCAGTTTCTGATTTTCTTTAACTTCGTTTCTTATCTTCTTATCAAATCATTGCTTACACAACTTCCAGATTTAGTTTACGAATCCAATTCTTTTATGAAAAACATTGGTTATAATGATAACGTTATAATCCCTACTTTCGAAATATCTAACTTCAAAATATAACTTTCATTCATTAATTTTTAATTAATTAATTTATTAAATAAATAAATCTTGATTTAAAAACCGGAAAGTAAATAGTACTTTCCTACATTCGATATAATCGAATTTCAACGAATAACTCTCTTTCGAATAATCTCTATCCGATAACTCTATTTCGAATAACTATATTTGATAACTCTCTTTCGAATAACCGATATTCGATAACTCTCTTTCGAATAACCGATATTCGATAACTCTCTTTCGGATAACCGATATTCGATAACTCTCTTTCGGATAACCGATATTCGATAACTTCTTTCGAATAGCATATATTCAATTAACGTTCCGAATTTTAGAATAGTTTACCATTACAGGTCAATTCAATTCCTAAATTCATTTTTTAATTTAGTACTTCCCAACATTTACCAATTTCCTTTTTATAACTATTTTAAATCTGCAAAACGTTTGCTTTTAAATCATTTTTTCACTTTAAAACATGAATATTATTCCTTTTCAAAAAACTGGACTTGTTTTATCAAATCAAAACCTGATTTCAATTTATAAATATTATTATAGGTTCAAACTTCAAATATCGAGTTATTTTAGAACTTCTTTTTCACATTTTGTTTTATTTATCAAATCTCGTTTACATGTCAACTTCATAGTTGATTTTATTTAATCAGTCAATAATTCTCTATCGCCTTTATATTCGATTATAAAATGTCGGTTTCCAACCGAATATTAATTATCTTTTCAAATCCCGATTTATTCAATATATAATTTCTTAAATAAATTATTTATAACATTTGGCCTAGTAGAATTTTAATTACAAATCTTTATGGATTTCATTCAATCCTATTCACATTTCAAACATCGAAATAAATTCCATCATTTTCTTTTCAAAACAACTCTCAATTTCCCGTTTTAAATTCACTGTTGGATTCACAATCCCAATTATCCACTGATAATTATTTTTATTTCATTTATAAACATTGTTTATAAATCACACTACTTGTTTTGACTATTAAACAAGTTATTTATTTCTAGCCATTCGAAGTTCCATTTCTATTTTTAAAATAGACTTCCCCTTTTCAAATTCATATTCCATACTTTATAATTCCTTTATAAATGTTTATTTTACATTCCGTTTTCAAATATTGGTGTTAAAACCGAATTTCACTACTCTCTATATATATATTCAGATTTATATATTCAATTTATCAAATGATAAATATTTTACTTAATTTGTAAAACATTATTTATAAAATAATCTTCTCAACTTATATGTTGAAACATATTTCTATTAATTATCTACTTTAAATAAATCTTTTATATCTTGCAATTTTCCTTTAATAATAATTCTATTAATTTTCCAAAAATCATATTTATTCCATATATTTCTTTACATACTTCTTATTACTTCCATTAAGTATTTTAACCAAAAAATGGTCTTTTAAACTTCCATATAACTGTTAATAATTTTATACAGAAGTTTCTTATTTAATTTTGAAATATCTACTTTTATAAAGTTCATTTCATTTTATAAAATTCTTAAATTCAATATCCACTTCACAAATTCCTTTTTATAAAACCCTTTTGATTTTAAAAAATTCTTATTTCAATATACACTTTGAAAATTCACTTGTTACATTCCAATTGTGAAAACCCGTAACTTCCCCGGTGAGGAAAGCGCGGATAGTTCGAGAACAAGCCACAAAAGGACGCAGACGGAAGAACATTTCATTGTATATTACAACAATGCACCAGAATACAAGAATATACATAGTATAAATGAATATTACACAGAAATATCAGAGATTTAAATTACATTTAAATACATAGCAGCGAAAAATAATACAAAACACAACTAGAAGGAGATATACGGATACAAAGCTTTCCGGATATCGTTCCAGCTGTAAACCAGGATCCAGTGAATAAAAATCTGCAAAACCAAAACTACTAGCTGCCCGTGTCAAAATAAGGGCACCCAGAGTTTAGGTTAAAACAATAAACTCCAGGTCAGTCATGGGACTGGTGTGAGAAATAAAACAGTTAATCTTTATTTTTAAAGTTAAGTAAATCAAGGGACCACGCCGTATAACACGGAACGGGTTTCCTCCCAAGAATACCAGTGCATAAAACAACAGCGCAATGCTAAATAAAGAAAAATGAAGCTATTATAAGACCCAGGTCCTATCACACAATGCAACACAAGCCGGGGGATAGGGTTTTTACCTTATAATAGCCAAGAATGCTTGATACGTTTAAAAGAAATCATTTGATACTATTATAAGTGTATAGTGTATAAAACAACTTCAAATCATAAGTATCAATCATAGGCGGCATGAATGCCCCATACCACTATGTCGCCATATATAGGTTATACAATCAAAATCGCAAAGTCACGTATTTGGAAATTGGGTTTCCATCTATGAACCGAGGCAAAAGATAGTCCTCAACCGATTCGAGACTCTTTAGCCCGAGCCTCAGGATCAGAGCTCGAGTGACCCTTGGATCGTCAGGGCCGGTCCACCGATGTGGATTAAAATGCCTGAACACTGCGTTTCCCCGCCCTTTGGGGCGTAAATGAGCCAACGAATGGCTCCATCAGACCCGGATCGTCCGATCTAACCGAGGTGCCTCGCAACAGCAACAACCACATAAGTCAAACTCGTCAGGGCATGTAAAACCACTGACGCCACTTCTAACTAGAAAGAAACGCATGTCCTCCCTGAGGTCCTCTCCCGTTTCTGGTTCACAACCGGGGTGTGAGGCTCGCGAATCAACGCTACACAAAGCTATGCCACACAGGCCTTGCTTTGATCATCATCCACAAGACTTTGCTTTTCAACAGAAGCCTTGATCAATTGCCACTTAGACATGCCACACAGGCAATTCACTCCATGCGATTGATATCCATCAATATATAACCCCTGAGCTCGTACGTCTCAGAGAAGGGCGTTAAGAAAGAGAATAAATTCTCCGCTGCCAAACAGATATATATTTAATAGAAATCAATCACACAGACTAAAATCCAATGTCAGACACACAGTCCATTTACAAGTTCGTTCTGGGTCTGAACGAAACCGGAGGCACCTAGTACCCCGCATATCCATCGATCTCCAAGTACGTCTGGACGATTACCAACTGTTTCCATCTTCTTGGGTGTACATCCCAATCAAGATCATCAGTAATCACCCAAACGACGTGAAGACCTCCGGTCTTCGACCACCGTCTTCATCTTCAACTTATCGTCGTATCAGTTATTCAGAATGGGATAAACCCGGTCTTTCCGAATAACTCGCGTATATTTTAAATAATTGTTACACAAACACAACATACGCCTCATTCCAATTCATCAGTCACTAACCGTAAATTAACAAGAGAATAATTCCCCAAATATTAACCCCGAAGGCCGAAACCAACATCAGATCAATATCCAGAAAACCATTCTGCTTAGCTAACCAACAGTTAGTTTCTAAATTTCACATTCATAGGGAAAGGTTCCCATTAATTTTATCAAAGATAAATTCGTTGAATTTATTCTTTTAGTCTTCTTTTGAATTTCGATTCAACTAGTCGGGATTAACGAACCTTACCGAAGTAATCATTTATCTTAATTTCCCAATCCCCACCTATTCATCCCATGAAGTAAAACTGGTAATACTTCATATCTAACACCATGGTGTTATCGGTAAATTCAATTACCATTTCACGTTCAAATCTAATTAAAGATTTAACTATCGCCTGGAGCAAAATAGGTGCTACTCCATTCTCGATCATTTCAATCTAATTAAAGATTCATTAAAACTCCACTTAGTTTTAATCTTTAATGGGGTTAAAGAATCAGTGTCATTTAAAACACGGTTCACGATAAACCCAAAATCACAACACATTTCAATCAGTCCCTAACCGTAAATTAGCAAGTGAGCAATTCCCTAAGTATTAACCCCGAAGGTCGAAACCAACATCAGATCAATACCTCTGAAACCATTCAACTTAACTAATCTCCAGTTAGTTTCTGATTTTCTTAACTCCTTTGGATCTAAGAACAGTATTATTGAAGATACCGTTCACGACAACCCAAAATCACATTCTATTAATTATCGGGTTAAAGAACAAGTGTTATTTAAAACACTGTTCACGATAAACCCAAAAATCAATACCAATTCAATTTCAATTAAATATTATTTAATTGGTGCACTTCATTAAATCTAAATAAAAAGATTTAATTTTTTTCCTCAACTGGGTTTAAGAACAGCGTCAATGAAGACGCCATTCACGACAAACCCAAATCAAATTTGATATTAAATACAAGGCTCTGAATAGAAAATATACCGGCTTATATTCAATATCAAATTCTACGACCAACAAACATCGTATTGGAAATAACGATATTAATATATCTTTCAAATTTCCCAAACAATATCTGTATAATCACGATATCCAACATCAAAATATTCCAAAGACAATTTCGATTCAAATCCATTCCAATTCAATTATTGGAAATTCAGGTTATTTTCAAAACCATTTCAAATCCAATTTATTTATTTAAAAATAAATAGAATTATTATTCTAGTTCAAAACTAGTTCATTTGGATAAAAATCTATTTTTATCTTTTCAAATACGGAGTTTTTCGTCCCGATTTTTCCCCAAATCATTTCTTATGACTTTACACAAATTATTGATATTTTTAATGATTTTATCGAGGCCCGTACAGTCGATTTCCATCAACGGCCATCGAACTGCACTTACAGCGACCTTTTCCAAATTTGATTTGGACATAATTCCAAATCCAACTGTTAGATTTCTAATTTCTAATATTCGTTAGAAATCTCTTTTCGATATGAACCCAACGGCTCCGGTTTTAGGAGAATCCGACGGTCGGATCTCCCGTAATATCCGTTCGAAGTCAATGGTCGAAATTCGCGAACTACCGCGGCGCGGCGCGTTCTATTCAGGCCATTATATTATATATATATATAATATATAGTATATACTTCGTCGATTTCCTTTTAAATCGTATTTTATAAATCGTTTTAAATTCGTTTTCAAAACGATTTCAACTTCTTTTTTTTCAAATTCAAATCAAAATTGAATTTTCCCTTACAAATTCGTTTTAAATTCATTTCAAATTGATTTCAATTCAAATCGATTTTGAATTCAATTTCAGTTCGTTTTCAATTCAATTCAATTCCAATTCGAATTCATTTATATTCGATTTCGATTAGAATTTATTTCTATTCAGTTTCAGTTCGAATTTCAATTCTTTTCAAAATATCAGATTTTGAAATCACTTTCGATATTCATTATAAAATGAATAAAATCAATACAAATATCGTTCACGTCAAAATGGCGTCAATCTAATCAACACGGCTTCATATATTTTTATTTTCAAATATTTCTATTTCGAATATTTCTATTTCAAATATTTCTATTTCAAATATTTCTATTTCAAATATTTCTTTTTCAAATATTTCTATTTCAAATATTTCTATTTCAAATATTTCTTTTTCAAAACTGGAATGAGGCCTAATCAATTACCATACAATGTTAATTATATGGATTTTCTACCACACGTATATAACAGCAACGATAAATCATCAACCATCATCCAAAGTGCGTTCTACACTGTATAAGCATCAAATATAAATATTCAGCGCTTATAACAGTCTGTCAATCAATCGATCGACATACGACTAAACAATCGGGATTAGTGTACGTCAAATATCATCCCAATACCCGTGTGGGGTTTCAAACAATCAAAAACAGATTTTATTTGTGTAGTTGGGCGATGTGTAAAATTTATCGTCCTAATTAATATCACTCAAATGTGTGTATATAAACAAATCGTCCGATCTGTTTATTTTTATTTCATTTCATATACACGTTAAAAATTCTATTTTTAACTATAAAATATTTTTAACTATATAAATATTTTATTTTATTTCACATCACATCACACAATCAACTACACATCAAAATCAAACAACCAAGCATACAAGTCGTCCATGGTCTGTGGACGACGGGTGTCGGGTGCTACTAAACACCGTCTGCATCCTAGTATATATTTATAACTAGAAAAATAAAATTAAAGGTGAGAAGTTCTCACCAATTAGCTAATCCAAACGTCTCGACTCTTCTCAAGTAGAAGTCTTCACCGTTCTTGCCTTTTGTCAATTTTCATTGCCCGTATTCTCTACGTATATAAAAATCAAATTTTTTACTTCGCTATTCAATATATAAAAATCGAATTTTTACTTTGCTATTCAATATATAAAAATCGAATTTTTACTTTGCTATTCAATATATAAAAATCGAATTTTTCCTAAATGAATAAAGATCTAATTTTTACATACCATTCATATGAATAAAAATCTAATCTTTTCTTTTATAAAAATGTAATCTTTTCATATAAAAAAATATAATCTTTCACTTCATATATAAAATAAAAATCTAATCTTTCGCTTCATATAAAAATAAAAATCTAATCTTTCGTCCATATGAACACCGTATAAAAATTGCATCTTTATTTATATGAATACACTATAAAAATCACGATTTTATTTTCAAATCTATACATTTATATCATTTCAGATTTTTAAAGCAAATTTCATATAAAATAGATAAATTAAATTAAATTAAAACACACTTACTGTTTTTCGTTTGGAGGGGGTTCACTGTCGGAATCGAGCTGAGGAAGGGCGCGCCGGAGTGTTGCAGGCGGAGGGGGAAGTCGTCGGAGCGGGGGAGGTGGCCAAGAGGGTCGCGCATCGCAACAGAGAGAGGGTGTGTTTCGCAGGCGGCAGATGGAGGAGGGGGTGGGGGTCGCGCGGGCGACAGATGGAGGAGGGTGGGTCGATCGACGCGGTGGCGCCGCTGATGGGGGACGCGGTGGCGCCGCTGATGGGGGACGCGGCGCGATTAGTTTAGGGTTTTTTTTCCTTTCTGAATGATGTAACGGGGGGGGGGGGGGGGGGCGCAAGGTATAGGAGAGGGAAAGGGGGGTTTTATTTTTAATTATTTTAATTATTTAATTTCTGAAAGTTGACTTTTTCATACGACCTCTAAACGAGGCCCACCGCCTGTCGTCCATAGCGTTTCACCCCCATTCCGAACACAATCACATATGTATCGTAAGCTGATTCGATCGTTTCGATCAGTTTCCGTTAGAATCAACATATAACTCTATATATTGAACTTGAACGCGCATTTCAACTTACCGAGGCCACATACTAACTAGAAAAATTCCTGAAAAATATTTTCTAGCTTCGTATTGACGATACGGTCCTAACAAAACTAATTTCGTCGAATTCTGAGACCGTTGGAAAAATGGCCATTTTCCAGTCGATTAAAATCAACTGAAACTGGTCAAACGCGTTTTCCTTTGCCACGCTCACATATTGATTCGAAAAATTATGAAATTTGGAATCTAGAAATAACTTGACATCACGGATCCAACAAAAGTGGTTTCATCGAATTCCGAGGTCGTTTGCAAAATTTCCATTTTTAAGGGCTTGATTTCCATAGCGACTATTCAGAAATTTCATTTGGACATATCTTTTGATTCCCGCTATGAAATTTTGATTTTTCGGATTCGTTGGAAAGATGTTATCAATTAGATTCAAATATTTTTGGTTTCACTAAAATCCGGTTTATTTTGAATCCTGCACATCAATTTGAAGTTTGAAATCGAATTATCAAACTACCGCGCCATTTTCAATTCCTTTTATAAATATATATAAATATTTATATTCTATCGACGAACTATATAATATATACATTCGAATTCTATTCAAAATAAATTTCTCGTCTTTATTATTTAAAATAATTCATTTTAAATAATCAAAATTCGCTAAAATTGCCAAAATAAAAATTTTAAATTGGCCCAGATTTCCGGGTTATTACAATCTCCCCCACTTAAAACTTTTCGTCCCCGAAAAGGAACGAAGCCGAAAGTTGTTTCACAAATCAACTCAACTTTCATTATTTTTATTATGGCTTAAGTCCTTCAACTTTTCAGTTTCTAAGAACTTTTCAAAAATCTCAAAAATTTGGCTAACACCTTAAATTTTCGAAAAAATTCGCCATAACCTCCCCTACACCGGGAGCACGGGAAAATCCCGAAATTGCCATACAGGCCTTCTGATCTCAAAAAGAAAAAGAAAAGGCCAAGCGGCTCATAAAATCATCATCACCCAAACTAAACAGTAAATTATGGTAAACATGTACCTATTTGTCGGGCAAACAAATTTTATTCTTCTACTCTAGCCTCCTTGCTATGACCTGTTCAATGTAAGTACATGTATATGCAAGCAAATGCGACCAATTTTCAATATAACTCAATATTTGGTTCAATTTGGTTAAAGGTTCAACATCTTAATTAATCAACCAATAATTAAACAACTCAACCATCAATCAATTAGTTGATTAGCTTTTGAAATTCATAACTTTGATATATAGTCAAAAATCAGATTTTTGATGCCAAATCACAACAATAAGCCCTATCTAGTTTCGGTTCTCACACCAGTCAATTGGAAATATATAGAAATCTCACTTTCGTTACTCGAAAATAAATACTGGCGATGGTGCCCCATCACCCGAATTATCCCCGGGCACTAGAGTGTAATTCTATATCTATCCAGTATATTAAAACTTCGAACACATGTTTGCAAGACATATATACAAAATCTTTATATATTGGATTGTCCAAATCAATATACAATAAATGATCAAGTACGTATACAACGATTTAAATTTTCAAAACAAACATTGTTTTCATTTTAAAAATATACTCTTCACACTCGTTCTAGGATACTACTGATCCCATCTCTAACGAGTCATTCTCATTGGATATTGCTAATCCAATATCTGATGAATTCTTTCGTACGGTTCTAATGTGTCCTGTTCTCTGAGCTTTGTAAACTAAAGCTCTGATACCACCTGCGAAAACCCGTAACTTCCCCGGTGAGGAAAGCGCGGATAGTTCGAGAACAAGCCACAAAAGGACGCAGACGGAAGAACATTTCATTGTATATTACAACAATGCACCAGAATACAAGAATATACAGAGTATAAATGAATATTACACAGAAATATCAGAGATTTAAATTACATTTAAATACATAGCAGCGGAAAATAATACAAAACACAACTAGAAGGAGATATACGGATACAAAGCTTTCCGGATATCGTTCCAGTTGTAAACCAGGATCCAGTGAATAAAAATCTGCAAAACCAAAACTACTAGTTGCCCGTGTCAAAATAAGGGCACACAGAGTTTAGGTTAAAACAATAAACTCCAGGTCAGTCATGGGACTGGTGTGAGAACTAAAACAGTTAATCTTTATTTTTAAATTAGGTAAATCAAGGGACCACGCCGTATAACACGGAACGGGTTTCCTCCCAAGAATACCAGTGCATAAAACAACGGCGCAATGCTAAATAAAGAAAAATGAAGCTATTATAAGACCCAGGTCCTATCACACAATGCAACGCAAGCCTGGGGATAGGGTTTTTACCTTATAATAGCCAAGAATGCTTGATACGTTTAAAAGAAATCATTTGATACTATTATAAGTGTATAGTGTATAAAACAACTTCAAATCATAAGTATCAATCATAGGCGGCATGAATGCCCCATACCACTATGTCGCCATATATAGGTTATACAATCAAAATCGTAAAGTCACGTATTTGGAAATTGGGTTTCCATCTATGAACCGAGGCAAAAGATAGTCCTCAACCGATTCGAGACTCTCTACCCCGAGCCTCAGGATCAGAGCTCGAGTGACCCTTGGATCGTCAGGGCCGGTCCACCGATGTGGATTAAAATGCCTGAACACTGCGTTTCCCAGCCCTTTGGGGCATAAATGAGCCAACGAATGGCTCCATCGGACCCGGATCGTCCGATCTAACCGAGGCGCCTCGCAACAGTAACCACCACATAAGACAAACTCGTCAGGGCATGTAAAACCACTGACGCCACTTCTAACTAGAAAGAAACGCATGTCCTCCCAGAGGTCCTCTCCCGTTTCTGGTTCACAACCGAGGTGCGAGGCTCACGAATCAACGCTACACAAAGCTATGCCACACAGGCCTTGCTTTGATCATCATCCACAAGACTTTGCTTTTCAACAGAAGCCTTGATCAATTGCCACTTAGACATGCCACACAGGCAATTCACTCCATGCGATTGATATCCATCAATATATAACCCCTGAGCTCGTACGTCTCAGAGAAGGGCGTTAAGCAAGAGAATAAATTCTCCGCCGCCAAACAGATATATATTTAATAGAAATCAATCACGCAGACTAAAATCCAATGTCAGACACACAGTCCATTTACAAGTTCGTTCTGGGTCTGAACGAAACCGGAGGCACCTAGTACCCCGCATATCCATCGATCTCCAAGTACGTCTAGACGATCACCAACTGTTTCCATCTTCTTGGGTGTACATCCCAATCAAGATCATCAGTAATCACCCAAACGACGTGAAGACCTCCGGTCTTCGACCACCGTCTTCATCTTCGACTTATCGTCGTATCAGTTATTCAGAATGGGATAAACCCGGTCTTTCCGAATAACTCACGTATATTTTAAATAAGTGTTACACAAACACAACATACGCCTCATTCCAATTCATCAGTCACTAACCGTAAATTAACAAGAGAATAATTCCCCAAATATTAACCCAGAAGGCCGAAACCAACATCAGATCAATATCCAGAAAACCGTTCTGCTTAGCTAACCGACAGTTAGTTTCTAAATTTCACATTCATAGGGAAAGGTTCCCATTAATTTTATCAAAGATATATTCCTTGAATTTATTCTTTAAATCTTCTTTTGAATTTCGATTCAACTAGTCGGGATTAATGAACCTTACCGAAGTAATCATTTATTTTAATTTCCCAATCCCCACCTATTCATCCCATGAAGTAAAACTGGTAATACTTCATATCTAACACCATGATGTTATCAGTAAATTCAATTACCATTTCACGTTCAAATCTAATTAAAGATTTAACTGTCGCCTGGAGCAAAATTGGTGCTACTCCATTCTCGATCATTTCAATCTAATTAAAGATTCATTAAAACTCCATTTGGTTGTAATCTTTAACAGGGTTAAAGAATCAGTGTCATTTAAAACACGGTTCATGAAAAACCCAAAATCACAACACATTTCAATCAGTCCCTAACCGTAAATTAGCAAGTGAGCAATTCCCTAAGTATTAACCACGAAGGCCGAAACCAACATCAGATCAATACCTCTGAAACCATTCAACTTAACTAATCTCCAGTTAGTTTCTGATTTTCTTAACTCCTTTGGATCTAAGAACAGTATTATTGAAGATACCGTTCATGACAACC
Source organism: Allium sativum (assembly GCA_030737875.1). Taxonomy (NCBI): domain Eukaryota; kingdom Viridiplantae; phylum Streptophyta; class Magnoliopsida; order Asparagales; family Amaryllidaceae; genus Allium; species Allium sativum. The sequence goes on from CM060925.1 coordinate 162,656,842, forward strand.
CAAAATCACATTCTATTAATTATCGGGTTAAAGAACAAGTGTTATTTAAAACACTGTTCACGATAAACCCAAAAATCAATACCAATTCAATTTCAATTAAATATTATTTAATTGGTGCACTTCATTAAATATAAATAAAAAGATTTAATTTTTTTTCCTCAACTGGGTTTAAGAACAGCGTTAATGAAGATGCCATTCACGACAAACCCAAATCACATTTGATATTAAATACAAGGCTCGGAATAGAAAATATACCGGCTTATATTCAATATCAAATTCTACGACCAACAAACATCGTATTGGAAATAACGATATTAATATATCTTTCAAATTTCCCAAACAATATCTGTATAATCACAATATCCAACATCGAAATATTCCAAAGACAATTTCGATTCAAATCCATTCCAATTCAATTATTGGAAATTCTGGTTATTTTCAAAACCATTTCAAATCCAATTTATTTATTTAAAAATAAATAGAATTATTATTCTAGTTCAAAACTAGTTCATTTCGATAAAAATCTATTTTTTTCTTTTCAAATACGGAGTTTTTCATTCTGATTTTTTCCCAAATCATTTCTTATGATTTTACACAAATTATTGATATTTTTAATGATTTTATCAAGGCCCGTACAGTCGATTTCCATCAACGGCCATCGAACTGCACTTACAGCGACCTTTTCCAAATTTGATTTGGACATAATTCCAAATCCAACCGTTAGATTTCTAATTTCTAATATTCTTTAGAAAGCTCTTTTCGATACGAACCCAACGGCTCCGGTTTTAGGAGAATCCGACGGTCGGATCTCCCGTAATATCCGTTCGAAGTCAATGGTCGAAATTCGCGAACTACCGCGGCGCTGCGCGTTCTATTCAGGCCATTATATTATATATAATATATATAGTATATACTTCGTCGATTTCCTTTTAAATCGTATTTTATAAATCGTTTTAAATTCATTTTCAAAATGATTTCAACTTCTTTTTTTTCAAATTCAGATCAAAATTGAATTTTACCTTACAAATTCGTTTTAAATTTATTTCAAATTGATTTCAATTCAAATCGATTTTGAATTCAATTTCAGTTCGTTTTCAATTCAATTCAATTCCAATTCGAATTCATTTATATTCGATTTCGATTAGAATTCATTTCTATTCAGTTTCAGTTCGAATTTCAATTCTTTTCAAAATATCAGATTTTGAAATCACTTTCGATATTCATTATAAAATGAATAAAATCAATACAAATATCGTTCACATCAAAATGGCGTCAATCTAATCAACACGGCTTCATATATTTTTATTTTCAAATATTCTATTTCAAATATTTCTATTTCGAATATTTCTATTTCAAATATTTCTATTTCAAATATTTCTTTTTCAAATATTTCTATTTCAAATATTTCTATTTCAAATATTTCTTTTTCAAAACTGGAATGAGGCCCATTCAATTACCATACAATGTTAATTATATGGATTTTCTACCACATGTATATAACAGCAACGATAAATCATCAACCATCATCAAAAGTGCGTTCTACACTGTATAAGCATCAAATATAAATATTCAACGCTTATAACAGTTTGTCAATCAATCGATTGACATACGACTAAACAATCGGGATTAGTGTACGTCAAATATCATCCCAATACCCATGTGGGGTTTCAAACAATCAAACACAGATTTTATTTATGCAGTTGGGCGATGTGTAAAATTTATCGTCCTAATCAATATCAGTCAAATGTGTGTATATAAACAAATCGTCCGATCTTTTTATTTTTATTTCATTTCATATACACGTTAAAAATTCTATTTTTAACTATAAAATATTTTTAACTATATAAATATTTTATTTTATTTCACATCACATCACACAATCAACTACACATCAAAATCAAACAACCAAGCATACAAGCCGTCCATGGTCTGTGGACACGGGTGTCGGGTGCTACTAAACACCGTCTGCATCCTAGTATATATTTATAACTAGAAAAATAAAATTAAAGGTGAGAAGTTCTCACCGATTAGCTAATCCAAACGTCTCGACTCTTCTCAAGTAGAAGTCTTCGCCGTTCTTGCCTTTTGTCAATTTTCATTGCCCGTATTCTCTACATATATAAAAATCAAATTTTTTACTTCGCTATTCAATATATAAAAATCGAATTTTTACTTTGCTATTCAATATATAAAAATCGAATTTTTACTTTGCTATTCAATATATAAAAATCGAATTTTTCCTAAATGAATAAAGATCTAATTTTTACATACCATTCATATGCATAAAAATCTAATCTTTTCTTTTATAAAAATCTAATCTTTTCATATAGAAAAATATAATCTTTCACTTCATATATAAAATTAAAATCTAATCTTTCGCTTCATATAAAAATAAAAATCTAATCTTTCGTCCATATGAACACCATATAAAAATCGCATCTTTATTTATATGAATATGCTATAAAAATCACGATTTTATTTTTAAATCTATACATTTATATCATTTCAGATTTTTAAAGCAAATTTCATATAAAATAGATAAATTAAATTAAATTAAAACACACTTACTGTTTTTCGTTTGGAGGGGGTTCACTGTCGGAATCGAGCTGAGGAAGGGCGCGCCGGAGTGTTGCAGGAGGAGGGGGAAGTCGTCGGAGAGGGGGAGGTGGCCAAGAGGGTCATGCATCGCAACAGAGAGTGGGGGGGTTTCGCAGGCGGCAGATGGAGGAAGGGGAGGTCGCGCGGGCGGCAAATGGAGGAGGGGGGGTCGATCGACGCGGTGACATCGCTGATGGGGGGCGCAGCGCGATTAGTTTAGGTTTTTTTTCTTTTCTGAATGATGAAATGGGGGGGCCAAGGTATAGGAGAGGGAAAGGGGGGTTTTATTTTTAATTATTTTAATTATTTAATTTCTGAAAGTTGACTTTTTCATAAGACCTCTAAACGAGGCCCACCTCCTGTCGTCCATAGCGTTTCACCCCCATTCCGAACACAATGGCATATGTACCGTAAGCTGATTTGATCGTTTCGATCAGTTTCCGTCAAAATCAACATATAACTCTATATATTGAATTTGAACGCGCATTTCAATTTACCAAGGCCACATACTAACTAGAAAAATTCCCGAAAAATATTTTCTAGCTTCGTATTGACAATACGGTCCTAACAAAACTAATTTCGTCAAATTCTGAGACCGTTGGAAAAATGGTCATTTTCCAGTCGATTAAAATCAACTAAAACTGGTCAAATGAGTTTTCCTTTGCCGCGCTCACATATTGATTCGAAAAATTATGAAATTTGGAATCTAGCAATAACTTGACATCACGGATCCAACAAAATTGGTTTCGTCGAATTCCGAGGTCGTTTGCAAAATTTCCATTTTTAAAGGCCTGAATTCCATAGCGACTATTCAGAAATTTCATTTGGACATATCTTTTGATTCCCGCTATGAAATTTTGATTTTTTGGATTCGTTGGAAAGATGTTATCAATTAGATTCAAATATTTTTGGTTTCATTAAAATCCGGTTTATTTTGAATCCTGCACATCCATTTGAAGTTTGAAATCGAATTATCGAACTACCACGCCATTTTCAATTCCTTTTATAAATATATATAAATATTTATATTTTATCGACGAACTATATAATATATACATTCGAATTCTATTCAAAATAAATTTCTCGTCGTTATTATTTAAAATAATTCATTTTAAATAATCAAAATTCGCTAAAATTGCCAAAATAAAATTTTTAAATTGGCCCATATTTCCGGGTTATTACACCAATATTGCTTATGGTATTTAAAATACCATATAAAAAGACCATGTCATCCAAATATATCAAAATCAATCAGGGATTAGATATCACATCATATATCACAATATATGAAAAATGGTATTATAAATATTGAGGTATCCAGTTGGATCCCTCCAACTTGTTTCCCTGCATCCACAGATGTTAAACAATATAAATAACATCAATTTCATTTCAATATTAAATATTCTGATAAACATAATCAAGATATGATTAACGATACATACATACGTACATATATATATATATATATATCCAGATCTATAGTTTAAACCAATTAATTAGCAGTTCATCCAAACAATCACCACACAACAATCAATCATCATTTATCAATACTAAATTATGTTATAAAAATATAAACTGGACAGAGTTAGTGAGTTTTACTCACATTAACGTTTATCGTTAAATAACGATAACTGTCGTTGATTCAGATCAGGCAATTTATTTTGCTATAAATTGTAACGAGCTCTAATTCACTCCGAATTAGTTCCATTATGAAGCCATCTTCCATACGATCCCAACAGATCCTGTTTGTCCAATTTGGATAAAGTATGATAAAGTTATACATTTTCTAAGTTTGTAAACAATTAAATAATTTTTTAGATAAATCTTGGTTAATTCATTTTTTTTAAATTTGGGCCTCATCAATGTTCGATGGCCCATCCACTCTAGTTGAAACCTAGAACCGCACACCCTTCTTCCCCGATCTCTGTAATACATTGGCTCCTCATTTCTCTTGCCATAACTGCTTCTTTTTAACTCCCATTTTCCTCTATTTTTACTTAACTAAAAATCACAAAATAATCACCATAAATCTTTACTTCAAACTCTTCATCAAACCATCCCAGCATCGTGCCTTTCAAAGCCTTCAAGCAAAAGCCATTATCCACATTTGCTGCTCGTTCACCATCGCATGAGAATTCAAACCGATAACGCCATTTTTCATTCCTCCAAAATCTACATCCAACCCTACCCGTTATCCTTACCTCACAGTCCACCTCTGTTGCAGCTTCCGTCGAAATCCATGGCAACTCATACTTAGTCCAAGTGCGAATTGTTTTCACACCAAATTCCACAAAAAATCCCAAACGATGCCATACTTTACCACAAATCCAGATACGAAGCTCATTCCTGATATTAAAGCTAGTGGTTCACAATTTCTTGAACACTAGTTGACGCAGTGGAAATAATTGCATACAAAATGGAGTGCGAAGCACATAAAAAGCACATCAGTTTGAAGAGCTTCTCATGGTGAATCCAAAAATACTTGTTTGGAGATTTATGGTTTATATATGATTTGTTTGGATTTTTGGGAGAAGATGATCTCACGTTTTAGCAAGAACTGCTGACAACTGATGTATTTGACCAAAGAAAAAAAAATGAAATTAGGTTATAAGGTAGGATGGAATATTTATAGAGTGAGTATATTATTTTTTTACTCATTATATTATTAACTAATAACCAATCGTTATCTCTGTTCACCATTTAAAAATTCCTATGATCGTATAATATATCCAAATTCGACGAAAATGGACATACGGCTACAGTTCGACATTACAGACCCAATGAAACTTGTTTGTCGAATTCTGAGTCCGTTTGCTCACACAACATATTTTTAAAGTCAAATTATTGACAGTTTTTCAGATTAAAATCCCATACGGCCACATATTGACTCCAAAAATTACGAAACATTGAAATCTAACAATAATTTAATATTCCGGATCCAACAAAATTATTTTTGTCAAAAATGGAGGTCGTTTGCTAAAATGGCTATTTTCTAAGGTCTAAATAAACCAATTGAATATTAATATATTTAAAAATAATTAAACTAAATATTAATAAAATAAATATTATTGTATATATTCACATACAATATTATATAACTCCAAAATAATCATATTTGGATTTATAACTCAATATTTAAAAACCCCGGTTAAATCGATATTATTTTTATAATAAAAATTCTTTTATTATATAAATAAATTGTTATAAATAATAAACAAAATCCATAGCGACTTTTTGAAAATTTGATTTGGACATAACTCACAATCAAATAGACGAAATTTTGATTTTTCACTTCGACTAGAAAAAATCGTTCAACAGATTCGAACGTTTCTTGTTTTACAGAAATCCGACTTAAAATAGATTCTGTATAGTCAATTGAAGTTCAAAACTCAATATTACGAATTATGCGACAATTCGGGCTCGATTATAATTATATTATAAATAGTACGGTCTAACGCCGTTTATTAAATAGATTCGTTATTAAAATTTGAATCTAAACTTAACTAAATCTCTTATACTATCCAATTCACACAATATTGTCAATTCAACTTAATTCCTATTATTTCGGAATTAAATATATTGTTCTATTATTTATATTAATTAAATATAAATATTATTTAATTCAAGTCAATTTCAATTACCAAACCATTGTTTAAATAATTAAATAAATTATATATTAACCGTTAAAAATACGGGATATTACATTCTTTCCCCCTTAAAAGAATTTCGTCCCTGAAATTACTAAGGTAGAAAACAAACCATATTAATTGGTTAAAATTATTTGTTTATTAATTAACTTCAGTTTCAACTGAACCAATTAATTACAACTAAAATATTAATTTATTTCTACTAATGAAAATTTTCAAAAATTATGAAAATTTTATAACACCTTAAATTTTCGAAAAATTTCGCCAGCACCTCCTTCGTACGGCTCAAACTCCAACTCGCTTCTCTGTGTCCTTTTCATTAAAAAGAAAATCAAATAGCGAAGCGGCTTGCCAAATAGGCTCATAAATCTCATATTCATATAAAAATAAACTTGTACCTTTTTGTCGAGCATATCATTATATCATTTCCATCTGCTACCAATTTAGCATATACCATTGTCATCTCAATCAAACTCCAATCAGTTTTTATCCCCAAACCCAATCATTCACTTATACCTGAGTCGAATTTCATTTCAAACTTGAGTTCCATTCTCGATTCCAAATTCTTAATTCATACATCTAATAACATTTCAAATTCATATCACACAAATTCTATTACTTAACCAGGTTGAGTTCCACTACTACATTACATTAACTAATTTCTTTGTCTAATAAGTTATCCTCGTCTCAAAACTCTAATATGATTTTCATTTCAGAATCATTCCACTTACTTACCTGAGTCGAATTATATCCAAAGTCAAATTTTACTCGATATCATTCTATTTCAATTCAATTTCCACTTAACTGGCTTTAATTCAATTTCAATTTGCTTTCACAAATTCCTATTTTAATTTGTTTTAATTCAAACAATCTCTTTCTAGGAGTTTATAAACAGTTTAGCTTTTCTAAATCCTGATTTCCCTTTTTAGGATTCAAAACAACTTGTTTTCTCAAAACAATACATAAACAAAAACTTTGGTAGTAATCCGTTACTTTGAAACTTGAAAATGAACACTGATGACGTGGCCAGCGTCATCAGGGTTATTTCCCAGCTACTGAAGTGAGTTCAATACTATATCACTTTTCAAAACCATTTCTTAAGCACTTTCATTTTGAAATTATTTCAAAATATCCTTCCCAATGTTTGTAAACAATTTAAAATCTCCAAGGATTTTAAAATTCTCATATATTTAATCCAAATCCATTTACAAACACTTTCCCCAGTTTCCAGAATTTTTAATTCCAATTCTGGGTTAAATCCAGATTCAGTTCATCTTGATTTATATAGCTTACATTAATACGAATCCTGATTGGTTATATCTAACCTTTTCACTTGTTATAATCTCATTCGATAATAGTAACAACCAATATATCCAATACATTATGACTATTCCAATATAAATCCTTCATATCAAAATATAATTTGGGTGAAATTATTTCGTTTACCCTCTTTCATAACATACTGTGTTGATTCATCATATTCGAGCGTTTAGAAACCCCTACCGATACAGTGGATCACCAGAGCTCATAAACAACTTAACCAATACATCTCCACAATATAAAACCATTTTAATATCAAATAACTAATACGCTCTCTCGTATAAATACACTCAAACTCAATCTAGGATGTTACTAAACCTATCTCTATCGAGTTACGCCACATAGCCAAGGTAATTACTTAACCTTCAGCTCTGATACCATTGTAACGATCCATATAATTTCATCCTAGAAAATCAACATAAAACACATGTAAATTATTCAGGCATTGAACACTCCCGAGCATTAATAAAAATAAGTTAGAGGACGGGAATAATACGATAGAAAATTAGAATAGAAGAAGGAGAAAAACATAACAACAGAATCAGAGTAACACGAATCTCACAGTGGAACGAATAAATATAGTATATAACATAACTTTGAAATACAAATAAATCCTTTGTATATACATGTTAGCCTACTTTGTGAACTAGGCTACACAAAGTTAGAAGATCAAGTGATAAAAAGCACTCTCTCAAAGGTCTGACCGGATCGGAAATATATGACCATGGAAAAACAGTGCGGAGCAGAAAACGAAGTGTCTCAGATAGAATCGGATCGGTTCGGAGTATCCCTCTCTCTTGCGCGTCCGATCCGAGCTCAGGGTAATAACAGTTTCACCCCACGATTTCCGGAAGAAGCGGAGTGGTTAAGCAACCACTTTGCCCACGTTCTCCCCATGTTCACCATTAACTTGATGGGCTTTCACCGTCATATCCCATCCGAATCCGACTTTCATGGGATGGAGGCCACATATACCCGAACCGGAGCTGCTCCAGGGCGATCTTTCACCTATAAATACACGTCCAAGGCTTATTTGAAGGGACCTTTTGGCATTTTCAAAACTAAAACTCCCTCACAAACTGAATTTCATCAATATTTTCAGATAACAATCATCTTTTAAAATACATTCTAGAGGAGATTGATTGAATTCATGCATTGTATGAGTGAGATTGAGTGAGAACCATTGTTGTACTTGCATTCAAGTCATCAATTCAAAGAGTAGAAAGTGTATGTAGGCTCTTTAACGCCGAACCACTATAAACCGTGTGTCTCTTCCTTGTTTTTGATTTCATTTCATTAGAATTATTTCTGATTTGGGTGTTAGATCCATTTTTGGATCTAACATTTTGGTGCTTCCACTGAAAAATCTTTGAATTCTCTGCTTTTTGGGATTATCATTCTACTATTTGGACCTTCAAGTTCAAAGAAGTTAATCCTTTGTTTCCGACATTTTCAAGTATTTACCGATCAATTACTGAAAAAATGGATATTATGGCTAAACTAAAAGGAAAAGAAGTGCAAGGCGCTCGGGAGAATCATGCTAGAGAAGATCAACAAGCCATTGTCTTGACGAGGTAGCGGGGACAGAGTTCTGGAACGATCCGATCTGAACCGGATATTCCAAACCGAACTGATCAAGAGAATCCAAACTGATGCGAAAGCTCTGGAGCTGCACAAACCCCCCTCCGGACCGATCCGACTCCAATGCCCTACTCCGATCCGAACCGATTGTGGCCGAAACTGATACATCTACTCGAGCACCCACCAATGCTCCGATGCCAGTCGCGACGACTGATGATCAACCTGCTCCGTCTGCACCCGTCACGCACAGAGATTTTTCATGTTTTCTTGACATGCTTGAGGGTACAGGAAATGCGTTGGAAGCCCATAAATGTGACAGTCTTCAAATGCAAGAGAACACGATCACCATGAGTAGGGAACTCAGTGAGCTCAGGAGGCAAAAGACACCTTCTCCAACACGCAGCCTTGCTGCAGACTATTCATCTTCTTCGGACGAAGAACGTCCTCATGAAAGAAGGCCACTTGAGTGACCTCAAAATCTTGATCAGTTGACCTTTGAATCCTTGGGATCCCATGAAGATGTTGCTCGTGTGTTATGGCCCGATGACCCGAGCCTGAGAGAACCTATGTTGCTGCCCATGCGTGGATCCCACGTTCTACCTAGGGATCCAAATATTACTAATCCTACGCAACAACAACTTCTCCAACCCCTTCCTCCCGTGAATGACCGGGAGTGGAGGGAACAAAGTAGAGCAGCTGCCGCTTGAAACAGGGGGATATCCCCTAACCAAGAGCATAGGGGTAATCCGAATATTAGGGCTAGAGAACCTGAGCAAACATTAACAAATGTTGATGTATGGGCAATGGTGCGCCAAACATGTCTGAAAGCCGACACTACACCAATGAGGACTGGGGCATTGAGCGAAGTCACACCCCCTTCACAGATGATATATTGGACTTCCAGTTCCCTCAGCGATTTAACTTGCCACATATGGATCGGTATTCAGGGAGACCCGACCCAGGACAACATCTGATGAGGTATGCATTGTTCATGAATGCCGCAGCAGCTCCAGACGCTATAAAATGCAAGGCCTTCCCGATTTATCTAGAAGACATGGCGTTAATGTGATTCACCCGACTCCGTCCACGGTCGATATCAACCTTTAAAGAATTGAGTGAATGCTTTATGAACCAGTTTCGGCTTCATGCCCGAAAATCTAAAAGCGTCATTGAATTGTCAAGAATTAAGCAGGCTCCGGGTGAATCTTTGAAATCGTATTTAGACCGCTTCAACCTGGCTGTCACCGAAGTCAATGACCCTCATGAGCCCACTATTTTGATGGCCTTAAAAGAGGGAGTTGACCCGGACACAGAATTGGGGGATTATCTATCCGAAAAACCACCCCACACTAGGGAATTGTTCTACGAAATGGCCAATATTCGCTTAAGGAAAGAGGAAGCTCATGCAAATAGAAAGAGAAAGTCTGAAGGGTCCTCGAGGGAAGGCATCCAAAGAAATGTTGCTGTGAAGCAATCCGGTGACAGTTCGAGGAAGGTGGAGGTGAACGTTGGCAACCAGAGAAGAGGTAATAACAATAGAGATGGCAACGACAATAGAAGGAATAGAAATCAAGGGAACAACGCCAGCAAAAGGCCTCGATTCCAAACTTTTGAGAACTATTCGTCGTTGAGTGACACACTGGAAAACATTTATCTGGATACATACAACGTATTGCAATATAAAAAGCCTCCACCCAGAGACTCAACCCTAAAAGAGATCACTACGGGAAAGTTTTGTTTGTTCCATGGAATCCACAGTCATTCTACCAAATAATGCCATCATTTGAGAGATGTAGTTGAGAAATTGTTGTGGGAAAGGAAGCTAGACGAATACAAGGTTGCCCTACGGGATAGGGGGCAAGGAGGGAAAACCCCAAACCAAAATCAGTCTACTTCCAAACCCACAGCCCAACAGAAATGTAAAGGGATTGTTATCAATAACATTATAGGTGGGCCCCATCTAGCTAGCCATAGTTTCAAAGCGATGGATCAGGACGTTAATGCTGCCAAGCACTTTGAAGTAGGAGAATGCAGTAACCTCGAAGGTATCACCCGAGTGAAGCAACAAAGGACGGTGTCAAACGACGTTATATTCTGTGGTAGAGATGATATCAGAATTTAATCACCTACTGAAGAACCGCTGGTAATTACCACATCCATCGGCCCTGCTTTAGTCCATAAGGTGTTGGTGGATAACGGAAGCTCAGTTAATATTCTCTTTAAAAAAGCCTTTGAACAAATGAGGCTCGAAGCGAAAGACTTAAAGCCCTGCAAAGGATGGATACAGGGCTTCAATGGGGCATCAACGACTCTGATGGGCCATGTAGAATTACCAGTGACATTAGGACAAGGAGATTGCAAAAGAGTGAGAATCCTGCCATTTGTAGTTTTGGATGTAGAGCCACCCTACAATGCCTTCCTGGGCCGATCGTCCCTCGTAGAATTTAGGGCATGTATTGCACCTTGGTGCTTACTGTTTAAATTCCCAACTGACGCAGGAGTAGGGGTGATGAGAGGTGACCAAGCTACGGGATGAGCTTGCTACATGACAGAGTTGAAGATGCTAATGAAGGGGTTGAATACAGAACCCAAGGACGTTTCTCCCCCTTCGAAGGAAAACTCAGCATAGCAATTAAGGGGTCCAGCCCCAAGAGAGTCGACCAGAGATGTGCTCGAGGATATAAATCCTAGAGAGGATAAGGAACCTGAGGACAAAAATGCAACTCCCAATGAAACAACAGTGGACATCTCCATTGACGACGCAGATCCGACAAAAGTATTGAAGTTTGGATCACAGCTAGATCCAATTCGAGCAAAAGAGTTGGCCGACTTTTTGAAGGCAAATCTGGATGTGTTTGCCTGGACTCACGCTGACATGTGTGGGATATCGCCTGCTATTATGAGCTACTCTTTGAGCATTAATCCAAAACACCCGTAGGTCAAGCAGAAAAGACAGATGCTAGGCCTAGAGCGGTCAACAACCTTAAAGGAAGAGGTAGAGAAACTGAAGGATAATGGATTCATCAAGGACTCGAAATATCCCGACTGGATATTGAATCCTGTCCTAGTTAAGAAATCCAACGGGAAATGGCGAACTTGCATTGACTTCTCTGATTTGAACAAGGCTTGTTCGAAAGATAGTTTTCCTCTTCCTAGGACTGATCAACTAGTGGACTCAATGGAGGCGCACGAGCTTTTATCCTTTATGGATGCCTATTCAGGATATAATCAAATTCCCATGCATATACTAGATCAGGAGCATACAAGTTTCATCACAGATTTTGGGTTATATTTCTATGTAATAATGCCAATTGGATTAAAGAATGCAGGAGCCACATATCAGCGCTTGGTCAATCGCATTTTCTATAATCAAATCGGAAAAACCATGGAGGTTTATGTGGACGACATGCTCGTGAAGTCTAGACAGTCTTCCGATCATGCAAAAGACTTAGCAAAGATGTTTGGCATTCTGCGAAGGTATGGGATGAAGTTGAACCCTCTAAAATGTTCGTTTGGGGTCGCATCTGGGAAATTCCTCGGGTTCATCATGAGTTCTCAAGGGATTGAGATAAATCCTAGTCAGATAGCAGCAATAAGAAACATAGAAGAACCATGAAAGATTAAGGATGTTCAAAGCCTGGCAAGGAAGGTTGCCGCTTTAAGCAGGTTTATTTCCAAAGCCACGAACAAGTGCGTCCCTTTCTTCGATTTGATAAAACGGGGGAAACTTAACTTTGAGTGGACTACCGATTGTGTAGAGGATTTCCAGAATTTGTTGGATTTATTAGAGAAGCCCCCGATATTATCAAAACCCATGGATCATGAGCATTTGTTTGTTTATTTGGCGGTGTCATCTCATGCTGTCAGCACAGCATTGGTGTGTGAAGAAGACGGGGTCCAGAGGTGTAACAACCCGAATTTTAATAACATGCTATAATCATAAATCAAGGCAGAAATAAATTTTAAATTCTGAATCAGGGGAAATGGGCTGTGCCATTGCGTTCGTCTCAGAAAAATACGCGAAATAGAGTCCGAAATTTTGTAAATCGGAGTCCGTATGACACAATTATGGCCCGATGAAGTTTCAGAAAATTCAAATTTCGAAAACAGATTTGAATTTCAGCCCAATCAGAGTAGGCGGGAAAAGTTCCCGCCCAACCCACCAGGTCGACCTGGGTGTCGACCCTAGGGTCAACCTGCCAGGCCAGGTCGACCTGGGGGTCGACCTGCCCCAGTCCAGGTCGACTCTAGAGTCGACCGAGGGGTCGACCTCCCCGGTCGGGCCATTTTGGCCTGGTGCACCTGCTTGTGTTTTCTGGCCCTGTTTGTTGGTTTCTGACAGAATTTGATGGTTCAGATTCATTTTGGGGTTAATCCTATGGCCTAAACTTGTCCCTAATCCTATAAAAACACCCCTAGACCTACCCTAAACTCACACAAATCAATCTAGTAACTAAGTGCTGCCAAAATTCCTCTTGATCATGGCCTCCATCTTCATTCATATGAACTTGAGCTTCCAAAACTAGATTCAAGGCCAAAGTGCAATCTTTCTACATCAAACCAAGAGAGTAGAGTTAGCTTTCTTCACCAAATCAAGGGATTTGCTTCTTCTCCAACAAGACAACTTGGAGCTTTGTTTGATTTGAGGGTCCCTAGAGCTTCTACAACATCTCTATCTTGTTCTATTGTGTTCTAGTTCTCATAGCCACGCATCGTAAGCCCTATTCTACTCTTAGATTTAAACTATGAACTTAATATGACATGTAGCAAGTTGAAATGAGACTTTTGTGTTATGCTTGCCTTGGATTTCATGCATAGATTCATTCATGCACCTTTTGATCTATGTTTGTGGACCTAATGTTTACCTATCATGAATCTAGTACCATTTATGTTGACTTTTGGGTGGAAAGCTATGAGCTTTATGTGGTGATTGTGCATAAATTCAACATAGAACCCCTCATGACCTTGATATTAACTTGCCATGATGCAACCTATATGTTAATCACAAGTTTATCACCCTATTTGCTAAGTTTAATGCCATACATATGTAGATTGGAATTGGACCTAACTGCAATATTTGCCTTGAACCTATCATTGTATGCATAGATCTATTCATGCCTCTCTTGATCTATGATTGTGGACCTATCATGAACCTAGTACCGTTCATGTTGACCTTTGGGAAAAGTGATATGAAATGGATTATGGCTTATGCATGTTAACAAACCTTAACCCCTCATGTTCCTTAACATGCATATGATGATATTGACTCTATTTGCTATGCCCAAGTTAGGATTGTCATCCTATGTCAACTATTACCATGTTACCACCCTATTTGCTTATTATGCTATCATACATGTTTGTGGCCAAATCATCCTTATGCTATTATGCATGCTTGTGGCCAAATCACCCTTATGCTATTATGCATGCTTGAGGCCAAAGCACCCTTATGCTATTCGATATGTTTGAGGCCAAGTCACCTTTTATGCTATCATACATGTTGAGGCCATATGCTAGTATGTTGAACACTTTTGCCTCAAGTATCACCATGTTTAACTTGTGATAGCTTTTGCCATCTTGTCATATTCTTATGTTCCCCTTTTTGATCTATTTGTGTTGATACGAACTTACGTGCGATGGGGTTACGCTATGGGTAAACTTAAATGACATGAAACATAACTTGAAAATATGACATGTGATTATGCTTGAAAACATGAACGTGGACATGACATGTAGAAAACATGAAAGTGGCCAACTCGAGGTTGGGTTGAGTTTGTAGCATAAATCTACCCGGAACCAACCGGCTTAACTAGTGGTTACAAACAATAGGACCCAATGTGAGTAGTTGGTCACATCGCACTTAAAACCCGAGGTTAGACTAGGTTGTGGTGTAAAGCTACCCAGACCCGCCCGGCTTAACTAGTAACCACAACAAAGTCTAATGTGAGAGGTTGGGGTGCATTAAGTTAATTAATGCCACATGATAGGGTTAAGTCATGGACTACTTGAATACTTAACCAATTAAACACGATGGGTTGGTAGGGTTAAGTCATGGACTACTTGAATACTTAACCAATTAAGCACGATGTATTGATAGGGTTAAGTCATGAACTGCTTGGATACACTTGACCAACTCAATACATGGTTAGGATAGGGTTGTCCACACTTAACCCGCTTGAAATCCTAGTTACGTGGTCCTTTTCAGCAGTAACCCACTTGGGAGTATCTGGATACCCTGGACTAGGCTAGGGTGGGGCACGATTACTGGACTGATTGTAAGAGACCAAAAGAGACGGCTGAAGAGTGCACCGGTTGTTCAGGCGGACCATGGTCGTGCACATTAAGTCCGGAGTTGAACATGGGCACCGGTAGGTTTAGACTGTGTGTGCTTGAATTGTGTCTGTGGTTTACACCTTAGGGCTGGATACACCCTAAGGTGGACCTTGCACAGTTAACTACATTCCATGATTAGGCCGTATGACACCGATACACGACGAGTTAGGCTTATAGGGAGCCGATCGACTAGACCGAGTAGTTGGACCTTGATTTAGGTCACCTCATGATGTTGGGCCAACTTTGGGCCAAGGGATCATTTCTTGTTTATACTTGACATGGATTAGAATACTAGTACATCTGGTGCAACTTAACCTTGTATATGCGATGCCACACTTGATCTATCTTGTTAACTTTTCACCATGCCAATTATCATCCTATGTTTCATCTCTGATTTACATGTCCAGTTAACTTTATTAGTTTTTATACTAATAGTAGGTAGGACTTACCAGTCTTTTTGACTGACCCGTTTTCTTTCGCCTCTTTTCTTCCGTTCCCCCCTCCAGGTTCTCAGGGTGGGAATACTAGCACCTAGCTTGGATCTTTAGCTTGCTTACTGGATAGCTCATGTACGGTTTGGACATGAGCTTTGCTATGGCGACACTACTGTTATCTTTGGGGAATACTTTACTTATGTTATTTTTCAGTTTACGTTTTTCTAGACTTTGTTTTGTTGGGAAAATGATGACTAAGTACTTTGATGTAACTTGACTATGGTTTTGAAATAGTAATTTTATCCGCTGCTTTATTTACTCTGTTTTACTTATATGTCCTGTCTTGTGATATCTCATGCATGTTTACCTTGTCCAACACCCCTCCAAAGCCAGTGTACTTGCAAGAGTGACCCTGGCGGAGGTGGGGTGTTACATTTGGTATCAGAGCATAAGGTTTACGAGATTGAACAAAAGGTTTTTAAAACTTACCTTTCGAAAAACTATTTTCAAAACCAATTAAGTATTTTCCAAGAAAAGTCTAGTTTATTTTAAAAGGCTATTCCCCAAAAGCCATTAGCACTATCCTTTGTTTCCTCGTTCTCAATCTATCTTTTTCTTCGTTTAAGTATGGCCGATAATTTTGCCATTCTGGAGGGCGTACCAGTACCTATTTGGTTTAGAAGGTACATGGAGGCAAGGGCGAATGAAGCCGGCCCCGCGGACATTCCTCCTCCTTCCCCCGTGGCTAACATTCCTCCCCCTCCCGTAGCTGAGGTTTCTCCTCCTCCTCAGCATCCACAAGCGGATTTCGCGAAGATTTGCAAGGACTTTAAGGCGATGGGTGGCAAGAATTTTGTTGGGACAGAGACTTATGTTGAGGCAAGAAACTGGTTAAAAGAAACTGAAGACCTCTTTGCTATCTTTGATGTGGAAGACCGTAGAAAAGTTCTGTTGGTAGTATGGCAATTGAAAGAGGAAGCTGCATATTGGTGGGTAGTCACCACCACTACTAGGCCAATTCAGAATTGGGATGACTTTAGGAGAAGGTTTGGACTGAGGTTTCTATCATCGACAGAAGAGAACCTTCAGATGGGGAGGTTCCTATCCCTAAAGCAAGGGGACATGACAGTTAGGGAATACGTGGATACGTTTAATCAACTTGCTCGGTTCGGTCTAGACTTGGTTAACACAGATCAGAAGAAGGCCCTACACTTTGCTCTAGGATTGAACGAGCCATTGCACGGTTTGGCCATGTCTCACATACCCATGGGGGCGACCTTCGAGAGTTTGGTGAATATGGCCCTGCTTCAAGAGGAAGATAAGAGTGGCAAGAAGGAGGTCAAGGCAAATGAATCTCAAGGCAAGAGGAAAGATTCGGAGAAAGGAGACAAGAACAACAAGAAGGGAAACAAGGGCAACAACAACAAGGCAAGAGAGACAAGAAAGTGCAACTTCTGTAGGATTACTGGGCACATAGCCAAAGACTGTAAGAAGAAGAAGAGGAAGTTGGGCGTATGCTTTCAGTGTGGAGAGTCTGGACACTATAGTAAGGATTGCCCGAGAAAGCGAGGACAAGGGAAAAGGCAAACTCGGCGAGCAGGACCCTTTGGAGGGCAGTTGCAGGCTCTCCTCGCTCTTCCAGCTTTTGATCAAGGTAGTGTTTCTATAGAAAGTCATGTTTACATTTTTGATTTCCCTGTTCGTACCTTATTTGATTCTGGCGCATCGCATAGTTTTATTTCTTCAGATCTTGTTGAAAGTTTGCACCTAAGTACTAGTCTAGTTGAGAATCCCCTCAATGTTTCAATCCAATTGGGGGTTCCGCCCATCTATCTGCGATTTGTATGGATTTGAAAATCTCTATCTTGAGCGTAGAATTCATGTGTAATGCTTATGTTCTCGGGTTTATGGGACACGGGTTGATTTTGGGCATGGATTGGTTGTCCAGTTATGGAGCCATTTTCGATTGTGAGCATAGGGTAGTGAGGCTTATGACTCGCCTTGGCAATACCCTAGAGTTTTCTTGTAAACCTCTGGATCCCGTCATGTTATGTTATCTTGAATCCCTCGACTCGTCTATTGACAACCTTCAATCTGTGAGGGTGGTCCGAGAATATCCTGATGTTTTTGATAAGGTGAAGGGGTTACCCCTAGAAGCGAGATAAACTTCCGTATTTATCTGGTTGATAATGCCAAGCCAGTTTCATTGTCTGTTAGGCACATGGCCCCGCGTGAAAGAAGAGAGCTTAGCAAGCAAATCAAGGAGTTGCTTGAGAAAAATTTCATTAGGCGAAGCATTTCAGAATGGGGTGCTCCGGTGGTATTCGCTACTAAGGCGGATGGTTCGCTTCGTCTATGTGTTGATTATCGTGAGTTGAACAAGCTGACAAAGAAGAATAGACACCCGTTATCGAGGATTGATGATCTCTTTGACCAGCTGGTTGGTGCTTCTGTTTTCTCTCAGCTCAATCTAGCCACCGGATTCCATCAGCTTAGAGTGGCTGAGGATAGTATTGATAAGACTGCGTTTAGGACTCCAGATGGATTCTTTGAATGGCTAGTCATGCCGTTCGATTTGACTAATGCACCCGCATACTTTGTTGATTTGATGAGTAGGGTGTTCAGGGAGTTCCTTAACAAGATTGTGGTTGTTTTCGTGGATGATATTCTGGTATTCTCTAAAGACGAGGAAGAACATGCTACACACCTCAAGGAGGTTATGGATACGCTTAGAGCTCATCAGTTGAAAGCCAAGTTCTCTAAATGCCATTTTTGGAGAAAGTAAGTTCGGTTTCTTGGACATATAGTTAGGATGAAGGTGTCCACTTAGTTGACCAAACTTTTTGGGCTTTATGGGATATGGGTCATAGTTGATAGACTTACGAAAAGTGCTCATTTTATTCCGGTGAAGAGCAAGAGGACCGCATCATGGCTAGCATCTGTTTATCTTCGAGAGATAGTGCGATTGCATGGAGTTCCTTCTAGCATAGTTAGCGATCGTGACCCAATCTTCACTAGCCAGTTCTGGAATAGTTTGCAAGAAGCGATGGGTACGCGATTGAATCTAAGTATAGCCTATCACCCACAGACGGATGGCCAGATCCGAAAGGGTGAATAGGGTACTAGAAGATCTATTGAGGCTATGCATTCTTGTATTTGGTGGCACTTGACAAGATCACCTTCCTCTTGTAGAGTTTGCTTATAATAACAGCTACCAAGCAAGCATAGGGATGGCACCATTCGAAGCTTTGTATGGGAGACCGTGCAAGTCACCAACATGTTGGTGGGAGACGACGGATAAGCTTATACTTGGGCCCGACATGATAAGGGTCACATCCGAGAAGGTTGAGTTGGTTCGAAGGCGGATGAAAACGGCCCAAGACAGACAGAAATCCTATGCAGACAAGCGAAGGACAGACTTAGAGTTTGAAGTTGGAGATATGGTCTTTGTGAAGGTTTCTCCTTTGCGAAATGTGGTTCGTTTTGGAGCAGTTGGGAAGCTGGCACCAAGGTTCGTAGGACCCTTCCCTATTATAGAAAGAGTTGGGAAGATGGCTTATAAGGTGGGATTTCCCGAGAAGCTGGCCGGAGTGCATAACGTCTTTCATGTCTCGCATCTCCGGAAGTGTTTGCACAGATCCTCCGAAGTGGTTGAACCAAGTATTCTTCAAGACGTGGAAGTGGAAAGAGAAGCAACCCTGAGGCGAGCTCCAATTCATATCATGGAAACGGAGACAAAGAAGCAAAGAAGCAAAGAAGTTAAGCTTGTTAAGGTGCAATGGAGTGAAGCAGAGGATGACGCAACTTGGGAAACTGAGGAGAAGATGCGTGGGCTTTATCCATTTCTTTTTGAGGGTACATTTTCAATCTCTTTTCCTAGTTGGCATATCTTTCTTTTGCTATCCATGTTTATCTAGTTTATCTTGTTTCGTAAATCTTGTCATGAGAACCTTAGGTAGAAACCCTTTGGTTGAAACATGTATTTGAAACATGTTATGCTTGATGTTTGCAAGTGGTTACAAGTGTTTGCAAGTGGTTACTCTTGGATGCATGATACACGTTAGGCACTAAGATCGGCTCACACACTTTCATACCGCATATGCATGAGTGTTTATGCTTATTCATGGATGAAACTTGTATGCTATCACATGGATGTTGCATATGGATGGATGTTATGTGCACTCATGTAGAGATTATAAGTTATGTTAGGAATTTGCATACATATGGACGCATTTCACAAACATATTTTGCATCAAGGAGGTTTACTGAATCAGTAACCGCCTGATCTTCGCATTAGATAGGTGCATATACACACACTTTTGCATATGTTCATACATCATTAGAAATCTTTTAAAGACAATGATTACTTGTGGATGATGTTTTGAGTAGATGGATGATGGATGGTAGGATACGTTCTTCCTAACTTGGAGATTTCGGGGACGAAATCCTTTAAGGTGGGGAGAATGTAACAACTCGAATTTTAATAACATGCTATAATCATAAATCAAGGCAGAAATAAATTTTAAAATCTGAATCAGGGGAAACGGGCTGTGCCATTGCGTTCGTCTCGGAAAATACGCGAAATAGAGTCTGAAATTTTGTAAATCGGAGTCCGTATGACCGAATTATGGCCCGATGAAGTTTCAGAAAATTCAAATTTCGAAAACAGATTTGAATTTTAGCCCAATAAGAGTAGGCGGGAAAAGTTCCCGCCCAACCCACCAGGTCGACCTGGGGGTCGACCCTAGGGTCGACCTGCCAGGCCAGGTCGACCTGGGAGTCGACCTGGGGGTCGACCTGCCCCAGACCAGGTCGACTCTAGAGTCGACCTGGGGGTCGACCTCCCCGGTCGGACCATTTTGGCCTGGTGCACCTGCTTGTGTTTTCTGGCCCTGTTTGTTGGTTTCTGACGGAATTTGATGGTTCAGATTCGTTTTGGGGTTAATCCTATGGCCTAAACTTGTCCCTAATCCTATAAAAACACCCCTAGACCTACCCTAAACTCACACAAATCAATCTAGTAACTAAGTGCTGCCAAAATTCCTCTTGATCATGGCCTCCATCTTCATTCATATGAACTTGAGCTTCCAAAACTAGATTCAAGGCCAAAGTGCAATCTTTCTACATCAAACCAAGAGAGTAGAGTTAGCTTTCTTCACCAAATCAAGGGATTTGCTTCTTCTCCAACAAGACAACTTGGAGATTTGTTTGATTTGAGGGTCCCTAGAGCTTCTACAACATCTCTATCTTGTTCTATTGTGTTCTAGTTCTCATAGCCACGCTTCGTAAGCCCTATTCTACTCTTAGATTTAAACTATGAACTTAATATGACATGTAGCAAGTTGAAATGAGACTTTTGTGTTATGCTTGCCTTGGATTTCATGCATAGATTCATTCATGCCCCTTTTGATCTATGTTTGTGGACCTAATGTTTACCTATCATGAATCTAGTACCATTTATGTTGACTTTTGGGTGGAAAGCTATGAGCTTTATGTGGTGATTGTGCATAAATGCAACATAGAACCCCTCATGACCTTGATATTAACTTGCCATGATGCAACCTATATGCTAATCACAAGTTTATCACCCTATTTGCTAAGTTTAATGCCATACATGTGTAGATTGGAATTGGACCTAAGTGCAATATTTTCCTTGAACCTATCATTGTATGCATAGATCTATTCATGCCTCTCTTGATCTATGATTGTGGACCTATCATGAACCTAGTACCGTTCATGTTGACCTTTGGGAAAAGTGCTATGAAATGGATTATGGCTTATGCATGTTAACAAACCTTAACCCCTCATGTTCCTTAACATGCATATGATGATATTGACTCTATTTGCTATGCACAAATTAGGATTGTCATCCTATGTCAACTATTACCATGTTACCACCCTATTTGCTAATTATGCTATCATACATGTTTGTGGCCAAATCATCCTTATGCTATTATGCATGCTTGTGGCCAAATCACCCTTATGCTATTATGCATGCTTGAGGCCAAAGCACCCTTATGCTATTCGATATGTTTGAGGCCAAGTCACCTTTTATGCTATCATACATGTTGAGGCCATATGCTAGTATGTTGAACACTTTTGCCTCAAGTATCACCATGTTTAACTTGTGATAGCTTTTGCCATCTTGTCATATTCTTATGTTCCCCTTTTTGATCTATTTGTGTTGATGCGAACTTACGTGCGATGGGGTTACATTATGGGTAAACTTAAATGACATGAAACATAACTTGAAAATGTGACATGTGATTATGCTTGAAAACATGAACGTGGACATGAACGGTATTGGGATGATAATTGACACATCGCCCAACTGCACAAATCCATATAATTAACATTATATTGGGATGATATTTTACACATCGCCCAACTGCACAAATAAAAATCTGGGTTTGATTGCTTGAAACCCCACACGGGTATTGGGATGATATTTGACGTACACTAACCCCGATTGTTTAGTTGTATGTCGATCGATTGATTGACAGGCTGTTATAAGCGTTGAATATTTATATTTGATGCTTATACAGTGTAGAATGCACTTTGGATGATGGTTGATTATTCATCGTTGTTGACATATACATGTGTTGTAGAAAATCCATATAATTAACATTATATGGTAATTGATTGGGCCTCATTCCAGTTTTGAAATAAAATATTTGAAATAGAAATATTTGAAATTGAATATTTGAAAATAGAAATATATGAAGCCGTATTGATTAGATTGACGCCATTTTGACGTGAACGATATTTATATCGATTTTATTCATTTTATGATGAATATCGAAAGTGATTTCGAAATCTAATATTTTGAAAAGAATAGAAATTCGAATTGAAACTGAATAGAATTGAAATTCGAATTGAAATGGAATATAAATGAACTCGAATTGAAATTGAATATAAATGAATTCGAATTGAAATTGAATATAAATGAATTCAAATTGAAATTGAATTGAAATGAATTTGAAATCGATTTGAAAAGAATTTAAAACGAATTTATATTGGAATATTCAATTTTGATTTGAAATTGAATATGAAGTTGAAACCGTTTTGAAAATGAATTTAAAAACGATTTATAAAGCACGTTTTGAATTAAAATCGACGAAGTATATATTATATATATTATATATATATATATATAATATAATGGCCTGAATAGAACGCGCCGCGCAGCGGCAGTTCGTGAATTTCGACCATTTATTTCAAACGGACATTACAGGAGATCCGACCGTCGGATTCTCCTAAAACCGGAACCGTTGGGTTCGTATCGAAAAGAGCTTTCTAATGAATATTAGAAATTTGAAATCTAACGGTTGGATTTGGAATTATGTCCAAATCAAATTTGAAAAAGGTCGCTGTAAGTGCAGTTCGATGGCCGTTGATGGAAATCGACTGTACAGGCCTCGATAAATTTTTTAAAAATAATAATAATTTGTGTAAAATCATAAGAAATGATTTAGAAAGGATTGGGATGAAAAACTCCATATCTGAAAAGATAAAAATAGATTTTTATCGAAATGAACTAGTTTTGAACTAGAATTATAATTCTATTTATTTTTAAATAAATAAATTGAATTTAAAAAGGGTTTTAAAAATAACCAGAATTTCCAATGATTGCATTGGAGTGGATTTGAATCGAAATTGTCTTCAGAATATTTCGATGTTGGAATTCGTGATTATACGGATGTTGTTATGGAAATTTGAAAGATATATATTTATATCGTTATTTCCAATACGATATTTGTTAGTCGTGGAATTTGATATTGAATATAATCCGGTATATTTCCTATTCAGAGCCTTGTGTTTAATATCAAATGTGATTTGGGTTTGTCGTGAATGGTGTCTTCATTAACACTGTTCTTGAACCCAGTTGAGAAAAGATTAAATCTTTTTATTTTAGATTTAATGAAGTGTACCAATTAAATAATATTTAATTAGAATTGAATTGATATTGATTTTTGGGTTTATCGTGAACAGTGTTTTTAAATAACACTTGTTCTTTAACCCGATAATTAATGGAATGATATTTTGGGTTTACCGTGAACCGTGTTTTTAAATGACACTGATTCTTTAACACAGTCAAAGATTAAAACTAAGTGGAGTTTTAATGAATCTTTAATTAGATTGAAAAGATCGAGAATGGAGTATCACCAGTTTTGCTCCAGGCGATAGTTAAATCTTTAATTAGATTTAAACGTGAAATGGTAATTGAATTTACGATAACACCGTGGTGTTAGATATGAAGTATTACCAGTTTCACTTCATGGGATGAATAGGTTGGGATTGGGAGATTAAAACAAATGATTACTTCGGTAAGGTTCGTTAATCCCGATTAGTTGAATCGAAATTCAAAAAATAGATTAAAGAATAAATTTTAATGATTTATCTTGGATAAAATTAATGGGAACCTTTCCCTATGAATGTGAAATTTAGAAACTAACTGTCGGTTAGCTAAGCAGAATGGTTTTCTGGATATTGATCTGATGTTGGTTTCGGCTTTCGGGGTTAATATTTGGGGAATTATTCTCTTGATTAATTTACGGTTAGTGACTGATGAATTGGAATGAGGCATGTGTTGTGTTTGTGTAACACTTATTTAAAATATACGCGAGTTATTCGGGAAGACCGGGTTTATCCCATTCTGAATAACTGATACGACGATAAGTCGAAGATGAAGACGATTGTCGAAGACCGGAAGTCTTCACGTCGTTTGGGTGATTACTGACGATCTTGATTGGGCTGTACACCCAAGAAGATGGAAACAGTTGGTGATCGTCCAGACGTACTTGGGGATCGATGGATATGCGGGGTACTAGGTGCCTCCGGTTTCGTTCAGACCCAGAATGGACTTGTAAATGGACTGTGTGTCTGACATTGGATTTCATTCTGTGTGACTGATATCGGTTGCATAGAGTGGTTTGCCTGTGTGGCATGCTAGGATGAAATTGATCGAGGCTTCTGTTGAAAAGCAAAGTCTTGTGGTGATGATCAAAGCACGGCCTTTGTGGCGTAGCTTTGTGTAACGTAAATTCGCGAGCCTCACACCCCGGTTGTGAACCAAAAATGGGAGAGGACCTTAGGGAGGGCATGCGTTTCTTTCTAGCTAGGGTGGTGTCAGTGACCTACCAGCCCTGACATTTATATACTTTTCACCTGTGTGGTTGTTGCTGTTGCGAGGCGCCTCGGTTAGATCGGACGATCCGGGTCCGATGGAGCCATTCTTTGGCTCATTTACGCCCCAAAGGGCGGGGAAACGCAGTGTTCAGGCATTTTAATCCCCATCAGTGGACCGGCCCTGACGATCCAAGGGTCGATGCGCTCTGACCCTGAGGCTCGGGCTAGAGAGTCTCGAAGACGGTGAGGACGATCCCTAGCCTCAGTTCACAGACGGAAACCCAATTTCCAAATACGTGACTTTGCGATTTTGATTGTATAACCTATATATGGCGACATAGTGTTATGGGGCATTCATGCCGCCTATGATTGATACTTATGATTTGAAGTTGTTTTATACACTATACACTTATAATAGTATCAAATGATTTCTTTTAAACGTATCAAGCATTCTTGGCTATTATAAGGTAAAAACCCTATCCCCCGGCTTGCGTTGCATTGTGTGATAGGACCTGGGTCTTATAATAGCTTCATTTTTCTTTATTTAGCATTACGCTGTTGTTTTATGCACTGATGTTCTTGGGAGGAAACCCGTTCCGTGTTATACGGCATGGTCCCTTGATTTACCTAACTTTAAAATAAAGATTTATAACTGTTTTAGTTCTCACACCAGTCACATGACTGACCTGGAGTTTATTGTTTTAACCTAAACTCTGGGTGCCCTTATTTTGACACGGGCAGCTAGTAGTTTTGGTTTTGCAGATTTATATTCACAGGATCCTGGTTTACAGCTGGAACGATATCCGGAAAGCTTTGTATCCGTATATCTCTTCTAGTTTTGTATTGTATTATTTTCCACTGCGATGTATTTAAATGTAATTTAAATCTCTGATATTTCTGTGTAATATTTATTCATACTCTGTATATTGTTGTAATCTGATGCATTGTTGTAATATACAATGAAATGTTCCTCCGTCTGCGTTCTATTTTGTCGTGTTCTCAAAACAATTCGTTCTTTCTCTTCTCTTCGGAGACTGGGGAAGTTCGGGTCGTTTCATCGTGGTATCAGAGCTTTCGTTTACAAAGCTCAGAAAACAAGGCACATTAGAACCATACGAAAGAATTCATCAGATATTGGATTAGTAATATCCAAGGAGAATGACTCGTTAGAGATGGGATCAGTAGTATCCTAGAACGAGTGTGACGAGTATATTTTTAATGTGAAAACAAATTTTGTTTTGAAAATCTAAATCAATTATTCGTATTTGAATATTTGTTTGTATTGATTTGGACAGTCCAGTATATAAAGATTTTGCATATGCGCCTTGCAAACATATATTCGAAGTTTTAATATACTGGATAGATATAGAACCACACTCTAGTCACCCGGGGATGATCCTGATGATGGTGCATCATCATCAGCATTTATATTCGAGTGTCGAAGGTGTGATATCTATATATTTCCATTAGACTGGTGTGAGAACCAAAATTAGATAGGGCCTATTGTTGTGATTTGGCATCAAAAATCTGATTTTTGACTATGTATCAAAGTTATGAATTTCAAATGATAATCAACTAATTGATTGATGTTTGTGTTGTTTGTTTATTTGTTTGCTAATTTTTAGCCATTTAGCCTAATTGAATCACATATTGAACTATATTGAAATTTGGTCGCATTTGCTTGCATATCCATGTACTTACATTGAACAGGCCATAGCAAGGAGGCTAGAGCAGAGAATAAAATTTGTTTGCCCAACAAATAGGTACATGTTTACTACATAATTTACTGTTTTGTTTGGGTGATGATGATTTTATGAGCCTATTGGCCAGCCGCTTGGCTTTTTCTTTTTGAGATCAGAAGGCCTGTATGGCAATTTCGGGATTTTCCCGTGGCTCCCGGTGCAGGGGAGGTTATGGCGAAATTTTTCGAAAATTTAGGGTGTTAGCCAAATTTTTGAAATTTTTGAAAATTCTCAGAAACTGAAAAGTTGGAGAATGGAAGCCAGATCGAACGTAGAGACGATTAATCAAACCACTTCCGACTTTGTTCCTTTTCGGGGACGAAAAGTTTTAAGTGGGGGAGATTGTAACAACCCGAAAATCTGGGCCAGTTTAAAATTTTTATTTTGGCAATTTTAGCGAATTTTAATTATTTAAAATGAATTATTTTAAATAAAAACGGCGAGAAGTTTATTTTGAATAGAATTCGAACGTATATATTATATACGTCGTCGTTAGAATATAAATTATTATATATAATTATAAAAGGAATTGAAAATGGCGCGGTAGTTCGATAATTCGATTTCAAACTTCAATTGAATGTACCGGGTGCAAAACAATCCGGATTTTAGTGAAACCAAAAATAGTAGGATCTATTTGTGAATATCTTTCCAACGAATCCGAAAAATCAAAATTTCATAGCGTGAATCAAAAGATATGTCCAGTTGAAAATTCTGAATAGTCGCTATGAAATTCAGGCCTTTAAAAATAGCCATTTTGCAAACGACCTCGGATTTCGACGAAACGACTTTTGTTGGATCCGTGATGTAAAGTTATTGCTAGGTTTCAAATTTCATAATTTTTTGATTCAATATGTGAGCGTGGCAAAGGAAAATGCGTTTGACCAGTTTCAGTTGATTTTAATCGACTGGAAAATGGCCATTTTTCAAACGGTCTCAGAATTCGACAAAATCTGTTTTGTTAGGACCGTATCGTTGATACGATGCTAGAAATAATTTTTATGGAATTTTTCGTGTCAGTATGTGGGCCCGGCAAATTAAAATGTACGTTCAAAATAGAAATTGAATGTTTTATATTTTAATTTGAAGGAAAACTGACTGTAACAGTCGAATTAGCCTACGAAACATATTCCATTGTGTCCGGGATGGGGGTAATACGCTATGGACGACAGTCGTTGGGTGTTGTTTGGAGATCGTATGAAAAGTCAACTTTATGGGAAATAAAAATAAAATAAAATAATAATTTATATAGGCCCTCCCCCTTTTTCTTTCTTCCAAACCCGTTATCCAAAATCCCACTCAGCAAAAGCACCACGCCCCAGCCCTAGCCGCCATCGCTGGCTGCCCGTCGCCCGTCGCCACCGGTGGCTACCCTCGCCGGCCCCTTCCCCTTCACCTCCGACCGCTCCTCGCTGCTCCACCCTCTCCCCTTTTCAGTTCGAATCACCACGAACCCCCAACCTTCTTGAAGCCGCCGCCAGCCCAGGGGGAACCCCACTTCGCCGTCGCCCTGGCCCCACGCCACCTCCGCTCCTCCCCCACCTCCTGCTGACCCCGTCGCAACTCCCAAAGCCCCCTCGAGCTCCGAGACATCTCGTGAAACCGCAGCCCCTCCTTTCAGCGTCGGAATCACCTGAAGCCGGCTCCCCTCTGATGATCGGCCGGCGTGCTTCAGTGGCGGGGACAGAGAGGAAAAGGGTTCGAGCAGTGTACGTATTCGTTCCTGTGTTGAACGAGAAATACAAGGTGATAAAAACTGATTTTGTTCGCTTGAAAAAAAACTGATTTTGATTGCTAAGAAAAAGATTTGAACTTTAAAAAGAAAAAGATTTGAACTTTAAAAAGGAAAGGATTTGAACTTTAAAATAGAAAAGACGAGGTTTTTAAAATAGAAAAGACGATATTTTGAGATGAGTAGTGAAGTAAAAATACAATTTTTACATGATAGGAATAATAGAAATACCATCTTTATATGTGTAGAAAAATAAAAATGTGATTTTTATAATGATATATTTGAAAAGGCGAAATCTTTATATAGGGAATAGCGAGGTAAAAATAGAATTTTTATCTATATGGCAGTATAATAAAAATATGATTTTTATATATTGAATAGCAAATTAAAAATTCGATTTTTATATATTGAATAGCATAGTAAAAATTCGATTTTTATATATTGAATAGCAAAGTAAAAATTCGATTTTTATATATTGAATAGCATAGTAAAAATTCGATTTTTATATATTGAATAGCAAAGTAAAATTTTGATTTTTATATATTGAATAGCAAAGTAAAAATTCGATTTTTATATATTGAATAGCGAAGTAAAAATGTGATTTTTACGTATGTAGAGAATACGGGCAGAGAAAGTGACAAGAGGCAAGAATGGCGAAGATTTCTATAAATGAAGTGTCGTGAAGTTGGATAGCTATTGGTGAGAACCTCTCACTCTACAATTTCTTTTCTAGTTATATATATATACTAGGATGCAGACGGTGTTTAGTAGCACCCGACACCCGTCATCCACAGACCATGGATGACTTGTTTGTTAAATTGTTTGATTGTGTAGTTGGTTAGATTATTTGGTTTGGATTGAATTGTTTGGTGAAATGAAATTGATTTGATTGATGTGTGAATGGCGTGGGCCTTCACTAGACCGGGGATAAGGCTAGGCCTTGTCCCGTTTCTAGTATCGTGCCGTTATGCCGCCGAAATTTTCTAAAAATAAGTTAGAAAAATAAAGATAACATTTTATTTAATAAATGAACCGAATAGAAAATTCATAGGTTGAATAAAATAGTTTGATCGTTAAAAATATAATTTTTAACGTGAATGTGAATAAATAAATATTCATTTACAAACCGGACGGTCTGTTTATGTACACCTATTTGAAGGACATTGATTGGGATGATAAATTTTACACATCGCCCAACTGCACAAATAAAAATCTGTGCTTGATTGCTTGAAACCCCACACGGGTATTGGGATGATATTTGACGTACACTAATCCCGATTGTTTAGTTGTATGTCGATCGATTGATTGACAGGCTGTTATAAGCGTTGAATATTTATATTTGATGCTTATACAGTGTAGAATGCACTTTGGATGATGGTTGATTATTCATCGTTGTTGATATATACATGTGTTGTACAAAATCCATATAATTAACATTATATGGTAATTGATTGGGCCTCATTCCAGTTTTAAAATAGAAATATTTGAAATAGAATATTTGAAATAGAAATATTCGAAATGGAATATTTGAAAATATCAATATATGAAGCCGTGTTGATTAGATTGATGCCATTTCGACGTGAACGATATTTATATCGATTTTATTCATTTTATGATGAATATCGAAAGTGATTTCAAAATCTAATATTTTGAAAAGAATAGAAATTCGAATTGAAACTGAATAGAATTGAAATTCGAATTGAAATGGAATATAAATGAATTCGAATTGAAATTGAATATAAATGAATTCGAATTGAAATTGAATATAAATGAATTCGAATTGAAATCGAATTGAAATGAATTTGAAAAGAATTTAAAACGAATTTATATTGGAATATTCAATTTTGATTTGAAATTGAATATGAAGTTGAAACCGTTTTGAAAATGAATTTAAAAACGATTTATAAAGCACGTTTTGAATTGAAATCGACGAAGTATATATTATATATATTATATATATAATATAATGGCCTGAATAGAATGCGCCGCGCAGCGGCAGTTCGTGAATTTCGACCATTTATTT
Source organism: Allium sativum (assembly GCA_030737875.1). NCBI lineage: Eukaryota > Viridiplantae > Streptophyta > Magnoliopsida > Asparagales > Amaryllidaceae > Allium > Allium sativum. The sequence goes on from CM060925.1 coordinate 162,687,375, forward strand.
CAAACGGACATTACGGGAGATCCGACCGTCGGATTCTCCTAAAACCGGAACCGTTGGGTTCGTATCGAAAAGAGATTTCTAATGAATTTTAGAAATTTGAAATCTAACGGTTGGATTTGGAATTATGTCCAAATATTAGAAATTTGAAATCTAACGGTTGGATTTGGAATTATGTCCAAATCAAATTTGAAAAAGGTCGCTGTAAGTGCAGTTCGATGGCCGTTGATGGAAATCGACTGTACAGGCCTCGATAAAATTATTAAAAATAATAATAATTTGTGTAAAATCATAAGAAATGATTTAGAAAGGATTGGGATGAAAAACTCCATATTTGAAAAGATAAAAATAGATTTTTATCGAAATGAACTAGTTTTGAACTAGAATTATAATTCTATTTATTTTTAAATAAATAAATTGAATTTAAAAAGGGTTTTAAAAATAACCAGAATTTCCAATGATTGCATTGGAGTGGATTTGAATCGAAATTGTCTTCAGAATATTTCGATATTGGAATTCGTGATTATACGGATGTTGTTATGGAAATTTGAAAGATATATATTTATATCGTTATTTCCAATACGATATTTGTTAGTCGTGGAATTTGATATTGAATATAAGCCGGTATATTTTCTATTCAGAGCCTTGTGTTTAATATCAAATGTGATTTGGGTTTGTCGTGAATGGTGTCTTTATTAACACTGTTCTTGAACCCAGTTGAGAAAAGATTAAATCTTTTTATTTTAGATTTAATGAAGTGTACCAATTAAATAATATTTAATTGGAATTGAATTGATATTGATTTTTGGGTTTATCGTGAACAGTGTTTTTAAATAACACTTGTTCTTTAACCCGATAATTAATGGAATGATATTTTGGGTTTACCGTGAACCGTGTTTTTAAATGACACTGATTCTTTAACCCAGTCAAAGATTAAAACTAAGTGGAGTTTTAATGAATCTTTAATTAGATTGAAAAGATCGAGAATGGAGTATCACCAGTTTTGCTCCAGGCGATAGTTAAATCTTTAATTAGATTTAAACGTGAAATGGTAATTGAATTTACCGATAACACCGTGGTGTTAGATATGAAGTATTACCAGTTTCACTTCATGGGATGAATAGGTTGGGATTGGGAGATTAAAACAAATGATTACTTCGGTAAGGTTCGTTAATCCCGATTAGTTGAATCGAAATTCAAAAAATAGATTAAAGAATAAATTTTAATGATTTATCTTGGATAAAATTAATGGGAACCTTTCCCTATGAATGTGAAATTTAGAAACTAACTGTCGGTTAGCTAAGCAGAATGGTTTTCTGGATATTGATCTGATGTTGGTTTCGGCCTTCGGGGTTAATATTTGGGGAATTATTCTCTTGATTAATTTACGGTTAGTGACTGATGAATTGGAATGAGGCGTGTGTTGTGTTTGTGTAACACTTATTTAAATATACGCGAGTTATTCGGGAAGACCGGGTTTATCCCATTCTGAATAACTGATACGACGATAAGTCGAAGATGAAGATGATGGTCGAAGACCGGAAGTCTTCACGTCGTTTGGGTGGTTACTGACGATCTTGATTGGGCTGTACACCCAAGAAGATGGAAACAGTTGGTGATCGTCCAGACGTACTTGGAGATCGATGCATATGCGGGGTACTAGGTGCCTCCGGTTTCGTTCAGACCCAGAACGGACTTGTAAATGGACCGTGTGTCTGACATTGGATTTCATTCTGTGTGACTGATATCGGTTGCATAGAGTGGTTTGCCTGTGTGGCATGCTAGGATGAAATTGAACGAGGCTTCTGTTGAAAAGCAAAGTCTTGTGGTGATGATCAAAGCACGGCCTTTGTGGCGTAGCTTTGTGTAACGTAAATTCGCGAGCCTCACACCCCGGTTGTGAACCAAAAACGGGAGAGGACCTTAGGGAGGGCATGCGTTTCTTTCTAGCTAGGGTGGTGTCAGTGACCTACCAGCCCTGACATTTATATACTTTTCACCTGTGTGGTTGTTTCTGTTGCGAGGCGCCTCGGTTAGATCGGACGATCCGGGTCCGATGGAGCCATTCGTTGGATCATTTACGCCCCAAAGGGCGGGGAAACGCAGTGTTCAGGCATTTTAATCCACATAGGTGGACCGGCCCTGACGATCCAAAGGTCGATGCGCTCTGACCCTGAGGCTCGGGCTAGAGAGTCTCGAAGACGGTGAGGACGATCCCTAGCCTCAGTTCACAGACGGAAACCCAATTTCCAAATACGTGACTTTGCGATTTTGATTGTTTAACCTATATATGGCGACATAGTGTTATGGGGCATTCATGCCGCCTATGATTGATACTTATGATTTGAAGTTGTTTTATACACTATACACTTATAATAGTATCAAATGATTTCTTTTAAACGTATCAAGCATTCTTGGCTATTATAAGGTAAAAACCCTATCCCCCGGCTTGCGTTGCATTGTGTGATAGGACCTGGGTCTTATAATAGCTTCATTTTTCTTTATTTAGCATTGCGCTGTTGTTTTATGCACTGGTGTTCTTGGGAGGAAACCCGTTCCGTGTTATACGGCGTGGTCCCTTGATTTACCTAACTTTAAAATAAAGATTTATAACTGTTTTAGTTCTCACACCAGTCACATGACTGACCTGGAGTTTATTGTTTTAACCTAAACTCTGGGTGCCCTTATTTTGACACGGGCAGCTAGTAGTTTTGGTTTTGCGGATTTATATTCACAGGATCCTGGTTTACAGCTGGAACGATATCCGGAAAGCTTTGTATCCGTATATCTCTTCTAGTTTTGTATTGTATTATTTTCCGCTGCGATGTATTTAAATGTAATTTAAATCTCTGATATTTCTGTGTTATATTTATTCATACTCTGTATATTGTTGTAATCTGATGCACTGTTGTAATATACAATGAAATGCTCCTCCGTCTGCGTTCTATTTTGTCGTGTTCTCAAAACAATTCGTTCTTTCTCTTCTCTTCGGAGACTGGGGAAGTTCGGGTCGTTTCACATATATGATTCGCAACGCTTATGCCAATACAGAGTTGTTCTTTGGATAATAATCCAACCGGTCTCTCCATATTAACAACGTTAAAATGGACAAAACTTCGATAGTCTGTGAGTTAACTATCAAAGAAAAACAAGTGTGCAAACAACGATATTATTTCCAGATGGAAATTATATCGATCAATCATCAAACAACTTTTATCCTTTTAATTAATTTATCATTTATTTATCTTATTTGTCATTTCCTGTTTCCCTATATTCAACATTTTCTTATTTTCTAAATTTAGAGAATGTTATTAACCTGGAAAACATTTCCATTTCTTGTTTTCTATAATAGGAAACAAATTCTGATTCTTGTTTGGAAAACATTTCCAAAACTCTTACATTGGACTTAGACAGATGTTTAAACAAACCATCGCGATGCCAATTCAAACCATCATACTTATTCACTTAACCATCCTTTATGATCAAACCTTAGCCATTCCTTATTTAAGAAGGAAGTCAATCAAGTTGGGGTATAATTACCTCTCAGACCTTAACTGAACAACGTTTTAACTTCGGAATAGACAAAGTTTACCTTTTATACTTTAACAACTTCCTTACTTAACCTTTCTTTCGAATAACTATATTCGATTAACACTTTTCACTTAACTCTATTCGATTAACTCCTTTGGATTAACTCTATTTGCTTAACTCTATTTGCTTAACCCTATTCACCTAACTCCTGTCGAATAAACTATATTCAATAACTCCTCTAACTCTATTCGAATAAATTGTATTCGATTAACTCCTCTAACTCTATTCGAATAAACTATATTCGATTAAATCCTTTACTCTAATCGAACAAACTATATTCGATTAACTCCTTTACTCTATTCAAATAAACTATATTCGATTAACTCCTTTAACACTATTTGCTTAACTCTAACTCTAACTGGTTAACTCTAACTGATTAACTCTGACTGGTTAACCCTAACTGTTTAACTCCAACTGGTTAACTCTAACTGTTTAACCCTAATTGATTAACGTTTATTCATTTATAAAGATTTACTTTTAGTAACGGTTCTTCACTTTATAAATGTTCTCTTTAGTAACGTCACTTCACTTATACAAATGTTGTGTAAATATTCTATTTAAACTATCGGTGTTAAAACCAATATCTCTTCTCTATATAAATTCAGACTTATAGATTCCATTTATCGAATGATAAATATTTAATTTAATTTATAAACTGTTATTTATAAATTAAATCTTTTCCATTTATCTGTTAAAACAGATTTCCATTTTCTATTCATCTTCTGAATATTCCTTTGATTTAGTTCTATTTATTCATCAAATAAATATTCCTTGATTTAAATCCTATTTATTTATCAAATAAATATCTCATTTATAAACTGCTATTTATTTATCAAATAAATATCTCCTTTTAATTTTATTCTATTAAACAAATAAATATCTCCTTTAATCTTTTCTATTTATTTTCTAAATAGATAAATCCTTTATACCTTTATTTATTCCCGAAATAAATAAATCATTTTACTTTTATTTATTCCCTAAATAAATAAATCCTTTATAACCTATTTGTAAATGGTTTACACATATTTCTCTTTCTATTTGTTTGACAAATATTTTCCTTTATATTTGTTTTACGAATATTTCCCTCTATATCTGTTTAACAAATTCTTTTCCCTTATATTTGGTTTACAAATATAATTCCCTTATATTTGATTTACAAATATAATTCCCTTATATTTGATTTACAAATATATTTCTTTTATTCAAAATCCTTTTTCTTTTATAATATAAAATCCATTGATTTTATATAAATAAATTATTTTCAAAATATACTTTGAAAAATCCCTTTTCCACATTCTGGTATTTCTCATGGTATTTAACACACCATATAACAACAATAAATATCGTCCAAACGCACATAATCAACGTCAGATTATATATCACAATATATAAATCACAGTAAAATAAATGTTGAGGAATCCAGTTGGATTCCTCCAACCTGCTTCCCTACATCACAGATGTTAGACAATATAATTAACATCGATTTCACTTCACTGTGAAATATTCTGATAAACAGAATCGATATTTGATTAACGATATATATATAAATACAGATCGTTATCTAAAATTTTCAACAAATACATAAGCAATTCAATCAAACAGTTAACACACAACAATCAACAGATAATTAACAGTTCTAAGAATACGTTGTAAAAATAGAATTGTTCAGAGTTGGTGAGTTTTACTCACATTGGTGTGTTAACCGTTAAATAAAAGTTTGCGTTATTTGATTCAGTCGGACAATTTATTTTGCCATAAATTGTAACGAGCTCCAGTTGACTCGCGATCAGTTCCATTGTGAAGCTCTCGTCCATACGATCCCAACGTAACTTACGATTCGTCAATCTGATATCGTATGATCAAGTTACACATTTTTAAAGTTAAATACAAGAATTAAATAAAGTTTTGGACTTTATATTTTCAAGGGCCTCATCCCCTTTATAAACTTTCGGCCCACTTACCAAATAAAACCCGTGCTCCATCTTCCGCACATTGCCGTGACCAACCTGCTCCTCATCATCCTCCTTTCTTCGATCCATTCTACCACTACACTCCACGAAATCCAAAAGTGAGATAAACGTTTTCATCTCCATTCAATTCTCTATCAAACTACACCATACTCACCCAACTCGACTTCCTCGAAAATATTGCGATTCCAGTTCGCACCTGCTACCCACGGACCAACCTCGAAACAAAAACCCGCCGAACTTCACCATTTTTCCTCAGTAGGTATAGTTTTCTACCCTTAACACGAATACAAGCTTCGATTTGAACATCCACTCACCAATTTGCATCAAACACCAGCCCTAGTTCCGCGGTGAAACATTGAACTCCAGGGAAACGGATCGCAACTCAAACGAGAGGTAATGACTTGAAGAGGAACTCACGCTGAATCCAAATATACAGCTCTCTCTCCATTTATAGAATTTTCTTGCATTTGTTTTTGATTTATCTTTGATCCAACTTTTACTGTGTTGGTTTATACAGGTGTTTTATAGGTTGAGCTTGAGGTAGGTAAGAGTTGTGGTTGAAACAGGGTGAGGCGTGGCCTTCTGGTGACCAGAGAAATGGGGGGAGATATTTTTGAATTAATTTTATATTTTATTTAAATGATTTTCTCCTCGTATCTGCCTTCTAAAAATCCTAGTGATTACATACGATACCTAAAAATCACCAAACTGGACATGTAGCTAGAATTCGACCTTACGGTCCCAACGAAACTGGTTTCGTCGAATTCCGATTCCGTATGCTCACACAACGTATTTTTAACTGTTAAAATATCGACTATTTCTCACTCTAAAAATCCGTGCGACCACACAGTGACTTTAAAAATCACCAAACTTGGAATCTAACAATAATTTAATATTGTGGATCCAACAAAATTAGTTTCGTCGAATTCCGACTTCATTTGCAAAAGTGGCTATTTTTAAAGTTCTAAATAGCCTATTTAAATATATAAATATAATTAAATTTAATATTTAAAATTTAATATTATCGTCTATATTCACAGAGGAATACCATACAACTCAGATAAAATCCTATATATATCTCTAACTCGATATTTCACCAACAGAGTTATATCGATATTTTAATTTATATTTTAAATTCCTTTTAAAATATAAATAAATCGTTATGGTCAGGGCGCTGCATTTCTGAGAATTTGATTTGACATAACTCAAAATCTAACCTACGAAATCCCGATTTTTCTCTTCCACTGGAAAGATATACTTCACCAGCTCCTGAAATTCTTGTTTTACAGAAATCCGGCTTAAAACGAATTCTGTATATTTAGTTGAAGTTCAAATCGCCAAATAGCGAACTGCCACATCGTTACGCGCTCGATTTTAATTAAATTATAATTCTACATTCAAACTGACGTCGATTGAATATATTCGTCAATATAATTCACCTCTAAGCTGAATTAAATCTTAGGGATGACCCAATTCACATAATATTGTGATTTCCAATATTTTGATTATTTCTGAATTAAATATATTATTTAATTTATTAGTTTAATTAAATATTCACCATTATTTAATTCAATGACCATGACATCCTTTTAATCACCTTTTAAATAATTAAATAAATTAATTATTATATCCCTGAAAAATGCGGGTCATTACATTCTTCCCCACTTAAAATATTTTCGTCCTCGAAATTGCTAAGTTAGAGGACGACCCTATCTATTGGAATTCCTAAGATTTGTTTACCCCTTATTTCTGATTTCAACTGAACCAATTAATATCGACTAAAATATTTATTCATTCCGACTAACTAAAATTTTCAAAAATTCTGAAAATTTTCTAACACTTTAAATTTTCGGAAAATTTCGCCATAACCTCCTTTGTACAGCCCTGTCGGTAAAACCACAACTCGCCTCTTTAGGCCATCTCCAACCCAAAAGAAAATCAAACAGCCAAGTGGCTTGCCACATCGGCTCATAAATCTCATGCTTATATCAAATATAAACTTGTACCTTTTTGTCGGGCATATCAACTCTATCACTTTCACCTGTTATCAATCCAACATATACCCAAGGTTATCTCAACCAAATTTCAATCAGTTTTTATCCACAAATCAAACCATTCGTTTATATCCAAGTCGAATTCAAATTCAAACCAATGTTACATTCTTGATTTTCAAACTCTTAACTCTTTAACCCAATATACTTAACCTATCAACTCAATTCCATTCCAGATTATCCTCTAATCAAATCTAGTTCTATTTAACTTAGTTCAAGTTAAATTTTAATTTATTTATTTACTTACTTTTACCGTTTTATTCCATTTAACTTAACAAGTTAAATTTAAATTCTAGAATTTAAATCCATGGGTTCTATTTCAAATCAAATTGAAATCATAATAACAATTCAAAACCTTTGAATTTCTAAACAACTTGTTTTCTCAAAACAATTTGAAAACAAAACCTTTGGTAGTAATCCGCCACATAGAAACTTGAAAATCACACCGACGATGTATCGATCCATCCTCGGAATTATTTTCCCGTCATCAACGTGAGTTCAATACTATATTTATTTCAAATTGAAAAACATTTTCAAAATCTCCCAGGAATTTAAAATTCCCTTATTTTAATTCCAGATTCATTTACAAACACTTATCCAATTTCCCAGAATTTTAATTCAATTTCAAGTTTAAATTCAGATTTTAATTCATTTCGATTTCACTTATATGAATTCTGGTTGGTTATATATAACCATTTCACATTTTATAATCTTATCTGATTATATTCACAACCAATCTATCCAATATATTATAATTCCAATATATCTTCTCTATATCATGATATACTTTGGGTAAACTTATTTTAATTTACCCTCTTTTCAAAACATATCGTGTCGACCCGTCGTATTCGAGTGTTTATAAACTCCTACTGATACAGTGGATCAAACTGATCGATCAGAACCCACAAAAAACTCGACCAATAAATCTACACAATATAAAACAAATTTTTATATCAAATAACAAATACGTTCACTTGTATATATACACTCAAACTTAATCTAGGGTATTACTAACCCTATCTCTACCGAGTCACGCCACAGAGCCAAGGTAATTCTTAACTTAAGCTCTGATACCAACTGTAACGACCCGGATTTTGGCGACTTTGGTTATCGCCATAAACACGACGACGATTAACCAAACATCGAAAAATCCCAGTAGTTAATGAAAGAAATTAGAGGGTGAGGATAGATAAGATAGAAACATAGAATAGAAGAAGAAAAGAAGAACTTACATCATCAGAGTAACACGAATCTCACAGCGGAATGAATAAAATATAACATAACTTTTAAGTAAAATAGTTATGTATACAATAGCACTTATCGGAGTACAACACTTACAACACAGCGGAAAAACAATAGGTATAAAATCTTGAAGCCTCCTGCTCCAAGCTCTCCAAGTATATCTGTAAATCCCGAATACTTGACTGCCCGTACAAATTTAGGCACCCAAGAGTCTAGGGAAAACAACAAAGTAAACTCCGGGTCAGTCATGTGACTGGTGTGAGTAAAACAGTTTAAAACAGGCTTATGATATATCATAAGACCACGCCGTGAATACGGAACGGGTTTCCCTTATGAGAATCCAAACATCTTTGAAAAGCAATATCATTCTGATATTATAATAATGTCTATATACAAATAGATATCAATCTAGAAGAACGCTTTCATCTCACATTCCACATACATAGTATATAATCAAAATCGCAAGCACGTATTTGATAATGGGTTTCCAACTATGACAAGGTATGGAACCACCTTCTGCTAGTGTACCTCTAGAGAGGAATACACTGGGTTCATCAAGAACATCTTGCAACCCGGCCACACATGACCGACCACTCATTTCGCTGAGTGTATCGAATGTAAATCACCAACGGTTGGGATCAGCAACCGTTTCCCGAATGGGACAGCATCAACAATAGATTTTAGAAATAAATGAAACTCTAGATCAGGTGATAATACACCCTAATAGGTGCGACCTACATAGCCATGCTACCTGCCCGATTTCTGTCATTTACCGGTTGATGAGGCTTGAGGTTACACATTATCATCACATTAGATTCACTTCGAATGCCATATTGTCAGATCCATCGAAAATCACGGATTGACGTCTACAACAGTACATTACGTGTTAGCTAAAGAAGTTTCCTTCTCCGCTTCCACTCTTGGTACGGTTGAAGAAATCAATGTACGTGACCTTTCTGGAAATAATCTGCCAGACATTCATCGATACAAGTCATCCAGGTTTACATGCCACATCTTCATTCACTTAGAATGTCACATCGTCATACCCGCCAAATCACAAATTGATTTCCTCAAAAATACAACGGGTATACAGCTAAGAGAAACGAATTCCTCCGCCACCAACGTATATACGTTTGAAGAGATCAACTTACGTGATCCATTGGATATACTCTGCCAGACCTTCGTCCATACAAGTTGTCCTGAGACTGGACAAACCGAAGGCACTATTCAGCATATCCATCTTAGCCACTGCTATCTAAGACTTATACAACAGCCCTTGCACTTTATTCCGTCTTCAATTATCTTTGGCATATATGATTCGCAACGCTTATGCCAATACAGAGTGGTTCTTTGGATAATAATCCAACCGGTCTCTCCATATTAACAACGTTAAAATGGACAAAACTTCGATAGTTTGTGAGTTAACTATCAAAGAAAAACAAGTGTGCAAACAACGATATTATTTCCAGATGGAAATTATATCGATCAATCATCAAACAACTTTTATCCTTTTAATTAATTTATCATTTATTTATCTTATTTGTCATTTCCTGTTTCCCTATATTCAACATTTTCTTATTTTCTAAATTTAGAGAATATTATTATCCTGGAAAGCATTTCCATTTCTTGTTTTCTATAATAGGAAACAAATTCTGATTCTTGTTTGGAAAACATTTCCAAAACTCTTACATTGGACTTAGACAGATGTTTAAACAAACCATCGCGATGCCAATTCAAACCATCATACTTATTCACTTAACAATCCTTTATGATCAAACCTTAGCCATTCCTTAGTTAAGAAGGAAGTCAATCAAGTTGGGGTATAATTACCTCTCATACCTTAACTGAACAACGTTTTAACTTCGTAATAGACAAAGTTTATCTTTTAAACTTTAACAACTTCCTTACTTAACCTTTCTTTCGAATAACTATATTCGATTAACTCTTTTCACTTAACTCTATTCGATTAACTCCTTTGGATTAACTCTATTTGCTTAACTATATTTGCTTAACTCTATTTGATTTACTCTATTTGATTAACCCTATTCACCTAACTCCTGTCGAATAAACTATATTCGATAAATACTCTAACTCTATTCGAATAAACTGTATTCGATTAACTCCTCTAACTCTATTCGAATAAACTATATTCGATTAACTCCTTTACTCTATTCGAATAAACAATATTCGATTAACTCCTTTACTCTATTCGAATAAACTATATTCGATTAACTCCTTTACTCTAATCGAATAAACTATATTCGATTAACTCCTTTACTCTATTCGAATAAACTATATTCGATTAACTCCTTTAACACTATTTGCTTAACTCTAACTCTAACTGGTTAACTCTAACTGATTAACTCTGACTGGTTAACCCTAACTGTTTAACTCCAACTGGTTAACTCTAACTGTTTAACCCTAATTGATTAACGTTTATTCATTTATAAAGATTTACTTTTAGTAACGGTTCTTCACTTTATAAATGTTATCTTTAGTAATGTCACTTCACTTATACAAATGTTGTGTATATATTATATTTAAACTATCGGTGTTAAAACCAATATCTCTTCTCTATATAAGTTCAGACTTATAGATTCCATTTATCGAATGATAAATATTTAATTTAATTTATAAACTGTTATTTACAAATTAAATCTTTTCCATTTATCTGTTAAAACAGATTTCCATTTTCTATTCATCTTCTGAATATTCCTTTGATTTAGTTCTATTTATTCATCAAATAAATATTCCTTGATTTAAATCCTATTTATGTACCAAATAAATATCTCATTTATTACATTCTATTTATTTATCAAATAAATATCTCCTTTTAATTTTATTCTATTAAACAAATAAATATCTCATTTAATCTTTTCTATTTATTTTCTAAATAGATAAATCCTTTATACCTTTATTTATTCCCTAAATAAATAAATCCTTTTACTTTTATTTATTCCCTAAATAAATAAATCCTTTATAACCTATTTGCAAATGGTTTACACATATTTCTCTTTCTATTTGTTTGACAAATATTTTCCGTTATATTTGTTTTACGAATATTTCCCTCTATATCTGTTTAACAAATTCTTTTCCCTTATATTTGATTTACAAATATAATTCCCTTATATTTGATTTACAAATATAATTCCTTTATATTTGATTTACAAATATAATTCCCTTATATTTGATTTACAAATATATTTCTTTTATTCAAAATCCTTTTTCTTTTATAATATAAAATCCATTGATTTTATATAAATAAGTTATTTTCAAAATATACTTTGAAAAATCCCTTTTCCACATTCTGGTATTTCTCATGGTATTTAACACACCATATAACAACGATAAATATCGTCCAAACACACATAATCAACGTCAGATTATATATCACAATATATAAATCACAGTAAAACTAAACACAAGCAAGCAATTAGAACAAAACGAACACTACTTAACCAAAACGAATGAACAAAGCAAGTAAACTAAACACAAGCAAACAATTTTTTTTTTAAGTATAAAACTTACACTCTCAAGATAGAATAACACTAAAATCACAAACAATTAGAACAAAACAAAATACAAGAACTATCACACAAATGCACAACCCATATTTTTTTATTTTAAGGATAAGTAAGACACAAAATAAAAACACACACAAATATTTATAAACAAACAAATACAAACGATACGAATAAACACAACAAGCTAACAAAGAACAAAATGAATTTTTTTCTTTTTCTAAAATTATGAACAACTAACAAAAAAAAAAATTAATCCGAAGAATAAAACTAAAATTAATTTCTTTCCCCGGCAACGGCGCCAAAAACTTGTTCGCAAAACGGATTTTCTATTGAATTAGAAAACCATTGCGAATATTGAAATAACCGCAAGTGCACGGCGTACTATTGTAATATGTAGTGAGTGCGAGTCGATCCACAGGGAAAGAAGTGATTTCAATTTTATTCAATCGAATTAAACCAAACTTTGAATTGTTCTAATAAAAACTATGAAACTAGAAACTAATTTGAGAGCTAAATATGAAATTAGAGAGTAATTTAGAGGTAAATCCACTCTCACCTTTATGTAAGTTGTCAAACATACAATGTATGATCTCAACAAGTGATATAAATGCAATATTTACACCACTTATGATTCTCATGAAAATGAAACTAAAGCAAAACTATTCTAAGTATGGTCTATGAACTATTGGCTAGAACTATAGACCATCAAATTTTGTTCATACTTTCATTTCAAAATCAATAATCACTTAGCAAATATTGATGTAACTTGTGTTTATATTGAATAAGCATAGATCATTTGCAAATGCAACATGACCTATCAAACCCGTATGTATAAACTCACATCAATATTCACTAACATGAAGCACATATTAAATATCACAAATCATATACATGTTGAACTTACACAAAGTTAGAGAGCATCATTACCCCTAAATCAAGGGATTAGCCACTCATATGTGTTGTAATATCAACACATGCAAGTTTCAACATTAGAAAATTAAGCAAAATGAAAGAAAAACAAAGTAAAACAAGAAGAGAATTAAACTAAGAACATAAAGTAAATCTAAGCTATGAGCATGAAAGTAAATCTAAGCTATGAACATGAATGTAAAAAGAATAGAAATTAAATTACATTAAAGCAAAGAAGTTACATAAAGAAAATGGCTAAGTAGCCATTAAAATAAAAGAGAGCTATGAACTAAACTAAACTACTAAATGATAAAAGAGAGGATCCAAGAAAGGGATTGATAAATGAACATGAAGGGGGTATATATACAAGATCACAAACCCTAAAACCCTAATCACTCATAATGGGAAATCCCCAAAATGGCCCTTCATGAAGCTTCTAATCCTCTCTTAAACACTAATGAGTCATGTAGGATGCATGAGGCCTTTTGTCTCATTCAATTAGTCTTTAATAAGAAGCTTTAAGAGAAAAAGGTTAATTTGAGAGGTGGGGTCCTCCATGATCATATATGAGAATTATTTCCTCTTCATTCCTTTGTATGCATGCATTTGTGCTCCAAATCTTCATGTGTATGCATTATTTGTGCACCAAAATTCCTATTAGAGACAATAACAAAGAACAAGTAAATGCAATCACAAAATAAAACATGCATAAGTGATCAATTTTTCCCAAAATGAGTGATGATTTTGAAAATATTTAAAATATGGTTTGATCGTATAAAACACCCAAAAATGTTCATTTATTTATTTAACAAGAATAAATATGTGAATATAAATGTGCAATTTTACGTGCACATCAAATACCCCCACACTTATCTTTTTATTCGTCCTCGGATAAAGTAAAAAAACTAAGATAAATTCGTTTTCGTAGGGAGCACGATTGCATTGAGCGTATGCAACAAGCCGTTAAACCTCTGGGTGTCCCCAGTAGGACGAGTGTTGTCTCGTGAGGGTTTTCAGCGGATACTACCCACAAAATCCAAATGTTAAATGCAAAAAAAATATTTACAAAATGCAAGATTAGAAAATATGTACAAGATGAATACAAGATTATTTACAAATTGGTAATTTACTTTTAAATTTACACGAAGGAGTTAACACAAGTTTGGGTCGTCACTATGAAATTTAAGTCCGTTACTAATCAAAACTTCAAACAAAAGTCAGTTATCGCTACAAACTCCTCTAGCTTGGCCAGTTGTTTTGGTAGAAACATAGTGCAAATATGAAATGGATTCTGTAATCGATATCAACAATCGTACATTGGCATCTTTATTCACTTTTGGTTAGCAAGTTAGGTCAAATAAGTGAAGAGTGTGCTTGGATTTCAAGTGCTAACTCTCTCTTTATTACAAAATATTTACATTATTATTATTTACAAATACCTAGGTATACCACCCCTACACTGCACTACGACTTACGTGAGGGTCAGTAATCCTAAGGTGTCCAACTCATAAAATGAGACCAAGATATACCGACGCTGACTTTGTCAACAAGGTGCCGGATAGAGCTTGGCGGGTTTGCACACCAACGCCAGATGTACCAGCAATGTTGGATACCCTTGGATTATTAAATATATTCTTTTTTTCCTCTTTTTTTTCTTTTTTTTTCTTCTTTTTTTTTACGAGAGAGAGTTTACCGAGAATATCTTAGCACAACTTCACTTAGACGATCTAAAATGTTAACGTAAGTAATCTAAATCAACCGTTCATTCAATCGGATTACAATTTAGAAAACACTTCATACTCATCACCCATGAATTTCCCTATATACCGGTTACACTAAATTTGTTCATAATTCAAACTTTTCTTTCGTTATCCGTTAAGAGAAGTAAAATCCCAAATATTTTAATCGTACGACCAAAACCGTATATCCACTTCATCGTGCCCATTTAAAAGTAAATTAAAATGCAATTTTTTTTTGAAATTTTGTTTTGGGATGAAAAAGGAAAAGAAAGTTGAAATCTATGCAAAAACAAATAAATATAAAACTCCCCCTACACTTGATTTTGACTATGTCCCCACAGTCAACCCAAGTGGCAAGAGAAAAGAAAAAGAAAATTTTGAAAATATGCCCTATATTTACAAAAAAGAAAAAAAATGATAATTAAAGTATATCAGAAAATATATTGACAAGAAGTAAATGAAACGGTCTTCGAAAGACCGATTCATTTGTCTCTTCAAGTGTGAGAGACACAGCTTAAGCTCGAAAAACCAAATCATAAAAAGTTTCGAAGTTGAATGTAGATTTGGAAAAACAAATGTTGTTTTATTAAAAATCGAATGAGTTGTTTTATTTTCAATGGTTTTTTGGGTAGATTGAATAATGGATTGAATTTCATGTTTATTTCCACCAAATTGAATTTCAAAGTTATCATTGAAAAACTCTTTTGAATTATCGATTTCAAAATCAAAATGGTGATTCAAATCTACCTCTTTAAAATTCAACTCATTTTCGAAAAGTCCGAAAAATTCGTGTTCGTCAAATTTGTCCTCCTTTGGTGTATTGCCAACAACTTCAATGCATGTATCATTTTCAAAATCCAAAGTTGATGTTTTCAAATTTTCAGAAAAAGAAAGATCGAATTTTGAATTTTGTTCCACCCTCTCAAAAGAAATGAAATTCAAATCAATTACCGTATTATTAACAACTTCGTTAAGATTGTTATTTTCAATGTCGAAAGTCGTTACTTGAAAATCGTCGATTTTGGTAAAAGATGGATTATCGTTCGAATCGCCACACGTTGAAACTTGGTTCTGTTGTTCACGTTGTCTCAAGTAGGTTTCAAATAACAAATCCTTGTGATTTTCGTAAATTTCGTTCATTTGCTCAACAAAATCAAATTTATAATTATTTACAGGGGAATTTTCAATTTGAAATTGTTGAGAACAAAAAATTTCATTTGCGCCATAATTGAAATTATTCCCATTGCCAAAATCATTTGAAAAATTATTCACATTTTCATTTTGAATTTGAAATTCGTTTTGGAGTTCGAAATTGATTTGGCAAGGGTTACAATCAAAATCATTTGAATTTGGAAGTGAATTCGAATTTTGATTATTTTGGAAACTTTGACTTGAATTGTTGCACAAATATGAATTACACCATTCATTTATTCTTTGATTTTGTTGTGTGCTCATTTCAAGTAAAGATTCAATATTAGTTTCCAAAGTTGAGGGTTGATCATTAGTTTGAAAATTCTCTGGTGCAAAATCAAAATTATTTGTATAATAGTTGTTATTAAAATATCCATATGAATTTGGTGTAAAATTATATGGATTATATTGGTTTTCACAACTATCGTAAAATCCGTGAAAATAAGGAAATTCTGACATTTTAAAGATTTTTTTCCTTTTTTTTTGAAATTTTAAAAGAGAATGTTTTTATGTTTTTTTTATATATGCATGAACCTAATGCAACTATATGAATGCAAATTACGTATTTACAGTTTTTCTAAAATTATATAATGACGGTTAGATTAATTTCAACAAAAGATTTCTCAGCCAGTTAACGGACAGGAGTTATCGGTGCACCAGGAATCACCCTAGCAATGCAGCCGAAGGTTTAAGTACCTTCAGAGGAACAACCGATATAATATTTACGAATCACCGTAATATATATAAACGGTTATTACTCTGCCGTAGTCTAGAAACCAGGAAAAAATTCATTGGAAAGAAACCAATTTGTCATTATATAATAATTTCGTTAAAAATTAAACTAAAATGAGATGAATGCAAAACAGAAATTAAACGTGAATTACCAATGCAACTACGAATGAATTTTTATTTTGTTTTAGGAATTTTTTTAATGCAAATGCAAGCAATCAACAATGCAAATAAATAAAAACAAAGTCCCAATACGATACCTGAGCGCAGAAATTTTTTAGCAATTTATTTTTAGCGGCAAATTTTTTTTAAGCGAGCAGCGCAATTTTGAGCAAAGCTAAGCAATGAGTTCAAGCAAATTCTCTTCTTCTTTTGCAACCTGAAAATGAAAGACCAAGAAATTCCTTTTTTTTTTTGGTTTTTTTTTGAAAGAAAAGGAAAATAAAATGATTAAAAGGAAACAAAGGCAATTTATTTTTAGGCCATGAGATAATAGAAGTATAAAATCAACCTGAGCTAACCATATCAAACACCCCTTTTTTTTCAAACAGATAGGTTCCGGCCCGGCCCAAAATAAACAAATAACAGACTCAGCACAATTCTCAAATAAGAGACCGAAACACCAGTCTTCACCCAAATGCTACTGTGTAGCAATCAAAATTGTTCAATTGCAAATAAATCCCCCAACCAGAGATCGATTTTTTTTTTAAACCGCGAGTTGCTACTTTAAAAATTTTCAGGTGTTTTGAGGCTCGAGTGAGGTGATAGAGGACGTGCTCCGTTCGATTTTGGGGGGAATTGGGTTCGAAGTTGGCGGTTTTGTGTAGAGGAGCTGCTAATGGGTTTGAAGGCGCGGAAGTCTGAGGGGCGAAGGGCGAATTCGGTTGTTGATAATTGGTGAGTGGTGCTCGGATCTTGTGAAGTAGACGTTCAATTTGGGATGACGGGGATTTTGATTATGTGAAAGGCGATGTGAATTGAAGGTGATGTTCAGGTGCTTGTTGATTTTGAGGTGCTTCAAGCTTTCACGGTCCACGATTTGGGATTGGTTTGTGAGTAACGAATTGGGAGATGGTTTGCGAGGTTTGGTGGATCGTGAAACTGGGTGGTTAAGCAGTTAAAATTGGGTTTGTGAATGCTGACAAATTTGAGTTGCAGTGGTGAAGTTTGTGTAGATGAGTGGTATGAGGAAGATGTGGGTGATTGATGAATGCTGAGAGGAGTTTGTGAAGGTGGATGTGTGAAGAAAGGATATTGATGAGGTATATTGCGTTAGAGGTGAGAAGTGGTTGATGTGAAGGGAATTGGTGATGATGGCAGTTGGGTGTTGGCCGTTTTATTTGCTTGTGGAGTGTTTGACTGTATGGTGAATGGTAGCAGTGAGTGACAAACAGAAAAATGATGAGAAGAACTGTACTGTAAAATGAAATGTAGTAACACAGAGAAATGAAATGCAAGCTTGTGGAGAAAATTTTGAAATGTGCACACTGTGTTTGTGAACTTTGTATTGACACAACTTTGTAAGCTGTTTGTGCAATGGAATAAAAATTGTTTGTCTTTGAAACGGAATGTGTTTGAAATGAAAACTGCAAGGTGGTATTGTGAATAGTTTAGTCGGCCTGTGGAAGAGGTGAATGGTGTTTTGACAGTGGAGCTGAGAAGTTGGTTTAGATGTAGTGGATGGGTGGTCGAGGAGAGTCTGTTGCTGGTTAATAGTATGAAGGTGGGGAATGTATCGGCGACGATATGGCAAGCAGTTTTTAATGACAGAAGGGAATGGTGGTATGTGCAAATGTGTGTGAGTTTGAGTGAAAATGTACCTGAGTTTGTAATGGCATTGTGATCAAGTAGAATTGAGTTTGTTGGAAAAAAAAATTGCCAAATAGAAGAACACAAACACTAAACAAAAGTGGAGAAAACTGGCTAATACCCAAAAACAAATGACACTAAATAGTACACAGTTTAACAGCAGACAGAGTTCAACTGCGCATGAATTGAACTGGCTTCTTCTTTCTTTCTTTTTTTCCTCTTGTTTTTTTTTAAATGAGAACGGTAACTGCTAAAAGAAAGCAAGATGCACCAACAAAAACAAAAACACAAACAGATGTGAGGATGAACAACAAAAACTGAGAACACAACAGATGCACAGACTAAAAATAAAGAAAGAAACTAAAAAGTCTATGTTCAAACAAAAACCGAAATGTGGAACTAGGGTGAGCACAGAACAGAGAATGAATAACCCCCTTTTTTTAAGAGAAGAAGAAGAAAACTAAAATAGCACAAAATGAAGTGAAAAACAGAAAGAAGTATGTAGGTGCACAAGGTAAGAACAATTTTTTTTCTTTCTTTTTTTTTTAAAAAAGAAAAAGAAAAAGAAATTAACACTATATGGAAACAATCAAACAAACACACACACAAAATCAAAACAAACACAAAAACAAAATGAAGCAAAACAAAACAAACACTACTTAACCAAAACGAATGAACAAAGCAAGTAAACTAAACACAAGCAAATAATTTTTTTTTTTTAAGTATAAAACTTACACTCTCAAGATAGAATAACACTAAAATCACAAACAATTAGAACAAAACAAAATACAAGAACTATCACACAAATGCACAACCCATATTTTTTTTATTTTAAGGATAAGTAAGACACAAAATAAAAACACACACAAATATTTATAAACAAACAAATACAAACGATACGAATAAACACAACAAGCTAACAAAGAACAAAATGAATTTTTTTCTTTTTCTAAAAATATGAACAACTAACAAAAAAAAATTAATCCGAAGAATAAAACTAAAATTAATTTCTTTCCCCGGCAACGGCGCCAAAAACTTGTTCGCAAAACGGATTTTCTATTGAATTAGAAAACCGTTGCGAATATTGAAATAACCGCAAGTGCACGGGGTACTATTGTAATACGTAGTGAGTGCGAGTCGATCCACAGGGAAAGAAGTGATTTCAATTTTATTCAATCGAATTAAACCAAACTTTGAATTGTTCTAATAAAAACTATGAAACTAGAAACTAAGTTGAGAGCTAAATATCAAATTAGAGAGTAATTTAGAGGTAAATCCACTCTCACCTTTATGTAAGTTGTCAAACATACAATGTATGATCTCAACAAGTGATATAAATGCAATATTTACACCACTTATGATTCTCATGAAAATGAAACTAAAGCAAAACTATTCTAAGTATGGTCTATGAACTATTGGCTAGAACTATAGACCATCAAATTTTGTTCATACTTTCATTTCAAAATCAATAATCACTTAGCAAATATTGATGTAACTTGTGTTTATATTGAATAAGCATAGATCATTTGCAAATGCAACATGACCTATCAAACCCATATGTATAAACTCACATCAATATTCACTAACATGAAGCACATATTAAAGATCACAAATCATACACATGTTGAACTTACACAAAGTTAGAGAGCATCATTACCCCTAAATCAAGGTATTAGCCACTCATATGTGTTGTAATATCAACACATGCAAGTTTCAACATTAGAAAATTAAGCAAAATGAAAGAAAAACAAAGTAAAACAAGAAGAGAATTAAACTAAGAACATAAAGTAAATCTAAGCTATGAGCATGAAAGTAAATCTAAGCTATGAACATGAATGTAAAAAGAATAGAAATTAAATTACATTAAAGCAAAGAAGTTACATAAAGAAAATGGCTAAGTAGCCATTAAAATAAAAGAGAGCTATGAACTAAACTAAACTACTAAATGATAAAAGAGAGGATCCAAGAAAGGGATTGATAAATGAACATGAAGGGGGTATATATACAAGATCACAAACCCTAAAACCCTAATCACTCATAATGGGAAATCCCCAAAATGGCCCTTCATGAAGCTTCTAATCCTCTCTTAAACACTAATGAGTCATGTAGGATGCATGAGGCCTTTTGTCTCATTCAATTAGTCTTTAATAAGAAGCTTTAAGAGAAAAAGGTTAATTTGAGAGGTGGGGTCCTCCATGATCATATATGAGAATTATTTCCTCTTTATTCCTTTGTATGCATGCATTTGTGCTCCAAATCTTCATGTGTATGCATTATTTGTGCACCAAAATTCCTATTAGAGACAATAACAAAGAACAAGTAAATGCAATCACAAAATAAAACATGCATAAGTGATCAATTTTTCCCAAAATGAGTGATGATTTTGAAAATATTTAAAATATGGTTTGATCGTATAAAACACCCAAAAATGTTCATTTATTTATTTAACAAGAATAAATATGTGAATATAAATGTGCAATTTTACGTGCACATCATCGACTTCCTCGGAAAAATTGCGATTCCGGTTCGCACCTGCTACCCACGGACCAACCTCGACACAAAAACCCGCCGAACTCCACCATTTTTCCTCAACAGGTACAGTTTTCTACCCTTAACACGAATACAAGCTTCGATTTAAACATCCACTCACCAATTTGCATCAAACCCCAGCTCTAGTTCCGTGGTGAAACTTTGAACTGTAGGAAAACGGATCGCAACTCAAACGATAGGTACCTGCTTGAAGAGGAACTCACGCTGAATCCAAATATATAGCTCTCTCTCCATTTATAGAATTTTCTTGCATTTGTTTTTGATTTATCTTTGATCCAACTTTTACTGTGTTGGTTTATACAGGTGTTTTATAGGTTGAGCTTGAGGTTGGTAAGAGTTGTGGTTGAAACAGGGTGAGGCATGGCCTTCTGGTGACCAGAGAAATGGGGGAGATATTTTTGAATTAATTTTGTATTTTATTTAAATGATTTTCTCCTCGTATCTGCCTTCTAAAAATCCCAGTGATTACATACGATATCAAAAAATCACCAAACTGGACATGTAGCTAGAGTTCGACATTACGGTCCCAACGAAACTGGTTTCGTCGAATTTCGATTCCGTATGCTCACACAACGTATTTTTAACTGCTAAAATATCGACTGTTTCTCACTCTAAAAATCCGTGCGACCACACAGTGACTCTAAAAATCACCAAACTTGGAATCTAACAATAATTTAATATTGCGGATCCAACAAAATTAGTTTCGACGAATTCCGACTTCGTTTGCAAAAGTGGCTATTTTTAAAGTTCTAAATAGCCTATTTAAATATATAAATATATTTAAATATAATTAAATTTAATATTTAAAATTAAATATTATCGTCTATATTCACAGAGGAATACCATACAGCTCAGATAAAATCCTATATATATTTCTAACTCGATATTTCACCATCAGAGTTATATCGATATTTTAATTTATATTTTAAATTCCTTTTAGAATATAAATAAATCGTTATGGTCAGGGCGCTGCATTTCTTAGAATTTGATTTGGACATAACTCAAAATCTAACCGACGAAATCCCTATTTTTCTCTTCCACTAGAAAGATATACTTCACCAGCTCCTGACGTTTCTTGTTTCACAGAAATCCGGCTTAAAACGAATTCTGTATATTTAGTTGAAGTTCAAATTGCCAAATAGCGAACTGCTGCGTCGTTACACGCTCGATTTTAATTAAATTATAATTCTACGTTAAAACTTACGTCGATTGAATATATTCGTCAATATAATTCAACTCTAAGATGAATTAAATCTTAGGGATGACCCAGTTCACAGAATATTGTGATTTCCAATATTTTGATTATTTCTGAATTAAATATATTATTTAATTTATTAGTTTAATTTAATATTCACCATTATTTAATTCAACGACCATGACATCCTTTTAATCACCTTTCAAATAATTAAATAAATTAATTACTATATCCCTGAAAAATGCGGGTCATTACATGCATATACAAGGGGAGTGGGATAGCCCTTAAGCCAAGCAAGGTCTCGGTGATGGACCACTTGAGCAAAGAATCCGACCATGGCTTCACCATTCTCGTTAATCTCCCTTTGAGCATCTTTGAGCTGTTCGTTGACTTCCTCAACTTGCTGCAAAGCCATATTTACATTTCCTTCTGCAAGAGCCACCCTCGTTTCAGCCTTCAATAATTTAGTCTCAAGCTGTGTGTTCTTTTTGGCTGAATCTGCTTTCTCTTGAGCGAGACGAGTATTCTCAGATTTTGCATCTTCAGCCTGCTTCTTTAAATCTATCCGCTCCTGACTATGGGATTCAAGCTTGGAATGATAACGCTTTTGTAATTCCTCGAGCTGCTTCTTATAATTATCTGCGTCGCGTTGTACAAGAACAAGTTTAGCTTGGGCATCCTCCAGATCTATCTCAGAGTTTTCAACGGCCCTCGCATCATACTCAGCAGCGTCGGCCATGGTTTTTACATCTTCCATCAGATCACTAATGATTTTAGAGAGAGTCTTTGCATATTTCTTTATTTCTTTATATTGTTCATCCACGAAATCTATAGCAGCCTTAACATCGTTAGCCCAATTAGATTTTACCGATTGGAGTTTTGGGACAAAGTGCATGTGCCCGAAATGGTGTTCGGGAAATTGATGCCTCGGAACTTCCAGTCTAGCCTGGTTCTCGTCATTAAGAATAACCGGCCTTGTGGTAGTTATGTCAACAGTGCGACGAGATAGCTTTGTAGTGGGTCAGTTTGTCCTACATCCTTCCCCGATTCTGGTTGCTTCCCTTTTGGATCAGGAACCTTTCTTGAGGTATCATTTTGAGGAATCGTGCCCTTAGATGGAGTAGGAGGCTTAGCGCTGTACTTATCTTTCTCATGATGTGAAGGATGGCTCTTGTGTTTATCTGAACCTTTGTGGTGTGGGGATCGAGAACGGGAAGGTCGATAAGGCTTTGGAAGTCGGTCCCTCCTATCGTCTCTACCCTTACTCTCATGCCGATCATGCTTTTCGTCGGGATCTATTGGGGGCATACTCGAACGAACATCTCACATATGATATCGCTGCCTCCCCATTTGACCTATAAGAAAAAATGAAGGAATATTAGAGTCAACGTTAACATAAAACTCAAGTGCTGTGATGTGCAGTACTAGAGTGCAGTGTGTTTCCTAAAGTGGTGATTCCCCCTCCCGCCCAAGACAGACCAGAGCCCGAACTAAGGCCAGTATGAGTAGTCTCCTTGGACTTTACTGGAGTAACTTCTTCTTCAGAAGTGAAAGTAAGAGGATTGGTCGCAAAGTCATATGCAGTATAAAAGTTCTCGGGCAAGGGAAGATTTCCTAAATCCCGATATATAGAGTTATTAACTGTAGTCTTCTTCCCTAAAGGAATGACTGATGGTAACTCCTTTGGAGAGATTGGCCTCTCAGGGGTAGCTACGTCTTCTGGAGTGAAATATTTATCTCTATCTATTTTAGCTATGTTCACCACTTCGTCATCCTGAGTCGAAGGAGGAGAAGAAGAGTCCCTAAGGGGTACGGTTGGATTTTTCGAGCTATCTCCCGCCTTAGGAATAACATCAACTGGGGGTATGTACACGTTAGGGCCTTCTTCATGCCCTATGCTATGAATTATGGAAAGCAGACGGTGCCGATATAGATATTCATCTACCAAACAATCCTTAATAGTCAAGAATTTTTTGTCACCATTAAGTAATCGATTCAAACGATCAAATTGTATTGGAAGCTTCTCTTGTGGAGGATTAGGAACTGCAAAGAGAAAACAAGCAGTGCTTAATAAATGCAAGATAAAAGCTGGAACTGAAAATCGAAAAAAATTGAGTCCCTACTTGATTTAATCCATCTTCTGGCACACCCGGGCTGTTGCTTGATATAAAACCATTCAGGCTTCGGATCTCCAACTTTACTGCTAAATGGAACCGGGATAAATTTCCTTTTTGGCGTCGATTCGAAATACACAAAAGACGGAGTCTCATTGATCCGATGCTTGAAATTGTAAAAGAAATGAACGTCTTCGAAGGTGAGTTCCTCACCTAGAATTTCTTGGTATTCTATGTATAGGGTATACAAATAAGTGTAAGAGTTAGGATGAAGTTGCATTGGAGCAATCTGCAGTTGTCTCAAAAAGTTTACGAAGAATGGTGGAAAGGGAGGAATTGCCCCGACTAGACACATTAATCTGGTAATGGCCATATACCCCTTTGGTGGATTATGAGGACGATCTGTTTTGGATGGCACCTCAGTATCTCTTCGGAGAATCCCGTGTTTTAAACATATCCTGGCAAGTCTGTCATTATCAATCGTCGATTCAACCGAGTCTTTAGGTGATTCCAAGATAACTGCATCCCTGAATTCGTCGGGAGCACGGTTATCACCTACCACTCCTTCTTCTTCTTCTTCACCGAGAGAGACATACCCCCAGAAGATGCTTCACTATTATGAACTTCCATCTCGTAGTCCAGGCCTTCACTATTCCATCCTGAGTCTGAGGTGGAAGATACATCCTCGACAGGTGGATTCTCAGATGATCTGGCAGCGTCTCTCCTTTCTGCTAATCTAGATGAGCGTCTTTCTGCCATGGTTGTTAAGCTATTGAAGAAGCAATAGTGGGAGTTATAGTAAAGTTTCCCGTGTTCCCCTATGCATGTGTGTGAGCTAAAGTGCACAAGTGTATATGCAATGACACGAGATAACTGAGTAAAGAAATGTAGTGCAAAGATGAACAATGCAGTTATGCATTTATAAGTAGTCCAAAATTTAAGTCAGAGAGGCTCTATCCTAACTATCCATAGAGATATAAGTCACATTGTAATAACTCGGAAAATCTGGGCCAGTTTAAAATTTTTATTTTGGCAATTTTAGCGAATTTTGATTATTTAAAATGAATTATTTTAAATAAAATCGATGAGAAATTTATTTTGAATAGAATTAGAACGTATATATTATATACGTCGTCGTTAGAATATAAATATTTATATATAATTATAAATAGAATTGAAAATGGCGCGGTAGTTCGATAATTCGATTTCAAACTTCAATTGAATGTACCGGGTGCAAAACAATCCGGATTTTAGTGAAACCAAAAACATTAGGATCTAATTGATGATATCTTTCCAACGAATCCGAAAAATCAAGATTTCATGGCGGGAATCAAAAGATATGTCCAGTTGAAAATTCTGAATAGTCGCTATGGAATTCAGGCCCTTAAAAATAGACATTTTGCAAACGACCTCGGATTTCGACGAAACCAATTTTGTTGGGTCCGTGATGTCAAATTATTGCTAGGTTTCAAATTTCATAATTTTTCGAATCAATATGTGAGCGTGGCAAAGGAAAACGTGTTTTGACCATTTCAGTTGATTTTAATCGACTGGAAAATGGCCATTTTTCCAACGGTCTCAGAATTCGACGAAACTAGTTTTGTTAGGACCGTATCGTCAATACGAAGCTAGAAAATATTTTTCTGCAATTTTTCTAGTTAGTATGTGACCCCGGTAATTTGAAATGTATGTTCAAAAATTCAATATAGTGATTTAAATGTAAATTTAACGGAAACTGATTCAAACGATCAAATCAACCTACGATACATATCCCATTGTGTTCGGAATGGGGGTAATTAGCTAGGGACGGCAGGCGGTGGACCTCGTTTAGAGGTAGTATGTGAAAGTCAACTTTTAAAAATAATAAAATAATAAATAAAAATAAATAAAAAAGAAAACCCCCTTCCTCCCCCTTTAATCTCGTTCTGGCCCCCCCTTCTATCATTCGTTCATTCAAAGAAAAAAATATAAAAAATTAAAAATTAAAAACGAGAGCGACGGGGGGGGAAGAACCGCCGCCGCCTCCCCCTAGTGATCGATGACGGCCACACCCCACCACGACCGCGCCCCCATCTCCTTCCTCTCCCCTTCTAATCGAACCCGATACCCCCTCAAGCCCTAACCCCAATCGACCGCCTCAGCCACCCCTCGACCACCGCAACCACCAAACCACCGCGCCGCCCCTTCTTCTTCCCCCTCTCCTCTTCAATCAACAGCCGCAAACCCCCCCTTCCGCTCCACCTCCGCTGCCTGCTGGAGGGCCCACCACACTTCCGCGAGCAAGAAACCCCCCCCTCCGATTGAGAAAGTAAGTTTTTCTAATTTGTTTTATTTTATTTATTTATTTCTTTTGTATAGGATTGGCAAACAGCAAAAAAAAAATAGAAAAGTTAGGATTTTTCAAATAGAAAAGTTAGGATTTTTCAAATAGAAAAGTTAGGATTTTTCAAATAGAAAAGTTAGGATTTTTCAAATAGAAAAGTTAGGATTGTTCAAATAGAAAAGTTTGATTTTTTTTTTAAAAGGCAAGATTTGATTTTTATTTGGTAAAAGATACGATCTTTATATTTTTAAAGTAATAAAAATATGATTTTTATATTTTTAAAGTATTAAAAATATAGTCTTTACTATATAGATGATATAAAAATATGATTTTTGTTTATGTAGAGAAGTGAAAATATAATTTTTACATGATAGGAATATTAAAAATATCATCTTTATATAGGAAGCAAAATAAAGACGATATTTTTAAAAAAGTGAAAAGACGGAATTTTTATAGTGATGAAAGGCGAAAACTTTATTTTTAGAAAGGCGAAAACTTTATTTTTAGAAAGGCGAAAACTTTATTTTTAGAAAGGCGAAAACTTTATTTTTATATGAAGGCGAAATCTATATTTTGAATGGGATTTTTATATATAGAATAGCAAAATAAAAATATGATTTTTATATATTGAATAGCGAAATAAAAATGTGGCTTTTATTTTAAAGACATCAAAATATAAAAATGTGATTTTTATATACATAGTGACTACGGGCAACGGAGATCGCGAAGATGGGATAACGATGAAGATTTCTATCAATGAAGTGTCGTGAAGTTGGATAGCTTTTGGTGAGAACTTCTCACTCTAAATTTCTTATTCTAGTTATATATATATACTAGGATGCAGACGGTGCTTAGTAGCACCCGACACCCGTCATCCACAGACCATGGATGGCTTGTTTGTTAAATTGTTTGGTTGAGTAGTTGGTTAGTTTGTTGGGTTTAAATTGAATTGTTTGATGAGTTGAATGGATTTGATTGATGTGTGAACGGCGTGGGCCTTCACTAGACCGGGGATAAGGCTAGGCCTTGTCCCGTTTCTAGTATCGTGCCGTTATGCCGCCGAAATTTTCTAAAATATGTTAGAAAAATAAAAATATCATTTTTATTGTGTAAATGAAATGAATAGAAATTCAAGTGTTGAAATAAATATTTTTGTCGTTAAAAATATAATTTTTAACGTGAAAGTGAATAAATAAATATTTATAAACAAATCGGCCGATTTGTTTATTTACACTGATTTGACTGATATTGATTGGGTTGATAAATTTTACACATCGCCCAACTGCACAAACAAAAATGTGTGTTTGTTGATTTGAAACCCCACACGGGTGTTGGGATGATATTTGGCGTACACTAATCCCAATTATTTAATTATTGTCGATCGATTGATCGACAGACTGTGTAAGCGTCGATTATTTATATTTGATGCTTATGCAGTTGTGTGGTGCACTTTGGTTGATGATTGATTATTTTTCAATGCTATTATATACATGTGTTGTATGGAATCCATATAATTAACGTTATATGGTGATTGATTGGGCCTCATTCCAATCGGGAAAATAACGAATGTTATAAAAGAAAATTCATGTGTTGAATATAAAAATAGTCATGTGTTGACGATGATTATGGGTTGAAACTATTCATGTGTTGAGTGAAATATTTTAAATAATAAAAAAATTACATCTTTATCATATTTAAAATTAGAACTACTTTACGGTGGAGTCTAATTGAAAATCAAACGATAGATACCTTAGTTTTATAAAATATTTTACATAACAAAAATAGTGATGTGTTGACAGTACTCATGTGTTGAGATTAGTCGTGTGTTGAAAGAAATATAGATTCATGTGTTGAATGAAATAAATATTCATTTGTTGAATAGAATAACGAATTTATTGAAATATATAAAGCCGTGTTGATTAGAGGTGCGTTATTTTGACGCGAACGATATTTATATCGATTTTATTCGTTTTATAATGAATATTGAAAAGTGATTTCAAAAATTAATATTTTGAAAGGAAATTCAAATTGAATTAGATTAAAAATTGAAATTTTATTGAATCAATTTGAAATGAGTTCGAATCAAATAGAAAATGAATTCGATTCGAATTGAATAGAAAGTGAATTTGAATTCGAGTAAAATAGAAATGAATTCAAATTGAATTAGATTGAAATTGAAATTTAAAACAAACTGAAATTGAATTGAAATCAATTTGAACGAATTCGAATTAGATCAAATAGAAGGTAAATTCGAATTGAATTGAATTGAAAGGAATTTGAATTTGAATTGAATTGAAATGAACTCGAATTGAATTGAAATCAAATCGATCTGAAATTGAATGTAGTGTTGAAATGGTTTTGAAAACGAATTTAAAACGAATTTAAAACGATTTATAAAATGCGTTTTAAAAGGAAATCGACGAAATATATATATTATATATTATATATATAATATAATGGCCTGAATAGAACGCGCCGCGCCGCGGCAGTTCGTGAATTTCGACCATTTATTTCAAACGGACATTGCGGGAGATCCGACCGTCGGATTCTCCTAAAACCGGAACCGTTGGGTTCGTATCGAAAAGAGCTTTCCAATGAATATTAGAAATTTGAAATCTAACGGTTGGATTTGGAATTATGTCCAAATCAAATTCGAAAAAGGTCGCTGTAAGTGCAGTTCGATAGCCGTTGATGGAAATCGACTGTACGGGCCTTGATAAAATTATTAAAAATATCGATAATTTGTGTAAAATTATAATATGTGAATTGGAAAGAATTGGGCTGGAGAATTCCACATTTGAAATGATAAAAATAGATTTTTGTCGAAATGAACTAGTTTTGAACTAGAATTAAAATCAATTTATTTTTGAAATAAATAAATTGAATTTGAAAGTGATTTTGAAAATAATCGATATTTCCAATACGTGAATTGGACTGGAGTTGAATCGAAATTATCTTCGGAATATTTTGACGTTGGATTTCGTGACTATACAGATATTGTTATGGGAATTTGAAAGATATATTTTATATCGTTATTTCCAATACGATATTTGTTGGTTTCAGAATTTGATATTGAATATAAGCCGGTATATTTTCTATTCAGAGCCTTGTATTTAATATCAAATGTGATTTGGGTTTATCGTGAATCGTGTTTTAGATAACATTGGTTCTTTAACCCAGTTAAAGGCAAGATATCGATTTCTGAAAAGATTAAAACTAAGTGGAGTTTTAATGAATCTTAAATTAGATTAAAATGTGAATTGATAATTGAAATTATCAAATCTGAAAGGTGATCGAAAATGGAGTACCACCAGTTTTGCTCCAAAGCGATAGTTAAATCTTTAATTAGATTTGAACGTGAAATGGTAATTAATTTTACCGATAACACCGTGGTGTTAGGAATGGAGTATCACCAGTTTTGCTCCATGGGATATATAGGTTGGGATTGGGAAATAAAATAAATAATTACTTCGGTGTGGTTCGTTAATCCCGACTAGTTAGAAATGATATCCAAAGGAGGATTGAAGAATAAATTTAGAAGAATTTATCTTTGATAAAATTAATGGGAACCTTTCCCTAAGAATGTGATTTTTGTGAATAAAAGAATATTCTGAATTGGAATGAGGCGTTCATTGTGTTTGTGTAACATTTGTTTATTATATACGTGGGTTATTTAGAAAGGCCGGGTTTATACCCATTCTGAATAACCGATTCGACGAGATGTCGAAGATGAAGACAGTGGTTGAAGACCGGAAGTCTTCACATCGTTTGGGTGATTACTGATGATCTTGATTGGGCTGTACACCCAGGATGAGGGAATCAGTTGGTGATCGTCCAGACGTACTTGGAGATGGATGGATATGCGAGGAAAGTGCCTCCGGTTTCGTTCAGACCCAGAACGAACTTGTAAATGGATTGTGTGTCCGACATTGGATTTTATTCTGTGTTGATTGATCTCTATCAAATATACATCTGTTTGGCGGCGGAGAATTTATTCTCTTTCTTAACGCCCTTCTCTGAGACATACGAGCTCAGAGGTTGTATATTGATGGACATCAGTCGCATGGAGTGAATTGCCAATGTGGCACGCGTAAGTGGCAATTGATCAAGGCTTCTGTTGAAAAGCAAAGTCTTGTGGTTGATGATCAAAGCACGGCCTGTGTGGCGTAGCTTTGTGTATAACGTGAATTCGCGAGCCTCACACCTCGGT
Source organism: Allium sativum (assembly GCA_030737875.1). Classification (NCBI taxonomy): domain Eukaryota; kingdom Viridiplantae; phylum Streptophyta; class Magnoliopsida; order Asparagales; family Amaryllidaceae; genus Allium; species Allium sativum. The sequence continues at coordinate 162,718,519 of CM060925.1, forward strand.
ATGAGTTAAAAACATGATACTGACCCAAGGAGTGCACGACGTTTCTTTCTAGCTAGGGTGGTGTCAGTGACCTACCAGCCCTGACATTTATATACTTTTCACCTGTGTGGTTGTTGGATATGAGGCGCCTCGGATATAGGTCTGTAAGGACCGGGAAACGTGTGTTCAGGAATAACTAATCCTCAAAAGTAAGAGAGGACCGGCCTTGGAGGTTCCAAAGGATCAGAGTGGGGTCCTGAGGCATTGCTAGAGTGTCTCGAACGCGGAGAGGAGCTTGCCCCTTACCTCGGCTCATGACGGAATCCAATTTCCAATACGTGATATTGCGGTTTTAATTGTAGAACTAGTATGGCGACATGATAGATGGTACCCATGCCGCCTATGATTGATATTTATGATTGAAATTGTTTTGACACAATACACCTATAATAGTATCAAAGAATGTGTTTTAAACGTATCAAGCATGCTTTGGCTGTTATAAGGGAAAACCCTATCCTCCGGCTTGCGTTGCATTGTGTGATGGGACCTGGGTCTTATAACAGCTTCATTTTTCTTTATTTAGCATTGCGCTGTTTGTTCTATGTACTGGTATTCTTGGGAGGAAACCCGTTCCGTGTTATACGGCGTGGTCCCTAGATTTACCAAACTTTAAAACCAATATTAATAACTGTTTTAGTTCTCACACCAGTCACATGACTGACCTGGAGTTTATTGTTTTAACCTAAACTCTGGGTGCCCCTATTTTCCGCACGGGCAGCTAGTAGTTTTGGTTTTGCAGATTTATATTCACAGGGTCCTGATTTACAGCTGGAACGATGCTCGGAAAGCTCTGTATCCGTGTATCACTTCTAGTTGTGATTTTGTATTATTTTCCGCTGCTTTGTAATTTATTGTAATCTCTGATATTTGTTGAATGTAATTTATTCATTTACACTCTGTATATTCTTGTATCTGATGGAATTGTTGTAATAACAATGAAATGTTCTTCCGTCTGCGTTCATTTGTGTGTTGTTCTCAAAGTATTCGTGCTTTCCTTCACGGGGAAGTTACGGGTCCTTCCAGTGGTATCAGAGCTTTGGTTTACAGAGCTCGAGAACAAGACACATTAGAACCATACGAAAGAATTCATCAGATATTGGATTAGAAAAATCCAATTAGAATGACTCATTAGAGATAGGATCAGTAGTATCCTAGAACGAGTGTGAAGAGTATATTTTTCAATTGAAAGCAATTTTGTTTTGAAAATTTAAATCTCTTTATACGTATTTGAATATTTATTTATTTTGAATATGGACAATCGAGTATATATAGATTTCACGTATACGCGTCATGAACATATAGTCGAAGTTTTAATATACTGGATAGATATAGAATCACATTCTAGACACCCGGGGATAATTCTGATGATGTGGCCACATCATCAGTATTTATATTCGTGTTTCGAAGGTGTGATATCTATATATTTCCATTAGGCTGGTATGAGAACCAAAACTTATATAGCTAGAACACATTGTTGTGAATTGGCATCAAAAACATGATTTTTGTATATATATCAAAATTATGAATTTGAAACTCTAATCCACTAATTGATTGATGTTTGAGTTGTTTGTTTATTTGTTTGCTAATTTTGAACCATTTAGCCTAATTAAACCAAATATTGAACTATATTGAAAATTGATCGCATTTGCTTGCATATACATATACTTACATTGAACAGGTCATAGCAAGGAGTCTAGAGCAGAGAATAAAATTTGTTTGCCCGACAAATAGGTACATGTTTACTACATAAATTACTGTTTTGTTTGGGTGACGATGATTTTATGAGCCTATTGGCTAGCCGCTTGGCTTTTTCTTTTTCTTTTTGAGATCTGAAGGACCGGGGAAGCTATTTGAAATTCCCCGATGCTCCCGGTGCAGGGGAGGTTATGGCCAAATTTTTCGAAAATTTAGGGTGTTAGCCAAATTTTTGAAAATTTGAAAATTCTCAGAAACTGAAAAGTTGGAGAATGGAAGCCAGATCGAACGTAGAGTTGATTAATCAAACCACTTTCGACTTTGTTCCTTTTCGGGGACGAAAAGTTTTAAGTGGGGGAGATTGTAATAACCCGGAAAATCTGGGCCAGTTTAAAATTTTTATTTTGGCAATTTTAGCGAATTTTGATTATTTAAAATGAATTATTTTAAATAAAATCGATGAGAAATTTATTTTGAATAGAATTAGAACGTATGTATTATATACGTCGTCGTTAGAATATAAATATTTATATATAATTATAAATAGAATTGAAAATGGCGCGGTAGTACGATAATTCGATTTCAAACTTCAACTGAATGTACCGGGTGCAAAACAATCCGGATTTTAGTGAAACCAAAAACATTAGGATCTAATTGATGATATCTTTCCAACGAATCCGAAAAATCAAGATTTCATGGCGGGAATCAAAAGATATGTCCAGTTGAAAATTCTGAATAGTCGCTATGGAATTCAGGCCCTTAAAAATAGACATTTTGCAAACGACCTCGGATTTCGACGAAACCAGTTTTGTTGGGTCCGTGATGTTAAATTATTGCTAGGTTTCAAATTTCATAATTTTTCGAATCAATATGTGAGCGTGGCAAAGGAAAACGTGTTTTGACCATTTCAGTTGATTTTAATCGACTGGAAAATGGCCATTTTTCCAACGGTCTCAGAATTCGACGAAACTAGTTTTGTTAGGACCGTATCGTCAATACGAAGCTAGAAAATATTTTTCTGCAATTTTTCTAATTAGTATGTGACCCCGGTAATTTGAAATGTATGTTCAAAAATTCAATATAGTGATTTAAATGTAAATTTAACGGAAACTGATTCAAACGATCAAATCAACCTACGATACATATCCCATTGTGTTCGGAATGGGGGTAATTAGCTAGGGACGGCAGGCGGTGGACCTCGTTTAGAGGTAGTATGTGAAAGTCAACTTTTAAAAATAATAAAATAATAAATAAAAATAAATAAAAAAGAAAACCCCCTTCCTCCCCCTTTAATCTCGTTCTGCCCCCCCTTCTATCATTCGTTCATTCAAAGAAAAAAAATTAAAAAAAAATTAAAAACGAGAGCGACGGGGGGGGGGGGGGGGGGGGAAGAACCGCCGCCGCCTCCCCCTGGTGATCGATGACGGCCACACCCCACCACGACCGCGCCCCCATCTCCTTCCTCTCCCCTTCTAATCGAACCCGATACCCCCTCAATCCCTAACCCCAATCGACCGCCTCAGCCACCACTCGACCACCGCAACCACCAAACCACCGCGCCGCCCCTTCTTCTTCCCCCTCTCCTCTTCAATCGACAGCTGCAAACCCCCCCTTCCGCTCCACCTCCGCCGCCTGCTGGAGGGCCCACCACACTTCCGCGAGCAAGAAACCCCCCCCCCCCCCCCCTCCGATTGAGAAAGTAAGTTTTTCTAATTTGTTTTATTTTATTTATTTATTTCTTTTGTATAGGATTGGCAAACAGCATAAAAAAAATAGACAAGTTAGGATTTTTCAAATAGAAAAGTTAGGATTTTTCAAATAGAAAAGTTAGGATTTTTCAAATAGAAAAGTTAGGATTGTTCAAATAGAAAAGTTTGATTTTTTTTTTAAAAGGCAAGATTTGATTTTTATTTGGTAAAAGATACGATCTTTATATTTTTAAAGTAATAAAAATATGATTTTTATATTTTTAAAGTATTAAAAATATAGTCTTTACTATATATATGATATAAAAATATGATTTTTGTTTATGTAGAGAAGTGAAAATATAGTTTTTACATGATAGGAATATTAAAAATATCATCTTTATATAGGAAGCAAAATAAAGACGATATTTTTAAAAAAGTGAAAAGACAGAATTTTTATAGTGATAAAAGGCGAAAACTTTATTTTTAGAAAGGCGAAAACTTTATTTTTAGAAAGGGGAAAACTTTATTTTTAGAAAGGCGAAAACTTTATTTTTAGAAAGGCGAAAACTTTATTTTTAGAAAGGCGAAAACTTTATTTTTAGAAAGGCGAAAACTTTATTTTTAGAAAGGCGAAAACTTTATTTTTATATGAAGGCGAAATCTATATTTTGAATGGGATTTTTATATATAGAATAGCAAAATAAAAATATGATTTTTATATATTGAATAGAGAAATAAAAATGTGGCTTTTATTTTAAAGACATCAAAATATAAAAATGTGATTTTTATATACATAGTGACTACGGGCAACGGAGATGGCGAAGATGGGATAACGATGAAGATTTCTATCAATGAAGTGTCATGAAGTTGGATAGCTTTTGGTGAGAACTTCTCACTCTAAATTTCTTATTCTAGTTATATATATATATACTAGGATGCAGACGGTGCTTAGTAGCACCCGACACCCGTCATCCACAGACCATGGATGGCTTGTTTGTTAAATTGTTTGGTTGAGTAGTTGGTTAGTTTGTTGGGTTTAAATTGAATTGTTTGATGAGTTGAATGGATTTGATTGATGTGTGAACGGCGTGGGCCTTCACTAGACCGGGGATAAGGCTAGGCCTTGTCCCGTTTCTAGTATCGTGCCGTTATGCCGCCGAAATTTTCTAAAATATGTTAGAAAAATAAAAATATCATTTTTATTGTGTAAATGAAATGAATAGAAATTCAAGTGTTGAAATAAATATTTTTGTCGTTAAAAATATAATTTTTAACGTGAAAGTGAATAAATAAATATTTATAAACAAATCGGCCGATTTATTTATTTACACTGATTTGACTGATATTGATTGGGTTGATAAATTTTACACATCGCCCAACTGCACAAACAAAAATGTGTGTTTGTTGATTTGAAACCCCACACGGGTGTTGGGATGATATTTGGCGTACACTAATCCCAATTATTTAATTATTGTCGATCGATTGATCGACAGACTGTGTAAGCGTCGATTATTTATATTTGATGCTTATGCAGTTGTGTGGTGCACTTTGGTTGATGATTGATTATTTTTCAATGCTATTATATACATGTGTTGTATGGAATCCATATAATTAACGTTATATGGTGATTGATTGGGCCTCATTCCAATCGGGAAAATAACGAATGTTATAAAAGAAAATTCATGTGTTGAATATAAAAATAGTCATGTGTTGACGATGATTATGGGTTGAAACTATTCATGTGTTGAGTGAAATATTTTAAATAATAAAAAAATTACATCTTTATCATATTTAAAATTAGAACTACTTTACGGTGGAGTCTAATTGAAAATCAAACGATAGATACCTTAGTTTTATAAAATATTTTACATAACAAAAATAGTGATGTGTTGACAGTACTCATGTGTTGAGATTAGTCGTGTGTTGAAAGAAATATAGATTCATGTGTTGAATGAAATAAATATTCATTTGTTGAACAGAATAACAAATTTATTGAAATATATAAAGCCGTGTTGATTAGAGGTGCGTTATTTTGACGCGAACGATATTTATATCGATTTTATTCGTTTTATAATGAATATTGAAAAGTGATTTCAAAAATTAATATTTTGAAAGGAAATTCAAATTGAATTAGATTAAAAATTGAAATTTTATTGAATCAATTTGAAATGAGTTCGAATCGAATAGAAAATGAATTCGATTCGAATTGAATAGAAAGTGAATTTGAATTCGAGTAAAATAGAAATGAATTCAAATTGAATTAGATTGAAATTGAAATTTAAAACAAACTGAAATTGAATTGAAATCAATTTGAACGAATTCGAATTAGATCAAATAGAAGGTAAATTCGAATTGAATTGAATTGAAACGAATTTGAATTTGAATTGAATTGAAATGAACTCGAATTGAATTGAAATCAAATCGATTTGAAATTGAATGTAGTGTTGAAATGGTTTTGAAAACGAATTTAAAACGAATTTAAAACGATTTATAAAATGCATTTTAAAAGGAAATCGACGAAATATATATATTATATATTATATATTATATATAATGGCCTGAATAGAACGCGCCGCGCCGCGGCAGTTCGTGAATTTCGACCATTTATTTCAAACGGACATTGCGGGAGATCCGACCGTCGGATTCTCCTAAAACCGGAACCGTTGGGTTCGTATCGAAAAGAGCTTTCCAATGAATATTAGAAATTTGAAATATAACGGTTGGATTTGGAATTATGTCCAAATCAAATTCGAAAAAGGTCGCTGTAAGTGCAGTTCGATAGCCGTTGATGGAAATCGACTGTACGGGCCTTGATAAAATTATTAAAAATATCGATAATTTGTGTAAAATTATAATATGTGAATTGGAAAGAATTGGGCTGGAGAATTCCACATTTGAAATGATAAAAATAGATTTTTGTCGAAATGAACTAGTTTTGAACTAGAATTAAAATCAATTTATTTTTGAAATAAATAAATTGAATTTGAAAGTGATTTTGAAAATAATCGATATTTCCAATACGTGAATTGGACTGGAGTTGAATCGAAATTATCTTCGGAATATTTTGACGTTGGATTTCGTGACTATACAGATATTGTTATGGGAATTTGAAAGATATATTTTATATCGTTATTTCCAATACGATATTTGTTGGTTTCAGAATTTGATATTGAATATAAGCCGGTATATTTTCTATTCAGAGCCTTGTATTTAATATCAAATGTGATTTGGGTTTATCGTGAATCGTGTTTTAGATAACATTGGTTCTTTAACCCAGTTAAAGGCAAGATATCGATTTCTGAAAAGATTAAAACTAAGTGGAGTTTTAATGAATCTTAAATTAGATTAAAATGTGAATTGATAATTGAAATTATCAAATCTGAAAGGTGATCGAAAATGGAGTACCACCAGTTTTGCTCCAAAGCGACAGTTAAATCTTTAATTAGATTTGAACGTGAAATGGTAATTAATTTTACCGATAACACCGTGGTGTTAGGAATGGAGTATCACCAGTTTTGCTCCATGGGATATATAGGTTGGGATTGGGAAATAAAATAAATAATTACTTCGGTGTGGTTCGTTAATCCCGACTAGTTAGAAATGATATCCAAAGGAGGATTGAAGAATAAATTTAGAAGAATTTATCTTTGATAAAATTAATGGGAACCTTTCCCTAAGAATGTGATTTTTGTGAATAAAAGAATATTCTGAATTGGAATGAGGCGTTCATTGTGTTTGTGTAACATTTGTTTATTATATACGTGGGTTATTCAGAAAGGCCGGGTTTATACCCATTCTGAATAACCGATTCGACGAGATGTCGAAGATGAAGACGGTGGTTGAAGACCGGAAGTCTTCACATCGTTTGGGTGATTACTGATGATCTTGATTGGGCTGTACACCCAGGATGAGGGAATCAGTTGGTGATCGTCCAGACGTACTTGGAGATGGATGGATATGCGAGGAAAGTGCCTCCGGTTTCGTTCAGACCCAGAACGAACTTGTAAATGGATTGTGTGTCCGACATTGGATTTTATTCTGTGTTGATTGATCTCTATCAAATATACATCTATTTGGCGGTGGAGAATTTATTCTCTTGCTTAACGCCCTTCTCTGAGACATATGAGCTCAGAGGTTGTATATTGATGGACATCAGTCGCATGGAGTGAATTGCCAATGTGGCACGCGTAAGTGGCAATTGATCAAGGCTTCTGTGGAAAAGCAAAGTCTTGTGGTTGATGATCAAAGCACGGCCTGTGTGGCGTAGCTTTGTGTATAACGTGAATTCGCGAGCCTCACACCTCGGTATGAGTTAAAAACGGGATACGGACCGAAGGAGTGCACGACGTTTCTTTCTAGCTAGGGTGGTGTCAGTGACCTACCAGCCCTGACATTTATATACTTTTCACCTGTGTGGTTGTTGGATATGAGGCGCCTCGGATATAGGTCTGTAAGGACCGGGAAACGTGTGTTCAGGAATAACTAATCCTCAAAAGTAAGAGAGGACCGGCCTTGGAGGTTCCAAAGGATCAGAGTGGGGTCCTGAGGCATTGCTAGAGTGTCTCGAACGCGGAGAGGAGCTTGCCCCTTGCCTCGGCTCATGACGGAATCCAATTTCCAATACGTGATATTGCGGTTTTAATTGTAGAACTAGTATGGCGACATGATAGATGGTACCCATGCCGCCTATGATTGATATTTATGATTGAAATTGTTTTGACACAATACACCTATAATAGTATCAAAGAATGTGTTTTAAACGTATCAAGCATGCTTTGGCTGTTATAAGGGAAAACCCTATCCTCTGGCTTGCGTTGCATTGTGTGATGGGACCTGGGTCTTATAACAGCTTCATTTTTCTTTATTTAGCATTGCGCTGTTTGTTCTATGCACTGGTATTCTTGGGAGGAAACCCGTTCCGTGTTATACGGCGTGGTCCCTAGATTTACCAAACTTTAAAACCAATATTAATAACTGTTTTAGTTCTCACACCAGTCACATGACTGACCTGGAGTTTATTGTTTTAACCTAAACTCTGGGTGCCCCTATTTTCCGCACGGGCAGCTAGTAGTTTTGGTTTTGCAGATTTATATTCACAGGGTCCTGATTTACAGCTGGAACGATGCTCGGAAAGCTCTGTATCCGTGTATCACTTCTAGTTGTGATTTTGTATTATTTTCCGCTGCTTTGTAATTTATTGTAATCTCTTATATTTGTTGAATGTAATTTATTCATTTATACTCTGTATATTCTTGTATCTGATGGAATTGTTGTAATAACAATGAAATGTTCTTCCGTCTGCGTTCATTTGTGTGTTGTTCTCAAAGTATTTGTGCTTTCCTTCACGGGGAAGTTACGGGTCCTTCCACACATTTAGTATTGATTGAGTTGATATAGCATAATTGTGTTTCAAGGTACAGCATGGAGGATCGGATTGGTAATGCACTGTTGAACCGGATCGGTTCGGAGCTCCGAATTGTGTCATCTTGGATCGGTTCGGAAGCTAAATGGAAATATCTCCAGATCGGTTCGGTTGTACATGTTGTGATCAGGTTAGATCAAGTCCCCTTTTTCGCTGTGTTAAAATCGGATCGGGTCGGACGTCCTGGGTATTGTAGGATCAGGTCGAGTGCCCAGATCATCAGCAGACAAGTTCGAATATTTCACTGCAACGGATCGGATCAGATGAGCTCCAAAGAAGATGATTACGCCGGGTTCGGTTGACACCGAACCGAACTACCCTTATGCCTTCATGCCCATCCTCCTAATTCAACTTTCCCTTTGCGATTGCCATCTGTTCCACCGACCCGACCCAGTTGAATAAATATGCTACTTCTCTTTTTCTTTGTTTTCCACCTCGAACCGAACCTATCCCTTCTTATTTCTTCTTCTCCTACTTCAAATTCCTCCATCACAACCAAGCTCCTGCGAATCAGAGTACCCAACACCAGCTCCGACTTCCTCCATAAGCCATCTCGAGGTGGCGACGAAACCACCAGCGATGACGGCGAGGGGATGTGACATTCAACATTGAAATTGACATGACTGATGAGCGAAATTACTTAAGTTTACTCCAAAGTTAGATCTAAATCAATTAAAACGAAGTCAATTAAAGAATTTAGACCCCACCTGTCAATTCAATTGGAAGATTAAACGGAATTATAAAATTTAGGGTGCTGGGTTTCGCACTGAGTGACGAAGAAGGAGGCAGAATAAAATAAAGGGAAAATAGGAATTCAGCAAATTTATATAAAACGATGGGGCTATTTGTATTCCTCGTGGGCCCCCAATGATTGGGCCGATCCGTTGGAGGAAAAGCCTGCATCCTTTTCAGCCTTATGATGTTGCGTGGGTTGATTGGGGGTCAGAGCGGATGAATGTGATGGTCAAGAGATGATATAACATACAAGACCAACTCGAAAGAAGACATAACAAATTAACGAGTATAAATCTCAAACGCTTACCTGAAGGCGGCACCTGTGTGCCAAATGAAGTCGTTGGAGTCGAAATCAAATAACTAAAGTAATCTAAGCATTTCCTGGTGTATTTGTAGATTGCAAAAGATGTGGATTTATGAAGCATCACATCCCTTCAAATGAATAGAACCGACTATTCAACGATTTGCATCCGGATATCACTAGACAGACAATTTCGTAGCACACTCCATCTTCAATAGAAGTGCATTTCGAAGGAGCAAAATGTTAGCCTACTTTGTGAACTAGGCTACACAAAGTTAGAAGATCAACTTATAAAAAGAACTCTCTCAAATGTCGGACCGGATCGGAAATATATGACCATGGAAAAACAGTGCAGAGCAGAAAAAGAAGGGTCACAGACAGAACCAGATCGGTTCGGAGTTTCCCACTCTCTTGCACGTCCAATCCGTACGCAGGGTAATGACAGTTTCACCCCACGATTTCTTGAAGAAGCGGAGCGGTTAAGCAACCACTTTGCCCACGTTCTCCCAACATTCACCACTAATCTGATGTGCTGTCACCATCATATCCCATCCAAATCCAACTTTCAAGGGATGGAGGCCACATGTACCCGAACCAGAGCCACCCCAGGGAGATCTTTCACCTATAAATACACGTCCAAGGCTCATTTGAAGGGACCTTTTGGCATTTTCAGAACTAAAACTCCCTCATAAACTGAATTTCATCAATATATTCAGATCACAATCATCTTTTAAAATACATTCTAGAGGAGATTGATTGAATTCTTGCATTGTATGAGTGAGATAGAGTGAGAACCATTGTTGTACTTGCATTCAAGTCATCAATTCAAAGAGTAGAAAGTGGATGTAGGCTCTTTAACACCAAACCACTATAAACCGTGTGTCTCTTCTTTGTTTTTGATTTCATTTCATTAGAATTATTTCTGATTTGGGTGTTAGAGCCATTTTTGGATCTAACAATACATATAATCATTAGAGTCCAACACTTACATCACAGAGGAAATAAACAATAGCTATAAAATGTGGAAGCTCCTGGCTCTCCAAGTATATCTGTAAAATCCCAACTACTTGACTGCCCGTACAAAATTGGGCACCCAAGAGTTTAGGGAAAATAAAACAAAATAAATTCTGGGTCAGTCATATGACCGGTGTGAGTAAACTCCAACCATTTGTTTAACTTTTGAAATCCTTTTAAAAGAAAGAATAATCATAAGACCAATCCACATATAAACACGGATGGTTTTTACCTTACGATCACCCAAAACATTCTTTTAAAATATATACTCTACTGACATTATAATAATGTCTAAATCAAATAAATAGCAATCTAGTGGAACACTTTCATCTCATGTTCCATATATATATAATATAAAATCAAAAACGGCGGGCGCTTATTGGGTAATTGATTCCTACTAGCAAAGTATGGGACCACCTTCCGATAGTGTATCTTTAGAGAGGAATGCACCGGGTTCAACAAGAACATCTTGTAACCCAGGCAAAACATGACCGGTCACTCATTTCGCTTGAGTGTACCGAATGTATTATCACTAAAAGTTGGGATCAGCAACCATTTCCCGAAAGGGACAACATCAAATATAGATTAAAGAAGCAAATGGATTTTCTCTAGATTAGGTGATAATACACCCTAATTGGCAGCTACCCACTTAGCCATGCGACCTAACCGATTTTATACCATTTCCTGGTTGTGAGGCTTAAGGTCATAACACATATATCACACCCTTACTCACTTTGAATGCCACATCGTCATACCCGCCAAATCACAAATTGATTTCTCCAAAAATACCATGGGTATACAGCTAAGAGAATCGAATTTCTCCAACATCAAATGTAGATACGTTTGAAGTGATCAACTTACACGCTCTATTAAATATACTCTGTCAGACATTCTTCCGTACAGGTTGTCCTAGGGCTGGACAAACCGAAGGAACTATTCTGTAAACCCATCTTAGGCAATTTCAACATAGGATTTTCCAGAACAGCCGTTGCATAAACTCCATCTTCAACTATCTTCATCATATTTGATTCTCAACGCTAATGCCCATACGGAGTGGTTTTCAGATAATAAATCTGATCCCGGTCTCTCTGTATTAACGACGGAAAAATGGTCAAAACTTTGATAGTCGGTTATTTAACTATCAAAGGAAAACATCCATAAACACAACGATCTTATTTCCAAATGGAAATTTTATCGATCAATCATCAATCAACATTTTTCCTATTAAAATAATTTATCATTAATTTATTCATTTCCCATTTCCATATACTCATAAACTCTTATTTTCTAAATTTATAAAATATACGATATTAACATTGGTAAACATTTCCATTTCTTATTCACACATCACTATCCTCCCACATCTATTAGTCTCTAATTGTATACCAGTAGGAGAACAACCCCCCTACGTATTAACCCGAAGGCCGAAACCAACGTCATATCAATACCTAGAAAGCTATTCAACTTAACTAATTTTCGGTTAGTTTCTAATTTTCTTTAACTCTGTTTTTTATCTTCTTATCCAATAATTGCTTATGCAACTCTCAGATTCATTTTACGAATCCAATTCTTTTATGAAAAACATTGGTTATAACAATAACGTTATAATCCCTACTTTCGAAATATCTAGCTTCAAAATATAACTTTTATTCATAAATTTATATAAATAATAATTAATTTATTATTAAATAAATAAATCTTGATTTAAAAACCGGAAAGTAAATAATACTTTCCTACATTTAATATAATCGAATTTAAATGCATAACTCTCTTTCGAATAATCTCTATCTGATAACTCTCTTTCGAGTAACAATATTCGATGGTTCTCTTTCGAATAACCGATATTCCACAACTCTCTTTCGAATAACCGATATTCGATAACTCTCTTTCGAATAACATATATTTAATTAACGTTCCGAATTTTAGAATAATTTACCATTTCAGGCCAATTCATTTTTGAATTTAGTACTTCCCAATATTTACCAATTTCCTTTTATAACTATTTTAAATCTGCAAAACGTTTACTTTTAAATCATTATTCACTTTAAAACGTGAATATTATTTCTTTTCAGAAAACTGGACTTGTTTTATCAAATCAAAATTTGATTTCAATTTAAAAATATTATTATAGGTTCAAATTCCCATTTTCGAGTTATTTTATAACTTCTTATTCACATTCCGTTTTATTTATCAATTCTCGTTTACATGTCAACTTCATAGTTGATTTTATTTGATCAGTTTATAATTCTCTATCGCCTTTATATTCGATTATAAAATATCGGTTTTCGATTGAATATTAATTATCTTGTCAAATCTCGATTTATTCAATATATAATTTCTTAAATAAATTATTTTATAACATTTGGATTAGTCGAATTCTAATTACAAATCTTTATGGATTTTATTCAATCCTATTCACATTTAGAACATCTAAATAAATTCCATCGTTTTCTTTTTAAAACAACTCCCAATTTCCTGTTTTAAATTCACTGTTGGATTCACAATCCCAACTATCCACTAATAATTATTTTTATTTCATTTATTAACATTGTTTATAAATCACACTACTTGTTTTTATTATTAAACAAGTTATTTATTTCTAGTCATTCAAAATTCCATTTCTATTTTTAAAATTGACTTTCCCCTTTTCAAATTCATATTCCATCCTTTATAATTCCCGTTATATATGTTTAGTTTACATTCCATTTTCAAATATCGGTGTTAAAACCGAATTTTACTTCTCTATTTAAATTCAGACTTATATATTCAATTTATCAAATGATAAATATTTTACTTAATTTATAAAACATTATTTATAAATTAATCTTCTCAACTTATCTGTTAAAACATATTGCTGTTAGTTATCTACTTTAAATAAATCTTTTCATAATTCTTTTATATCTCGCAATTTTCCTTTAATAATAATTCTATTAATTTTCCAAAAATCATATTTATTCCATATATTTCTTTACTTGCTTCTTATTACTTTCATTAAGTATTTTAACCAAAAAAAGGGTCATTTAAACTTCTATATAACTGTTAATAATTTTATATAGAAGTTTCTTATTTAATTTTCAAATATCTTGTTTTGTAAAATCCATTTGATTTTATAAAATTCTTAAATTCAATATCCACTTCACAAATTCCTTTATATAAAACCCTTTTGATTTTATAAAATTCTTATTTCAATATACACTTTGAAAATTCCCTTTGTACATTCCAGTATTGCTTATGGTATTTAAAATACCATATAAAAAGACATGTCATCCAAATATATCAAAATCAATCACGGAGTAGATATCACATCATATATCACAATATATGAAAAACAGTATTATAAATATTGAGGAATCCAGTCGCATCCCTCCAACATATTTCCCTGCATCTACAGATGTTAAACAATATAAATAACATCAATTTCATTTCAATATGAAATAATTTGATAAACATAATCAATATTTGATTAGCGATATATATAAAACTAGATCTATAATTTCAACCAATTAATTAGCAGTTCATCCAAACAATCATCACACATCAATTAATCATCATTTATCAATACTAAATTATGTTTATAAAAATATTAATTAGACAGAGTTAGTGAGTATTACTCACATTGGACATTTATCGTTAAATAACGATAACCGTCGTTGATTCTGAAACAACCCAGACTTCCCCGATCCCCAAAGAGACGGAGGAGCCCGAATTGCTTTGAGAACACGACGCATTAAAAAACAAACACTAGACATTTCATGGTTATTACAACAATTACATCAGATTACAAGATATCATAGTACAAATGAATAATTTACAGCGGAAAAGTAATATAAGAGGCTTAATAAATTAAAAGCAGCAGAAAATATATACATAAATATAATACAACGGAAAAATCATAAACTAGCACAACTGAAGGAAATACACGGATATATAGCTTTCCGAATATAGCTCCAGCTATAATCCAGGATCCTAGGAAAAGAAATATCTGCAAAACTAAACTAGTAGCTACCCGTGTGGAAAATATGAGCACCCAGAGTTTAGGTAGAAACAATAAACTTCGAGTCAGTCATGGGACTGGTGTAAGAACTAAAACAGTAAATAAATCTTTACTTTAAAAGGTTGGAAATCACGGGACTATGCCGCATAACACGGAACATGTTTAATCCACATGAATCTCAGTTTAAAATAAAATAACGCAATGCTTTTTGGAAAAATGTAGCTATTAAATGACTCAGGTCCCATCATACAATGCACCGCAAGCCGGAGGATAGAGTTTTACCTTATAATAGCCAAACATGCTTGGTACGTTTTAAAACAAATCATTTTGATATTAGTATAAGTGCATAGTGTTAAAACAACTTCAAATATAAATGTATCAATCATAGACGGCTTAGGTACCATATATTATGTCGCCATACTAGTTTTACAATCAAAACCGCACAATGTCGTATTGGAAATTGGATTTCCATCATGAACCAAGGAAAGGGATCTCTATGTAATCGATGTAAATGGAAGGAAAGGTATCAATATGTAATCGATATAAATTTCCGTATCAGACTAATAATATAAATGGAATAACGACAAAGCCTTTTAAATTCCATATATAGTAACTGTCTTCCTTTACAGAAGCCCATCTTGATTATTACCAAATCGAATTCCATTCAATTCCAATTTAATATATTAAATTGTAAAACTTTGCTGTGGAAAATTTCCATTAAATCTTATTAGAAAGATTTATAAATTCCAAATCGTAACTCCACGCTAATTGGGTTAAAGAACAAATGTTTTTTAAAACACTGTTCACGATAAACCCAAAAATCCAATTCCATTTAATTCCAATTAAATATTAATTAACTGGTAAACTTCATTTATCTTAATTAAAAGATTTATTCTTTTCACAACGGGCTTTAAGAACGGTGTTATTAAAGACGCCATTCACGACAAACCCCAAAATCCAATTTGATATCAAATACAAGGATCCAAATAGAAATTATACCGGCTTCTATTTAATATCAAATTCTGAAACCAATAAATATCGTATTGGGAATAACGATACTAGTATCTTCCAAATCCCTCAACAATATCCGTATAATCACGGAATCCAATATCGAAATATTCCAAAGATTATTTCTTTCAAATCCATTCCAATTCATACGTTGGAACATTCTGGTTATATTAAAACCATTCGCAAATCCAATTTATTATTTCTAAAAATCATTGGATTATTATTCTAGTTAATAACTAGTTCATTCAAATAAAATATCTTTATCCTTTTAAATATGGAATTTTTCATCCAAAATCTTTCCAAATCATTTATTATGATTTTACATAATTTTTCCAAATTTTTAATAATTTTATTAAGGCTCGTACAGTCGGTTTCCAATAACTGCCACCAAACTACATCCATAACAACCTTTTCTGAAATTGATTTGGGCGTAATTTGAAATCCAACCGTTTAAATTTAAATCTCTTATATTTTTTGGAAATCTCTTTTCGATACGAACCCAATGGTTCCAGTTTTCGGAGAATCCGACAGAAGAATCTCCCGTTACGCCAATTCGAAGTTAATGGTTGAAATTCACGAACGGTCGCTGGGCGGGGCGTTCTATTCAAGTCATTTATATATATATAATATCGTCGATTTCCATTTAAAATAGATTTTATAAGTTCGTTTTAATAACGATTCCAAATTCCATTTCAATTTGAAATAAAAATTGAATATTCCATATCATTATAATTTTAAAATGATAATATTTTCAAAATATCCGATTTTGAAATCCATTTCCTTTTCGTATTCTTTATAAAATGAATAAAATCGATTGATTAACCCGTTCGGGTTAAAATGGCGTACTTCTACTTAATTCAGATTCACATTTTAATTTCATTTATGAATATTTCAATATTTTCATGTCCATCCAAAATCGGACATCAAAATCATATTTTGACTCTTTACTGAATATTGTTTTAAAATATTCGTTATTATTCTGAATCGGAATCAGACCCAATCAACTACCATATAATTTTATTTATATGGATTTCATACATCGCATGTATTCAACAGTAATGATAAACCATCATTAGACATTCAAACATCATCCAGAGTGCATTCTACAATTGTATAAGCATTAAAATAAATAAATAATGCTCACCACAGTCTGTCAATCCATCGATCGACATACAACTAAATATTGGGATTAGTGTATGTAAAATATCATCCCAATACCCGTTTGGGGTTTTCAAACAACAACAGTTAATTTAAATAAATCGTTGGTTAATAAATTTAACCAATTCAAATTCGGTTTGAATTATTTTTCCACTTAGCAAATTTTCACTGTTCAAATAATAAATGGATATTTATATCACATTTCAACAACCACAAAGTGTATCCACATTGTTTGAAATATGAGTGTCGTATATTTAAATAAGGCTTCTAGTGCAGATGAGTCGTGAATAGTTCATGTGTTGAACTCAAGCAATGTCACATACAACAGATAAAAACCAATATTGACAATTTCTATATTTTTACAATTATAAAAAAAATTAAATAACTGTACTAATATTTTAGTGAGAGAATTATCACTTTGGGTTCCACTCCGCCATTCTTTATTGAAGGATTGTTTTAATAAAATTAAACGACCGTTTAATTTTATCAAAAACTGCAACTTGCTCCATTTCCATTTTGATCAATTCCATGCTGTAGATATCGTCGTCACGATTCCAAGGACTTTGATTTGCTGAAATCTGTTTTGATTTGAACAAGTTATGGCATTTTATTCCTTGATTACATAGATACCCTTAATTAAAATAATTAATTAATTAATAACTAAACCCCTGTTACCCTAATTAATCAAGCCCCCTTTATCTTCTTCTTCTCCAGTGTTCAAAAATCATGTTCCCTACAACTCAAAGCCATCGCCGCGAATCCCATTACAATCTCTTCCTCCATAGTTCACGAATTCAAATAGCAATTCCACCATTTTGCTTCCTTTCTCGCAAGCTCCAACCTCAGACCACCATGAACAACCACCGTGTACCCCTTTCAAACGCTCACCTGCAATCACGAGCCATGCAAGTGCCGACCTCAACATCAACAGCTACCAAAATTCTTCAAATTTTCAAGAAGATGCCATTTCAGAGCCTGATTCCAAAAATAACCTTGAATTTGCTTCAAACTCCACGAATCAAAACCAAAAGTGAGCCCTAACTACTGCGGTTCTCACGTCAGCTCCCAGGAAATGCAACCGAGATCTACCAAAAGCATATGAGCTTGAAGCTCTCGCCACAATAAGATTAACGGATCAACAACTGTCGGATTTCGTAGAGTAAATGATTTTATCTTGATTTTTAAACAATTTTTCTTTTAGCCGTTTAAAGAAAAACTAGTGGCCTAAAAATGAAATTGGCCGGAGAAGTGAAACGAGGGTTAGAAATATTTAGGATATTATATAATGTGAGAAAATACCTTTTTTATTCAATCATTGTTTACATTTGGTGTTAAAAAATATGTATGATCACATACAGATTCTGTTTTCGATGAAAATTGACATACAGTTATGTCGTGACATTACAGACCCAATGAAACTTTTTTCGTCGAATTCCGAGCCTGTTTGCTCCTGCAGCGTATTTTTAAAGTCACGTTATTGATCTTTCACATTTATATACTGTACGGTCACAAAACAACTCCAAAAATTACAGAAAAATAAATCTAGCTATGTTTTGACGATACGGTTCTAACAAAACTAATTTCGTCGAATTTGGAGACTATTGAAAAAATGGCCATTTTTCCAGTCGATTAAATTTAAACTGAATTGACAAAACACGTTTAAATTTACCACACTGACATATTAATTCCAAAAATTATGAAAATTGAAACCTGATAATAATTTGACATTCCGGATCCAACAAAAGTGGTTTTGTCGAAAACGGAGCTCATTTGCAAAATGGCTATTTTTAAGGGCTATATATTATATTAATATATATATAAATTCCATATTAACTATTTTAAATTTTAAATTGGACATAACTTCCAATTTATATTATGAAATCTCAGTTTTTCACATTCGTTAGAGAGGTATAATTAGAAAGATTCAAACATTTTGGTTTTACTGAAATCTGATTTATTTTGAATTCTATATTTTCATTTGAAATTAGAAATCGAGTTTTCAAACTACCGCGCCATTTCAGGCTCGTTTTATAATTAAAATAAATTTATACGTTCTAATTTTGATTAAAATAAATTTCTAGTCGTTATTATTTAAAATAAATCATTTTAAATATTTCAAAACCATTAAAATAGCTAAAATAAAATTTTTAAATTGGTTCAGAAATTCCTAGTTGTTACAAATTCAGATCAAGCAATTTATTTTGCTATAAATTGTAACGAGATCCAATTCACTCCGAATCAGTTCCATTATGAATCCGTCGTCCATATGATCCCAACGGATCTTGTTTTGTCCAATTTGGATAAAGTATGATAAAGTTATACATTTTCTAAGTTTGTAAACAATTAAATAAATTTTTAATTAAAATTTGGTTAATTCTTTTTTTTCAAATTTGGCCCTCACCAACGTTCGTTGGCCCATCCACTCCAATTGAAGCCCAGAACCGCACACCCTTCTTCCCTGGTCTTTGTAATACATCGGCTCCTCATTTCTCTTTCCATAATCGTATCTTTTAACTCCCATTTTCCTCCATTTTTACTTAACTAAAAATCACAAAATAATCACCACGAATCTTTACTTCAAACTCTTCATCAAACAATCCCAGCATCGTACCATTCAAAGCCTTCAAACAAAAGTCGTTATCCATCTTTGCAACTCCTTCTCCATTGCATGAGAATTCAAACCGATAATGCCATTTTTCATTCCTCCAAAATATCCATCCAACCCTACCCGTTATCCTTACCTCGTAGTCTGCCTCCGTCGCAGCTTCCGTCGAAATCCATGGCACCTCACAGTAAGTCCAGGTGCCAATTGTTTCAGACCAAATTCCACAAAAAAACCCAAATGATGCCATACTCTACCACAAATCCAGATATGATGCTCATTCCTAAGATTAAAGCTTGTGGTTCACAATTTCTTGAACCCTACTCGACACGGTGGAAATAACTGCATACAAAATGGAGTGCGAAGCACATTAAAAGCACATTAGTTTGAAGAGCTTCTCACGGTGAATACAAAAATACTTGTTTGGAGATTTATGAGTTTATATACGATTTATTTGGATTTTTGGAAGAAGATGATCTCATGTTTTAGCAAGTACTGCTGGCGGCAGATGTATTTCACCAAAGGAAAATAATAATAATTAGGTTATAGGGTAGGATGGTATATTTATAGAGTGACTATATTAAGTTTATATTCATTATAATATTAGTTATTAACCTATCGTTATCTCTGTTCACCTTTAAAAATTCCTATGATCATATAACATATCCAAATTCGATGAAAATGGACATACAGCTACAGTTCGACATTATGGACCCAATGAAACTTAGTTCATCGAATTCTGAGTCTGTTTGCTCACATAACATATTTTTAAAGTCAAATTATTGACTGTTTTTCACATTAAAATCCCGTATGGCCACATACTGACTCCAAAAATTATGAAAAAAATGAAATCTAGCAATAATTTAATATTCCGGATCCAACAAAATTAATTTCGTCAAAAATGGAGGTTCATTTGCAAAAATGGCTATTTTCTAAGGTCCAAATAAGCCAATGAATATTAATATATTTAAAAATAATTAAATTAAATATTAATACAACAAATATTATTGTATATATTCACATACAATATCATATAACTCCAAAATAAACATATTTGGATTTATAACTCAATATTTTAAAATCCCGGTTAAATCGATATTATATTTATAATAAAAATTCTTCTATTATATAAATAAATCATTATAAATTATAAACGAATTCCATAGCGACTTTCTAAAAATTTGACTTGGACATAACTCACAATAAAATAGACGAAATATTGATGTTTCACTTCCATTATAAAAATATCGTTCAACAGATTTGAACATTTCTTATTTCACAGAAATCCGACTTAAAACGGATTCTATATATTCAATTGAAGTCCAAAACTCAATATTGTGAACTACCGCGACATTTCAGACTCGATTATAGTTATATTACAAAAATACATTCTAATGCCCTTTATTGAATAGATTCGTTATTAAAATTCGAATCTAAACTCAACCAAATCTCTTATACTATCCAATTCACACAATATTGTCAGTTCAACTTAATCCCGGTTATTTCATAATTAAATATATTATTCTATAATTATATTAATTAAATAAAAATATTATTCAATTCAAGTCAATTTCAATTACCAAACCATTATTTAAATAATTAAATAAATTATTTATTAACTGTTAAAAATACGGGACATTACACATTGTATATTGTTAATTAAAACATGTATAATTTTAAGCTAAATATTATTATCTGTCAATAACACTCACCGTTATACGTATAAGTACCAATAAGTTAAACTTTAATTGCATGTAGTATTCATGATAACATTCTCTTTTGAGAAATACTACCCAACAGAGACAAGTTTTACTTGCATGTAATATTGATGGTAACTTCCTTTAATGCAATTGAACCTTTCATGCTTTCATATACAAAACCAATCCTTTTTTCTTATTTCCGACCACATGTATTCATATATTCTTAGAATTTTCCATTGTAATCAAATACTACTACGTCATGCATTTTATGGGCAAGAGTGTAACAACCCGGAAAATCAGAACCAATTAAAAAATTTTATTTTGGCAATTTTGATGAATTTGAATATTTAAAATGAATTATTTTAAATAATAATGACAAGAAATTTATTTTGAATAGAATTAGAACATATATATTTATTTGATTCGACGTTAGAATATAAATATTTATTTCAATTATAAAGGAATTAGAAATGGCGCGGTAGTTTGAAAATTCGATTTCAAATTTCAAATGAATGTACAGGATTCAAAATAAACCGGAATTTAGCGAAACCAAAAATATTAGAATCTATTTGAAAATATCTTTCCAACGAATTCAAAAAATTGAAATTTCATAGCGGGAATAAAAAGTTATGCCCAGTTGAAATTTCAGAATAGTCACTATGGAAAATATAGGCCTTAAAAATTGAAATTTTGCAAACGACCTTCGTTTTCGACGAAACCACTTTTGTTGGATCCGGGATGCCAAATTATTGCTAGATTCCAAAATTCATAATTTTTGGGATTAATATGTGAGAGTGGTAAAAGAAAACATGTTTGATAGTTTCAGTCAATTTGGATCGAACAGAAAATGGCCATTTTTCAAATGGTCTTCAAATTTGATGTGATTATTTTGTTAGGATCGTATCGTCAATACGAAGCTATAAATATTTTTCTAGAATTTTTCGGGTCCATATATGGCCCCGGTAAATTAAAATGTGCGTTTGAATTTAAAATATAATGATTTACATTTTAAATTTAGCACAAACTGATCATGACAGCCGAATTGTGTTACGAAACATATCCCATTGCGTTCGAAATGGGGGTAATGTGCTATGGACGACAGTCGGTGGGTTCAAATTAGGGTTCAAATAAAAGGGGTACTTTTTATGGAAAAAAATTAATAATAAATAAAGAAAAAAGTCAACCCCCCTTTTTCCTATTTCCTCTCTCCTACTCCCCACCATTCAAATCATTTTAGAGAAAATAAATAACCCCCCCACCAACGATCGAAATCCTGTCGTCGCTGCCCTAACTCGCCGCCGCTGACGTCGAAGCCCTCCTTCCTCTAGGCCACCACCACGCTTGACCTCGCCCCCCTCCATATCGCAATCCCAACCCCATCGACATCCCCAAAATCGAAGCCCCCCATTTGAGGACCAGAAAACACATGCGCCTCCCTTCCCAACGCTCCCCTCCGCGACTGCCAGAGCCCCCTTCCGACTATGGCGCCGACACTTCCTCCCCCATCTAAGCGCCATGAGTTTTTCTATTATCATTTTTGTTTTCCTTTGTTTATTTTGGTGTAAGTAAATTGAAAATAAAAATCACTTTTATTATATGAAATTAAATATAAAGGTAGAATTTTTAAAAGTATGATATTAAATCAAAAGATTTGATTTTTAACATTCAAAAGATTTGATTTTCAATTTGAAAAAGATGTGATTTTTATATTGAAAGAGAAAGTATAAAGATGTGATTTTTATATTGAAAGAGAGCGATAAAAATTCGATTTTTATATATACCAAAGTGAAATAAAAATTTGATTTTTATGTTGAAAGCGAAGTTATAAAATTATATGATTTTTATATATGAAGTGCCATTATAAAATATGATTTTTAAAATAAACATCATATTAAAAATGCGATTGTTACTATGAACAGCGGGAAAATATCATAGTGGAGTTTTGGGCAAATCCGAACCGTTCAGGAATAGAGAATGGAGGAGTGCATCCCAAAGGTGAGAACTTCTCACTTTAATTTTATTTCTAGCTAAAATATATACTAGGATGCAGACGATGCTTAGCAGCACCCTACACCCGTCGTCCATAAACCATGGACGACTTGTTTGTTTGTTTGATTGTGTTGTGAAAATTTATTGTGTGATGTGGAATGGAAATAAATATTTTATGGTTAAAAATATAATTTTTAACGTGCATAAGAATAAAATAAATATTTATAAACAAATCGAATGATTTGTTTATGTACACACATTTGACTGATATTGTTTGGGACAATAAATTTTACACATCGCCCAACTACACAAATAAATCTGTATTTGCTGATTGAAACCCCAGATGGGTATTGGGATGATATTGGATATAAACTAATCCCAATATTAATGAAGTGACCCGTAACTTCCCCGTGAAGGAAAGAGTGGATACTTTGAGAATAACACACAAATGAACGCAGACGGAAGAACATTTCATTGCTATTACAACAATCCCATCAGAATACAAGAATATATAGAGTATAAATGAATAAATATACATTCGATAAATATCAATCCTAGGCGGCATGGGTACCATCTATCATGTCGCCATACTAGGCTCTACAAATAAAACCGAAATATCTCGTATTGGAAATTGGATTTCCGTCATGAGTCGAGGCAAGGGGCAAGCTCCTCTCCGCTTTCGAGACACTCTAGCAAATGTCCCAGGGCTACGCACTCTGGGCAACCCTTGGATCTTCAGGGCCGGTCCTCTCTTACGTTTGAGGATTAGTTATTCCTGAACACACGTTTCCCGGTCCTTACAGACCTAAAATCGAGGCGCCTCATCCAACAACCACATAGGTGAAAAGTATATAAATGTCAGGGCTGGTAAGTCACTGACACCACCAAAGCTAGAAAGAAACGTCGTGCTCTCCCTGCAGTCCTTATCCCGTTTTTAACTCATACCGAGGTGTGAGGCTCGCGAATTCACGCTATACACAAAGCTACCACGTAGGCCGTGCTTTGATCATCAACCACAAGACTTTGCTTTTCAACAGAAGCCTTGATCCATGCAACTCAGCATGCCACACAGGCAATTCATGCCATGCGATTGATATCTATCGATATATAACCTCTAAGCTTGTACGTCTCAGAGAAGGGCGTTAAGCAAGAGAATAAATTCTCCGCCGCCAAACAGATATATATTTAAGAGAAATCAATCAACACAGAATAAAATCCAATGTCAGACACACAATCCATTTACAAGTTCGTTCTGGGTCTGAACGAAACCGGAGGCACTTTCCTCGCATATCCATTGATCTCCAAGTACGTCTGGACGACCACCAACTATTTCCATCCTCTTGGGTGTACAGCCCAATCAGGATCATCAGTAATTATCCAAACGATGTGAAGACTTCCGGTCTTCGACCACCGTCATCATCTTCGACTTCTCGTCGAATCGGTTATTCAGAATGGGTATAAACCCGGCCTTTCCGAACAACCCGCGTATATTAAAAACAAATGTTACACAAACACAACATACGCCTCATTCCAATTCAGCAGCCACTAACCATAACTCAGTAAGAGAGCAATTTTCCAATTATTAACCCCGAAGGCCGAAACCAACATCTGATCAATATTCAGGAAACCATTCTTCTTAACTAACCTACCGCTAGTTTCTAAATTTCATCTTCTTAGGGAAAGGTTCCCATTAATTTTATCCACGATAAATTCTTTAAATTTATCCTTTAATCTTCCTTTGGATGTCATTTCAAACCAAATTATGGTTTTCCAAACTAGTCGAGATTAGCGAACCACACCGAAGTAATTATTTATTTTATTTCCCAATCCCAACCTATTCATCCCATGAAGCAAAACTGGTAATACTCCATATTTAATACCACAGTGTTGTCGGTAAAATTAATTACCATTTCACGTTCAAATCTAATTAAAGATTTAACTATCGTTTTGGAGCAAAACTGGTGATACTCCATTCTCGCTCATTTTCTAAATTTGATAATTTAAATTATCAATTCGCATTTCAATCTAATTGCAGATTCATTAAAACTCCTTTTACTGGGTTAAAGAACTAATGTCTTTTAAAACATAGTTCACGACAAGTCCAAATCACATTCTATTGATTATCGGGTTAAAGAACAAGTGTCATGTAAAACACCCTTCACGATAAACCCACAAATCAATTCTATTTACAACCCATTTCAAATCCAATTTATTTATTTAAAAATAAATGGGTTTTAATTTTAGTTCAAAACTAGTTCATTTCGATAAAAATCTATTTTTATCTTTTCAAATATGGAGTTTTTCATCCCAATTTTTCCCAAATCATTTCTTATGATTTTACACAAATTATTGATATTTTTAATAATTTTATCAAGGCCCGTACAGTCGATTTCCATCAACGGTCATCGAACTGCACTTACAGCGACCTTTTCTGAATTTGATTTGGATGTATCTCTAAATCCAACCGTTAGATTTCTAATTTCTAATATTCGTTAGAAAGCTCTTTTCGATACGAACCCAACGGTTCCGGTTTTAGGAGAATCCGACGGTCGGATCTCCCGTAATGTCCGTTCCAAGTCAATGGTCGAAATTCGCGAACTGCCGCGGCGCGGCGCGTTCAATCCAGGCCATTATATTATATATATAATATATATTTCATCGATTTCTATTTAAAACGAATTTTATAAATCATTTTTAATTCGTTTCAAAAACAATTTCAACTTCCATTTTAATTCAAATCAAAATTGAATTTTTCCTTATAAATTCGTTTTAACATTCATTTCTATTCAATTCAAATTTCAATTCAATTTGAATTCATTTCAATTCGTTTTCAATTCAATTCGAATTCGTTTTATATTCAATTCATTTCAAATTTGTTTTCTATTCAAATCAAATTCAATTCATTTTCTATTCAATTCAAATCAAATTCGTTTTCTAATCGATTCAATTCAAATTGGTTTTCTATTCGATTCAATTCAAAGTGGTTTTCTATTCGATTCAATTCAAATTGGTTTTCTATTCGATTCAATTCAAACTGGTTTTCTATTCGATTCAATTCAAACTGGTTTTCTATTCGATTCAATTCAAATTGGTTTTCTATTCGATTCAATTCAAATTGGTTTTCTATTCGATTCAATTCAAATTGGTTTTCTATTCGATTCAATCCAAACTGGTTTTCTATTCGATTCAATCCAAATTGGTTTTCTATTCGATTCAATTCAAATTGGTTTTCTATTCGATTCAATTCAAATTGGTTTTCTATTCGATTCAATTCAAATTGGTTTTCTATTCGATTCAATTCAAATTCAAAAACGAATATAATCGATATAAATATCGTTCGCGTCAAAATAGCGCATCTCTAATCAATACGGCTTTATATATTTCAATAATTCTGTTATTCTATTCAACAAATGAATATTTATCCTATTCAATACGTGAATCTATATTTTTGTCGACACATGACTAATCTCAACGAATGAGTACTGTCCACGTGTGACTATTTTTGTCATTCAATATATTTTATAAAAATTATGGTATCTATCGCTTGATTTAAAATTAGACTCCAACCGTAAATTAGTAAGAGAACGATTCCCTGAATATTAACCCCGAAGGCCGAAACCAACATCCAGGAGACCACTCATCTTATCTATTTTCCAGTTAGTTTCTAATCTTCTATATGATAAAGATGTAAATTTTATTGTTAAAATATTTCGTTCAACACATGACTAATCTCAACAGATGAGTACTGTCAACACATGAACCTTTATTTTATAATATTCTTTATTTTCCCGATTGGAATGAGGCCCAATCAATTACCATATAACGTTAATTATATGGATTCCATAAACACATGTATATAATAGCAACGATAAATAATCAACCATCATCCAAAGTGCACTACACTGTATAAGCATCAAATATAGATATCTAACGCTTATAACAGCCTGTCGATCCATCGATCGACATACAACTAATTATTGGGATTAGTGTATGCCGTATTTTATCCCAATACCCGTGTGGGGTTTCAAACAATCAAACACATATTTTATTTGGGCAGTTTGGCGATGTGTAAAATTTATCGACCCAATCAATATCAGTCAAATCAGTGTATATGATTTCAAATTTGTTTTCTATTCAAATCAAATTCAATTCATTTTCTATTCAATTCAAATCAAAATCGTTTTCTATTCGATTCAATTCAAATTGGTTTTCTATTCGATTCAATTCAAATTGGTTTTCTATTCGATTCAATTCAAATTGGTTTTCTATTCGATTCAATTCAAATTGGTTTTCTATTCGATTCAATTCAAATTGGTTTTCTATTCGATTCAATTCAAATTGGTTTTCTATTCGATTCAATTCAAATTGGTTTTCTATTCGATTCAATTCAAATTGGTTTTCTATTCGATTCAATCCAAATTGGTTTTCTATTCGATTCAATCCAAATTGGTTTTCTATTCGATTCAATTCAAATTGGTTTTCTATTCGATTCAATTCAAATTGGTTTTCTATTCGATTCAATTCAAATTGGTTTTCTATTCGATTCAATTCAAATTGGTTTTCTATTCGATTCAATTCAAATTCAAAAACGAATATAATCGATATAAATATCGATCGCGTCAAAATAGCGCATCTCTAATCAATACGGCTTTATATATTTCAATAATTTTGTTATTCTATTCAACAAATGAATATTTATCCTATTCAATACGTGAATCTATATTTTTGTCGACACATGACTAATCTCAACGAATGAGTACTGTCCACGTGTGACTATTTTTGTCATTCAATATATTTTATAAAAATTATGGTATCTATCGCTTGATTTAAAATCAGACTCCAACCGTAAATTAGGAAGAGAACGATTCCCTGAATATTAACCCCGAAGGCCGAAACCAACATCAGACCAACATCCAGGAGACCACTCATCTTATCTATTTTCCAGTTAGTTTCTATTTTTCTATATGATAAAGATGTAAATTTTGTTGTTAAAATATTTCGTTCAACACATGACTAATCTCAACAGATGAGTACTGTCAACACATGAACCTTTATTTTATAATATTCTTTATTTTCCCGATTGGAATGAGGCCCAATCAATTACCATATAACGTTAATTATATGGATTCCATAAACACATGTATATAATAGCAACGATAAATAATCAACCATCATCCAAAGTGCACTACACTGTATAAGCATCAAATATAGATATCTAACGCTTATAACAGCCTGTCGATCCATCGATCGACATACAACTAATTATTGGGATTAGTGTATGCCGTATTTTATCCCAATACCCGTGTGGGGTTTCAAACAATCAAACACAGATTTTATTTGTGTAGTTTGGCGATGTGTAAAATTTATCGACCCAATCAATATCAGTCAAATCAGTGTATATAAACAAATCAGCCGATTTGTTTATAAATATTTATTTATTCACTTTCACGTTAAAAATTATATTTTTAACGATAAAATATTTTTAACTATATAAATATTTTATTTCCTTTCAACACATGAATATATTTCATTATCCATTTCACATCAATTTCACAAACAAATTTCACAACACAACAATCAAACAAACAAGCCATCCATGGTCTGTGGATGACGGGTGTCGGGTGCTACTAAACACCGTCTGCATCCTAGTATATATATATAATATAACTAGAAAAAGGAATTTTAAAAGGTGAGAAGTTCTCACCGATAGCTAATCCAATACCACGACTCTTCTTATGTAGAACATCTTCACCGTGCTCGCCTTTCTTCATTTTCGTTGCCCGTAGCCACTACATATATAAAAATCATATTTTTATATTGTTGCTATGTATATAAAAATTCTATTTTTACAACGCTACTATATAGATAAAAATTCTATTTTTACACCGTAGCTATATAGATAAAAATTCTATTTTACAACGCTACTATATAGATAAAAATTCTATTTTTACACCGTTGCTATATAGATAAAAATTCTATTTTTACAACGCTACTATATAGATAAAAATTCTATTTTTACACCGTAGCTATATAGATAAAAATTCTATTTTTACAACGGTATTCATATAATAAAGATTATATTTTTATATCGCTATTCTCTATATAAAAATTTCACCTTTTCTATTGTAAAGATTTTGCCTTTTCTATTTTAAAAATCTAATCTTTTCTATTTTAAAAATCTAATTTTTTTCAAAAATCTGTTCTTTTACTTATATATATATATATATATATCATAAATCTATGCTAAGTTCAGAAAAGAAAAGAATCAAAATAAAATAAAATGAAAGCTTACAGCGTCGATTGGAGGAAGGAGGGGGGTTCAGGCGTCGGTGGCGTGGGTGACTGGCGCGGCGGAGGGCGTGGGTCCAGGGAGCAGCGGCAGGCGGTGGAAAGGTTTGGTTGTGGGATTGAAGCATTCGGTTTTAGGGGTAGAAGGAGGGAGAGGGCGCGAGGAGGTCGAGCAGAGGGAGGTGGGGTTTTGGGTGGCGCGGCTTCATCAGAGAAAGGGGGCGGAGCGAGGAAGAACGTAGCCGGGAAGGAGGAGAACTAGTGGAGGGGAGAGCGGGGCCAGGGGAGGAGCTGCTCCGCCTGAGCGTCGGCGGCGCAGGGGCGACGCGCCCTCCTGGAGGCGCGGCTCCGATGGCTAGGGCACAGCCCTTTTTTTATGTCGAATTGAAGAAAATAAACGAGGGGGGGCAGAGGGAATTAAGGGGAGGAGAGGAAGAGTTTTTATTTTATTTTATTTTAATTATTTAATTTCAAAAAGGTTGACTTTTACATACGACCTCTAAACGAGGCCCACCGCCTGTCGTCCATAGCGTATTACCCTCATTCCGAACATAATGGGATATGTATCGTAAGCTGATTCGATCATTTCGATCAGTTTCCGTTAAAATCAACATATATCTCTATATATTGAATTTGAACGCGCATTTCAATTTACCGGGGTCACGTACTAACTCGAAAAATTCCAGAAAAATATTTTCTAGCTTCGTATTGACGATACGGTCCTAACAAAACTTGTTTCGTCGAATTCTGAGACAATTGGAAAAATGGCCATTTTTCAGTCGATTAAAATCAACTGAAACTGGTCAAACGCGTTTTCCTTTGCCACGCTCACATATTGATTCGAAAAATCATGAAATTTGAAACCTAGCAATAATTTGACATCACGGACCCAACAAAAGTGGTTTCGTCGAAATCCGAGGTCGTTTGCAAACTGTCTATTTTTAAGGGCCTGAATTCCATAGCGACTATTCAGAATTTTCAACTGGACATATCTTTTGATTCCCGCTATGAAATCTTGGATTCGTTGGAAAGATATTATCAATTAGATCCTAATGTTTTTGGTTTCACTAAAATCCGGATTGTTTTGCACCCGGTACATTCAATTGAAGTTTGAAATCGAATTATCGAACTACAGGGCCATTTTCAATTCTATTTATAATTATATATAATTATTTATATTCTAACGACGACGTATATAATATATACGTTCTAATCTATTCAAAATAAATTTCTCGTCGATATTATTTAAAATAATTCATTTTAAATATTCAAAATTCGCTAAAATTGCAAAAATAAAAATTTTAAACTGGCCCAGATTTTCGGGTTGTTACAATTTAGTTGTATGTCAATCGATTGGTTGACAGACTGTTATAAGCATTAAATATTTATATTTGATGCTTTTGCAGTGTAGAATGCACTTTGGATGATGGTTGACTGTGTTTGATTGTTGTTGCGTACATGTGTGTATGAAATCCATATAAATCAAAATATATGGTAATTGACTGTGTCTGATTCCAGTTCAGAAAGAATAAATATTTTAAAATAATGAGTATTTTAAAATAATATTCAGTAAAAGAATCAAAATATGATTTTGATGTCCGATTTGGGATGGACACGAATTTACTTAAATATATAAAGCCATGTTGATTAGATTAATGCCTTTTTGACGTGAATGATATTTATATCGATTTTATTCATTTTTATAATGAATATCGAAAAGGAATTGATTTCAAAATCTAATGTTTTAAAAATACTATCATTTATATATCGATGATATGGCATATTCAATTTTGATTTGAAATTAAATATGAAGTTGAAGTCATTTTGAAAACGAATTTAAAACGATTTATAAAATACGTTTTAAATGGAAATCGATGAAATATATATAATATTATATATATATAATGGCCTGAATAGAACGCCTCGCGCCACGGTATTTCGCGAATTTCGACCGTTGACTTCGACCGGACATTACTGGAGATCCAACAGTCGAATTCTCCTAAAACTAGAACCGTTGGGTTCGTATCGAAAACAGCTTTCCAACGAATATTAGAGATTTGAAAGCTAATGGTTGGATTTGGAATTATGTCCAAAACAAATTTGGAAAAGGTCGTTGTAAGTGCAGTTCGACGACCGTTTATGGAAATCAACTGTACGGGCCTTGATAAAATTATTATAAATATCAATAATTTGTGTAAAATCATAATAAATGATTTGGAAAGAATTAGGATGAAAAATTCCATATTTGAAAAGATAAAAATATATTTTTATCGAAATGAACTAGTTATGAACTAGAATTATAAATCCAATATTTTTAAAATAATTAAATTGGATTTGAAATGGTTTTAAAAATAACCAGAATTTCCAATATATGAATTGGAATGGATTTGAATTGAAATTATCTTCGGAATAGTTCGATACTGGATTCCGTGATTATATGGATATTGTGGAGAAGTTTGGAATATATATATATATATATATATATATCTCGTTGTTCCAATACGAAATTTGTTGATTTCAGATTTGATATTGAATATAAGCCGATATATTTTCTATTTAGAGCCTTGTGTTTAATATCAAATAGGATTTGGGTTTGTCATGAATGGTGTCTTCAATAACACTGTTCTTAAACCCGGTTGAGAAAAGATTAAATCTTTTTATTTAGATTTAATGAAGTATACCAATTAATTAATATTTAATTGGAAGTGAATTGGAATTGATTTTTTGGGTTTATTGTGAATGGTGTTTTAAATAACACTTGTACTTTAACCCGATTAAAAATGGAATGTGAATTAGGTTTGTTGTGAACTTTGTTTTTAACGACATTTGTTGTTTAACCCGGTTTACAGTGAAATGTGATTTGGAATTTATAAATCTTTTTATTAAGATTTAACGGGAATTTTCCAAAGTAAAGTTTTCCAATTTAATATATATTAAATTGGAATTAAATGGACTTCGATTTGATAATAATCGAAGTGAACTTATGTGGAGGAAGACGGTTAATACATATGGAATTTAAAAGGCTTTGTCGTTATTCCATTTATATTATTAATCGGATACGGAAATTGAAATCGATCATATATTGATGTGTTTTTCCGTGAAGATTCCATAATTAATGGAATGTGATTTAGGTTTATCGTGAACTGTGTTTTAAAGGACATTAGTTCTTTAACCCAGTTAAAGGCAGGATTACATGTCTGTCATTGTATTTTGAACTGTATGGTTGATCTCTGCTAAATATATATCTGTTTGTTGGCGGAGAATTTATTCTCTTGTTTAACACCCTTATCAGAGACGTACGAGCTTAAAGGTTATATATCAGCAGAAATCAATAGTACGGTGTATATTGTCGATGCAATATGTTTGTGTTTCCAAAGTTAAATAATCATTAATATTGATTTTTGGGAACATTAAAACTAAGTGGAGTTTTAATGAATCTTTAATTAGATTGAAATGTGAATTGAGAATTTAAACTATAAATGTGGGAAATGATTGAGAGTGGAGTGTCACTAGTTTTGCTTCAAGCGATAGTTAAATCTTTAATTAGATTTGAACGGGAAATGGTAATTAAACTTACCAATAACACTGTGGTGTTAGTTATGGGGCAATACCAGTTTTACTCCATGGGGTGAATAGGTTGGGATTGGGAAATTAAACAAATGATTACTTCGATAAGGTGCGCTAATCCCAATTAGTTTGGAAAACCTTAATATGGTTTGAATTGATAACCAAAGGAAGATTAAAGAATAAATTTTAAAGAATTTATCTTTGATAAAATTAATGGGAACAAATCCCTAAAGATGTGAATATTTAAATAAAAGAATATTCAAAATTGGAATGAGGCGTATGTTGTGTTTTACAGCACTTGTTTATTATATACGCCAGTTATTCGGAAATGCGGGGTTTATACCCATTCTGAATAACTAATTCGACGATAAGTCGACGATGAAGACGGTGGTTGGAGACAGGCGGTCTTCACATCGTCTGGATGATTACTGATGTCTTGATTGGGCTGTACACCCAAGACAAGGTAATAAGTGGTGATCGTCCAGACGTACTTGGAGATCGATGGATATGCAAGGGCCTCTTCCCTGTATTGAACATATGGGACGAGGAATAAGGTGCCTCGGATTTCGTTCAGACCCAGAACAAACTTGTAAATGGATTATGTGTATGACATTGGATTTTATTCTATGTTGATTGATTTCTATTAAATATATAACTGTTTGGCGGCGGAGAATTTATTCTCTTGCTTAATGCCCTTCTCTGAGACGTACGAGCTCAGAGGTTATATATCGATAGATATCAGTCGCATGGCATGAATTGCCGGTGTGGCATGCTGAGATGAAGTGATCAAGGCTTTTGTTGAAAAGCAGAGTCTTGTGGTTGATGATCAAAGCACAGCCTTAAATGCCATCGCTTTGCGTATAGCATTAATTCGCGAGCCTCACACCTCGGTATGAGTCAAAAACGGGATAAGGGAACAGAGTGAGTGCATGACGTTTCTTTCTAGGTATGGATGGTGTCAGGGTTTTGCACGCCCTGACATTGTTATATTTTTAACTATATGGTTGTTGGATTGTGAGGCGCCTTGGATATATCAGTCTCTTCGGAGCCGATGGATAGGTCCTATAAGACCAGGAAACGTGTGTTCAGGAATAATCAATCCACTAACGAAAGTGTGGACCGGCACTGCAGGATCTAGGGTTGCCCAGAGTGTGTAGTCCTAAGGCATTTGCTAGAGTGTCTCGAAACGGAAAGGAGTACATCCCTTTCCTAAACTCATGATGGAATCCAAATTTCCAATACGAAATTATGGATTTGATTGTAACTTATATATGGCGACATAGTAGATGGTATCTATGCTATGTAGGATTGATATTTATGATTGAATTTGCTTTTGAAACATGTATGCACTAGTAATAATATTAAATACTTTTGTTTTATTCATATCAAGCATTATTTGGCTATTATAAGGTAAAACTTGATGGGACCTGGGTCTTATAATAGCTTCATTTTTCCAAAAAGCATTGCGTTGTTCATTCTATGCACTAGTATTCTTGGGTGGAAACCCGTTCCGTGTTGTACGGCGTGGTCCCTTGATTTACTCTCTTTTAAAGTAAAGTTTTAAATAACTGTTTTAGTTTTCACACCTGTCACATGACTGACCTGGAGTTTATTGTTTTATCCTAAACTCTGGGTGCCCCTATTTTCCACACGGGCAACTTGTAGTTTTGGTTTTGCAGATTTATATTCACATGATCATGGTTTACAGCTAGAACGATATTTGGAAAGCTCTGTATCCGTGTATCTCTTTCAGTTGTGTTTGTATTATTTTCCACTGCAGTAATGTATTTAAATCTCTGATATTTATCGAATGTATAATATTTATTTATACTCTATTATATTCTTGTATTCTGATGGAACTGTTGTAATAAACAATGAAATGTTCTTATGTTTGTGTTCTGATTTGTCGTGTTCTCAAAGCAATCCGTTCTTTCCTTCGCGGGGAAGTTCGGGTTGTTATATTTGGTATCAAAGCTTTGGTTTACAGAGCTCGAGAACAAGACACATTAGAACCATATGAAAGAATTCATCAGAGATTGGATTAGTAATATCCAATGAGATTTACTTGTAAGAGATAGGATCAGTAGTATCCTAGAACGAGTCGAAAGAGAGTTATTTTTAAAACAAAAATGAAAATAAAGTTTGTTTTGAAAATTTAAATCGTATTATATGTATTTGAATATTTATTTTATATTGAATTTGGGCAATCTAGTATATGAAGATTTTGCATATACGCCTAGCTAGCATGTATACGAAGTCCCAAATATACTGGATAGATATAGAATTACACTCTAGTTGCTGGGAGATGATTCTGATGATAGTCTAGACATCATCAGCATTTATGTTCGAGTTTCGAAAGTGGGATGTCTACATATTTCCAATTGACTGGTGTGAGAACCAAAACTAGATAGGGTTTATTGTTGTGAATTGGCATCAAAAACATGATTTTCTGTATATATATCAAAATTATGAATTTGAAACGTTAATTAACTAATTGATTGATGGTTGTGTTGTATGATTATTTGTTATCTAATAAATCCATTATGTGAAAGAACAGTACATATAACCAAATGGTATCAAATATTGAACTGAATTGAAAATTGTTTGAGATTGCATGCATATACATGTATATACATTGAACAGGTCACAGAAAGGATGCTAGAGAAGAGGAATAAAATTGTATGCTTGACAAATAGGTACATGTTTACAAATTTATCGGGTTTGCATGATTTTATGAGCCAATTGGCTTTTTCTTTTTGAGATGAGAGGGCCTGTGTGGCGGTTTGGGGATTTTCCTGATGGTCCTGTATAAAAGAGGTTATGGCGAAATTTTTAGAAAATTTAGGGTGTTAGCCAAATTTTTGAAGAATTGGAAAATTCTTAGAAACTGAAAAGTTGAAGAATGAAAGCCGAACTGAAAGTTGAGTTGGTTTGTAAAACAACTTTCTGCTCCGTTCCTTTTCGAGGACGAAAAGATTTTAAGTGGGGGAGATTGTAACAACCCGAAAAATAGAACCAATTTAAAAAATTTATTTTGCCAATTTTGATGAATTTTGAATATTTAAAATGAATTATTTTAAATAATAACGACAAGAAATTAATTTTAAATAGAATTAGAACGTATATATTTATTTGAATCGACGTTAGAATATAAATATTTATTTTAATTACAAAAGGAATTAGAAATGGCGCGGTAGTTTGAAAATTCGATTTCAAATTTCAAATGAATATACAGGATTCAAAATAAACCAGATTTTAGCAAAACCAAAAATATTAGAATCTATTTGAAAATATCTTTCCAACGAATGCGAAAAATTGAAATTTCATAGCGAGAATAAAAAGTTAAGCCCAGTTGAAATTTCAGAATGGAAAATATAGCCCTTAAAAATGTAAATTTTGCAAACGACCTCCGTTTTCGACAAAACCACTTTTGTTGGATTCGGGATGTCAAATTATTGCTAGATTCCAAAATTCATAATTTTTGGGATTAATATGTGAGCGTGGCAAAAGAAAATATGTTTTGATAGTTTTAGTCAATTTGGATCGACCAGAAAATGGCCGTTTTTCAAGCAGTCTTCAAATTTGACGAAATTAGTTTTGTTAGGACCATATCGTCAATACGAAGCTAGAAATAATTATTTTGGAATTTTTCGGGTCCGTATGTGGCCCCAGTAAATTAAAATGTGCGTTTGAATATAACATATAATGATTTATATTTTAAATTTAGCAGAAACTGATCGTGACAACCGAATTGGGTTACGAAACATATCCCATTACGTTCGGAATGGGGGCTATTTCCTATGGACGACAGTCGGTGGGTTCGATTTGGGGTTCAAATAAAAGGGGTACTTTTTATGGAAAATATTAATAATAAATAAAAAAAAAGTCAACCCTCTTTTTTCCTATTTCCTCTCTCCTACCACACACCGTTCAAATCATTTCAGAGAAAATAAATAACCCCCCCCCCCAAATGATCGAAGTCCTGTCGCCGCTGCCCTACCTCGCTGCCGCTGACGTCGAAGCCCCCTTCCTCCAGGCCACCGCGCCGCCTGGCCTTGCCCCCCTCTATATCGCGAGCCCAACCCCGTCGACATCCCCAAAATCGAATCCCCCCATTCGAGGAAAAGGAAACCCGCGCGCCTCCCTTCCCATCGCGCCCCTCCATGACTGCTAGAGCCCCCCCTTCCGACGATGGTGCCGACACTTCCTCCCCCGTCTAAGCGCCGTGAGTTTTTCTATTATCATTTTTGTTTTCCTTTGTTTATTTTGGTGTAAGTAAATTAAAAGTAAAAATCAGTTTTATTATATGAAATTAAATATAAAGGTAGAATTATTAAAAGTATGATATTAAATCAAAAGATTTGATTTTTAACATTCAAAAGATTTGACTTTCAATTTGAAAAAGATGAGATTTTTATATTGAAAGAGAAAGTATAAAGATGTGATTTTTATATTGAAAGAGAGCGATAAAAAATAGATTTTTATATATAAGAAAGTGAAATAAAAATTTGATTTTTATGTTGAAAGCGAAGTTATAAAAATATATGATTTTTATATATGAAGTGCCATTAAAAAATATGATTTTTAAAATAAACATCATATTAAAAATGCGATTTTTACTATGAAGAGCGGGAAAAGATCGCTGTGGAATTTTGGGCAAATCCGGACCGTTCATGAATAGAGAATGGAGGAGTGAATCCCAAAGGTTAGAACTTCTCACTTTAATTTTATTTCTAGCCAAAATATATAATAGGATGCAGACGATGCTTAGCAGCACTCGATACCCGTCGTCCACAAACCATGGACGACTTGTTTGTTTGTTTGATTGTGTTATGAAAATTGATTGTGTGATGTGGAATGGAAATAATATTTTATAGTTAAAAATATAACTTTTAACATGTATATGAATAAAATAAATATTTATAAACAAATTGAACGATTTGTTTATATATACACATTTGACTGATATTAATTGAGAAATTTTACACATTGCCCAACTGCACAAATAAATCTGTATTTGTTGATTGAAACCCCACACGGGTATTGGGATGATATTGGACATACACTAATCCCAATATTTAGTTGTATGTCAATCAATTGGTTGACAGACTGTTATAAGCGCTAAATATTTATATTTGATGCTTGTGCAGTGTAGAATGAACTTTGGATGATGGTTGGCTGTGTTTGATTGTTGTTGTGTACATGTGTGTATGAAATCCATATAAATCAAATTATATGTTAATTGACTGTGTCTGATTCCAGTTAAGAAAGAATAAATATTTTAAAATAAC
Organism: Allium sativum; assembly: GCA_030737875.1. Lineage (NCBI taxonomy): Eukaryota > Viridiplantae > Streptophyta > Magnoliopsida > Asparagales > Amaryllidaceae > Allium > Allium sativum. Next base: position 162,757,010 of record CM060925.1, read on the forward strand.
AAATATTTTAAAATAATATTTAGTAAAAGAATCAGAATATGATTTTGATGTCCGATTTGGGATGGACACGAATATATTTAAATATATAAAGCCATGTTGATTAGATTAACGACCTTTTGACGTGAGCGATATTTATATCGATTTTATTCATATTTATATTGAATATCGAATAGGAATTGATTTCAAAATCTAATGTTTTAAAAATACTATCATTTATATATAGATGATATGGAATATTCAATTTTGATTTGAAATTGAATATGAAGCTGAAATCGTTTTGAAAATGAATTTAAAACGATTTATAAAATACGTTTTAAATGAAAATCGAAGAAATATATATAATATATTATATATATATAATGGCCTGAATAAAATGCGCCGCACCGCGACAGTTCGCGAATTTTGACCATTGACTTCGAACGGACATTACGGGAGATCCAACCGTCGGATTCTCCTAAAACCGGAACCGTTGGGTTCGTACCAAAAAGAGCTTTCCAATGAATATTAGAGATTTGAAATCTAATGCTTGGATTTGGAATTATGTCCAAATCATATTTGGAAAAGGTCGTTGTAAGTGCAGTTCGGCGACCGTTTGTGGAAATCGACTGTACGAGCCTTGATAAAATTATTATAAATATCAATATTTTGTGTAAAATCATAATAAATGATTTGGAAAGAATTGGGATGATAAATTCCATATTTGAAAAGATAAAAATATATTTTTATCGAAATTAACTAGTTATGAACTAGAATTATAAATCTAATATTTTTAAAACAATTAAATTGGATTTGAAATGGTTTTAAAAATAACCATAATTTCCAATATATGAATTGGAATGGATTTGAATCGAAATTATCTTCGTAATATTTCTATATTGGATTCCGTTATTATACGGATATTGTGGAGGAATTTGGAAGATATATATATATATATCGTTATTCCAATACGATATTTATTGATTTCAGAATTTGATATTGAATATAAGCCAATATATTTTCTATTCAGAGCCTTGCATTTAATATCAAATGGGATTTGGGTTTGTCGTGAATGGTGTCTTCATTAACACTGTTCTTAAACTCAGTTGAGAAAAGATTAAATCTTTTTATTTAGATTTAACGAAGTATACCAATTAATTAATATTTAATTGGAAGTGAATTGGAATTGATTTTTTGGGTTTATCGTGAACGGTGTTTTAAATAACACTAGTTCTTTAACCCGATTAAAAATGGAATGTGAATTGGGTTTGTTATGAACTGTGTTTTTAACGACATTCGTTCTTCAGCCCGATTTACAGTGAAATGTGATTTGGAATTTATAAATCTTTTTATTAAGATTTAACGGAAATTTTCCAAAGTAAAGTTTTCCAATTTAATATATATTAAATTGGAATTGAATGGAGTTCGGTTTGATAATAATCGAAGTGAACTTCTGTGGAGGAAGACTGTTAATACATATGGAATTTAAAAGGCTTTGCCGTTATTTCATTTATATTACTAGTCGGGTATGGAAATTGATATCGATTATATATTGATGTATTTTTCCGTGAAGATTCCATAATTAATGGAATGTGATTTGGGTTTATCGTGAACTGTGTTTTAAAGGACATTAGTTCTTTAACCCAGTTAAAGGCAGGATTACGTGTCTGTCATTGTAGGTTGATCTCTGCTAAATATATATTTGTTTGGTGGAGGAGAATTTATTCTCTTTCTTAACACCCTTGTCTGAGACGTACGAGCTTAGAGGTTATATATCGACAGAAATCAATAGGACGGTGTAGATTGTCAATGCGATATGTTTGTGTTTCCAAAGTTAAATAATCATTAATATTGACTAGTGCGTACCCGTGCTACGCACACGGGCTTGGCGTCACTACAATCTGAAAGAATGGTCATAAACTGACACAGATATAGAAAATAACTATTTTTCTAACCCATTGATAAGTATCATTCCATAGTCCAAAATTTATGATTGAAGAAATGAAAATATTATAGAATTTATAGGACAATATTAAGTGTAAACTGATAGACTAAGGCATGAAATCTTGCATTTGTTATGTAACAGACTATCGAGAGCTACCAACTACAATGTCCACTCATCTCAAACAATTGTAACTGTTATAATATGTATAATGAGCACATGTCAGCATCATAGTATCAAACTCACAGTTATCATATAAAAATAGAATAATCTATTATGGAAACATGTGCTGATAATAAAATTTCGAACTCCTCATTTGTAACAACATGACCATCTACTCTAGTTTCATAAACAGGGCATCACCATTAAACAGTGTTCCAAAACATGGTTTATGTTGTATCCCAGAGGATGCTATAAACCTGCAAGAAAATTGATTATGTGCGGAAAAAGGGAAGATTAGTAACAATATGTCCCTTCAGGAAAAACTAATTCCAAGAAAGAGGCAAGGACAATATTAGCTATAATACAATAACACAAACAATGGAACGTTGTAATTAGTATATGTGCACTTTATAAACAACAACTGTTTAACTAAAACAATCCCACTTTGTTCAGTTTCATCCCAATTTGGAATGAAAACATGACTGGTTTAGTTTTCAAAATGAGTTGCACTATTGAACTGTAACCTTTTCCTGCCATATAAACCATAAAACCAAACAGTAGTGGTCTTATATGCATAAGAATTATGGTCCAAAAATAAATGCACTTCCGTAAATCATAATGAAACAATGAATTCACGGCACATAAATACATTCTTACTTAGTATATTAGAGTCTATATATGCTGAAATAATTAATAAAAAGCTGAAAATAAACCTTACAGCTGATTTGTTGCAGTCATAGATTTATGTTAACAGTGAGTGTAACGACCCGGAAAATCTGAACCAATTTAATTTTTTTTAAATTGGCTAAAATAGTGGATTTTAAATATTTAAAATAAATATTTTAAATAATAGCAATGAAAAGTGAGTTTGAATCGACGTTTGAAAACGAATACAATTAATTCTAATTATAAATATGGCCTGAAATGGCGCGGTAGTTACAAAATTTGAATTCAAACTTTGACTGACTGTACCGGGTGCAAAACAAAACGGATTTGAGTGAAACCAAAAATATTTAAATCTGTTAGTGAATACCTTTCTAACGAATCTGAAAAATCGAAGTTTCATAGCAGAAATCAAAAGTTATGGCTAAATGAATTTTCAGAAAGGTCGCTATGGAATTTATATAGCCCGTGAAACTGGCCATTTTGCATACGACCTCGGAATTCGACGAAACCACTTTTGTTGGATCCGGGATGTGAAGTTATTGCTAGGTTTCAAATTTCATAATTTTTGAAGCTAGCATGTGAACGTGGCAAAGGAAAACGTGTTTTGGTCAATTATAGTTAAATGGGATCGACCAGAAATGGGCCTTTTTGCAAACGGTCTCAGAATTCGATGAAACTAGTTTTGTTGGGGCCGTATCGTCAAAACATAGCCAGATTTAATTTTCTGGAATTTTTCGAATCAGTTTGTGGCCCTGGCAAATTGAAATGTACGTTCGAATCAAATATTGGATGTTTTATATTTTAATTTGAAGGAAAACTGACTGAAACAGTCGAATAGGCCTACGAAACATATCCCATTGTGTTCAGAATGGGGGTAAAACGCTACGGACGACAGTCGTTGTGTTTGGATTGGAGTTCGTGTGGGAAAGGGGGTATTTATGAAATATAAAACCACCGGCCAATCATATTTTTTATAAAAAAAACAGAAAAACCCTTTCTCTCTCCCCGATTCGATGACGGCGGCTCATCCTTCCTTCTCTCCTTGTTTTCTCCTAATCCACTCAATAGAATTCAACGCCCCAGTTAAGGTTTTTGAAGAGCAAGGCCTCCTCTACAAATCCATGTCGGTTTGGGATATTATCGTCGCACCTTTCGCCTGAACGACCGCCAGGAAGTCACGCACTTCGGAGCTCCGCCACGCCCAGGTGATACGATCGAAGTGGGGCCCTTGACCATCGTTGGGTGCGGTTTTCCAGGCTCTAGGCCGTGGTGCAGGCGGATTTCAACAACGAGCAACGAATTTGCCGAAAAATTTAAACCTAGTTTCGAACCAATTTTGAAAGGTACGGGTTTGAATTTCTGAAGTGATTTCAACACTATAAAACCGTCGCAAAGTTCGTTCATCGTTTAAAAATCATATCTTTTTCATACATTAACGAAATTCGATGAAACAGGAAACACCGAGACCGTGAGGACGTCTTCTACATTCTAGAAGAGACCGGATATTTTTCTGAGCCTTCTGCTATTTTTGGTGGAGTGGAACCCAATGTGAGATTTCTAATTTATAAACGATATGGAAAATGACGATGTATAAATTATATGGTCGATGTATGACTTGTATAAGCGTTGTACACCTCATGTATAAGCGTTGTATAGGTTGTACGTTCGATGTATAAGTTATATGTGCATTGTAAAAATTATGTATGTGTTGAAATAGAAGTGAAATGCTTATATAATATATATATATATATATATATATATATATATATATATATATACGCCCCTCGTCCAAAAACCATGGACGATATTTATTGATTGTGATTGGTGTGAAAATTGGTTGATAGCGAATGGTTGATTATAATTGTTTGAGGTTAAAATTGATTGAATGTGGTTGAAAAATACCCGTTTGTGGTTGAGAATTATTTGGTTGAAACCCACATAGGATTAGTTTGTGGAAATGGAAAATATATACATGCCGCCTGCGTGCGAACTAGATGAATGATTCCCCATTGTCAAAAGCTGCGAGGCTTTAAGGTAGAGCGAGGAGCCGTACTAGGGACGACCCCGGTTTTAACTACCCTGCCGTTATGCTGCCGAAATTTTGAATAATATTCATGTGTTAGAATTATTTTCATGTGTTGAAACTATATTCGTGTGTTGAATAGAAATTCATCTATTAAATGGTATTCATATTTGGAAATAAATTGTTTTATAATAAAAATCGTATTTTTATTACCTATATGAACTATATAAAATACTCTTGTTTTGAAATAAATTGTTTTATAATAAAAATCATATTTTTATTACCTATATGAACTATATAAAATAATCGCGTTTTGAAATGAATTGTTTTACAATAAAAATCACCTTTCTATCATATACATGAATAGTTAAAAATAGTGAAGTGTTGAAATACAAGTCAGTTGGATAAAAATATCATTTTTATCGAATGTATGAAAAAGGAAATGGTTTTGAAATCGAAGAATCGATTATATTTATATATATATAAAAATATAATTAAAATAAATCGAATAACGAAGCTGCAGTTCGTGTTTTGAAACCGTGATTTCAAACGATTAGTGAGGGAGATCCGGCCATCGGATTTTCCCGAAACCGAAACCGTTGGGTTCGCTTTGGAAATATCTTTCCAACGGCACCAACTTTGTAAAAATCCAACGGTTGGATTGTCTGGAATGTTTAATTCAAATCTGAAGAAAAACAGTGCCAGAATCGATTATATTTTTATATATATAAATATAATTATATTTAATCGAATAACGACGCTGCAGTTCATATTTTGAAATCGAAACTTCAAACGATTGTACTCGGAGATCCGACCCTCGGATTTTCCCGAAACTGGAACTGTTGGATTCGTTTTGAAAAAATCTTTCTAATGATGTAAATTTTGTGAAGATCCAACGGTTAGATTTTCAGATATGTTTAAATCAAATCTGAAGAAAAATAGCGCCATGACCGCGTTATGGCCCGAAGCGTCGTTTTGAATAAATTGGCTATTTTTAAATAAATAAAAATAGCGATAAATCATTATAAAATATTATAAACGATATGGATGTGAAATTTAGAAACTAACTGAAGGTTGGCTAAGTCGAATGGTTTCTTGGGTATTGATCTGATGTTGGTTTCGGCCTTCGGGGTTAATATTTGGGAAATCGCTCTCTTACTAATTGACGGTTAGTGACTGAAGAATTGAAATGATGCGTAGTAGTGTTTTTTTAGCACTTGTTTATTAAATACGCGAGTTGCTCAGAAAGACCGGATTTATCCCATTCTAAATAACTGAATCGACGATAAGAAATCGAAGATGTAGACGGTGGTCGAAGAGATCTTCACCTCGTTTGGATGGTAACCGAGGTCCTGATTGGGAGGCATCCCGAAATATGGATAATGAGTGGTGATCGTCCAGACATACGTGGTGATCGATGGGTTTGCGAGGTATATAGTGCCTCCGGTTTCGTTCAGACCTAGAACGGACTTGCAAATTGAATGTGTGTCTGACATTGGAATTCATTCTGTATGATTGATAGCCATCAGTTACATGGCGTGAATTGCCTGTGTGGCATGCTAAGATGCAGTGATCAGGGCTTCTGTTGAAAAAGCAAAGTCTTGTGGTTGATGATCAAAGCACCGCCTGTGTGGCGTTGCTTTGTGTATAATGTAAATTCGCGAGCCTCACACCCCGGTATGAACCAGAAACGGGAGAACGCCCTCGGGGTGGGCATGCGTTTCCTTCTAGCTAGAGGTGGTGTCGGTGTTTAAACTGGCTGACATTTATACTATTTTCACCTATGTGGTTGTTGCTACTGCGAGGCGCCTTAGATATATCGGTCGATCCGGGACCGATGGAGTCATTCGTTGGCTCATTTACGCCCCAAAGGGCGGGGAAACGTAGTGTTCAGGCATAATAATCCACATCGGTGGACCGGCCCTGACGATCCAAGGCTTGCCTACGCGCTTGCCGGAGACATGGGCTAGATTGTCTCGAACTCAGTAAGGACTATCTTTTGCCTTGGTTCATGACGGAAATCCAATTTCCAAATACGTGACTGTGCGGTTTTGATTGTATATATATATGGCGACATGATATATGGTACCCATGCCGTCTATGATTGATAGTAATGATTCGAAATTGTTTTGAAACATGTAAACACTAGTAATAATATCAAATGCTTTTGTTTTATTCGTATCAAGCATATTTTGGCCATTATAAGGTAAAACTCTATCCTTGGTTTGCGTTGCATTGTGTGATGGGAACTGAGTCTTACAATGGCTTCATTTTTTATAAAAAGCATTGCGATGTTTAAAAGGATGATTTGTTTTAAAGCACTGGCAATCCAATGGAGTAAACCCGTTCCGCGAAAGTGGCGTGGTCCTGGGATTAGCCATATTTTAAATTGTTGAGTAGATTTCTTATACCAGTCCCATAACTGACTCGTAGTTTGTTTCACTTTCAAACTCGGGTGCCCTTTTTCTACACGGGCAGCCTTGTATTCAGGTTTTAGCTGGCTTTCTCTGGATAGCTGGAGCTGAGGATGGATTCTATCACTTATCTCTTTTTATGTTGTTTAGCTCCTATTGTACATATTATGTTTGTTTTTCCGTTGTAGAAATTTATGTATAGCTGAACTGTATTTGTACTAAGTATGATCCTGTATACTGTGTAACTCTGATGATTATTGTTTATCCAGTGTATTATTTGTTCATTATCTGGTGTATTTATTTATTTCTGTTCTGCTATTGTCTGTTTCTGTGTTATATTCAATAGGTTACCCTTGCCACCGTCAGTACGGCGTTTGGGGTCGTCTCATTTGGTATCAGAGCTTTGGTTAAGCTTAGTGCTGGAATATAACACATTAACGAACTCGTCAGAAATAGAACCAGTAGTGTTCTAGGATGGGTAACTCATTACAGATAGGATCAGCCATATCCTAGTATGAGTAAAGCAGAATGAAATACACCCCAATATACACATTTACATTCAAGTATTTGTATCTATGTTTTAAAGTATCTTTTCTGTGACCTGACACTTGATCTGCTATTTGCAGAAGTACTAGAAAATGAGTGTCAGAAACAGAAGAAATGCAGAACCCGATCTAGAGCCTCTATTAAAGAGATATCGAAATCTGGGCGGAGCACAATTCTCGGGCAATGAATCTATAATTCAAACTCTGGCTTGGATGAGTTCTATTAAAAGAATATTTGAACGTATCCAGCTGAGAGATGATCAGAAAAGATTAGTAGCATCTTGGGCGCTCAAAGAAGAAGCTTTAATCTGGTGGGGAACAATCATCAAAGATAATCCAGAAGGTGATATCACCTGGGATAGATTCAAAGAGATTTTCCTAGAAAGATTTACTCCTCCTGAAGCGATTGAGCGATTATGTGATGAATTCTCTTATTTGATACAAGGAGATATGACCATTCCAGAATATCATAAGAAGTTCAATGAGCTCTCTCACTTTGCCCCGCATCTGATTCAAGATCCAAAGAGGAAGAATCTGAGGTTCATTCATGGCCTGCAAAGAAAATACCAAAATAGTGTAATGAAAAATGTGAAGCTTCCTTTTTCAGAAATGATTTATATGGCTTATCAGTACGAAGATCTCCATAAGAAAGGTATGTTGCGCGACGAAGAAGAAGTCAGTTCGGGTAACAAAGTTGAGTCTGAAACTGATCGTCCTGAGGCCAGTACGATGTCTGAGGTGAATCAGAAGCCCAAAGTTAATCGGAAAAGGGCCAGATCTGAGAAAGAAGCAGTAACGACCGCCGTATGCAATAACTGCCATAAGCAAGGGCATTTGCAAGGAAAATGCAGATCTTTAAAGAAACTAAAGAAGGGTGAACTTAAATTTAAGAGAAAGTTTCCTGTAACTCGAGAGTGCAATCTTTATCATCAGGCCGGTCATATAAAGCGAGATTGCTGGCTGTTAAAAAGGACCAAAGGGGCTCAGGTAAATGAAGTGCCAGAAACTTCTGAGCCCTCAGCTGTTCTGGAAAGGCCATATGTTTTAGAAGGCACACTTACTGTCAAAGATATTCCAGTTAAAGTACTGTTTGACACAGGCGCGTCGCGAAGCTTTGTTGCAAAGAATGCGGTGAAGAAACTTGATCTGAATTTGAAGAAACTCAAAGAACCAATGACTGTCCATAATCCGGTCGGGGGTTCCCTCGATCTCAGTTGGGTATGTGGAGTGCCGGTTTCTTTTTCTCGTTATCGGTTCCCTACCATCGCGGTCGTCATGAATTTTACAGAGTTTGATCTTATCTTGGGGTTAGACTGGTTGACCAAATATGAAGCTGAGGTTAAATACGCCGACAGAGTCGTTAAGGCGAAGATTAAATCAGGTGATTATATAACCATTCCCTATGAAGGTCAGAATTCTAATAGAAAAGACTTTTGGGCAGCTTTGGATGTTTCCCCTGCTCAAATAGAAAATATCCCGGTAGTCACGGAGAATATTCCCGACCTCATCAAGGATATTCCTGTCGTAAAGAATTATGCAGATGTGTTCGAAAAAGTCGTTAGTCTACCTCCACAGAGAGAAATAGATTTCAAGATCGCTTTAATTCCGAATGCAAGGCCAGTAGTGCATGCTATTCGGAGGATGACCCTAAAGGAGAAAGAAGAGTTAGATAATCAAACTCGACAGCTTGTATGGAAGGGTCTGATCAGGCCTAGTTTCTCTGATTGGGGTGCAGCAGTGGTGTTTGTCCCAAAGACTGACGGTACTCTGCGACTATGTGTGGATTATCGTGATTTGAATAAGCAGACAATAAAGAATAAATATCCATTGCCGCATATCGATGATTTATTGGATCGTCTGAATGGAGCACAGGTATTTTCAAGGATGGACCTAGCTGCAGGCTTCCATCAGCTTCTTATTGCCGAAGAATGTGTTCCTATGACAGCATTCAGAGGTCCAGACCTATTCTATGAGTGGTTAGTAATGTCGTTCGGCTTATGTAACGCTCCAGCTTACTTCGTCGATTTGATGAATCGAGTGTTCCGCGGTGTCTTGAATAAATTTGTTCTGGTTTTTATTAATGATATTCTAATCTTCTCTAAATCAAAGGCCAAGCATGAAAAACATTTGGAACAAGTTCTAGAAACTCTCAGAAAGAATGTATTGAAAGCTAAACTATCCAAATGTATATTCTGGCAAGATGAAGTGAAATTTCTGGGCCATGTCGTATCGAAAGAAGGAATTGCTATGGATCCAAGTAAAATCACCGCTATTCAAAATTGGAAACAGCCTAGTACACCTACCGAAGTCCGCAGTTTTCTTGGATTGGCTAGTTATTACCAGAAGTTCGTTAAAGATTTTTCGAAGATATCTAGTCACTTAACGAAGCTTACAAAGAAGCACTCAAAATTCAAGTGGACTCTTGAATGTGAGGAGGCTTTTGAAGAGCTAAAGTTAAGATTAACAACTGCTCCAGTGTTAACCATCATCGATGACAATCAGGATTTAAAGGTCTGGACAGATGCCTCTAGAGAAGGCCTTGGCGCAGTATTAATGCAAAGGGGTCAGGTTGTTGCTTATGCTAGCCGCCAGCCGAAGCCACATGAAAAGAACTATGTCACTCATGATCTGGAGTTGTTGGCTATAGTATTTGCTTTGAAAATCTGCAGACACTATCTCTTGGGGGAGAAATTCGAACTGTTTACAGACCATCAGTCGTTAAAGTATCTGTTCAGTTAGAAAGACTTGAATTTGAGGCAACAACGTTGGCTAGAATTTCTTGCAGCATATGATTTTGAGATTCTATATACTCCAAGGAAAGCCAATGTCGTGGCCGATGCGCTAAGTAGAAAGAATGTAATGATCGCCAGCTTTATCATTACGACTTCATTGATAGATAAAATATCTGCTCTTCAGAAGGATGATCATTTCATTCAGAAGATCAGAGAGATGATTCAGAAAGGCGAGCCCTCGAGTTTTCAGGTAGATAATGAGGGGATTCTAAGACTAAAGGGTCGAATCTGTGTTCTAATATTCCTGAGCTCCGAAAGGAAGTGCTGGATGAATACCACAAGTCAAAACTTAGTATCCATCCGGGAGTAAGCAAAATGTATAATGATATCAAACGCACTTTCTGGTGGAAGTCGATGAAGAGGGACATTTCTTTATATGTTAGCCGATGCTCTACTTGCCAGCTAGTCAAAAGCGACCAACAGAAACTGGCTGGATTGTTGCAACCGCTGGACGTTCCAAGTTGGAAGTGGGAACATATTTCCATGGACTTCATTGATGGTTTGCCCAGAACCAGAAAAGGAAATGACAGTATTTGGGTGATCGTAGATCGCTTCACGAAGACCGCCCATTTTATACCTGTCAGATCGAACCGAACTGCTTAGAGTCTGGCGCAGATATATTTCAAGGAAATTATTAGACTACACGGAGTGCCGATCAGTATAGTTAGTGATAGAGATCCAATATTCACTAGCAAATTCTGGGAGGCATTTCAAGTAGAACTGGGAACAAAGCTGAACTTGAGTACCGCTTATCATTCTCAGACAGATGGCCAAACTGAGAATGTGAATCGTATTTTAGAAGATCTATTGCGGGCTTGTGTTCTAGATTTTGGTGGATCATCGGAAGACCATCTGCATTTGGCTGAATTCTCATATAACAACAGCTACCAGGTGAGCCTGACAATGTCACCATTCGAAGCGTTGTATGGTAGACCTTGCCGATCTCCTGCTTGTTGGGTCGAACCCGGTAATAGACTTGTATTGGGCGCTGATATGATCCATGAGGCTGCCGACAAAGTCGATTTCGTTAAGAAACGATTAGTCGTCTCTCAAAGCCGATAGAAGAGCTATGCTAATAAGAGAAGAAGAGATATATCATTTGCTGTTGGCGACTATGTATATTTGAAAGTATTGCCGAAGAGAGGAGTTATCCGGTTCGGTAAAACTGGGAAATTGGCGCCCAAATTCATTGGTATGTTTCCTATTCTTGAACGGATTGGAACTCTCGCCTATAGGGTTAAATTGCCTGAATGGTTGCCTGGAGTGCATGATGTATTTCATATATCTCAACTTCGAAAGAACGTTCATGATCCAGACTTGATCGTGGAAGAAGCAGCGCAACAGGATATTAAAATTACTCCAGAATTGGCAGTGAGAAGGGAGCCGCTAAAAATTATCGGTAAAGAAACCAAAGAACTGAGGAACAAGAAGGTTCACTTAGTCAAAGTGCAATGGAGTGGAGATTCGCGAGATTGTACTTGGGAAACTGAGGAGAGCATTCAGAAAGCCTATCCTAAGTGCCGAGTGGATATCTCTGATTGACTCCGGTGCAAGGTACATTTACCATACTTTGCATTACCAATTAGTTCTCTACTCTGCTGTTATTTTCTTTCCATGGATGTGCATTGTTAATTCTATAGGTTGAATGATTTTAAAAGAGTATAGAAATTGATTAGTATATTTTTGAAAAGTTAAAAACAATTTGATTGTTGTTTGTGTTGTGTGATAGTAAATTGGATTAATTAAATTATAGAAACGATAGTTAATTTAATTAATAAGAGAATAATGGTAGAATTTATTCATTTAAATCACACATTGAACTGATTAGAATATATATAGAAATATATACATGTGCATTATATATGTTTGAACAGGTAAATGGATAGCTGTTGAGTAAAGATTTTATTTGCGTGCCCGACAAATAGGTAAACCTTAATGAGTTGGATGCGGAATAATATTATATCAACTCCTGTGAATGCCATTGGATGCGGAGTGCTGGTTGTTCTGTGTGAAATAATAAATATCGCCATAGGATAGTAACAATTAATTTTGAACTACACTGCATGGCATACTTCATCATATACCACATAAGCATTTGGAGCTTGTGTGACGAGGTGGAAGATTTACCATACGAGCGAGAGGCTTGTATGGCGATGACTATATTTTATAGGTTGAACTGATGACTGATATGGACTATTTAAATTGTAACGATAAAATTGCCAGATTAATAATAAACCCACACGGGTCTAGAGTTGACAATAATCATGTCTCTCTAGTCATTAGATACGGGACAAGGACTATTTATTTCCCACACGGGACGAGGTGACGAGGATTTATCCTCTGGAGCAATTAAAATACACACTCCCTCAGGCTTTGACAGGGTGACGAGAATTTATTCTCTGGAGTTATTATCTATACACGCTCCCCTGTAAACACCAGATTATATCACTATAAATATGTGTATGCTTATTAGGATTTATTGGGTACCTAATACGGCCCGATAAATTTCCAAACCTCTCCCCGTACAAAGGAGGTTATGGCGAAATTTTTCGAAAATTCCGGGTGTTAGCCAAATTTTTGAAGAATTTGAAAATTCTCATAAACTGAAAAGTTAGAGAATGGAAGCCAGATTGAACGTAGAGTTGATTAATCAAACCACTTTCGACTTTGATCCTTTTCGGGGACGAAAAGTTTTAAGTGGGGGTGATTGTAACGACCCGGAAAATCTGAACCAAGTTAATTTTTTTAAATTGGCTAAAATAGTGGATTTTAAATATTTAAAATAAATATTTTAAATAATAGCAATGAAAAGTGAGTTTGAATCGACGTTTGAAAACGAATACAATTAATTCTAATTATAAACAAGGCCTGAAATGGCGCGGTAGTTTCAAAATTTGAATTCAAACTTTGACTGACTGTACCGGGTGCAAAACAAAACGGATTTGAGTGAAACCAAAAATGTTTAAATCTGTTAGTGAATACCTTTCTAACGAATCTGAAAAATCGAGGTTTCATAGGGGAAACAAAAGTTATGGCTAAATGAATTTTCAGAAAGGTCGCTATGGAATTTATATAGCCCGTGAAACTGGCCATTTTGCAAACGACCTCGAAATTCAACGAAACCACTTTTGTTGGATCTGGGATGTGAAGTTATTGCTAGGTTTCAAATTTCATAATTTTTGAAGCTAGTATGTGAGCGTGGCAAAGGAAAACGTGTTTTGGTCAATTATAGTTAAATGGGATCGACCAGAAATGGGCCTTTTTGCAAACGATCTCAGAATTCGACGAAACTAGTTTTTTTGGGACCGTATCGTCAAAACATAGCCAGATTTATTTTTCTGGAATTTTACGAATCAGTTTGTGGCCCTGGAAAATTGAAATGTACGTTCGAATCAAATATTGAATGTTTTATATTTTAATCTGAAGGAAAACCGACTGAAACAGTCGAATGGGCCTATGAAACATATCCCATTGTGTTCAGAATGGGGGTAAAACTCTGGGGACGACAGTCGTTGGGTTTGGATTGGAGTTCGTGTGGGAAAGGGGGTATTTTTGAAATTATAAAACCACCGGCCAATCATATTTTTTATATAAAAAAAACAGAAAAACCCTTTCTCTCTCCCCAATTCGACGATGGCGGCTCTTCCTTCCTTCTCTCCTTGTGTTTCTCCTAATCTACTCAATAGAATTCAACATCCCTGTTAAGGTTTTTGAAGAGCAAGGCCTCCTCTACAAATCCATGTCGGTTTGGGATATTATCGTCGCACCTTTCGCCTGAATGACCGCCAGGAAGTCACGCACTTCGGAGCTCCGCCACGCCCAGGTGATACGATCGAAGTGGGGCCCTTGACCATCGTTGGGTGCGGTTTTCCAGGCTCTAGGCCATGGTGCAGGCGGATTTCAACAACGAGCGACGGATTTGCCGAAAAATTTAAACCTAGTTTCAAACCAATTTTGAAAGGTACGGGTTTGAATTTCTGAAGTGATTTCAACACTATAAAACCGTCGCAAAGTTCGTTCATCATTTAAAAATCATATCTTTTTCATACGTTAACGAAATTCGATGAAACAGGAAACACCGAGACCGTGAGGACGTCTTCTACATTCTAGAAGAGACCGGATATTTTTCTGAGCCTTCTGCTATTTTTGGTGGAGTGGAACCCAATGTGAGATTTCTAATTTATAAACGATATGGAAAATGATGATGTATAAATTATATGGTCGATGTATGACTTGTATAAGCGTTGTACACCTCATGTATAAGCGTTGTATAGGTTGTACGTTCGATGTATAAGTTATATATGCGTTGTAAAAAGTATATATGTGTTGAAATAGAAGTGAAATGCTTATATAAAATAAATATATATATATATATACGCCCCTCGTCCAAAAACCATGGACGATATTTATTGATTGTGATTGGTGTGAAAATTGGTTGATAGCGAATGGTTGATTATAATAGTTTGAGGTTAAAATTGATTGATTGTGGTTGAAAAATACCCGTTTGTGGTTGAGAATTATTTGGTTGAAACCCACATAGGATTAGTTTGTGGAAATGGAAAATATATACATGCCGCCTACGTGCGAACTAGATGAATGATTCCCCATTGTCAAAAGCAGCGAGGCTTTAAGGTAGAGCGAGGAGCCGTACTAGGGACGGCCCCGGTTTTAACTACCCTGCCGTTATGCTACCGAAATTTTGAATAATATTCATGTGTTAGAATTATTTTCATGTGTTGAAACTATATTCGTGTGTTGAATAGAAATTCATCTATTGAATGGTATTCATATTTGGAAATAAATTGTTTTATAATTAAAATCATATTTTTATTACCTATATGAACTATAAAAAATACTCTTGTTTTGAAATAAATTGTTTTATAATAAAAATCATATTTTTATTACCTATATGAACTATATAAAATAATCGCATTTTGAAATGAATTGTTTTACAATAAAAATCACCTTTCTATCATATACATGAATAGTTAAAAATAGTGAAGTGTTGAAATAGAAGTCAGTTGGATAAAAATATCATTTTTATCGAATGTATGAAAAAGGAAATGGTTTTGAAATCGAAGAATCGATTATATTTATATATATATAAAAATATAATTAAAATAAATCGAATAACGAAGCTGCAGTTCATGTTTTGAAACCGTGATTTCAAACGATTAGTGAGGGAGATCCGACCATCGGATTTTCCCGAAACCGAAACCGTTGGGTTCGCTTCGGAAATATCTTTCCAACGGCACCAACTTTGTAAAAATCCAACGGTTGGATTGTCTGGAATGTTTAATTCAAATCTGAAGAAAAACAACGCCAGAATCGATTATATTTTTATATATATATAAATATAATTATATTTAATCGAATAACGACGCTGCAGTTCGTATTTTGAAATCGAAACTTCAAACGATTGTACTGGGAGATCCGACCATCGGATTTTCCCGAAACTGGAACCGTTGGATTCGTTTTGAAAAAATCTTTCTAATGATGTAAATTTTGTGAAGATCCAATGGTTAGATTTTCAGATATGTTTAAATCAAATCTGAAGAAAAATAGCGCCATGACCGCGTTATGGCCCGAAGCGTCGTTTTGAATAAATTGGCTATTTTTAAATAAATAAAAATAGCGATAAATCGTTATAAAATATTATAAACGATATGGATGTGAAATTTAGAAACTAACTGAAGGTTGGCTAAGTCGAATGGTTTCTTGGGTATTGATCTGATGTTGGTTTCGGCCTTCGGGGTTAATATTTGGGAAATCGCTCTCTTACTAATTGACGGTTAGTGACTGAAGAATTGAAATGATGCGTAGTAGTGTTTGTTTAGCACTTGTTTATTAAATACGCGAGTTGCTCAGAAAGACCGGGTTTATCCCATTCTAAATAACTGAATCGACGATAAGAAATAGAAGATGAAGACGGTGGTCGAAGACCGGAGATCTTCACCTCGTTTGGATGGTAACCGAGGTCCTGATTGGGAGGCATCCCGAAATATGGATAATGAGTGGTGATCGTCCAAACGTACGTGGTGATCGATGGGTTTGCAAGGTATATAGTGCCTCTGGTTTCGTTCAGACCCAGAACGGACTTGCAAATGGAATGTGTGTCTGACGTTGGAATTCATTCTGTGTGATTGATAGCCATCAGTTACATGGCGTGAATTTCCTGTGTGGCATGCTAAGATGCAGTGATCAGGGCTTCTGTTGAAAAGCAAATTCTTGTGGTTGATGATCAAAGCACCGCCTGTGTGGCGTAGCTTTGTGTATAACGTGAATTCGCGAGCCTCACACCCCGGTATGAACCAGAAACGGGAGAACGACCTCAGGGAGGGCATGCGTTTCCTTCAAGCTAGAGGTGGTGTTGGTCTGGATGACATTTATACTATTTTCACCTATGTGGTTGTTGCTGCTGCAAGGCACCTCGGATATATCGGTCGATCCAGGACCGATGGAGTCATTCGTTGGCTCGTTTACGCCCCAAAGGGCGGGGAAACGTAGTGTTCAGGCATAATAATCCACATCGGTGGACCGGCCCTGACGATCCAAGGCTTGCCTACGCACTTACCGGAGACATGGGCTAGATTGTCTCGAACTCGGTAAGGACTTCTTTTGCCTTCGTTCATGACGGAAATCCAATTTCCAAATATGCGACTGTGCGGTTTTGATTGTGTATATATATGGCGACATGATATATGGTACCTATGCCGTCTATAATTGATAGTAATGATTCAAAATTGTTTTGAAACATGTAAACACTAGTAATAATATCAAATGCTTTTGTTTTATTCGTATCAAGCATATTTTGGCCATTATAAGGTAAAACTCTATCCTCCGGTTTGCGTTGCATTGTGTGATGGGAACTGAGTCTTATAATGGCTTCATCTTTTATAAAAAGCATTGCGATGCTTAAAAGAATGATTTGTTTTAAAGCACTGGCAATCCAATGGAGTAAACCCATTCCGCGAAAGTGGCGTGGTCCTGGGATTAGCCATATTTTAAATTGTTGAGTAGATTTCTCATACCAGTCCCATGACTGACTTGTAGTTTGTTTCACTTTCAAACTCGGGTGCCCTTTTTCTACACGGCCAGCCTTGTATTCAGGTTTTAGCTAGCTTTCTCTGGATAGCTGGAGCTGAAGATGGATTCTATCACTTATCTCTTTTTATGTTGTTCAGCTCCTATTGTACATATTATGTTTGTTTTTCCACTGTAGACATTTATGTATAGCTGAACTGTATTTGTACTAAGTATGATCTTGTATACTGTGTAACTCTAATGATTATTGTTTATACAGTGTATTATTTGTTCATTATCTGGTGTATTTATTTATTTTTGTTCTGCTATTGTCTGTTTCTGTGTTATATTCCATAGATTACCCTTGCCACCGTCAGTACAGGGTTTGGGGTCGTCTCAGTGAGGCTCTAGCAGATAGGTTCCTGATTTTTGCAATCACCAAAGCATACAGTATTAAACACCATATCAGGATTCCAGTCAGATGTATGCAAATACTTGGTAGATCAAAACATATAAGCAGAAATATCATATTACTAAGCACTGAGGTAAGGTATTGAAAATTATGTATGGATTGAATTAAAAAAATGATATAGGACCCTAAACGAATTATGTATTTCTTCCCTTTAGAACTTATTTTACTACATTGAGTTGCTACTTTATCACTTGAGGAAAAATATTATATATATATAGTATTTGTCCTAGTGTTCGGATATTCTTAATCCAAACATAGGTTCCATTATAATGAATTACATATAGACAACATCTAAAAAAACATTTTGAATGCAGGAAGGATGTTGCTTTTCCATATAAACTAATGCATGTAAATTTCCCAACTAATATCTATAACCAAAATACAAAACAGGTAAATCAAAGGGACATGTATTATTATTTTTAGTTTGTTAAAAAGCCATATAAAATCATACTAAAATTCAAAATACAGACTTTCATTTTTGTGGTACATCTAAATGCATGTAGAGAAAATTATGCATCTATAATTTGTTATTTGTTCTGACTCCGACACTTGGTTGAAAAACCCAACGACAAAGTTGGAGAAAAAGTATTGTGTGATCTCACAATTAAAACTGAAATACAATACCATTTACAGGAAAAATAAACTGCAGTTTAACCACTTTGACATCTTTTTGTTATGTAAAGTAGCCAATTGAAATGTCTTAAACTCACAAAGAAAAGATAAAAAACATAAAAGAAATGGTAACTGCTACCCCTAAACAAATATCAAGGTTTTACTATTGTTAATATTGGCATCAAACAAACAAATCATTTTGCAATTGCAATTGTTAACATCAATAAGGCTACTATTAGTCATTATGTAGGTTGTCTTGAAATTATTAGATACCACTGTAAGTTTGTGGGATAGGTTCAACATAACGTGTAAAACGACCCCATATAAAATAATACCTTGGTTGTTTCTAATACAATTTTAAAGTATAGATCTTGAGTTTCACCAAAATTTGTTAAATCCACCATAACTTATTTTGTTAAATTGATATAATAATGCATGTAGTAAGGGGAATGATATGGCCTTTTTTGTGTGTGTAGAACCAGAATTCTATTAAAAAAACATAGTGATTTGCTAATCCTAATTTTCAATTGTTAAAAACAAAATTCTGTAGTTTAATCTTAAAAATTGCAACTTTTAGGACACTTTCATAATATTAAATAATAAATAGGATGTTCGTACCTTTTTAACCCACAAAAAGGCCAAAAATTTAATACTGTAAATTTTAGAAACTAAATATAGTTTAAAAAAATTAGTATTTTAAATCTTGTATTTTGGGTTGAAATTAAAATTTTGAAGTCCAAAATTTGTGAAGCTTAAGAGCGCAAGTACAAAGGAAGGAATAAAGAAACATAATGTCCTTGACATTTAATTATAAGGTGGATAAAAACGTATATAGAGGTCATACTCATCGTTACTGTACCTTTTCTCCATTCGAAATTGTAGAGAAATATATAAATGAACTTTTTTACTTCTGGATAAAAACATTGGAAGTTAAAAAACAACAGGTTGCAGATTAACCTTAAAAATCCAACTTTTAAGATGAAATGTAGAGGGTTTGAAAGCATCATATAGAAAACCGAAAAATTTGTTTCGAAAAGTTTTATATACGTTTGACATACCAAACACAAATGGTGGGAGGAGAATCATTTTTAGTGTAGATATGATGTATTAACTCCTTTTTTAACGAACAAATTATACCTAGTGGTTAATTTTATAAGTTTCAACCTATGTTTGAGCAAAAACCATGTACAAAGAAATAGCAATATAAGTGACGACAACCTAAAAATTAATATCACATAATATTTTAAGAAGCACTAATATTAACAGATTATAAAGAATAAAGACACTTGAAGATGTTATCGTTATCCAAGTCATATTTGTATGAAAAAAATGAAATAATAATATATATGAATGAATTTTTTAGAATAGGGAAATAAGATTTTAAGAAGCAATAGTTTTATTCATAATATACAATTAAACATACCGAATGAGCAGTCAAAGTTGCTATATTTACATGGAAGTTAAAAGGTCGAGTAACTACTGGTTACTATCGTAGAAGAAGCATCACATTGAAAACCTTATTATCTTTACATTCAAAACCTCATTCTAACACTGGAATTCAAAACACATAGAGGAATCTGCTGAATGGCCATACATGAATGGTACAATAAAAGTATAAAAAAAGAGCTAAACAGTTGTATTGAGGAAAACTTTTAGAATCTCGCATTTAGGCTCATTTGATGAGAAAGCCATCATAGAGTTGCTGGCGACATACATGCGTATGTAGATACTGTGCACGTATGGTCATGTATGTATGTAAATATCTACGTGTGGGTTTGTGTGCGTGTGTGTTTGAATACATGTAACCCTATTATTTGTCATCAATAAGCCAATATTTAAATTATTTATTCCTCCAAAAAAAAATTTACCGGATTCAGCATGATATTCTTCCAAATTACATGTCTGTTATGGACCTCATGGTATTATATATTAGTATAATCAAAATATATACGTAGAAATATCTATCCAAAATTGGAAACAAATAAAGGGATGATATAGCCTTTACATAGAAATTGTCTACCCACTAACTCCTTTCTTCTATTGCATGAGATATTATAACCAATGATTAGATTAAAAAAATTCAAACCCATAATACAAAAACTCTATACAAAAGCAGTAACAATATAAGTAATGCCAAACTAATAATTTCATACCATGTTGTAGTTTAGGAAGTAACAATTGTAAAAAAAAAGTTCATAAATAACGTGAATAACCTATGTTGTTTATTATTTTCCATGAGCTACTTTTATGTGACATTTATGGTTAGCCTAACCCAAAATTAATGGTTGACTAATTACAAAATTTTGGGGTCAGACCAGAGAAATGTGAAAAAGGCTACAACTTGCTATCAAAAATATATTAAAACGTAGGATGAAGTAAAAGGTAACGACATATATCGAAATTTGACATTTTTAGTGCAAACATAGAATTAACTTTAAGCAAAATAAAAAAGAAATTCCTTACAAATAAAATTGCTATTTTTATTTTAATCTTTAATATATGGAAAAGCATGATTCTAACTTTAACTTTATCTTTTATATGAGCACAGTCATCGTATGTTTAATTGTCTATTAGAGAGATTGTTTGCATTAGGAACTTAGCAATATTGCATAAAAGTATGCCTTTTAATATCAGAAACATCCTAGATAAAAATAATAATTATCCAGTTTCGATGCATGCTTAAAACAACTTGTGAGCATAATGGTATGGAAAAGCTGTAGGACAGGGGGCGACTTGCGTTTAAAGGAGTGACGACACCATTTTTATTTTGGTGTCCTCTTAATTTTCACAAAATTAAGTGTTTTCTGTAGTTTTTCCATAGCCATAGTTTTGCACACATTATTAATTAAAACATAACTTCAATAGAAATATATATTGGAATTTGGATTTTCATTAACTATATTAATTTTGCATATTCAAGTTAGTGCCATCAACGGAAGTTAAAAAAATAAGTTAGTAAATAGTGTGTATATGTATTTTATTAGGATTAGCGATGATGAATCTCATTCTACATTATGAGCATAAGATATAGATATGAAATGAATATGTTTGCATGTTAACTCAAGCATTTATAACTTCTTCTTCAGCCCTTTATAAGAACTGCAAGAGAACAGTAGAAGTTGATTCTGATTAAGCTTGCGATATAAGGGCCTTCCCATTGATATGCCCCACTAAAATATATCTAAAACTCTATAATTTGATATTATATACTACACATTGTAGTATTGATTTAACAAAAATGTTCACCGATATATAATACATTATCTTGTATTGCGTCATCAAATAAATTTAAATTTCAATGTGGCCCCCATCTATAAGCAACCATTGAATTTATTTGATCGCACCCACGTGAAAAAAGTAGTCCTTCCCAAGATATGCCATTTTAAATCTGATCACTACATCATATAATTTAGAAGAATTAGCAATGCTATGGCAGTATAGTGATAGATTTTTGCATTTCGGTATTGTTAAGAAATAATAGCCAAGTGATCGCTAAAGAAGGAAATGTTCTCTCACCAAAAATGAAGTCCATAAATGATTATAAAGTACAATTTTGTACTGTTTAGATTGTTTTAACTTTGACTTCATCAGTGCACAAAATACAACTGCAACAATTAAGGTGTGAATACAGCATAGAAAGTGACAACTTGATTGTGTATCACCTTTGATAACATGGTAAATTAAATGTGCATTCAAAAACACTTCTTAAACCTTTTCCAAACTAATATGAAAATCCTATAATAAACTGAATTAGTAATTCCACATCTGTACAAATTGTCCAATTATGAAGGTTTTCTTGAAATTCAATAGAATAAGAAAAAAGTTTTAAACCGTATACAAAGTTCTTTGTTTCAAAATGTTGAAATAGAAAGAACTTAAAGAGAAAAAATCGGGACTTAAAATAGAAACTATTCTATTTTAAAATAGTAAAACATTAAATATAAAAAATAATTTATATGTGTTAATTCTAAAGTCAAATAATTCATAGAAAAGGACACACACAAATCAAAATATTAAGAAATTGTATTTTAAATAACACTATCTAATTGTTGGAAGGAAAAATACAGTGATAACATTAATAAAAACTAAGATCATGCATAGTATTGGACTTAAAGTTGAACTAAAAAGTTAAATTGTCTAACACTTGACTAACTCACTCAACATTAACTTCAGTCATACACAAACTGAGATGAAAATTGCTTATAACTAAAACTTTATAAAGAACAGATAGAATGTCCAGGCCACTCAACTGTACTTTAAAAAGCAGGTTTATTCCGCATAATCCCATAGTTGACTATCAAAGGTGGAAAACTGCCACATAGCCTATGAGTAAGAATTACAATAGTAAAAAATTAGAGCACAGTTACATGCGGAGTTAACCGCGCAATGGTGCATACTGAATAGCTAAATAAATATTGTGAAACAGAAAGAATAATATTATCCCTAATGCTAGAAGCAGTTCAACCTGAAAAAGACTTTTATTCAGAGTCTAGTGTTGACATAAAGAGAAAAGGAGAAAATATATAAGTGCAGCCAGAAAAAAGAAGCGGAACATGAGAAATTCTTTTATAACACAGCCAAATTGGGAAATGCATATACATCTGTAGATAGTGCAACTTTGGTTGAAAATATGAATCAGTGCAAAAAAACTTCGAAATTAAGAACTGAAAGAAAAAGAAACGTAAAAGAAACCAATAATCAGACATAACTCGAAGAAAAAGGTCAAGATATAAAAACTGAATCCTAAAAGACATTTAAGAAACAAATCAAAAGTGAATTAAACTGATATTTATCTAAATAAGAGTGGGAATATCAACTTAGAGTTCAAAAAAAAGGTGTAAATGTTCCTGAGAAGTAAAGCAAAAATCATTAAACTAATTTAACTGTAAACAGAAATCTTGATAAGAACAAAAAGCCTCTTTAGTCAATAGTTTTGTAAACTGTTGTTCCACGTTCGCCCACATCCATGTAAAAAACATTTAGAGAAGGATTAACACATGACAGAAAAGGAAGAAGTTAAATCCAGAAAAGTAACTTTCACTACATTTAGTTAACTTCACCTAAATTATAGGATTGCAATCAATAATGAAGTACCATTAATTTGACAGAACAATACATACATTTCGAAAAGAGATTGTTGTTATCATTTCAATACAACTATAAACTGGACGTGAAAATGAGTCATCATATATATTCAAAGCAAGGGAAAATACGAGGTAAAAGATGAAAAGTAAGATCGATAAATGCTGTACCTTTGAATTAAGGAGTGAGAGATCTGCATCCAATAATTTAAAAGACAAAGCCGCCATTGTAGCAAAGGCAAGCTCTTTTATCATGATTTTTTAATCAAAAAGATAAAACTGATTAATTAATACATGTGCTTTTGAATTAAATGATTCATTTCGTCGCAATTAATTAGTTATAGACAAATAAAATGTACCTGAAATTAAAAGCTTTTTGATGTTGAAAAGTTCAGTTAACGCAGAAAAACATATATCCATAAACACATTTTGACTAAAGAAGAAGGTTTAAAGCATCCAAAATAGACATAACAAAAAAACAGCAAGTTCTACGATATCATAAGTTGTAAGCAAAAAAGAAGGTAGACCTACATACCATAGCTGATGCACATTAGAAGCCAACCATAACAGTAACCTGGAAAGGAAATGGTATATTCAACAATTAAATTAAGAACAATTGCATTAAAAAAATCGTGGAACCAATTTGTAATACTATCACATAAACATAACATCTTTAGTTTAGCAAATTCATCACTTGCAAAATGTAGACATTTTGTATAAATTTATAAATCCAATTTATAAAATCGTATTTGTAAATATAATTTTTGCACTATTTGTAGTGCAAAAAACTCAAGCCATACTGGAATCATATTGATATAATACTGTACCTTACATTTGAAGAGATGTGCTAATTATTAGAGATAATGAAAATGTTGAAATTCAACTAAATGGTGAACAGTGCATGTGCTAATCATACTAAAGCTTCATAGAGATGGAATTCAATATCTTAAAATCTCAACATAACTGAAATATGTTTGAAAATGTCATATTAGTAAAAAAATTGAATATAGTTTGTAGCTTTAGGTGAACTCGAACATAAAGAAAGAAGATTTAAAAAAGAAAAAATCTAGTACAATAGATCAACCTAAGTTGATAATTGGTACCATGACCATAAACAGTCATAGTCCTTACCTGGTGACCGACAACAGCAAATTGCCATCAAACTTAATCAACGATAGGAAATAAACCTCTACAGATAATAAATGAGTGATTACCTAAATCTAATCTGGAAAATGCTACTATTTGGCATCGATTAGAGGAAGAAGACGGAAAGAAATCACTATTGTGGTAGGTGTAAGAAAATTCCTGAATTCAAATTGAACCAACAGTTGGGAATTGACGAAGATTGAATTGGCTAAGTCGCAATCTCTTATGGTGCTGGGTAAACCTATAAATTGACTCATGACATGGAGATTTTCAGTCGAATCTACAGCGACGAACATTGAAGACGGAAGAGCAAGCAGCAGCGAAGTTAGGGTTATTTTCTTTTGACAGTGGAAGGATGAATTAGTAATGGTCAGAAGGGAAGAGGTTGGGTGCAGAATATATATATTGGGTTGGAAGTGATATCGCTAGAGAAAGTGACGAACGACAGAGAATAAATTTCGCGACGCTTCGGGTTCAAATAGCAGAAGGCCAGTGCGCCCAGCAAATCAAACTCGGTAATTATAATATAGTATAGATTTTTGGGAAGATTAAAACTAAGTGTAGTTTTAATGAATCTTTAATTAGATTGAAATGTGAATTGATAATTTAAATTATCAAATGTAGGAAATGATCGAGAGTGGAGTATCACCAATTTTGCTCCAAGCAATAGTTATATCTTTATTTAGATTTGAACGGGAAATGGTAATTAAAATTACCAATAACACCGTGGTGTTAGTTATGGGGTAATACCAGTTTTCCTCCATGGGATGAATAGGTTGGGTTTGGGAAATTAAGCAAATGATTACTTCGGTAAGGTGCGCTAATCCCGACTAGTTTGGAAAACCTTAACATGGTTTGAATTGATATCCAAAGGAAGATTAAAGAATAAATTTTAAAGAATTTATCTTTGATAAAATTAATAGGAACAAATCCATAAAGATATGAATATTTAAATAAAAGAATATTCAGAATTCGAATGAGGCATATGTTGTGTTTTATAGCACTTGTTTATTATATACACGAATTATTCGAAAAGGTCGGGTTTATACCCATTCTGAATAACTGATTCGATGATAAGTCGACGATGAAGACGGTGGTTGAAGACCGGAGGTCTTCACATCGTTTGGATGATTACTGATGTCTTTATTGGGCTGTACACCCAAGACGAGGTAATAAGTGGGGATCATCCAGACGTACTTGGAGATCGACGGATATGCGAGGGCCTCTCTCCTATATTGGACATATGGGACGAAGAATAAGGTGCCCCTGGTTTCGTACAGACCCAGAACGAACTTGTAAATGGATTGTGTGTCTGACATTGGATTTTATTCTGTGTTGATTGATTTCTATTAAATATATATTTGTTTGGCGGAGGAGAATTTATTCTCTTGCTTAATGCCCTTCTCTAAGACGTACGAGCTCAGAGGTTATATATCGATAGATATCAGTCGCATGGCATGAATTGCCTGTGTGGCATGCTGAGATGCAGTGATCAAGGCTTTTGATGAAAAGCAGAGTCTTGTGGTTGATGATCAGAGCACAGCCTTAAATGGCATAACTTTGTGTATAGCGTTAATTCGCGGGTCTCTCACCTCGGTATGAGTCAAAAACGGGATAAGGGAATGCAGTGAGTGCATGACGTTTCTTTCTAGCTATGTGTGGTGTCATGGTTTTGCACGCCCTAACATTGTTATATTTTTACCTATATGGTTGTTGGATTGCGAGGCACCTCGGATATATCGGTCTCTTCGGAGTCGATGGATATGTCCTATAGGACCGGGAAACGTGTGTTCAGGAATAACCAATCCACTAACGTAAGTGTGGACCGGCACTGCAGGATCCAGGGTTGCCAAGAGTGTGTAGTCCTGAGGCACTTGCTAGAGTGTCTCGAAGTGGAAATGAGTACATCCCTTGCCTAGACTCATGATGGAATCCAAATTTCCAATACAAAATTATGGATTTGATTGTAACTTACATATGGCGACACAGTAGATGGTAGTTATGCCTTCTAGGATTGATATTTATGATTGAATTTGCTTTTGAAACATATATGCACTAGTAATAATATCGAATACTTTTGTTTTATTCGTATCAAGCATTATTTGGCTATTATAAGGTAAAACCCTATACTCTGGCTTGCGTTGCATTGTGTGATGGGACCTGGGTCTTATAATAGCTTCATTTTTCTAAAAAGCATTGCGCTGTTTATTCTATGCACTAGTATTCTTGGGAGGAAACCCGTTCCGTGTTATACGGCGTGGTTCCTTGATTTACTCTCTTTTAAAGTAAAGTTTTAAATAACTGTTTTATTTCTCATACCAGTCACATGACTGACCTGGAGTTTATTGTTTTAACCTAAACTCTGGGTGCCCCTATTTTCCACACGGGCAGCTAGTAGTTTTGGTTTTGCAGATTTATTTTCACAGGATCCTGGTTTACAGCTGGAACGATATTCGGAAAGCTCTGTTTCCATGTATCTCTTTCAGTTGTGTTTGTATTATTTTCCACTGAAGTAATGTATTTAAATCTCTGATATTTATCGAATGTATAATATTTATTTATACTCTGTTATATTCTTGTATTCTGATGGAATTGTTGTAATAAACAATGAAATGTTCTTATGTATATGTTCTGATTTGTTGTGTTCTCAAAGCAATCCGTTCTTTCCTTCGCGGGGAAGTTCGGGCTGTTATAAAGAGAATGCTAAATAAACTAAACAACCATTTTAATATATCCGAGACCCACATCCATATTATTTCCTGCATTTAACTTAACTAAACCACATAGACTAAATCTATTAAAAGTTTTGGTAATAATCATACATTTCTATCCAATAAAAACATGTAAAAAGTTACAATTAATTTCATTGTGTCTATGTATATTTTATGTTTGTCTAGTCAAAGTTGCAATTTACATGTTAACACAATGTCTTCCATAAATATATCATGTTATGTATTCCATGTCTATTTGTTATTCACATTTAATGAACACATTAAATATCCATATGCATATAGTATTTATAAATCTTGAAATGTTGGTTGTTTATATTTGACATATACATATATTAATTTAGTTCAATTTCACAAATATAAATTAAACATTTAATGTGGATATGTCAGAATTGCTGGATAATAAGCTAACTTGGCATAATTTTGGCTTACCTTATTATTTTCATTACTATCATTAAATATATTTAACTTTAGTGCATTATATATTTAAAAGCCTTAATTATGGAATGAAATTTCTTTCCGTTTATTATTGCTTTAGAAGCTTGTTGTTCAAATCTTTAGGCTCATTTTCCTGATTCTAAAACAGATTCTACGTTTTTATGGATACTTGTATACAAAAAAGACATTAAATAGATTCTTAATAACATTTATTTACTCCATTTTTTATCCTCTGTTTTAGTTTCAATTTGGCAAATTTATTACTATGACTTTGCCATCTATTTCAATAACTCGCATCTATTTAAAAATTAGAGAAAAGCTAACCACACTCTCCTTTATGGAGAGTGAGTTTATACTTGCCACCTAATTGGTGGAAATGAGTTGCATTTATTACATCATACATAGCTAATGATTGGTGCCAACCCATTTCCACCAATGGCAAGTATAAGCTCACTCTCCCTAAGAGAGAGTGTTCTTAGCATTTCTCTTTAAAAAAATTGAACCACTCTCTTTGATGCATAAACAAATAAGCTTTTACACTAACTTTTGGGACTTATCTAATTACACTTTCATTTACAGCTTAGGTAACATTAATTATGAAAATGCTTATTATGTAACAATATGATAAAATCCGTTAAAAGCATGTTGTAAATGGTACCCAATTTCAAGACTGGCCTCTTTTGATATGATATTTAACAGAATTTTAAAATGATTTGAACATAATAAATTAGATTTTATGCACTGTCAAAATTATGGTCATAATAAATGTCAAACATCCTTATGAAGGAAAATCAATGCTAACCAAGATTCCTAATGATACTTTGTTTCTTGGATTTCACATTAATATATTGTTTGTATTTCACTGTAACTCCATTTTTTTCAATCAAATCAATACAGTAACACCAACATTCACTGTTTTTATTGGATTTTTTTAGTTTTCTGACCTTTTGTTCCCTTAAAAATTCGTTATGTTTCTAGACTTAAAAGAGTACAATTATTATTTGTCACCATGGTTGACTACTAGATCTTCATAATTAAATTACATATGTTATCATATTGTGGCACTAGTTATATTCATGCATCGTCCGATCTTGATAATTATACACATGATGTAACAACCCGGAAAATCAGAACCAATTTAAAAATTTTATTTTGGCAATTTTAATGAATTTTGAATATTTAAAACGATTTATTTTAAATAATAAAAACTAGAAATTTATTTTGAATAGAATTAGAATGTATATATTTATTTAAATCAAAATTAGAATATGAATATTTATTTTAATTATAAAAGGAATTGGAATTGGTGCGGTAGTTTGAAATTTCGATTTCAAATTTCAAATGAATGTACCAGATTAAAAATAAACCGGATTTTAGAGAAACTAGAATTATTTGAATCTGTTTGAAAATATCTTTCCAACGAATGTGAAAAATCCAGATTTCATAACGAGAATAAGAAGTTATGTCAAATTCAGAATAGTCACTATGGAATTTATATAATATATAGACCTTAAAAATTGCAATTTTGCAAATGACCTCCGTTTTCGACAAGACCACTTTTGTTGGATCCGGAATGTCAAATTATTACTGGATTCTAAATTTCATAATTTTTGGAATCAATATGTGAGCGTGGTGAATTTAAAAGTGTTTGGTCAATTCAGTTTGAATTTAATCGACTGAAAAATGACCTATTTCAAACGGTCTCCAAATTCGACGAAATTTGTTTTGTTGGGACCGTATCGTCAAAACATAGCCAGATTTATTTTTTTGTAATTTTCGGAGTCAGTATGTGGCCCCGATAAATTAAACTTTACATTTGAATTTAAAATATAATGTTTTATATTTTAAATTTAGCGGAAACTGATCGTAACAATCGAATTGGCTTACCGAACATATCCCATTGTGTCCGAAATGGGGGTAATTAGCTAGGAGCGACAGTCGTTGGGTTTGAATTGGAGTTCAGATTAATAAACAAGTATTTTTGGAAAATTAAATAATATAAAATATAATTATTTTCCTATAAAAAGGGGTAAACCCTAGCTTCATAATCAGGCCGCCGGCCCTAATTCCTTTGACGTCCAGAATCGCCCAAAACATTAACTGTGACGACCCCAAACCACGTACTGACGGTGGCAAGGGAAATCTTTGGAATATAGCACAGAAACAGATAATAGCAGAACAGAAATAAATAAATACACCAGATAATGCACAAAAGAATACTGGATAAACGTAATCATCAGAGTTACATAGTATACAGGATCATACTTAGTACAAATACAGTTCAGCTATACATAAATGTCTACAGCGGAAACAAACAAAATATGTACAATAGGAGCTGAACAACATAAAAAGAGATAAATAATAGAATCCATCTTCAGCTCCAGCTATCCAGAACCAGCTAAACCTGAATACAAGGCTGCCCGTGTAGAAAAAGGGGCACCCGAGTTTGAAAGTGAAACAAACTACGAGTCAGTCATGGGACTGGTATGAGAAATCTACTCAACACATTAATAATATGGCTAATCACAGGACCACGCCACTTTCGTGGAATGGTTTTACTCCGTTGGATTCCCAGTGCTTTAAAACAAATCATTCTTTTAAACATCGCAATGCTTTTTATAAAAATGAAGCCATTATAAGACTCAGTTCCCATCACACAATGCAACGCAAACCGAAGGATAGAGTTTTTACCTTATAATGGCCAAGATATGCTTGATACGAATAAAACAAAAGCATATGATATTACTACTAGTGTTTATATGTTTCAAAAACAATTTCAATCATAACTATCAATCATAGACGACATGGGTACCATATATCATGTCGCCATATATATATATATATATATATATATATATATATATATACAATCAAAATCGCACGATTTCGTATTTGGAAATTGGATTTCCGTCCTGAACCAAGGCAAAAGATAGTCCTTACCGAATTCGAGACTGCCTAGCCCGAGCCTCAGGAACAGCCGCAACTGCCCCTTGGAGCAACAGGGCCGGTCCACCGATTTGGATTAAAATTCCTGAACAATGCATTTCCCCGCCCTATGGGGCGTAAACGATCCAACGAATGGCTCCATCGGTCCCGGATCGACCGATATATCCGAGGCGCCTCGCTATCCATCATCCACATAAGTAAAAGTTCAGGTCGTGTAAAAACACCGACACAACTCCTAACTAGGAAGAAACGCATGCCCTCCCTGAGGTCCTTCTCCCGTTTCTGGTTCATACCGGGATGTGAGGCTCGCGAATTCACGTTATACACAAAGCTACGCCCCATAGGCGGTGCTTTGATCATCACCACAAGACTTTGCTTTTCAACAGAAGCCCTGATCATTTGCCACTTAGGCATGCCATATTAGCAATTCATGCCATGCGACTGATGTCCATCGATATACAACCACTGAGCTCGTGCGCTCCAGAGAAGGGCGTTAAGCAAAATAATAAATTCTCCGCCGCCAAACAGATATATATTTAATAGATATCAATCAACACAGAATAAACTCCAATGTCAGCCACACAGTCCATTTGCAAGTCCGTTCTGGGTCTGAACGAAACCGGAGGCACTAAATACCTCGCATATCCATCGATTCCCACGTACATCTGGACAATCACCACTAATTATCCATATTTCGGGATGCCCCCAATCAGGACCTCAGTGACCATCCAAACGAGGTGAAGATCGGTCTTCAACCCCAGTCTTCATCTTCGACTTCTTATCGTCGATTCAGTTATTCAGAATGGGATAAACCCGGTCTTTCTGAGAAACTCGCGTATATAATAAACAAGTGCAACACTAACATACATACACATCATTTCAATTCATTAGTCACTAACCGTCAATCAGTAAGAGAACGATTTCCCAAATATTAACCCCGAAGGCCGAAACCAACATCAGATCAACACCCTGGAAACCATTCGACTTAGCCAACCTTCAGTTAATTTCTAAATTTCATATCCATATCATTTATAATATTTTATAACGATTTATCGCTATTTTTATTTATTTTAAAATAGCCAATTTATTCAAAACGACGCTTCGGGCCATAACGCGGTCGTGGCGCTGTTTTTCTTCAGATTTGATTTACACATATATGAAAATCTAACCGTTGGATCATCACAAAATTTACATCATTAGAAAGATCTTTTCAAAACGAATGCAACGGTTCCAGTTTCGGGAAATTCTGACGGTCGATCTCCCGGTATAATCGTTTGAAGTCTCGATTTCAAAATACGAACTGCAGCGTCGTTATTCGATTTAATATAATTATATTTATATATATATATAAATATAATCGATTCTGGCGCTATTTTTCTTTAGATTTGAATTAAATATTCGAGACAATCCAACCGTTGGATTTTTACAAAGTTGGTGCCGTTGGAAAGATTTTTCCAAAGCGAACCCCACGGTTGCGATTTTAGGAAAATCCGATGGTCAGATCTCCCGGTATAATCGTTTGAAATCACAGTTTCAAAATACGAACTACAGCTTCATTATTCGATATATTTCGATTCTATTTATATATATATATATATATATATATATATATATATATATCGATTCTTCGATTTCAAAGCTATATTCTTTTCATACATTTGATAAAAATGATATTTTTATCTAACTATCTTCTATTTCAACACTTCACTATTTTTGACAATTCATTTATATAATAAATATGTGATTTTTATTGTAAAACAATTCATTTCAGAACACTATTATTTTATATAGTTCATATAGGTAATAAAAATAGGATTTTTATTATAAAACAATTTCTTTCAAAACAAGATTATTTTATATAGTTCATATAGATGATAAAAATGTGATTTTTATTATAAAACAATTTATTTCAAAATATGAATACCATTCAACACATGATTTTCAATTCAACGAATGAATTTCGATTCAAAACATGAAGGTTTTCTATAGTTTATATATATATATAAATGTGATTTTTATATTTAAAACACAAATACCATTCAACACATGAATTTCAATTCAACGAATGAATATCGATTCAACACATGAAGGTTTTCTATAGTTTATATATATAGATAAAAATGTGATTTTTATATTTAAAACACGAATACCGTTCAACACATGAATTTCAATTCAACGAATGAATATCGATTCAACACATGACGGTTTTCTATAGTTTATATATATATAGATAAAAATGTGATTTTTATATTTAAAACACGAATACCGTTCAAAACATGAATTTCAATTCAACGAATGAATATCGATTCAACACATGAAGGTTTTCTATAGTTTATATATATAGATAAAAATGTGATTTTTATATTTAAAACACGAATACCGTTCATCACATGAATTTTAATTCAACGAATGAATATCGATTCAACACATGAAGGTTTTCTATTCAACGAATAAATATAGTTTCAACAAATGAAAATAATTCAAACACTTGAATATTATTCAAAATTTCGGCAGCATAACGGAAGGGTAGTTAAAACCGGGACCGTCCCTAGTACGGCTCCTCGCTCTACCTTAAAACCTCACGGTTTTTGACAATGGGGAATCATGCATCTAGTTCGCACGTAGGCGGCATGTATATATTTTTCATTTCCACAAACTAATCCTATGTGGTTTCAACCAAATATTTCTCAACCACAAACGGGTATTTTTCAACCACAATCAATCAATATCAACCCCAAACAATTCCAATCAACCATTCGCTATCAATCAATTTTCACACCAATCACAACCAATAAATATCGTCCATGGTTTGTGGACGAGGGGCATATATATATATATATATATAGCATTCTACTTCTATTTCAACACATATATAATTTTTACAATGCATATACAACTTATACATCGAACGTACAACTTATACAACGCTTATACAAGAGGTGTACAACGCTTATATAACTCATACATCAACTATATAATTTATACATCGTCGTTTTCCATATCGTTTATAAATTAGAAATCTAACATTGGGTTCCACTCCACCAAAAATAGCAGAAGGCTCAGAAAAATATGCGGTCTCTTCTAAAATGTAGAAGACGTCCACACGAGTCCATTGTCTCTTGTTTCACTGGATTTCGACAAGAAACGAAAAAGATATGATTTTTCAAAGTTTGCAACGGTTTAAAGGTGTTAAAATCAGATTAAATAAAACACAGTCGTTACCTTCAAAAATTCTTCAAAACTAGGTTTGTAATTTTCTATCAATCCGTGTAGCTATTCTTCGATCGGCCTTCGCAGCGTCGAAGGGGGAGGAGAGGCGCACGTGCGCAGGGGGGTGCGGCGGCGCTCAGTGATCGGAATCGCGGTCGGCGGCGGTTTGAAGACGTGATCTTCCTGGCGTCCATTCTCCCAAAATACACAATGAAAAAATCGAAACCAGGTATGGATTTGAAGAGCTCGGGAAGATTTTCAAAACGTTCAACTGTGGCATGAGCTAATTCGGCGCGGATTGATCGGAAAATGAGGGGAAAGGTTTGAAGGGTTTTCCGTCTTCGATCGACTGTCGGGGAGAGAGAAAATTAAATTTCTGACCAATGAGATTTTTTATTTTATTTATATATTTTAAAATTTCTAAAATACACTCTTCCACCCACGAACACCAATCCAAACCCAACGACTGTCGTCCCTAGCGTTTTACCCCCATTCCGAACACAATGGGATATGTTTCGAAGGCCCATTCGATCGTTTCAGTCAGTTTCCATTCAAATTAAAATATATAACATTCAATATTCGATTTGAACATACATTTCAATTTGCCAGGGCCACAAACTGATTCGAAAAATTCTAGAAAAATAAATCTAGCTATGTTTTGACGATGCGGTCCCAACAAAACTAGTTTCGTCGAATTCTGAGACCGTTTGCAAAAAGGCCCATTTCTGGTCGATCCAATTTAACTATAATTGACCAAAACACGTTTTCCTTTGCCACACTCACATACTAGCTTCAAAAATTATGAAATTTGAAAGCTAGCAATAACTTCTCATCCCGGATCCATCAAAAGTGGTTTCGTCGAATTCCGAGGTCGTTTGCAAAATGGCTAATTTCACGGCCTATATAAATTCCATAGCGACCTTTCTGAAAATTCATTTGGCCATAACTTTTTCTTTCCGCTATGAAACTTCGATTTTTCAGATTCGTTAGAAAGGTATTCACTAACAGATTTAAATATTTTTGGTTTCGCTCAAATTCGTTTTGTTTTGCACCGGTACAGTCCGACAAAGTTTGAATTCAATTTTTGAAACTGCAGCGCCTTTTCAGGCCCTGTTTATAATTAGAATTAATTATATTCGTTTTCAAACGTCGATTCAAACTCACTTTTCATTACTATTATTTAAAATATTTATTTTAAATATTTAAAATCCATTATTTTAGCCAATTTAAAAATTTTTAATTGGTTCAGATTTTCTGGGTCGTTACATTTACCCTCCGATCTCCCAATCTGCTCCATGATTTCAGAAATTCCCAAAGGGTAATCGAAGTCTTCAAGGAGCTCTACACATTCAACGGTAGAGATGGGATATAATGGTTTGTGGAGCTCGAGTTTTGGTTGTAAAATCCTGCCGTTTGAACCGGTTTCTAGGCTGACCGAGGGGGGGTTCGAACTCGTCGGGGTTTGGCGCGCTGGGCGGCGACGATGAGCCCGACAACCTGGCAGCGGATGATCGGGGGGACGACAGCCTCCAGTGGCAGCGGTGACGAAAGTTCAATTTTGGGTGATTGGTTCAAGCAAAACCGTAAACGAGGAAGTGAGGTTGAGATAAATTAGGAATTTTAATTTTAATTTATAAATTAATCATATCAATTAATGTAAATAACGCGTTAACTCTCATATCTTCTCCATACGAGGTCCAAATCACGCGAAATTGGATCCGTTGCGATCGTGGAGCTGAGAGCTTCACAACAAGACTAACTGGACCCAATTTGGAGCAAGTTAGAATTCAGGGAAATCCAAATCCAAACAGTTCAGAAATCCAGAAATTAAAACCGACGGAGTGGATCCCAATGAGAGAACTTCTCACTAAAATTATTTCTGTATGGTTATTTATTCTATAACTGCATATATGAACTGCTCCCTGTCGTCCACAGACCATGGACGACTTGTTTGATTATATTGTGTTGTGAAATTTGATTGTGATTGTCATGTGTAAATGAACTGTATAAAATATTCATGTATGGAATAAAATATTTGAATTGTAAAAAAATATCATTTTTATTGTATATATAAAATGTATAAATATTCATGTGTATGGAATAAAATATTTGAATACTAAAAATATCATTTTTATTGTATATATAAAATGTATAACATATTCATGTATGGAATAAAATATTTGAATAATAAAAATATCATTTTTATTGTATATGTAAAATGTATAAAATATTCATGTATGGAATAAAATATTTGAATAATAAAAATATCCTTTTTATTGTATATATAAATTATATAAAATATTCATGTATGGAATAAAATATTTAAATAATAAAAATATCATTTTTATTGTAAATATAAAATATATAAAATATTCATGTGTATGGAATAAAATATTTTCAAATAAAAATATCATTTTTATTGTATATGTAAAATGTATAAAATATTCATGTATGGAATAAAATATTTGAATAATAAAAATATCCTTTTTATTGTATATATAAAATATATAAAATATTCATGTATTGAATAAAATATTTGAATAATAAAAATATCATTTTTATTGTAAATATAAAATATATAAAATATTCATGTGTATGGAATAAAATATTTGAATAATAAAAATATCATTTTTATTGTATATATAAAATATATAAAATATTCATGCGTATGGAATAAAGTATTTGAATAATAAAAATATCCTTTTTATTGTATATATAAAATATATAAAATATTCATGTATGGAATAAAATATTTGAATAACAAAAATATCCTTTTTATTATATATATAATTTATAAAATATTCATGTGTATGGAATAAAATATTTAAATAATAAAAATATCCTTTTTATTGTATATACAAAATATATAAAATATTCATGTGTATGGAATAAAAGATTTGAATAATAAAATATCATTTTTATTGTATATATAAAATGTATAAAATATTCATGTGTATGGAATAAAATATTTGAATAATAAGAAAATATCATTTTTATTGTATATATGGACTGTGTAACATAGTCATGTGTTGAAATAAATATTTATAAACAAATCGGATGATTTTTTTATGTACACCCATTTATCTGATATTGATTGGGATGATATATTTTACACATCGTCCAACTGCAATAATAATAATCAGTGTTTGTTGTTTGAAAACCCCACACGGGTATTGGAATGATATTTGACACACACTAATCCCAATTGATTAGTTGTACGTCAATCGATGAGTTGACAGACTATTGTAAGCGTCAATTATTTATATTTAACGCTTATACAGTTGCGTAATGCACTCTAGATGATGGTTGACTGTGTTTGATTATTGTTGTGTACATGTGTGTTTGAAATCCATATAAATAAAATTATATGGTAATAGACTGTGTCTGATTCCAGTTCAGAATTAACGAATATTTTAAAATAATATTCAGTGAATATTGAAATGTGAAGCTGTGTTAAGTAGTTAAACGCCATTTTAACATGAATGAGAATTTTTTCGATTTTATCCATTTTAAAATGAATATCGAAAAGTGATTTCAAAATTTGATATTTTGAAAATATAGTCATTTTAATATTAAAATGATAGGAATATTCAAATTTGATTTGAAATGAAATTGAAATCGTTTTAAAATGAATTTAAAACAATTTTTTTAAGGAATATTCAAATTTTATTTGAAATTTGAAATGGAATTGAAATCTTTTAAAATGAATTTAAAACGAATTTATTAAGGAATAATCAATTTTGGTTTAAAATTGAAAATGAAGTTGAAATCATTATAAAACGAATTTTTAAACAATTTATAAAATACATTTTAAATGGAAATCGATGAAGTATATATAATATATATATATATTATATATATTTAATGGCCTGAATAAAACGCGCCGCGCCACGGCAGTTCGCGAATTTCGACCATTGACTTCGAATGGACATTACGGGAGATCCGACCGTCGGATTCTCCTAAAACCAGAACCGTTGGGTTCGTATCGAAAATAGCTTTCCAATGAATATAAGAGATTTGAAATCTAACGGTTGGATTTGGAATTGTGTCCAAATCAAATTTGGAAAAGGTCACTGTAAGTGCAGCTTGGTGGCCGTTATTGGAAACCAACTGTACATGCCTTGATAAAATTATTAAAAATATTAATAATTTGTGTAAAATCAAAATAAATGATTTGGAAAGAATTGGAATGAAAAATTGCATATTTGAAAAGATAAAAAATATTTTTTTATCAAAATGAACTAGTTATTAACTAGATTTGAAATCCAATAATTTTTTAAATAAAATAAATTGGAATTGAAATGGTTTTAAAAATAACCAGGATTTCCAATATATGAATTGGAATGGATTTGAATCGAAATTGTCTTCGAAATATCTCGAGGTTGGATTTCGTGATTATACAAATATTGTTATGGAAATTTGAAAGATATTTTAATATTGTTATTTCCAATTCGATATTTGTTGGTTGTAGAATTGATATTGAATATAAGCCGATATATTTTCTATTCAGAGCCTTGTATTTAATATCAAATGGGATTTTGGGTTTGTCGTGAATGGTGTCTTAAATAACACCGTTCCTAAACCCAGTTGAGAAAGAATAAATCTTTTCATTAAGATTTAGTGAAATTTCCAATTAATTAATATTTAATTGTAATGGAATAAAAGAATTGGATTTTGGGTTTGTCGTGAAAGTTGTCTTCAGTAACACTGTTCTTGAACTTCATGTGAAGAGAATAAATCTTTTAATTAAGATTATTAGAGTTTCCAATTATATTTAATAATTGGAATAAAATGGAATGCGAATTGGGTTTATCGTGAACTGTGTTTTTAAACGACATTCGTTCTTTAACCCGATTTATAGTGAAATGTGATTTGGAATTAATAAATCTTTTTATTAAGATTTAACAGGAATTTTTCAAAAGTATAGTTTTCCAATTTAATATATTAAATTGGAATTGAATGGAATTCAATTTGATAATAATCGAAATGAGCTTCGGTAGAGGAAGTCTGTTAATTTATATGGAATTTAAAAGGCTTTGCCGTTATTCCATTTATATTATTGGTTGGATATGGAAGTTTATATCGATTATATATATTGATCTGTTTTCCGTGAAGATTCCATTGTTAATGGAATGAGATTTTGGGTTTATCGTGAGCTGTATTTTAAATGACATTTGTTCTTCAACCCAGTTAATGGTAAGATTAATTTCTTAAATTTGAAGAAAATCATTAGCTAATGATTTTTGGAAATTAAAACTGAAGTAGAGTTCTAATGAATCTTTAATTAGATTGAAATGTGAATCTGATAACTAAAATTATCAAATTCAAGAAATGATCGAGAATGGACTATCACCAGTTTTGCTCCAAGCGATAGTTAAATCTTTATTTAGACTTGAATGTGAAATGGTAATTAATTTTACCGATGACACTGTGGTATTAGATATGGAGTATTACCAGTTTTGCTCCATGGGATGAATAGGTTGGGATTGGGAAATTAAACAAATGATTATTCGGTAAGGTGCGTTAATCCCGACTAGTTTGGATAAACCTTAATTTGGTTTGGATTAATATCCAAAGGAAGATTAAAGAATAAATTTAAAGAATTTATCTTTGATAAAATTAATGGGAACCTTTCCCAAAAGATATGAATATTTCAATAAAAGAATATTCAGAATTGGAATGAGGCGTATGTTGTGTTTTTATAGCACTTGTTTATTATATACGCGAGTTATTCAGAAAGACCGGGTTTATCCCATTCTGAATAACCGATTCGATGATATGTCAAGGATAAAGACGGTGGTTGAAGACCGGAGGTCTTCACATCGTTTGGATGATTACTGATGTCTTGATTGTGTTGTACACCCAAGACAAGGTATTAAGTGGTGATCGTCCAGACGTACTTGGAGATCGACCGGATATGCGAGGACCTCTCTCCTGTATTGGACATATAAGACGAGGAATAAGGTGCCTCCGGTTTCGTTCAGACACAGAACGAACTAGTAAATGGATGTGTGTCTGACATTGGATTTCATTCTGTGTGATTGATAGATATCAGTTGCATAGCCTGAATTTCCTATGTGGCATAGTGAGATGAAAATGATCAAGGCTTCTGTTGAAAAGCAGAGTCTTGTGGTTGATGATCAAAGCACAACTTTAATATGGCATAGCTTTGTGTATAGCGTTAATTCATGAGCCTCACACCCCAGTGTGAACCAGAAATGGGAGAGGACATCAGGGAGGACATGCGTTTCCTTCTAGGTAGGAGTGGTGTCGGGGTTTTGCAAGCCCAGACGTTTTACTTATGTGGATGATGGATAGCGAGACACCTAGGTTATATTGGTCACTACGGTGCCGATGGATGGTTTGGTCGATATATGACCATTTTTCACCCCATAGGACGGGGAAACGTATTGTTCAAGCATTTTAATCCACTTGTGTGGACCAGCCCTGACGATCCAAGGCTTGCCTGCACGCTTGCCTGAGACATGGTAGGCTAGATTGTCTCGAAGCGGTAAGGACGATCCCTAGCCTTGGTTCACAGACGGAAATCTAACATCCATTACATGACTTTGCGATTTTTATTGTAGAGCCTAGTATTGGCGACATGATATATGGTACTCATGCCGTCTATGATTGATACATTTATATTTGAAGTTGTTTTATACACTACGCACTTATAATAGTATCAAATGATTTGTTTTAAACGTATTAAGCATGTTTGTCTATTATAAGGGAAAACCCTATGCTCCGGCTTGCGTTGCATTGTGTGATGGGACCTGGGTCATATAATAGCTTCATTTTTCCAAAAAGCATTGCGCTGTTTTGTTATATGCACTGGTATTCTTGGGAGGAAACCCGTTCCGTGTTATACGGCATGGTCTCTTGATTTACTTTATTTTTAAAGTAAAGATTTAATAACTGTTTTAGTTCTCACACCAGTCTCATGACTAACCTGGAGTTTATTGTTCTAACCTAAACTCTGGGTGCCCCTATTTTCCATACGGGTAGCTAGTAGTTTTGGTTTTGCAGATTTATATTCACATGATCCTGGTTTATAGCTGAAACGATATTCGGAAAGCTCTGTATCCGTTTATCTCTTTCAGTTGTATTTTGTATTATTTTCCGCTGCATTGTAAATGTCTGATATTTATCAAATGTATATTATTTGTTCATACTCTATATATTCTTGTACTTTGATGTAAATTGTTGTAATAAGCAATGAGATGTTCTTCTGTTTGTGTTCTGATTTGTCGTGTTCTCAATTAAATCCGGGCTTTCCTTTACGGGGAAGTTTGGGTCGTCATACATGACATAGTCTATGGTGTGTCATTCCAAGCCATTATTTTTTGTTTGAGTCAAGATCCATATGCAGTTTAGGCTATATCATTTTTTGTGTTTTTTCAAAGTGTAATACCATGTTTCAAAATAATAATTGGTAGTAATAAATCTTGAAATGATATATGTTAAAATTGTATAATTTTTTCCTTTAAATTTTCATGTTGGTATCTTTTACTTCACTTTTAATTATAGTTAGCGTTCCTTTCCATTTCTCATGTTCCTAACTGTTCTAGCACCTATTAGTATACTGTGCACTTTATATACATTTTTCATTTTTAGAACAGTTTCAAAAATTTGCAATGGAAATCTAGAAATCCGTATATCGGCTAAAGGGTACGCAAATTATCATAATGAATGTAAAGCCTATCTCATTGTTTGTTAGGTGAATAATTTGGAGGTAAGAAGCCTAACTTGATATACGATGGTTGTACTAATTTCTAAGTCACATTGATACCTTTCCAAAAATAAGTGAAAAGTGAAGGATATAAAAGTTCATTTTTTTACATGTCCAACAACACATAAAGAAATTTGGAAACGATCACCACCTAGTTTTCCAATGGGTGGAAAATGAGTCGTTGGACACCGAAACGTGTTCAATTTATTGGACGAATCAGACGTCTTCTCATTTCTACTACCTAAACACTCCGCTTAAACTAATTAAATGCATATCAGATCCTCAATCAAATAAGAGTAATCTCTCCAAAGCACGACTAAATCGTTATATTTTAAGAGTCATTATTTAATATGTTTATTTTCGAATTTTAAATGGTCTTAAC
This sequence comes from Allium sativum, assembly GCA_030737875.1. NCBI lineage: Eukaryota > Viridiplantae > Streptophyta > Magnoliopsida > Asparagales > Amaryllidaceae > Allium > Allium sativum. The sequence goes on from CM060925.1 coordinate 162,799,301, forward strand.
TGTTTATTTATGAATTCTTACTATTAACATTTGAATTTAAATGCAAATTCAACTGCCAATAAGATGTACGATTTCAGATCGATTGGTATTTAATGCTGAATAAAGCAAGGAAAATATGGCATAACCATGTAATTTATGTTTACCTAAATTCAAATGAACATCCATTTAATCTTCAAAAGAAATAGTCAATATAGAGGATGAAAACATCAATTCACATTACAACAAATATCAATCATTGCATCAGATTTCAAAATATAGTAAGAAAAATGGGTAACATATAAAGCTTACAGGGATGTTAAATCATTTACATTAATGGAATGAACATTCTGAAGTAATATAAAGTACCGATGATACCTGTTCTTTGAGGATCATTAATTGAAAGAAAGCAAGAACATTAATTCATTTAAAAAGCGGTCAAGGGATAACTGAAAAGGATCATATTTTCAGAGGGGTAGGCTCATTTGTTTGATGCAATTACGTAAATAGTAATTTTATTATATAGATAGTAGCAATTTTTGAATTGTATAAGCATTTTATAAATTGTAGTAATTTTTAGAACTATTTACAACTTTAACTTATAAACGTTATTTTGCAATAAACTTCTTTAAGTTGATAACATTGCAAATATATTATAGTTACGTCATGTTCTATTATATACGATATAGGAGGGCAACATGTCATTCAGTGTAGACAAAAAGTGTATAAATGAATCTGATCAAAGATCTACATACTATATAGACGGGGTGAAAAAGTTTATTAGTTTTGTTGGAGAAAATGGTGGTAAGAAAGGAGTGTATTTATGTCCTTGCACTAGGTGCCAAAATATAAAGACGATAAAATTAGATGACATTAATTTTCATTTTCTTAGATAGGGTTTTATCCAATCATAAAGCGTGTGTTATTTTCATGGGGAAAAATGGTGGAGATGGAAAAAACAAACAATTATTCATGCAACAAGTATTGACGAGGCAAACATCTTAGGATGGAAGATCTAGTCAATGATGCAGATAGATTTCATGATTTTCAATCTGAAAATTCGTTGTCTGATCATGCTAATGTTGGAGAGCAGTCTATGGATGATGGCAATTGGTAGGCCAATAAAAGTAAGAAGTATAAACCACTTTTTGATAGCGCAAAGAGAAATTGTATCCTTCATGTTCAAAAGGGATAACGAAGCTATATGCAATTGTGAAACTGAATAGCTTGAATACCCAATACAGATTTTTAGATAATGGCGTGACTGCACTTTTCGAATTAATAAAGGAGTTACTCCCTAAAGGTAACACGCTGCTGACAAAATACTTCGACGTGAAGAAGTTTATTAAGCAAGATGGGATGAATTACATAACTTATGATACATGCATCAATGATTGCATATTGTACTGGAAAGATGATGCAAACAAAGTTTCTAGTACAAATTACAATGAACAAAGATATATGACATCATTCAACAAAGAGAGAAAAGGCAACAAAGTACCTTGAAAGACATTAAGACATTTCCATTAATTTCTAGATTGAAGAGATTATATACTATACCATGGATAGCAGATGTAATGACCTGGCATGGCCCTGGCAAGTCTGATCCAACCATAATGAGTAATCCATGTAACACTTCTCAATGTAAATCTATGGGTTCTCTTGATCAAACGTTTCCTGTCGAGCCATGAAATGTCACACTTGGAATAACAATAGATGGTTTCTGTCCACATGCTTCTCTATCTAACCCTTACAGTTGTTGGCCAGTAATTATAGTACCATATAATCTTCCTCCGTCTGTGTGCATGAAATGCGAGTTTTCAATGTTAACACTGTTGATTTCCATTGATAGACGATTTAAAGCAGTTATGGGAAGGAGTCGTTACATATGATTCATTAAATAAATTCGAGTTTACAATGAGAGCTAGGGTGTTGTGGGAAACCCATGATCACCCTGCTCTTGGGATTTTATCGGGATGTATAACTCACCGTTACTTTTCATGTCCCATTTGTGGGGAAACACTTATTCTTATCATCTTCGTAAAAGTAAAAAGATGTGTTTTATGAGACATCGAATGTTTCTTCCTAGCGGACACAAGTTTCGATACAACAAGACAAAATTCAAAAACGAACAAGAACTTCGTCGCCCTAAATGGCCATTGACTGGTTTTGAAGTTGAAAAGAAAGTAGTGAATATCAAAATGAAAGTTGGTAAACAAAAAGAAGAAATTGGTCGAAAACAAAAAAAATCAGCCATTGAAGAAGTTAACAATCTTTCTGCATGGTATAGGAGGTCTATCTTTTTTGATTTACCATATGGGAAAGCAAATATGATTCGACGTAATATTGATGTTATGCATACGGAGAAGAATGTCACAAAGCATCTCATCAGCACCATTATAGACAGTAAAGATAAGTCAAAAGAAGGCATCAGTGCACGCAAGGATTTAAAATCCATGGCTATAGAACAAAAGTTGTGGGTGTTGGAAGATCCTGAAACAAATAAAATAATCATACCAAGGAAACTTTTATTTTGAGCAAAGAAGATGTAACGACCCGTATTCTACGTATCATAGGATCGTAGAATATTTATTTCTTTCACATACGAAGTCGTATGGTCATGTAACTTTGGGAGACGACTATCGGGGTCATTTCCCATGTTCATGATTTTTGTCGATTTTTAAATGACCATTTTACCCCTAGTTGGTACTGTTTTGGCCATAACTTTTGACTGGAAAGGAATTTTGACCTGAAACCACTTTCATTGGCTTCGGATGATGGTTTACAATTCCGTAGAGTGGTCACATTAGCCAAACGGACTCACCGTTTGGGAGATATGGCTGAAACAAGTTTCAGATGGTGAAAAACAGCTTAATTGGGCTTAACCGGGTAATTAGCAGCTAGGCCCAAAGGGGATTTCGGGATTGGAGATGTATAGGGGCTGATTAGGGTTAGAAAACATTTCTTTCAGCCGCCACTTTCATTCTTGGAACCCTAGCAATGGCCTCCAACACCCAAATCACCTTCTAATCACTTTCTAATCAAGTTTTGGCTTAATCTACATCAAATTAAGAAGAGAAAACACGAAAGCAAGGCTAGAGCTGCTGTTAGACATCAGTGTTCATCCAAATCAGCAAGGTTTCAGTTCTGAGAATTTCATTTGTGGCCAAGGTGAGTGATTAGCATCGTTTTGACACTAATTACAGTTAATTAAGGGTAATTAGTGAAGATTAGCGAATTTATACACTGATAAATTCTGGAAAAATATCTATAAATTCGAAAATAATATTTTATGCCTCTGGTAGAAATTTGATTTAATTTGATTAAGTTTTGCTAACCCTATGATTAGTTTTGCTTAAACATGCTTTAGGGAAAATAAGGGGTTTTGGGTATATTTGATCCATTTTGATATGTAAATCCATTGTTTTGGTGTTTGTGGTTAGTTTGTTATGTTGCTATGACTGTTTGGGATGAATTGTGATTGATTAGTATAGTTAGATTTGTCGAAAACGTCGTCCAATGGCGTAAACAAGTTGCTGGAAAAAGTTGCAGAAAGTTGTGCAGGGTTTCGGATCGGATCGGATATGAGCTCGGATCGGATAGGAGACCTGGGCAAGGAACCCGATCCGAACTGGAGTCTGGCATAAAAGAGGCTTGGCAAAAAGGAAGGCCATGTTGGTGAAGCTGGGGATCGGATCGACTTAGGGACGAAGGGCTCGGATCGGAACTTGACACTTGGGAGAACTGGTAAGAGGGAAGGCCACGCTAATTGAACTAGGATCGGATCAGATGAAGAAGGAGGGATCGGATCGGAGCACGTGAAGAACGAGGGAGCGGATCGGAGCGGAAGCACGAACTGGAAGGGAGATGGCACCCGACCTGACCCGGAGGAGGACACCCGACCCGACCCGAAGTGGGACGCCCGACCCGAACCGATGCAACGCTGTGGACCTGAACCGAACCGCTACAGGGGAAGACTACGAACAGAGCCAATTCAAAGTAGAGGACCCGACCCGAACCGATGGCTAGGAGGGGAAACCGACCCGACCCAGTATTGACCAATAACCCGAGATGCAAAGGTAGTCCAATATGGGAAGTTAGAGCTCAGGATTCAGTTGGGAACCGATGAGTTCACTTCATGATTGGGCTTTGCTGCGGGACGTGTGCCAAGGCGCAGTCGATGTTTATGACTTTGGATCACTATGTATGGGAAGTGCGTGAACGGATTCAGGGTTGCAATGGCCTAGGTACGACTAAAGGGCTATAAACCAATGAAGTGTGGGTCATTTGTAAAGATTTGGTCCCATGTGGTAAGCTTGGTAGTAGCAGTAGTTGTACAAGTTGAACTCCGTCACTACTTCGATGGGTCTAGTGATTGACAGTGGTGGACATCGTATGCTTTACGCACTGAGTGAGAGATGTGAGGATGGTTGCTATGGTTGATTTGTTTGCTATCATTATGACATGCACACCCCACCCCCATATTCTTTACACTATTTATTATGGCACCTTAGAGTACTGTACGGTATGTGGTACTAACTCTTTGGTTGCAGGTCCAGGTTCAGGTATGTTTCTAGTCTACCTGTTATGGTTCACTTTAGATGCTTATCGCTCATACCAGGCTGTATGTCTGACCCAGAGTTTTATGTCTCCTCTTATTACTCTGGGTGCTCACACGAGCAGACTAGAGACAGGTTAGTTGGTGATGCACGGGTAGATGATCCGGAGACGAGCAAGAGGCTTCCACGTAATATATATATATATATATATAGTATTCTCCCTGTGTTGTTGAAGATCACTGCTTGGGCATTAGGGGTGCATCTTCTATTTTAGCTTTCTTTTGTTTAGAGACAGTAAATTTGGAAAGTTGTAATAGGCTGTATTTGGATTTCCGCTGCTCTGATGATGATGTTGATTTTAGTTATCAGCTTATGCACTATCTCACCTGTTTTATGTCAAGTATGTTATTATTATTATATTTTACTCCATGCACTGTGAGACATTCTACAGGTTCTTGATTAGTTCGTTCCCTTCTTTCCTTTCTCCTGACGACCGTCCCGTGCTAGTCGGGCATGTGTACAACGCACTTTCGGAGGAAATGCAGGCTGGTGCGGGGCGGGCCGTCACAGAAGAAAAGATACGGTTCTGCACTGTATTGAAACACCTGAAAGTACCTAACAAATTCTCTTCTAACTTCCGCAACAATGTGAGCATCAATTCTTCCGAACTAAAAAATGTGAAGTCACATGATTACCACATCATAATGCAACATTTGCTTACAATATTGCTTCAAGATTCTTATACACCACATAAGGATTTACAAAATGTTGTTCATCATATTTGTTTATGTAACAACCCGAAAATCCGGGCCAGTTTAAAATTTTTATCTTGGCAATTTTGGCGAATGTTGAATATTTAAAATGGATTATTTTGAATAAAAACGACGAGAAATTTATTTTGAATAGATTATAACGTATATATTATATACGTCGTCGTTAGAATATGAATAATTATATATAATTATAAATAGAATTGAAAATGGCGCGGTAGTTCGATAATTCGATTTGAAACTTCAATTGAATGTACCGGGTGCAAAACAATCCGGATTTTAGTGAAACCAAAAACATTAGGATCTAATTGGGAATATCTTTCCAACGAATTCGAAAAATCAAAATTTCATAGTGAGAATCAAAAGATATGTCCAGTTGAAAATTCTGAATAGTCGCTATGGAATTCAGGCCCTTAAAAATAGACATTTTGCAAACGACCTCGGATTTCGACGAAACCACTTTTGTTGGGTCTGTGATGTCAAATTATTGCTAGGTTTCAAATTTAATAATTTTTCGATTCAATGTGTGAGCATGGCAAAGGAAAACGCGTTTGACCAGTTTCAGTTGATTTTAATCGACTGGAAATTGGCCATTTTTCAAACGGTCTCAGAATTCGACGAAACTAGTTTTGTTAGGACCGTATCGTCAATACGAAGCTAGAAAATATTTTTCAAACGGTCTCAGAATTTGACGGAAACTGATCGAAACGATCGAATCAGCTTGTGATACATATCCCATTGTGTTCGGAATGGGGGTATTACCTTAGGGACGACAGTCGGTGGGCTAAAAAAGGAGTTTGAATTTTTAAAGTAACTTTTAGAGAATAAAATTAAAATATATATATATACTCAACCCCCCCTTATTCCTCTTCATTCAGAAAACTAATCGAAATAAAAAAAACCTAAACTATCGATCCCCCCCTCCCCCGTCGATCTCGATGCCGCCATCGCAACCGATACCCCCCTCCCTCCATCTTCTCCGTCGAAGCCTACCCCCCCTGCCTCGATCGTCGCGACAGCCCCCCCTCCCCCCGATCGACGCACCCATCCTCCTCCGCCTAAAAAGCCTAACCATAGCCACCGGTTTCCGCACCGCCGACCCTCTGACCACCTGCGCGGGCCCCCACTTCCGCCAAAGCCCGAACGCGAGCAACCACCAGTCGAAGGAGAAAACTCCGCAGCCACCGTACAACCCAAAACGCGCCGCCACCTCCTTCTTGGGTTTCCGCCGCCCACTGCTGCACCAGCGCCGCCTTAGCACCAGCGAACACCTCCTCTTTCCCTCTATTAGTTCGATCGACAGTGAGTTTTCTTCTTAACTGATTTTATATATTAATAGCATAGCTAAAGATCTAACTTATATATATTAATGACATTGTTAAGGGACTGATTTTATATATGGCATTATTTTATAAAAAGCTGAATTTTTATTTAAGTAGATTTGTTTTAAAAATGAAATTTTTATAGTTAATGGTTTTTATAATAGATTAGAACATGAAAAATACGATTTGTAGAACATGAAAAGTTGGGATTTTAAAAGGATAAAGACTTGATTTTTATGTAAAGAAAGCATAGATTTTTATAGGAAAAACCATCGAATAAAAATATGATTTTTATATAGTGGCGATAATAAAAATATGATTTTTATAAAGTAGAGATAGTAAAAATATAATTTTTAATATAGTAGAAGATTAAAAATATAATTTTTATTATAGTAGAAGAGTAAAGATATAATTTTTATATAATATAGGAAAGTTTAAAATATGATTTTTAGCATATGTGAAGTATAAAAATATAATTTTTATCGTATGTAAAGGTAGAAAATGTAATTTTCATATTATATAGATAATAAAAATATAATCTTTTATATTGTAGAAATATAAAAATATAATTTTTATATAGGTAAGATAGTAAAAATATCACCTTTATATATGTAGTGAAATAAAAATTGAATCTTTATATGTGAAAAGGCGAAGTCTTTATATATATAGTAGCGGTGTGAAAATTCGATTTTTTATATATTGAATAAGGAAGTAAAAATTCGATTTTTTATATATTGAATAGCGAAATAAAAATAGGATTTTTATATATTGAATAACGAAGTAAAAATTCGATTTTTATATATTGAATAGCAAAGTAAAATTGTGATTTTTATATATGTAGTGAATACGGGCAACGAAAGTGACGAAAGAAGAAATGGCGGAGATTTTCTACATAAGAAATGATTTGGGAAAAATTGGGATATCTATTGGTGAGAACTTCTCACCTTTTAAAATTCCTTTTTCTAGTTATATATATATATATATACTAGGATGCAGACGGTGCTTAGTAGCACCCGACACCCGTCGTCCACAGACCATGGACGGCTTGTTTGTTTGATTGTTGTGTTGTGAAAATTGATTGTGTTGTGGAATGATGGAATAATAAAAAATTCTTGTGTTGAAAGAAAATAAAATATTTATATAGTTAAAAATATTTTATCGTTAAAAATATAATTTTTAACATGAATATGAATCAATAAATATTTATAAACAAATCGGTCGATTTGTTTATATACACTGATTTGACTGATATTTATTAGGTCGATAAATTTTACACATCGCCCAACTGCACAAATAAAATCTGTGTTTGATTTTATGAAACCCCACACGGGTATTGGGACGAAATATGACATACACTAATCACAATAATTAGTTGTATGTCGATCGATGGATCGACAGGCTGTTATAAGCGTTAGATATCTATATTTGATGCTTATACAGTGCAGTGCACTTTGGATGATGGTTGATTATTTATCGTTGCTATTATATACATGTGTTGTATGGAATCCATATAATTAACTTTATATGGTAATTGATTGGGCCTCATTCCAATCGGGAAGATAAAGAATATTATAAAATAAAGGTTCATGTGTTGACCGTACTCATCCGTTGAGATTAGTCATGTGTTGAACGAAATATTTTAACAATAAAATTTACATCTTTATCATATATAAAATTAGAAACTAACTGGAAAATAGATAAGATGAGTGGTCTCCTGGATATTGATCTGATGTTGGTTTCGGCCTTCGGGGTTAATATTCAGGGAATCGTTCTCTTACTAATTTGCGATTAGAGTCTAATTTGAAATCAAACGATAGATACCATAATTTTTATTAAATGTATTAAATAACAAAGATAGTCACACGTGGACAGTACTCATTCGTTGAGATTAGTCGCGTGTTGACAAAAATATAGAATCATGTATTGAAAGAAATATAAATTCATTTGTTGAATGTAATAACGAAGTTAGTGAAAAATATAAAGCCGTGTTGATTAGAGATGCGCCATTTTGACGCGAACGATATTTGTATCGATTATATTCGTTTTTAAATTTGAATTGAATAGGAAACGAATTTGAATTGAATAGAAAACGAATTTGAATTAAATTAAATAGAAAACGAATTTGAATTAAATTAAATAGAAAACGAATTTGAATTAAATTAAATAGAAAACGAATTTGAATTGAATTAAATAGAAAACGAATTTGAATTGAATTAAATAGAAAACGAATTTGAATTGAATTGAATAGAAAGTGAATTGAATTTGATTTGAATAGAAAATGAATTTAATTTAATTTGAATAGAAAATGAATTTGATCTGAATAGAAAATGAATGGAATTTGATTTGAATAGAAAATGAATTGAATTTGAATAGAATAGAAATCGAATTGAATTGAAAAGAAAACGAATTCGAATTGAATTGAAAAGAAAACGAATTCGAATTGAATTGAATTGAAAAGAAAATGAATTCGAATCGAATTAAAATCGATTTGAATTGAAATCAAATAGAAATGAAAATAAAAGGATTTATAATAGAAAATTCAATTTTGATTTGAATTTGAAATAAAGGTTGAAATTGTTTTTGAAACGAATTCAAAACTATTTATAAAATTCGTTTTAAATAGTAATCGACGAAATATATATTATATATATAATATAATGGCCTGGATAGAACGCGCCGTGCCGCGGCAGTTCGCGAATTTCGACCATTGACTTCGAACGGACATTACGGGAGATCCGACCGTCAGATTCTCCTAAAACCGGAACCGTTGGGTTCGTATCGAAAAGAGCTTTCTAACGAATATTAGAAATTTGAAATCTAATGGTTGGATTTGGAGATACGTCCAAATCAAATTTGGAAAAGGTCGCTGTAAGTGCAGTTCGATGGCCGTTGTTGGAAATCGACTGTACGGGCCTTGATAAAATTATTAAAATAGTAATAATTTGTGAAAAATCATAAGAAATGATTTGGGAAAAATTGGGATGAAAAACTCCATATTTGAAAAGATAAAAAATTTATATCGAAATGAACTAGTTTTGAACTGAAATTAAAACCCATTTATTTTTAAATAAATACATTGGGTTTGAAATGGGTTTTAAATAGAATTGATCTGCGGGTTTATCGTGAACAGTGTTTTAAATAACATTTGTTCTTTAACCCGATAATAAATAGAATGTGATTTGGGTTTGTCGTGAACTGTGTTTTAAATGACATTAGTTCTTTAACCCAGTAAAAGGAGTTTTTAATGAATCTGCAATTAGATTGAAATGTGAATTGATAATCTAAATGATCAAATTTAGAAATTGAGCGAGAATGTAGTATTACCGGTTTTGCTCCAAAGCGATAGTTAAATCTTTAATTAGATTTGAACGTGAAATGGTAATTAATTTTACCGATAACACTGTGGTGTTAGATATGGAGTATTACCAGTTTTGCTTCATGCGATGAATAGGTTGGGATTGGGAAATAAAATAAATAATTACTTCGGTGTGGTTCGCTAATCCCGACTAGTTTGGAAAACCATAATCTGGTTTGAAATGACATCCAAAGGAAGATTAAAGAATAAATTTAAAGAATTTATCTTTGATAAAATTAATGGGAACCTTTCCCTATGAATGTGAAATTTAGAAACTAGTTGTAGGTTAGTTAAGAAGAATGGTTTCCTGGGTATGGATCTGATGTTGGTTTCGGCCTTCGGGGTTAATATTTGGGGAATTGCTCTCTTACTGATTTACGGTTAGTGACTAATGAATTGGAATGAGGCGTATGTTGTGTTTGTGTAACATTTGTTTTTAATATACGTGGGTTGTTCGGAAAGGCCGGGTTTATACCCATTCTGAATAACCGATTCGACGATAAGTCGAAGATGAAGACGGTGGTCGAAGACCGGAAGTCTTCACATTGTTTGGATAATTACTGACGATCCTGATTGGGCTGTACACCCAAGAGGATGGAAATAGTTAGTGGTCGTCCAGACGTACCTGGAGATCGATGGATATGCGAGGAAAGAGCCTCCGGTTTCGTTCAGACCCAGAACGAACTTGTAAATGGATTATGTGTCTGACATTGGATTTTATTCTGTGTTGATTGATTTCTGTTAAATATATATCTGCTTGGCGGCGGAGAATTTATTCTCTTGCTTAACGCCCTTCTCTGAGACGTACGAGCTTAGAGGTTATATATCGATAGATATCAATCGCATGGCATGAATTGCCTATGTGGCACGCTGAGTTGCATGGATCCAGGCTTCTGTTGAAAAGCAAAGTCTTGTGGTTGATGATCAAAGCACGGCCTACGTGGTAGCTTTGTGTATAACGTGAATTCGCGAGCCTCACACCTCGTTATGAGTTAAAAACGGGATAAGGACCGCAGGGAGAGCACGACGTTTCTTTCTAGCTTTGGTGGTGTCAGTGACTTACCAGCCCTGACATTTATATACTTTTCACCTATGTGGTTGTTGGATGAGGCGCCTCGATTTTTGGTCTGTAAGGACCGGGAAACATGTGTTCAGGCATAACTAATCCTCAAACGTAAGAGAGGACCGGCCCTGAAGATCCAGGGGTTACCCAGAGTGTGTAGTCCCGAGGCATTTGCTAGAGTGTCTCGAAAGCGGAGAGGAGCTTGCCCCTTGCCTCGACTCATGACGGAAATCCAATTTCCAATACGTGTAGCTCGGTTTTATTTGTAGAGCCTAGTATGGCGACATGATCGATGGTACCCATGCCGCCTAGGATTGATATTTATGATTGAAATGTTTTGACACTATAAACTTATTATAATATCAAATGATTTGTTTTTAAAACGTACCAAGCATGTTTGGCTATTATAATGGAAAACCCTATCCTCCGGCTTGTGTTGCATTGTGTGATGGGACTTGGGTCTTATAATAGCTTCATTTTTCGAAAAAGCATTGCGCTGTTTATTCTATGCACTGGTATTCTTGGGAGGAAACCTGTTCCGTGTTATACGGCGTGGTCTTTTGTATTACTCTCTTTTAAAGTAAAGTTTTAAATAACTGTTTTAGTTCTCACACCAGTCCCATGACTGACCTGGAGTTTATTGTTTTAACCTAAACTCTAGGTGCCCCTATTTTCGACACGGGCAGCTAGTAGTTTTGGTTTTGCAGATTTATATTCACAGGATCCTGATTTACAGCTGGAACGATGCTCGGAAAGCTCTGTATCCGTGTATTACTTTCAGTTGTGTTTTGTATTATTTTCCGCTGCTATGTAATTTATTGTAATCTCTGATATTTATCGAATGTATAGTATTCATTTATAACCTGTATATTCTTGTATCTGATGGAATTGTTGAAATAGCAATGAAATGTTCTTCCGTCTGCGTTCTGATTTGTCATGTCCTCACAGTAATTCGTTCTTTCTCATCTCTTCGGAGACCGGGGAAGTTACGGGTCGCTTCAGTTGGTATCAGAGCTTTGGTTTACAGAGCTCGAGAACAAGACACATTAGAACCATACGAAAGAATTCATCAGATATTGGATTAGTAATATCCAATTAGAATGACTCGTTAGAGATAGGATCAGTAGTATCCTAGAACGAGTGTGAAGGATATATTTTTCAAATGAAAACAATTTTGTTTTGAAAATTTAAATCGTTTTATACGTATTTGAATATTTTATTTGTATTGATTTGGACAATCTAGTATTTAAAGGTTTTGCATATACGCGTCATGAACGTATATTCGAAGTTTTAATATACTAGATAGATATAGAATCACATTCTAGTCGCCCGGAGATGGTACTGATAATTGTCATGACATCATCAGTATTTATATTCGAGTGACGAAGGTGTGATATCTATATATTTCCATTAGACTGGTGTGAGAACCCAAAACAAATATAGATAGATTTATTGTTGTGAATTGGCATCAAAAACAAGATTTTCAGTATATGTATCAAATTTATGAATTTGAAACGTTAATCCACTAATTGATTGATGTTTGTGTTGTTTGTTTAGTTGTTTGATAATTTTGAACCATTATGCCTAATTGCATCAAATATTGAATTGTATTGAAAATTAATCGTATTTGCTTGCATATACATGTATATCCATTGAACAGGTCATAGCAAGGAGGCTAGAGCAGAGAATAAAATTTGTTTGCCTGACAAATAGGTACATGTTTACTATAATTTACTGTTTTGTTTGGGTGATGATGATTTTATGAGCCGATTGGCTAGCCGCTTGGCTTTTTCTTTTTGAGTTCAGAAGGCCTATATGGCAATTTCGGGATTTTCCCGTGGCTCCCGGTGCAGGGGAGGTTATGGCGAAATTTTTCAAAAATTTAGGATGTTAGCCAAATTTTTGAAGAATTTGAAAATTCTCAGAAACTGAAAAGTTAAAGATTGGAAGCCAGATCGAACGTACAGTTGGTTAATCAAACCACTTTCGACTTTGTTCCTTTTCGGGGACGAAAAGTTTTAAGTGGGGGAGATTGCAACAACCCGAAAATCCGGGCCAGTTTAAAATTTTTATCTTGGCAATTTTGGCGAATGTTGAATATTTAAAATGGATTATTTTAAATAAAAACGACGAGAAATTTATTTTGAATAGATTATAACGTATATATTATATACGTCGTTGTTAGAATATGAATAATTATAAATAGAATTGAAAATGGCGCGGTAGTTCGATAATTCGATTTGAAACTTCAATTGAATGTATCGGGTGCAAAACAATCCGGATTTTAGTGAAACCAAAAACATTAGGATCTAATTGCGAATATCTTTCCAACGAATCCGAAAATCAAAATTTCATAGCGAGAATCAAAAGATATGTCCAGTTGAAAATTCTAAATAGTCGCTATGGGATTCAGGCCCTTAAAAATAGACATTTTGCAAACGACCTCGGATTTCGACGTAACCACTTTTGTTGGGTCCGTGATGTCAAATTATTGCTAGGTTTCAAATTTCATAATTTTTCGATTCAATATGTGGGCGTGGCAAAGGAAAACGCGTTTGACCAGTTTCAGTTGATTTTAATCGACTGGAAATTGGCCATTTTTCAAACGGTCTCAGAATTCGACGAAACTAGTTTTGTAAGGACCGTATCATCAATACGAAGCTAGAAAATATTTTTCGGGAATTTTTCGAGTTAGTATGTGGCCCCAGTAAATTGAAATGCGCATTCAAATTCAATATATAGAGTTATATGTTGATTTTGACGGAAACTGATCGAAACAATCGAATCAGCTTGTGATACATATCCCATTGTGTTCGGAATGGGAGTATTACCTTAGGGACGACAGTCTGTGGGCTCAAAAAGGAGTTTGAATTTTTAAAGTAACTTTTAGAGAATAAAATTAAAATAATATTAAAAAATATATATACTCAACCCCACCCCCCCTTATTCCTCTTCATTCAGAAAACTAATCGAAATAAAAAAAAACCTAAACTATCGATCCCCCCCCTTCGATCTCGATGCCGCAACCGATACCCCCCCTCCCTCCATCTTCTCTGTCGAAGCCTACCCCCCCTCTGCCTCGATCGTCGCGAAAGCCCCCTCCCCCCCCCCCCCCCCCCGCGATCGACGCACCCATCCTCCTTCTCCGCCTAAAAAGCCTAACCATAGCCACCGGTTTCCGCGTCGCCGACCCTCTGACCACCTGCGCGGGCCCCCACTTTCGCCAAAGCCCGAACGCGAGCAACCACCAGTCGAAGTGTAACAACCCGTATTTTTGAATAACATGTTATAACACAAATGGAGGCAGAATTAAACTGTAAAATCTAAATCAAGGGAAACGGGCTGTGCCATTGTGTAACACCCCACGCCCGCTAGGGTCACTCACAAAGGGAATGCCATAGCATCGGTGGAGTATTTTAGTGAATATAGAACAGAAAAATTACAACAAGACAGATATAAATAGTACTTGAAATTTTAAAACATCATCTCATAACAGCGGAAATAAACATGTCTGGTTACATCATAAAACCACGATATAAGTCAAGTACAATATCCATCAAAATAAAGAAGTACATAATCCCACTCTCTCATACAATAGCCATAATAAAAGAAAAGATAAGTGGATAACTGGAGCTTTACATCTACCCAAGCTCCTAAAGACTGGAACTGCAATCCGATCAAGCTCTACTACCGCTAGGATCCACCGTAGGACCTGAGGGTTGGGAAAAAGATAAAAACAACGGGGTCAGACATAAGTCTGAGTGAGTCCTATAACTTTAACAATAGAATCATTAAAGTAACCAGAGAAGACATAAACTTGACCTACGGTAATATCTGGGGATGAATGGCTACACTAAGCAGCTTGGTAGACTTAGGATAAACTAAGATAATCGTCAGGACGCATCTACCCACCCAAGGATAATTACTAACTGCACCACACCAGTCATTCCTACTTAAAGGTTGATCCCTTCCAAGGACTTTGAAAATTTCCCCAGTAGTTTCATGTACCCCTAGCCCACTACATAGGTGCCGTCTGCCCCTATCTCCACTAGGTGTACCCAGTAATTCTTACCCAGTAGTTTCGTGTACCCCTACATAGGTGCCGTCTGCCCCTATCTTCATTAGGTGTACCCACTACTCCCCAAGCGATCGGCTCCCTACCGTAGATACCCGTGCTGGTCCCACAGTGGGGTGTATCACTCCCCTAAAGTGGCTACCCAATACTAACGGTGCACGGCTTTATATCTACTCGATGCAACAACGGCTTATCTACCAGCCCGGGCCCACACACGCATATGAAGCCCGTTGGACTTGCGTTGCCACCGCTAACCCGTTTTGGCCTCTTATAATCAAGCCCAATATGCGTGTCCCGTCACTCGACATGGGTCGAGCCCACAAAGATACGTTTGGGATATTGGTTGAAATGGGCCCCCACAAGCTACCCACTTAAGCTTGTCAAATATCTAGTGTATCCCACTTAACCCTTTAATCATGTTTAATTACATGTTTCCACTTGGTTAAGTCTTCTAATCGTATTTTCTATTGCCACCCAAGGCAACCCACTAGATTCCACATGCCACCCAAGGCAACCACCAAATTTCCTCATGCCACCCAAGGCACCCACTTAACCCCTCATGTCCCATTACATGCTATTATGGTTAAGTGTTTCTTAATTAATTAAGACCGTGGTCTCCCGTAAAGACCTCCCACATTAGACTGGCAGTTATGACCGCCTGGTTAAGCCGGTAGAATCCGGGCAGTCTTACGTCATAACAGAGTCTAACCTCGTGTCTTTACCTTAATCACGTATTTAATTTATGGCTAAGACCTCTCACATTGGGCTGACATTTGTAGCAACTGGTTAAGCCGGTCGGGTCCGGGCAGTTTTACACTACAAATGAGTCCAACCTCGTGTCTTAGTCGATTAATTACACCTAATTAATCACCCCCATATTAATTATCCCTAATTAATATCAAGTTTTCCATAACATGGGTAGACCTAACTCAATAGGTAAATTCCCATGGGGTAGATCTAACTCAATAGGTAAATTCCCACTTATGGTAATTTATTTTTATGGTATGCTTAATCATACCCAATCATTCATTTATTAACATATTTACCACCCCATCGTTCCCCACGTAAATCGTTCTCATTTTCATGACATAACAAAGGGGAAGATCATTACAAATATCATGGGTTTAACATACAACTTTGTCATGGGTTAAGAGGATGCCAACTTGCATATATGAGTATATATTAACCCAACTACATATAAACCCAAACTTGCATATTATCATACACATGATTCGCATAACATGTTGCATATGAGCTTGCATATTATCATACACATATCTTGCATAACATGTTGAACTTGCATATAGGCATTCTCATAACTTGCATAACATGTTGAACTTGCATATAGGCATTCTCATACTTGCATAACATGTTAAACATGTATTTAAGCATACACATAACTTGCATAAGTATTCACATACTTGCATAAGCTTCCACATACTTGCATAAGCATTCACATACTTGCATAAACATGAATAACTTGCATATCATGTCATTTAAGCATATACATATCTTGCATAAACATTCATATACTCGCATAAGCATGCATAACTTGCATATCACATAAATCTTGCATTTAAACATATACATGACTTGCATAAGTATCCATATACTTGCATAAGCATGCATAACTTGCATATCACATTAAACTTGTATTTAAACATATACTTAACTTGCATATCTCACTTTGCTAAACATGCATAATTCCACTTATTAAATATGCATAAATCCACTTATTAAACATGCATATATCAACTTGTTAAACATGCATAAATCAACTTATTAAGCATGCATAAACCAACTTATCACATATGCATAATCATAGAACAACATAGAGTAACATATCATCATACATGATTCAAACTCACAAATCCGCATTTAAGACCATAAGTCTCATTACACCCATTCTACTTACTTTAACAATTGATGTTAAAGTGATAGAAACTCACCAAACTTAAGATTAGCAACCTTATGAAGTAGAATTAGTTGCAACTATGAAGATAATGATGATTAGAGAATGATTTGAGAGGGATTAGCTTGCAACTTCCTTCATGAACTAGTGGAGGCCATGCTCAAATTTCAATTTGCCATAGTTTAGTTACAAGACTTAATTATGAATGAATTAGGGTAGGGTTGTGGTCTTATTTATAGGATTAGGTGAGTGTTTTAGGCCCTTAGATTAACCCTAGATTAGATTAGGACCCTTAGATTTAGGAAATCTCTAGAACCAGCCCTCCTAGCCAGCCTGAAACCCAACCTGGTGCAACCTGGTGCACCCAGGTTCACAGAACGGCGCCACCCTGTCGACAGGCAAGTCGACAGGCATGTCGACACCCCTGTCGACAGGCCTGTCGACAGCCCTGTCGACATGGGTTGGGCGGGAAGCTTCCCGCCTGACCCCGCCTGGCCCATTCCCAATCTGAATTCAAATTTAAATTTTAAACTCCTAAATCTGTTTTTAAATCTAATTTTTCTGCAAACTTCCTTGGGCCATAACCGGGCCATACGGACTCCGATTTTCGAAAACTCGGACTCTATTTCGCGTATTTTTCCAAGACGATCGCAATAACGCAGCCCGTTACCCCCAATTCCCACATCTGATATTATTTATCCTGTAATTAGTGAATTCTAGTATTAACTAAGAATTCGGGGTGTTACACATTGCGTTCGTCTCGGAAAAATACGCGAAATAGAGTCCGAGTTTTCGAAAATCGGAGTCCGTATGACCAAGATATGGCCTCACGAAGTTTCACGAAAAAATCACAAATTAAAGTATACTTAATTAAGTGAAATGGGTTGCGCAGAGAAATATATATATATTGATATATACATATATATAATTGAAAATTAAATAAATAAATATGCAAAAATGTTCAAAACAGCGAATTGGGATAGGGGAATAACCGAACCGGCCGATTTTTGAGGTCGACCCAAGCCCGCTGGGTCGACTAGGGGTTAATCCAGGGTGTTTGGCTGTCAACCCGTGGGCCGATTCGCTCAAATGCAGATTTTGCACTTGAATGGTTCTCATGGTTCAGCTTTAATCTAAAGGCCCTAGATGGTTCCTACACTTGACTTCTTCCCCAAGACATGCTTTGATGGCTTGGATTGAATCTAGGGTTAATCCTATGGCTAATACTATCCTAAAACTCTATAAAAAGACCCCTAAACCTAGCCTAAATCACCATTATTCAATCCTACAACTAAACTATGCCAAATTTGTTCCTCTCATGGCCTCCACTCTCATGCTAAAATTTCTAAGTTAATTTCTATGAGAGATTTTGAGTTCATACAAGTGTTTTCAAACTTGTATGAGTGTTCTTAGCTTGCATTCAAGTCAAGTTGCAACATTTCTATTTCGAAGCAAGGGTTTTTATTGAATTGGCTGAAGGGTTTTCATTTGGAGCTTGCATATTTGGGTTTTTGGTGCTTACATAAGGGCTTCGTCTCAATCTTTATAATAAATATTTATTTGTGTCTTCATAGCATTGTAAGACCTTTTCTACTTTCTTTCTTTGAACTCTAAAGTTAAATGAATGATGCAAGTTTGGTTGATCATTATATGCAAGTTTGGTTGGTCATTATATGCAAGTTCGGTTGATCATTATATGCAAGTTTGGTTGGTCATTATATGCAAGTTTGGTTGATCATTATATGCAAGTTTGGTTGATCATTATATGCAAGTTTGGATGATCATTATGCAAGTTGGTTTAATCATTATGTATGACACATGTTGCTATGTTATGCAAGTTTGGGTTGATCATGTTATCATGTTATGCAAGTTAAACTTGAGGTTTTGAGCATAAAGCTCCAAGCTTTATATTAAAGGTTGCATTTTGGCAACATGAAAGTTATCATATCCCTTATGATAACTTGCATGTGAGGCAAAATGCGAACTTCTAGCAACTTCTACATGTCATTTATCACCATGTATCACTCATATGCTAAGTTTGGTTTTATGCATGCTTTTGAAGCCTAATAATGCAATATGCAAGTATATGAACATATGTACATTTCATATGCCACCATGTTAAACTTGTGGCTTCAACACCTATATGTCAAGGTTATGCCAAGTTCCCTATTTTACCCTTTATGCGTTGTTGCGATTATGTAAATGATGGGATTACGTTGGGGTTGGGTAACATAATGACATGAACATGATTTTTGTAACATGACGTGATATGTTAACTTGTAATTATGTTTTGGAAACATAATGGACATGACACTTGGAAAATATGAGTGTGGCCAACTCGAGGTTGGGTTGAGTTTGTAGCATAAATCTACCCGGACCCGCCCGGCTTAACTAGTGGCTACAAACAATAGGACCCAATGTGAGAAGTTGGTCATGTTGTGCTCGAACCCGAGGTTAGACCTAGTTGTGGTGTAAAGCTACCCGGACCCGCCCGGCTTAACTAGTAACCACAACAAAGTCTAATGTGAGAGGTTAAAGCGCATTAAGTTAATTAATGCCTCCTGATTAGGGTTAAGTCATGGTCCACTTAATACTTAACCAATTTGGGCTTGATGGGTTAATCGAGGTTAAGTCAGGAGCCTTGGGTACTCTTAACCGATTTAATCCACGTTTGGATCGGGTTAACCACATTTAACCCGTTAAGAAACCCTAGTTGCGTGGTCCTTTTCAGCAGTAACCTTCTACGTAGTATCATAAGACCCTAGGACTAGGCTAGGGTGGGGCACGATTACTGGGCTGATTGTAAGAGACCAAAAGAGACGGCTGAATGATGCCCCGGTTGTTCAGGCGGACCATGGTCGTGCACATCAAGTCCGGAGTTGAACACGGGCAACGGTAGGTTTGGACTGTGTATCATGGTATGGTGTCAGAGGGTTACACCGTAGGGCCAGATACACCCTAGGTTGGACCCTGCACAGTCAACTACATTACATGATTACGCCGTATGACACCGACACTTGACGAGTTAGGCTTATAGGGAGCCGATCGACTAGACCGAGTAGTTGGACCTTGATCTAGGCCATCTCAAACTATTTGGGCCAAGCTTGGGCCAAGGGATCAATTCTTGTTTTTACTTGACATGTTAGAATGCTAGTGCACCCGTGGTGCAAAACTTAACCTTGATTATGCGATGACACCTTTATCTATCTGGTTAGTTAATCATCATGCCAGTATGTTGTTATCCTTATGTTCATCTCAGCTTCTTATGCCAGTTAACTTTACTAGTTCATAGACAGATAGTAGTAGGGCTTACCAGTCTTTTTGACTGACCTGTTTTCTTTCGCCTCTTGTCTTCCGTTTCCCCCTCCCCCTCAGGTCCTCAGGGTGGGAACATTGGAGCTTAGCTTGGATCTTTCTAGCTTGCTTACTGGATTTGCTCATGTACGGGTTTGGACATTGAGCTAGCTATGGTTTATCACTTCACTTTGGGGATAGTACTTTATGTATTTCAGTTTTTAAGTTTATGCTAGACTTTGTTTGTTGGAAAATAATGATCAAGTACTTTGTTGTAACTTAACTATGGTTTTGAAATGCTAGTTTTATCCGCTGCTTTACTAC